>OY282558.1:163415676-164105553 GCA_958295665.1 Tipula vernalis
TTATATAATATATATATATATATATATATATATATATATATATATATATATATATATATATATATATATAAATTTTTTTTTCACTTTCACAATTACCACTAGTTACACTTTACGAATTTACACTTATCCTTTTAAGGATGCAAACAGATACTATTAATATAGTATCCTACCGGCTGCGCCAATTACGTTTTCACGTATTTTTTTAAATATGAAAACTCAATATTTTTTATTTAATTTTATTCTTTACGTTTTTAATATTCAACTATCTCGTTTGCAGTCTAATAACAATCTGAATAAAACTTCTTAAAATATAATTTATACAAATATCAAATAATCGTTAGTAGAACGATTTTTGTCTTTCAATGAATCTTATTGATTAAAAATATAAATTTTGTTTGTGTGAAAATGCATTATCTTATTTTGACTTTTTGTTATTTAAAATATATTTTTGTTATGACTAAAATGTATTTTATATTATGTATATTTATCTTAGTTTGATTTTTTTTGTTATTGAAATTTAATTAAATGCATTTTATATATTTGTAAAATGAAGAATGCATTTTATATATTTATTATGATTAGGAAATGCAAACGATGTATAATCTTAAGTTATTGCTATGTTGTTTTAACTGCTATTGGTGTAGTCATCCGGTCGGATGATGGATGACGTAACTCGCGCTCGTCAAAGCACACGTTTTTTTTTTTTTTTTTTTTTTTTTTTTTTTCGAAACAAAAGAGCAAAATAGAAACTTTGTTGGAATAATTTTTATCGTTTTTATATTCGTCTGGGCGCATGGGGATTAAAAAAACTTTTTGGACTCAAAATGTTTAGCGAGTAAACGAATCAAGCCCCTTTAACTTTTCAAGTGACTATGTTTTCTGTTAGCCTACATCCAAACCTACCCAAAAATATACTGGGGATTTTAAGCCTGTGTTTCTAAGTATCGGAAAACATTCTTAAAATCCAAGTATGATATCGAACATAACTATAATGGTTTTTTTTTGCTCACTAAACGACCAAAGCCCCTCTAACTTGTTAAGTTTTTCTTTTAGCTTATATCCAATTTGCGTAGAATTTTGGACCGATGTTTCTAAGTATCGGAAAACGTTTGGAAATTCCACGTATCATATCAAACTTTACTATAACGGGTTTTTTGCTTACTAAACGACCAAAACTTCTCTAGCTTTTTAAGTGACTATTTTTTTCTGTTAGCCTACATCCACGCTTACCCAAGAATATACTTAGGATTTTGGGCCTGTATTTCTAAGTATCCGAAAACATTCGAAAAATCCACATATGATATCGAACATTGTTACAATGGGTTTTTTTGCTTACCAAACGACCAAAGCCCCTCTTACTTTTCAAGTGACTATATTTTTCTGTTAGCCTAAAACCATACCTACCAAAAATATCAATATAAAAGTTTTAATGCTTCCTTACCTAATGTTTAATTTATTCGTTAATGCGGAGTTTTACTTATGTATTCGCACAGTTTGTGGTTTTTGTTATTTTAGGAAAGTTTAGGAAGAAATTCACATTCATATATTGAAAGAGTTAAATATTTGAATTATCTCAGTTGGTATTTACTATTAACATTTCATTGAAGGGTAATCTAGTTGCATTCTTCGAGTATTGCCTCCTACATTCTACTATTGGTTTTCTTATTACTAAAAGAAAATGTTAGCGGTTGATGGTCGGAAATTTTTCTCGAAGTTAAGGTGAGATAATAATACTTCTTCTGAGACTGCGGGTGTTCTTCAATTTTCCAAAATCCATTAATCCGTTTTTATCCATACGTTGGAATATTGCTTTCATAGTTTTATTCCACCTATTCCTTCATAAAGCCCAAAAATTGTACCTCTCATTTCAGGAAATCGCATTTGTCTAATTGGACCTTTATATTGGCTGTTTCCAAAGTTTCAAATAAGAATTCCTGGTTTTGAAAGTGTTTTATTTGATCTCTACTAATTAATTGTTATCGGTGATATAGGCGTAACAACTTTCAGCTGTACGGTTCCCTTAAGATGTCATCTATGGTTCCTTGAAAAATGGATGGAGTATTCTTAAAACCGATGGGTAATCTAACTTCTAATTGGATTATTAATGGAGAATGCTGTTTTCTCTATTTCAAACATATTAAGTTAGTCTGGTATATTCCAGAAATATAAATATTTTACGAAGAGGAGAAATTGTTAAGAGTTTGCAATTGAGATCTGTGAGAATTGTGGCAAATAAATCACTTTTCAATCATCTCACCAGGCTATAGCGACCAAACTGCTAGCTTATTACCCTAAAATATATTTTAGTACGATTAGTTTAAGAATGTATTTTTAATAGTGTCAAAAAATAATATCTGTATACAGGGTGAGCCATTTTATTCGATGGATCCAAATATCTCCTAAAATACCACAGCAACAAAAAAAATTGTGTAGCCAAATTTAGTCTATAAAAAGGGGATAATAACAGTAATCACAGATAATACAGTAATAACAGATAATACATATCTGTATTAATGCCATTGACCTTCAGGTCAATTTTGAAGGTCATTTGAAGGTTAAAGTTAATTTTTTACAATGGAAACCTCTGTTTTTGACACCGTATTCGAAAAGAGTGGGAAATTTTACGTCCAAATATGTATTTTCCATGACCTCCCAAAGTCACCTGAAGGAATATATCTTAGTTATAATGCCTATGATTAGCTATGAAAATTTAAAAAAAATGTTTCAGAATAAATATGTTGAAACGAATGTTACAAAGACCATTGCAGTCTAAATCGCTAATAATCTCACGATGGAGAGCTTTCGTTATCCCTTGGTGCCTCTTCCTTTAGAAGCTCTGACTTGAATAGGTCCTGCAAAGTCTTCGCCCGTACGTGAATGGAGCGGATGCTAATTTATATGTAGCAGCTGCATATGCTGATACTGCTGCGTTTGCTGATACTGCTCATGGTGACAGTATTTGGTGCAGATTTGGTTTTGTTTGATGAGGTCATACATTACTACATATTTCTAATGAAGGAAGTGAAATTTTAAAATCCTTCCATTGCGTAGCTAATATCTGAGGTAATGTTTGATCCAACGAAAGGCCTGCTACCCAAAGGACTTGCATCATTAGCTTATTTTAATTAAAACCCGTATAGAAATTATGGAAACTTACATTTTTTGATCGTCTCAAAACTTTATATATTCGATTGCATATATACAAAGTACTAAGATTACCAGCTTTTCAGAATTTTCACCTCACCAATATCGTGGGGAGGGATTGTTGAAGAAAAAAATCGGCTTTTCTTCAAAAATTGATTGCGGACAAAGTATATGTTCAATATTTTAAAGTTTGATACCTTCAATTATTCAGATTGAATGTCCGCAGACAAACATTTTTTACTTTTTTAATAAAGAAGGTCAACAACATATTTTTGCATAAAAATGCAGATAGGGTGTTATAGTATGGTTTATTTGTAATTTAACATTAAGAATAAAAATAAAATTTAAAATGTCAAATTTCAATAATAAGGTCAAAGGTCAATAATAATCCAAGACTTCAAAAAACAAGGAAAATTTTCAAACATCTCGAGATTCAAGTAATTTATTGTATAGTATTGAACATTACATAATTAAAGCTTGAATTTACGAAAAGGATTCCAATCACTCAAACTTAACTTGTAAGATCTACCCTTGAATACCGGAGGCAAATATACGTGGAAATTGTCAGAAGCAGGGACTAATTGTTCAAAAGACGGATCGATTCAAACGAAACTGTAATTAAAAGTGACACATTGCAATTAATAATAATTGGTTAGCTTTAGTTTGTGTACAAACCTGTTTCCTTTTTCTTTGTGACACATCAACTGCACTTTTACAATTCCCTCCTCTTCTCCCATCTCAATAGTTCTTCTCAGTTGCTTACATTTTACAAACCGTACTACCATAAAGTTTTCAATTTGAACATTGAGAGTTTGTGGTTGTACTTTGGATCCAACGGTTTCTATTTTAAATTAGTGGAAGGTGGAAGCTGATACATTTTTAATCTAAAGCTTTGTTTTAGACATTGGGATAAAGAAATGTGCACTCCTAGTTCTCTTAATTGTTTTTGCACTTGGATAACGTTCCGTTAAGCTTGGTCCTCTTACATGGTGTTATTATGTAGCCCCCACATTTTAAGCTCTCTAAACGAGTATGTCGTTTAACCACAGCCGATGCAGCATCGCATTCCAATTTTCTATGTGCTGTAGCTGTGAAATACCATTCCGCTTTAACAACAAAGTCATCCGCATGGTAAACTAGGTTGATGAAGTTCATGTAGTTTTTATATTGGGCACCACAACCATCAGAAATGTACTAACGCTTTGTGATCATAGGATAGGCCTGCAGCAGTTTCCTCATTACAAACTCACGGAATATATGAAACGTTGTATGTGTATGTTTAAGACACTAATTACCATGTAAGTATGTTGCATTAGTTTTTGTTCAAATTCGGAGTAATATTCAAGTACAAATGGATGAACTGTTGCCTGAATGTTATTCCAATGAAATCCTTGAACAGAGTCTTGAACTAGAAAGGTATAATTTTGAGCGCAGTGTACTTTCATATTTCCGCTGTTTTCTTTGGTAATTGATTCCTTAAGCTCTTTGAAATACTGCTGTTGTAGCCTCATGATGTAGTGATGAGTTGAAATTTTAGGTAGTTGTTGCTTAAACCTTTCGATAAAATCTGCTGTTTCGTAAACTATGTAGACACTCCCATTCCTTGATCTCTTCCTATATGACTTTTCGGAAAAATTGTCCGTAAAGCCTACCTAGCTTGATTAATGTTCACAGTATCCAAACCAACACATATTTATTGCAGGTTGATAAGCCGTGTTTCCTGGCCATGTGCATTACTTGAGGCATAATTTAGCAAACGTTGAGAAAGTCAATTTGAACTAGGGACATTTCCTCTTGAATTCTGCATTTAAATTTTCCAAATTTAGTCGCTGTTTAGCTTCATGAGTGAAAAATCCATTCAAAACGTTTTTAACCATAACCGCATCTCTAAAACTGGAAGAAACACGACTGTTGTCAGGATCCAAGTAAAATTCACGTATTTTAGCTGCGGCTTCAATATCAAGCTGTTTTTTAATAGGGCTAGGTTGTTAGAACCCATAAACTGTTTCTGTGCTGATATTGCGACGTCGAGTGTGTTGTTTCAAGATATGAGATCGTCAAAATAGAAATCAGTGATAAATTCTTCTTTCGTTAATTATTGCAAGGCTCTAATAAAAGGTTTGTATTCTTGCAGCTGCTTTACAGGAGACTTTGATATTCCTGACCTTCATCATGGACCTTAATTTGACCAAATATTTTTTCTTAATCTGCCGTGTAGACGTAATTATGTTCTTCAAGACAGCATGATGAGGAGGATGGTAGTGCTGAACATCTCTGTTTATGCCTTCAGTTTCCATCATATGTCTAAAGCACCATGTTCGTCCATGAATTGTTGGAATTTTAGTGTCAACTCATGGTTCTTTGCCAGAAGCTTTCGACTTGGAGTTTGGAAACTAGTAAGTCGGAATTAAACTGATTTCTTACTTTATAACTTCCATAGTTCAGCGACACATGAGCTAATTTGTAAATTTCTTGATATGTTTTTGCTAGCTACCAATTATGTTTTTGAAAGCCTTATCCTTCGTCTTGATTTTGAAGTTTGAAGAAAACCGCCGGCTGCTGTCCGACCCATTCCGGCGGTGTCTGCTTCAATCAGTGTACGTAAATACCTGTAAGCTTAAGATTGTTTGTTTTATCTTCGGTTTTAAAGGTGGTTTGGGAGCACAGATAATGAATGAAATTGAAAATCACATAACTTAAGCTTTATTATATTATCTAATTATATCTAATAATAGTTAAACAAATTAAGGAACACTTGGCTATATACAAAATAATTAAACAAAACACATTTTGAAATAAGTTTGCAAACTAATTTTTATTAAACCTCAAACAGTGAATACATAAATATTTTATCAAAAAACCAGAAATATTTTCATTTCTATACAAAACTAAGTAATAAACAAGTGTACTATTATGCCCCAGGCGATTAGATATCGATGTGTGAAGTGCGAAGACACACGGTCATAATGCATTGAATTTAATAATATTTTAAAACCTCTTAATGATGACGATTAAATATTCTCTTCCAAATACTTTTTGCCTGTACTCTACGTCAATTTCGATAACCGATTTCAAGCATAAAACAGACAAGGCTGATGAAGCATCCTGACAAATAAACTACTAGGGCGCCCTGAAAAAAATCCTCAAAAATAACCTGACCTGTCTTATCTTCTGATAACGATTCCTAACAAGGTCATCGTTACAGTGGCGCCTAAACGAAATGAAATACAGCGTCTCCTTTTACTTTACGTTTAGATTTCTCTTTTTGATTAATTTCTCACCCATATTCGCATCTATTCCCATGCTAGCGTGTTGAAATGGATGTTAGGTTCTTATAGGATGTTTTATTATTATTTTTTTACTTCCCCTCTCCTCACTGTCAAATTATTATTATTAAATGTTTTTTTTTTGAACAATCACTGGATCTTATTCGGTCGTACGACGTATTATTTCCGCTGAAACGATAGTTTAATACCAGGGTGGTCATTTTGTGGTGCTATATCACACCTTTATATCACTAATGGAGACTTTTTTTGTGTGATATAAAAAAATGGAGAAAGTCTACAAACACATCCCTGCAAAATGAATTTTAAGGGGAAAATGATGAATCAAAGTTATAAGTTGACGTTTCCACATAACCTCAAATGACATTATATGAAAATTTTATACGAAGTGCTATTTGTGCGGTGATAAAGTAATACTTTAATGCAAAGGTGTTTATTATTTAAATAAAATGTTAAAAATATAATAATCAGTCCTTTGCCAATAAACAATTTTATTTTGCACTTGGTTTCATGATAATTTTCATTCATTTTTTTAAAACCCCAATTTAGTTGTTTTCCATCAAACTATTTGGAGTTTGATCAAAAACAACTAAATTAAAGTTTTAAAAAAATGAATGAAAATTATCATGAAACCAAGTGTAAAATAAAATTGTCGATTGAAAAAAGACCAATTAATATATTTTTAACATAACATAACTAGAAAAGCCTTTGGTTTGCTAGAATTTGATGTTTAAACATTGATCAATATTTGCATTTTGTGGGGTTATGTCAGATGGTTTATGTTGATTTTTGTTTAAGAATTTTTTTTTTGTCCTTTGCTATTATGAGCTGCCGATGAAATTTGTTATTCTAGGCAACTAAAATGTTATTTTTAACAAATAATTTACTACACAAAATGAAAATAATTGTTGATTTTTGTATTTCATTTTTCTTGTAAATTTAACAATAACCCATTAATTTTATTTCAAAAATATATAAATGATCATTTTGTTAATAAATATCATTCATTTAAATTTCGCGTCAATGTAAGTTTCATTCATTTTTTGATATTTCTATTAGAGCTTTTTTTAACTAAACTCCATATAAAACAAATGTAAACAAGAAAATAATTTTTTTTTGTTCCACTTGTAAAAGTAAGACGGAAGAAGTTGTGGTCTTTTTCGTTTAAATCATTATGCGACGTGACGATATTCATCCATGACAACACCATAGTTAGCTACGACAATTTATTTTTCGCACAGTATCGCCAAATGTGATATATTACCACTGTTGTATTTATTCTTATGTTATTTTAATAAAACTAATATTATCAACAATTATCTTAATTATTATCGTTTATTTTTAATTTTATTATTTATAAAACGTGTTGGCTTTTTATATGTTTTATTACGTCTGACTTCTGTCAACTATTCTATTACAATCGCTATTCTTCATATTACAATATGTAGTAGATGTAGTCCTATATACATAGTGTATATAGGGCTATTATAGTTACATCATCTTCCCCTATTATATTTTTGGGCCAAACTAAACTTTCTTAATGCTTTGTAACTTAAATAATTCAATATCAACTTATAATTACATACATATTCATTTATAATTTATAATAATAGCTTTTCATTTTATGTTTATCATCATATCTTTCTTCCTTCCTTCAAAAAAAATTTTTTAATTTTTAACGGAATGAACATAGTAATCTTTATATTTTTCTGGAAATTTTACGAGCCTACCAGATCGGGTTGACGTTTGCGGCATAACATTTTGAATTACATGTTCGTTGCTACTCTGTATGTTTACAGGAGTTGTGTGTTTACTAGTGACCTGATTGTGAGTGTCTCGTAGACTATTTGCATTATTCGTTCTGGTTTCATTGAAACATTGATTTGCAACTACAAGTTCATGTGGGGATTTTTTTAAATGATACTTATTTCGCCTGAATATACGACCATTTTCATTTTTGATTATATATGACCGTGGACTTTCATGTTTTTGTATAATCTTCGCTGGCTCCCATAGCCGATTTCTTTGATAAACCACATTATCCCCTGGCTCGAAATTGGATCGAGATTTAGATCGTTGACATGGTAAGATTTGATTTTTTCTTGATTTTGAGCTAAACGATTTGTAACGTTTACTTCGATTTTGGGTTTTAAAAGAGATTCTTTAATCGGAATTTTAGTTCTTGTCCGTCGGCTCATCAGCAACTGTGATGGAGAAGCGGAAAGAATTGAAACTGGGTGATTACGGTACTCAAGTATTGAATATTCAATATCTTTTTTATCGCTTAACGATTTTTTGACAAGCCGTTTTGCAATATCAACTGCTTTCTCGGCTTGCCCGTTTGAGCGCGGATAATTTGGACTTGAATTTTTTTATTTCAAATTGCCATTCTTTAGCGAACTCTATACACTCTTTAGATGCAAAAGGCATATTATCACAAATTAATATTTTCGGGATCCCGTGACTTGCAAAAATCGTTTTTAAATGTTTGATAATTTCACCTGATTGCTTGTTACGAAGAGGCAAGATTTCAAGCTATTTCGTATAGTAATCGGGTAATACCAGATAGTCAATAACACCAACTGTCATTATATCACATGCAATTTTTTGAAACGGTAATTCTGGAATCTCATGTGGTATAAGTGGTTCGTGAGTGTTTGATGGTTGATATCTCTCACAAAGACGGCATCTGCTAATATAATCCTCGATATCCGCGTCAATGCCAAACCAATAGAAAATAGTCCTAGCTCGCATTTTAGTTTTTGATATGCCAATGTGTGCCTCATGTAATTTTTTAAGCATCTCATTTTTTAGAGTGTTGGGAACTATTATTCTTTCGCCGAGAAATAGAATACCATCATCATAAAATATGTTATCACGAAATTTCCAATATGGATTTACTACTTCTGGAAGATTCTTTTTGTCCCTGGGCCATCCCGTTTTATAAATTAAAATTAATTTAGATAAAGCGGGATCTGTTTGCACTTCGCTTTGAAAAGTTTCTTTAAGTTTGTCCGACATATTAATTGTATGTACTACATCAGCATATTCTAAGAATTCGGTAGAAGGTTCGTCCTTTAGATATGCTCTAGATAATTGATCGGCTATGTGAAGATCTTTTCCAGGGACGTATATTACCTCTGGATTGTACTTAAGCATTTTCATTTTCATCCTTTTCAATCTAGATGAATTTATTTTTGACATTTCATTTTTAATAATACTTATCAAGGGTTTATGATCAGTATGAACTTGTACATTGCGGCCATAAATGTAATTATGAAATTTTGTACATGAGTACAATATACCTAACAGCTCTTTTTCGATCTGTGCATAATTTTCCTCAGCCGACGTAAGGCTTCTGGACGCATAAGCTACAGGTTTTGTGTTCTGAAGTAGGACACATCCCACTCCGCTTTTGGAAGCATCCGTTTGAATAACAATTTTTTTGTTCGCATCAAACGGTTGAAGAACTGGTGAGTTGGTGATTAACTCTTTGAGTAATTGCACGTTATTAGAGTGAGCTTTAGACCATACAAATTCGGAATTGTTTTTGAGTAATTGACGTAGTGGCTCTGTTTTTTCCGCTAAATTCGGAATAAAACTACGCAAATAGTTAATCATACCGAGAAAACGTTGCAAGTCTTTTTTGGATGTTGGATTTTCCATATTCGTTATAGCTTTAATGCGGCCAGGATCAGCTTGCATACCCTCTTTACTAAATTTATGTCCCAGAAAGGAAACCTCTTTTACCTTGTATTGAATTTTGTCAACGTTAAATTTAATATTGAACTCTTTCGCCCTCTGAACAACTTTCATTAGAATTTCGTCATGTTCCTTTTCCGTTTTTGCTTTTATCAACAGGTCATCAATGTAAGTGTAAAGACCGTCAATGTCGCCGAAATTATTTTCATTCATTCTTTGAAAAGCTTCTGGAGCTACGTTAATGCCAAATGGCAACCGATTAAATTTGTAACTGCCAAACGGCGTACTAAAGGAACACAACTCAGACGATTCTGGTGTTAGTTCAATTTGATAGAACCCATCCTTCAAATCCAACACTGTGAAGTACTCACAACCAGCTAACTGAGCTTTTAGATCTTCTAATGTGGGAATTAAAAAATGATCCTTTTTAAGAGCTAAATTTAAGAACTTAGGATCGAGACATAGTCTGATTGTTCCATTTGGTTTCTCAACTATCGTGAGGTTACTCAACCAATCACTCGGTTCAGTAATGGGTTCTATGATTTTCATTCGCGTTAAATGATCAAGTGCCTCTTTGATTTAGGTTTAAGCTTTAAAGCCAATCTTCTTGGAGGTCGATTAACAGGGATGGCATCGCTTTTAATAAATAATTTTAGAGGATTTGGAAACTTGCCAAGTCCTGTGAAAATTTCTCTATTGGCTCGAATAAAATTTTCCTTTTCATTTAAAATTTCACAAACCCTATTTATTAATCCCAATTTTAAACATGTATGTAGTCCTAGTATTGGAGTTTCATCACTATTTATTAAAACGAAACACTCTTCTGATTCTAAATCTCGAATTTTAATGATTAATTTAGTTACACCGCAAGGAGTGATTTTTGTGCCTCCATATGCTCGTAACTGGATGCTAGTTTCTAGTATTGGTTTTTTGCAATTCAATTTTTTAAACTGCCACATTGGTATTATATTAACGTCTGAACCCGTATCCAATTTGAAATTAATTTTTTCGTTTTCGACCGTAATATGTTCATACCAACCTACATTTTTTGTTGAAGGGAACTCAGAGGATATTATATCTACTAATTCTAAACTCTCTATATAAGCTTCATTCCTTTCATCGCAATCATCATCATCATCGCAATCATTATGTTTTTCGATTTCGTTTATTTGTTTTGACTTACAGCATCTAGCAAAGTGGTGCCTTGCTTTACATTTTTTACATTGCATCCCATAAGCTGGACATTTACCAACAAGGTGGGACTGAGCACACTTTCCGCATTGAATAGTACGTGAATTTAACCGTGATTGCGATGATGAAGATCTCGATGTCGGATTATTTTTACAAAATTGTGAATAATTGCCCGATGTAACATTTATATTTTTGTTATAATTACCCTTAATATCGTGAACATCTCTTGTACTTCCTATATTTTGTTGTATTTGTGCGGTGTGCATTTTATTTTGCTCCGATATTCGACACTGTTCGATTGTTTTTTCTAATGATGGATCTCCCGTTTTTATTAACTGTTCCTGAAGCTGCACATCACGCAATCCAAAAATGATACGGTCTCTAATAAGTGCATGCTCTTGTGTGCCAAATTCACAAGATTTAGCCAACTTTCGAACGTCATTTAAAAATTGACTAAACGTTTCACCATCCTTTTGTTGCCTAGTGTAAAAACAATACCGCTCGTATATGATATTAGTTTTCCCGACACAATATTTTTCAAATTCAGCAACTATCACATCATAATCCGCTTCGTCCTCTTTATCTAGGTTAAACTGTTCATAAATTTCAACAGCCTCTTCGCCTATTATATTTTTAAAAATGGCCGCTTTCACGTGTTTTGGTTTTTCATCTAGTTCGAGGCCAATCATATAATTATTGAAACTTTTAATGAATTTATTCCAATTCGTCGACATATTTCCTGTGCATAATAATGGTGCGGGTACATTTACCACTAATTTTTCCATTTTATCTTTCTCGATGATTAGGAATTTCGCCGATTAAAATTTTCAATTTTTCTATCAAGCTTTTAATTTGTCAGAATTATGGTAGTCAATTCAACTTTATTTTTATAATTTTTTAGTTTACCGGCTGCGCCATGTTGTATTTATTCTTATGTTATTTTAATAAAACTAATATTATCAACAATTATCTTAATTATTATCGTTTATTTTTAATTTTATTATTTATAAAACGTGTTGGCTTTTTATATGTTTTATTACGTCTGACTTCTGTCAACTATTCTATTACAATCGCTATTCTTCCCCAAGTATAACAAAACTGAAAACTTCAATTGGTTATCAATTTTTGTCCGGTTTTCAGACGAAAAAATTGGAAAATGATGAAATTTGGTTTCCAACTTTCAACACATGTAGCGTTGAAGTACAAATGTATTTTTGTTTTCTGTAGACGCCATTACGATTGCGTTATACGTAAATAGTTCATGTGTTTGTTTATTAAAAAAATCGAAATCGACTGAAACTGATAGTGTGTAAAAGATAATAATTATGAAATAGGAATAAATTTATCAATAAAAGTGTTACAAGCAGACGCCTGGCCACTACTTGGTTCGACAACGATACCAATTACATTTCCGATACCTCATATCATATAAATTTTTGTGGACGAAAACTTACGTGGCTACACCGTTTTTGTCATGATGAACTAAAAGTCTCATACCTCAAGAAACCCTGTATCATTACGATGCAAACTTTTCAAATGGCTGTCCTATTGTTGTTTGAGACATGTGATGTGATGACGTAAGGATATACAAGAAACGCTACAGTTAAATAATGAAATGTTACAAAAGCATATTCAAAGTTTAATTGAATCAAAATTGTTGCTGTGTGGGACAGAGGTTGGTTTTTTTGTTTTACTAGGTCTTGTACCTTGAATACAATATAATATTGTAACGCTTTTTTTCTTTACAGAAATTAGAAGATTCAACCGAAATTATTGACTATTCAAACAAAAGGACTAAGTTTAAAATTACTGCAGCTCTCCAACGTGAAACAGGAAGTTGAACATGCGATGCACGCAGTAAATGAAGATAGAAAAATGTATTTACTCAGGTGGAGTTAAAATTTATATATTATAATAAATGTAATATTGTAATTTATACATGTAATAAAAATAAAAAGTATTCTTAAAAAAAATATATTTTTAATTAAAGCTAGATTTAAATTCAAAAGTGAAATTTTGGCGCCAACATTTATATTATAAGCCCCGCCCACAAATTTGTCGTACCATAACCTAACTTTTTTTGTCATCATTTTCCGAGTTTTTTGGCCAACTTTCATAGGAAATCTTAAAATAAGTCGGACATTAATTCGGAAAAGAATCGGAGATGAAATCAGCGAAATGTCAGAAAAATACAAAAACTTTCGGATATAAAAATACTTGGGTCATATTACAATATGCAGTAGATGTAGTCCTATATACATAGTGTATATAGGGCTATTATAGTTACATCAACCACAAAATGACAACACTGCAAAATGAATTTTAAGGGGAAAGCAATGAATCAAAATGATGATTTGACACGTAACCTCAATTGTTGATTTTTGTATTACTATGTATTATAAAAATCAACAATTATTTCAATTTTGTGTATTAAATTGTATGTTAAAAGAACCATTCTAGTAGCCTAGAATAACAAATTTCACAAAAACAATCATCCTCCTAACAGAAATGGACAAAAAATAAGCAATTCTTAAACGAAAATCAACATAAACCATCTGACATAACCTCACAAAAGGGAAATAATGGTCGGTGTTTAAACATATAATTCTAATATACCAATGGGTTTTCTAGTTATGTTAACTTAAAAATATAATAATTAGTCTTTTGTTAATCAACAATTTTGGTTTGCAGTTCGTATCACAGTAATTTTCATTCATTTTTTTAAAACTTTAATTAAGTTGCTTTCGATCAAACTCCATGTAGTTTGATATAAAAAAATTTATTTAAAATTTTAAAAAAATGAATGAAAATTACCATGATATG
This sequence comes from Tipula vernalis, assembly GCA_958295665.1. Lineage (NCBI taxonomy): Eukaryota > Metazoa > Arthropoda > Insecta > Diptera > Tipulidae > Tipula > Tipula vernalis. Next base: position 163,429,821 of record OY282558.1, read on the forward strand.
AAGTGAAAAACAAAATTGTTTGTTAGCAAAAGACTAATTATTATATTTTTAAGTAAACATAACTAGAAACCCTTTGATTTATTAGAATATCATGTTTAAACACCGACCATTATTGGCATTTTATGAGGTTATGTCAGATGGCTTATGTTGATTTTCGTTTAAGAATTGCTTATTTTTGCCCATTTGTATTAGGAGGATGATTGTTTTTGTGAAATTTGTTATTCTAGGCTACTAGAATGGTTCTTTCAACATACAATTTACTACACAAAACTAAAATAATTGTTGATTTTTATATTCCGTTTTCCTATAAATTTAACAATAATCCATTAATTTTATTTCAATAATAGATAAATGATTATTTTGTTAATAAATATCATTTATTTATCATTCGCGTCAGTGTAAATTTCATTCATTTTTTGAAATTTTGATTAGAGGTGTTTTTAACCAAACTCCATATAAAAGAAGTTTAAACAACAAAATAAACAATTTTTTCCACTTGTAAAAGTAAGACGGAAGATATTGTGGTCATTTTCATTCAAATCATTATACGACGTGACGTTGTTCATCCAAGATGGGACCGCAGTAAGCTACGACAAATGTCAGTTTATCACAGTTTTATCACCAAATGTGATATAGCACCACAAAATGACCACCCAGGTAACTTTCGATTACAAGACGATTTACTGATAATTAATAATAACGTTCACGCATAGTTTGCTCCAATGGATTTAGAGTACAATGTTCGTTTTTGGAACGTGATTATTAATACAGTAAGTAACAAGGCATATTGGTTCCAGCAATGCTGTTTTGATACTTTTGTTATAACTCTTATATACCTCCATTTTTTTTTATTTGTTTTTTCTCTCCTAAACTTGCATACCCTTTCCCATAATCCTTATAAGCTACACCAGTGTCTTCACTCAGAATAAAAAAAAATCCACTCAAGTTCCAGATCATACGCCAATTGAAAAATATATTTGTTTTTTGTAAATTAATCTTAAGCGCGAAACGTGTCGTCGCGTACTTAATTTGTTTTCTTCTTCTCATTATTTATTTATTTATTTAAATTATTATTATTATTATTACTATTAGTGTTTTTGTTTAGTTATAATATCCTTATTCGGGTGATTTAGGTGATAAAACTCTAAAGTCGTAAAATTAGTTTAGTGATTAATATTTTTTATTTATCGCACGATTTTTTTTTTGTGTGTTGGAATCTGAATAATTGTCATTTGTTGACGGCATTAAGCAACGGTTTTTTTAATATACATATATATGGTCACAATAAACGTCGAACATCTGCAGTTTGACGAATTTCAAATCGAATGTGAGTTTCGGGATTTGAAGGGCGCTCCCATAGATTTATTAGCACAACTCACGGCTAGAATTGCAGAAGAAACCGAGCATCCGGTGCTCATTCCGGTTCGGCCTACGATTGCAGCGAGCAAAAACCCCAAAAGAAAACTTATCCGAATTAAAAATAAATTAAGGCTTTGCATACCCAAATTCAGTTCGCCCTTAATCTTGACAATCAAGACGGGAAACAGCAACGTATACAGTTAGTTAGCCGCTTAAAGCATATCCAGGCTAGTCTAAATCGATTTAATTATTCTAAGTCGGTCTCAGAAGATTAACCAGAAATTAAAGATAAAACGCAAAAATTATTGAATATTTTCACTGGATGACTCAATAAATGCATTAAATGGAGTTTATGTTGGCAATCTGCAAAGTGACAATTCTTCTGATGAAGAAACCGTAAATCGCGTGAAGTTTAAAACTAGGGAACTCTTAAATCAGGAATTTCCTAGTCAGGAACCTACTAATGCTCCTCAAGGGCAGCAAATAAATAAAGACGATTTAGCAGACATGCCTACTCCGAACAATTCCCGCTTGTACCATGATGAAGGAGATTGTGATAAACGACAGAAAATTGGTCCAACATTTGAATCATCACCAGGCAGAAACCATCTCTCCCGAAATCATAACACTCAGTCACACCTTCCTTCTCACAGAGTAATCATTATAATTACCAAGGCATATCTCCAGCGAAATGGAATATTCGATTTGATGGTTCTCCTGTCGGGAAAAATATTAAGCGTTTTCTGTTCAAAGTTGAAAATTTGGCTGAAAACAATCGTATTCCTTTATTTCATATGGTCACTGACATTAACTCTTTCCTAAAAGATTCTGCTGTTGATTATTATTACACATTTATAGAAAGAAATCCCGGGATTTCGTGGTCTCAACTTAAAATTGCACTGCCGAAACGTTTCCAAAACCGGCGAAGTGATGATGAAATTAGATGGTCGTTAGAGCCGCGGAAACAAAAACCACGCGAATCATTCAATGAATTTTACAGCGACATACTAAAAATAGCACTTTAATTTGAAACTCCATTGAGTGATAAGCAACTCATCAATATTATGCGTTTTAATATGAGAGCTGGATTACAAGATAAGTTGGTTGATCAGCAGTTTTCAAGTAAAGAAGAAATGGCACGTAGATGTATGGCGTACGAAGATACTTGGCTAAGAACAGGTTTTGTTTCCGAAATGCTATGTGCAAATCGCAAATACGTTTATGCAATAAATCATCAACATCAAGGGGAAAATGAGTATGGAAACACCTAAAGCTCATTCATCTTCCAATAACCGACGAGGTTCAGATCGTCCATATTGCTACGGATGCGGGCAACCTGGTATCCTGAAATCGAATTGTGTAAGGTGCCAGAATCAAGGGGGAAACGATGGTCGGGAGTGGAGGTCTGGCAATACTTCACTTCCCAAAACGCAGATTGCTACCAAATCCCAAGCAGAGCAAATATCCCTGGTCGAAGCGGCAGTGAACATGGATCCCGAGTTGAAAACCATGTTAACCAATCGAGTCGACCATTCTATTGTAAAACCACTACCAATAAAAGCCATGAAGAGAGGGCCTCGGCCCAGATCACTTAAATACTGGGTAACTCGTCATCACATTAAAACTTCTATTCTGGAAACCATAATAATTACGGATGATATACTGATGGACGGCCATACGCAGATGTACTAGTATTGAATAAATCATATTGTGGATTACTAGACAGCGGAGCTAATATATCCGTCTTGGGGAAAGGTTGCGAGGAATTTCTAACATCTTCAAACGTGCACTTTCGTCACATGCCTACTAGAGTGAAAACTGCTAAGAAATCATCTGAAATTATCTTAGACCACATTATAGTGCCCATATCATTTGCGGGGCAGATTCACGACATTAAATTGCATCTCGCGCCGAATTTAAGCCAACAATTATACTTGGGACTGGATTTTTGGAAGTTATTTGGTTTTAAGATCCACATACCCAAATTAAATCAAGCACGTACCGCCGTAAGTGAACTAAAGTCTGCTCCAAGCGAACCTGATAGATCGCAACTGCAATACGACTTATCCCCTAAACAACGTATAATATGCCAGCAGGCGATTCAGGAGTTTCCTTCGTTTGCAACATTGGGTATCGGTAAAACCACCCTCATTTCTCATGTTATTGATTTGGGTAATACTAAACCAATCAAACAAAGGCACTACGCGGTATCGCCGGCGAAAGATAAAGAAATTTACGAGGAATTAGATGGCATGCTTGCACTTGGAGTGATCGAGGAAAGCCTTAGTTCGTGGAGTAGTCCTGTTACGTTGGTGCGCAAACCAAATGGTGAAGCAAGATTGTGCCTTGACGCCAGAAAATTGAAAGCGGTCACAGTGAAGGACGCTTATCCCCTTCCGCTTATCGATGGGTTACTGGGGCGTCTCGACAAAACAAGATTTATTACAAGTCTCGACTTGAAGGATGCCTTTTGGCAAATACCGTCATGCCCTTCGGGCTATGTAATGCGCCGCAAACTATTCCGAATGAACTACAACATCAAGTTTTTGTTTATTTAGACGATCTGTTGATCACATCTACGACGTTTGATGAACATATCCAGTTATTGATGAAAGTTGCAGGTTTATTGAAGTAGCTCTCTTACGTAACTTACAATAAATATCGAGAAAAGCAAATTCATGCTTCGAGAAATTCGATACGTGGGGTACATTGTTGGTGATGGTATCATAAAAGTGGACCCAGAAAAAGTGTCTGCTATCACCACCTATCCGGCGCCGAAAACCGTAAAACAGGTTCGCCGATTTTTAGGAATGGCTGGGTGGTATCGCCGGTTCATTCGAAATTTTTTGAACGTAGCTGCCGGTCTTACAAACCTACTAAAAAAGAATCGTAAGTTCATTTGGGATCAACTAGCAAGAGGCGCTATCAACCTCACCAGTTTTGTGTAATGCCGATTACAATCGCCACTTTTTTATTCAGTGTGATGTCTCCACCATTGGAATTGGGGGAGTTTTATTTCAAAAAATTTATGAAGGAGTAGAACGACCTATTGCGTATGTTTTGGCAAAACCTAATGCTACACAACATCGATATTCCATTACAGAACTTGAATATTATGCCGCCGTTGTGACTGTAAAAAATTTTCGCCAATACGTGGAAGGATTTCCCTTCACGAATATTACAGACCATACGAGTCTCTAGTGATTGATGGATCAACGTGATTTGTCCGGACGATTAGCGAGACGGAGTCTGAAGCTACAAGCGTTCGACACTATAACATCGAGTACCATAAGGATAGCGAAAATATAGTTCCAGATGCTTTATCACGGCAAACCGCAGAAGAGTTAAAATTAGGCGAAGTCGAACAGGGGAAACAGGATGTTTTTAAAGATGCAGCTTTTAAAAGTAGTACATATCTATCTCTATTAAATTCAATCATCGATCAACCAAAGATTAATCAGGCGTTTTGGGTACTGGATGATGAAACATATGTCAATATTGTAAATACACCATATCCAGCAGAAACCGATATTCATGAGTGGAAGTTGTACATACCACAGGAACTAGTTAACAAATTAATTTTGGAAGCTCATTGTCCACCCACGGCAGCACATATGGGATTCAATTAAACTCTAGAGCTTTTGCGGCTCTATTATTATTGGCCTAACATGAGTCGGATGTATTGGAATTCGTTAAATCATGCACAATATGTAAAACCTCGAAAGCTCCTAACTACTCAACCCGTCCCTTAATGGGATCTTATAGTGAAATCGAACGACCATGTCAGAAATTATTTATAGATTTCTTAGGACCCTATCCACGTTCGTGGTGCGGAAATAGTTATCTGTTCATAGTTTTGGATCAATACTCCCGTTTTGCATTGTTAGAACCAGCGATAGATGCCAATACAAAAAACGTGATTAAATATCTTGATCTAATTTTTCAACTACTTTCGGTGCCTGAAGTCATATTCAGTGACAATGGTAAACAATTCCTCTCCAAAGCATTTGAAGGTTTCTTAGGTAAATACGGTAAACAGCATTTGTTAACTCTAAAATATTCCCCACAGGCTAATGCTTCAGAAAGGGTCAATCAATCCTTAATTGCGGCTATGCGTTCGTATATTAAAGATGAACATTGAAATTGGGATTATAATATTCACGAAATCAGCTCCGCCTTACGTAATACGGTCCACCAGAGTACTAAATTCTCACCTTATTATCTAGTTTTCGGCCAATATTTTATAGGACAAGGGATGGCTCTTATTACGAGATGCTTCGAAGACTTCATGGCATATCGGATAAGGATATTGCAATCTCGAATACTGACCGACTATCTCTTTGGATCAAAATAACGTACTGAGAAATTGTAAAGAGTGCCCGATCTTGCAGTCACTCGTTAACAAAATGGCCGGCAATCGCACAGTCTGGGGCGTGGAGAAGTGGTGGTGCCCTTACTGGGTCTAAATGCTGCCTTACTTACCTGAATTAGCGAAACACACACACACACACATGTCGCAACGCTTACCTCCTGAAATAATAATAATCGAACAAGAAATAATAATAGGCAATTGGATGATTATAACGGGTTGCTGCTGGTCAGCTGTTTGATAACTCCGTCACCGGACACGCCCTTTAGAGTCCGCAAATAGCGGTGCTGTCCCGTTGGAAGAATTTTGCAACAATATAATGAGGCGCAGCAATCTCCAAACCTATACGTTCCGACTTTTGTGTAACTTTCCACTTGTCTCGCCTGATCCAATTCCTACCGTATGATGGGGTTATAACACGTATGGCAGTCCAGTTATCTGTCTCTTTCTCTCGCGTCGAATCGTGACTTCCTTTACTTATTTATTATAGCCGTTCACCAACTGGGCATTTCGAATACTGTACACCAGCAAGCGAACACCACAACAAAAAAAATTCGTAATTTATCAATTAATAAAATATAAATTTAATTGATAATTAATTTTCGTATCACTTATGTTAAATTATACCAAAAAAACTCTTTTTATTAGTTTTATTATTATTTTTTTTCGACCTGTCAGCAACACAGTACAAAATCATTTCCTCCCAAATTCTTTTTTTTTTCCACCACATCAACAATAAACAACACGCCACGCAACCAGAACGAGCACTATCAACAGCAAGATTTAAATGCGCGACATCTGTGTTGTATCACCAAGTTTCACGTAGACGTAATCGCAAGATAAGCAATTATCATGGATACACACCATAAAGTTGTACCATAATAATATCAACACCCTGACGCCCTGGTTATTTGCAAGGTCCACACGTTACAAAATCTTAAAGATTCGTACAAGAGAAGCTCACATAATTATAACCTCCGCAGTCGTCATCGCAATTTCAAGATTGGTCAAACCGTTTATGCTCGAAATTTTGTTCAAAGCGACAAAGCGCAAAAATTTAGTGCAAAATTGGCACCAAAGTTTATCGAGGTCAAAATAATTAAAAGTGTTGGTAATGTAGCTTTCGAATTAGCCGATAAAAATGGGAAATCCTTTGAGGTTTATCACATTAATGATAATTAAACTTAGCTATTCAACTAATTTTTTTTATTCTTTGTTGGCCCCGCTTGATTATTGAAACCTCTTCTCTTGGGTTACGGAACGCCCCCACAATTTGTAGCGTTGAGCAATTGCAACGGACGGCCAGTCTGAATTAAATCATCTAGTGGTAGAGATCAAAAAGAAAAAATTTGGTTCATACAATTATAAATACGTGAATGATAGTGTCTGCATTAAGTATGGTAGTGCGACAAGCATAATTGTTCTTAAAATCCATATTAAATTAAACCAAACAATCGATGTTTAAACATAAATAAATTAAGTAGAAGTGTCAAATGGCCAGATATGATATCGTTGGTCTAAGCGAAATTACCGCAACCATACGGACTATATATTTTTTTTTGTTCTAAAATAAACGTGCTTACCAGTAAATAAAAGTTAAAGTGTCGAAACCATAATATATACATATATCAAAAACTATTGATAACATAGTGGAAGTATATTAATAAGCCGTTTTATGTCCTATACGGTGGTGCAAGTCAACGACGGTTAAATTAAACGGTTTTGCTTGCTTTAACGAAAATAATAATCAGTTATCAAATTTATTGTTGTTTGGTTTTAATAAACCAGAGTAAACATTAAATGACTAATAAATGAAATCAGTTAGTTTTTTTGGTTCAATATTTTTTTTGTGTTTCGCTATTCGGTTTTAATATTCAGAATGTTGTAAACAGGCGTTAGAGGCAAAGGACGTTGGAACTTAGGTGAGTGATTAGTAGGTGAGTTTGGTGTAGTTTCCCTTCCCCGTTCCTGTTTTTTCCCCTTTATACGGTCTATCAAGACTAGGTTAAGTTCCGAAAATACCCCACGCCAACCCTGAATTTTAGCCGGCTCAACATGACCGTATTGGAACCTCTGACCTGCTATTTTCTGATAACAATTCCTACCAAGGTCATCGTTACACATAGTTTGATACATCACCTACATGATCGTAGGGAAATAGGCTCATTAGGTGTACCTTTTATTAGATTCGGCATATTATTTGCCCTTAGTAATCTACACCTACTAATATTTCAATTGGACCGCGTTTACAAAATGTTGGATCTTTTCAAATAAGATTTTTGGTATGTTCCCAATTATTTGGTTCAATTATCTTGGCATGCAATCAGTTATGTTTTTGAAAACCTTATCCTTCGTCTTGATTTTTAAGTTTGAAGAAAACCGCCGGCTGCTGTCCGATCCATTTCGGCGATGCCTGCTAGAATCAGTGTACATACTTGTAAGCTTAAGATTGTTTGCTTTATCTTCGGGTATAAAGGTGGTTTGGGAGCACAGATAATGAATGAAATTGAAAATCACATAACTTAAGCTTTATTATATTATCTAGGTATATCTAATAACAGTAAAACAAATTAAGGAACACTTGGCTATTTAAAAAATAATTAAACAAAACACATTTTGAAATAAGTTTGCAAACTAATTTTTATTAAACCTCAAACAGTGAATACATAAATATTTTATCAAAAAATCAGAAATATTTTCATTTCTATACAAAACTAAGTAATAAACAGGTGTACTAATATGCCTACCTAGGCGATTAGATATCGGTGTGTAAAGTGCGAAGACACACGGTTATAATGCATTGAATTTAATAATATTTTTAAACCTCTTAATGATGACGATTAAATATTCTCTTCCAAATTCTTTTTGCCTGTAGTACTCTACGTCTATTTCGATAACCGATTTCAAGCAAAAAACAGACAAAACTGATGAAGCATCCTGACAAATAAACCACTAGGGCGCCCTGAAAAAAATCCTCAAAAATAACCTGACCTGTCTTATCTTCGTTCACTTCGACATTCATCTCATTTGGTCCCAATATACTTTTTGTAAACAAATCGTGCGATGTTCGAGTCTTCCAATATGTCTCCAAGCCAGCCTCAAATGTTCGCATATAAACATTATTTATCGGTTCGAGTAATGCTGAGACCTTTCTTATCAAATATTGATATTGTAAAATTGAAATGGCTTCATTCATCTTATGAAATAGTGTAAAACGATTTCTGATATTGTTAGATGAATTAAGAAATCTGTAGGCTTCATCTTCTTCCATCAGAAATGCAAAATTCGTTAAATTATCCTCCCGTACAAACTCATAGATAGGCTTATGTATCAAGACGCTTTGGTATCTTGTAATTCTCCGTTCCTCTAACTCCTTATCGAGGATGTAATGGTGAAAGAAATAATTCGAAACGATCGTGTAATTCAAATTGACCAACTCAACCAATTGATCGATATCCCGGTCATATCGTGGTGTTATTAAATCATTAATCATAAATGATCCGTAGCTTGAATAGAAAACAAAACTGATCCAAACGATGGTCATCACAAAAATTTTTTCAACACTATGTCTATGCTGTTGCGTTATGGAAACGGCGATAGTGCTGCTAAATAAATCAAGCAGCATATACGATATAGAGTAATTATGTCGATATTTTATCTGAAATAGTATCCACATAGTTCCAATTGCGGCTAAAATTACAATATAACAGATTAAGCTTGATGTAGTGAAACTATCAAACGAGTTAAAAAATGTTTGACTCCTTGGAAATTTAGGCACCAAAATCACCAAGCGCTGAGTTTTTTGGGTATGCAATGAATCAAGCATAATGAATTGAGTGTTTAGAGCTATTTGAGGCCTTGCTCCAAAATCAGAAAATTGTGTCATCATCATGATAGTGGTCAAACTTTTGTTATCGGCCGTATAATTTGCCGAGTTTCGTAAAGTAGGTAGCTGTGTGAAACTGTGTTCTAAATTCAGTTTATCAAGAAACGTTGATACAAACCATCCACTAGGCCCACGAAATTTATTTTTTAGCATAAAGATATCAGGTTTATCTTCACGGTAGGAGATTTCAATTTTCCCTCTAATTAATGCATGATTTTTTTCCGAAAATAATTCAGCCATATCTCTTATTTGCTCTAAACGAAAATATGTTGAAGGTGGCACAATTTTGAATATCGATACATTTTGTTTGCCAGGCTCCAGCTGCAAAACTGTTACCGGTATATTGAATTGAACCTTAATCGTATTATAATACGACATATTATGTGGAAACTTATCAATAATCACTATAGTTGTAAATGAAGTGGCCGATAGAGCGTAATGATAGCCTATAAGTGGACCATACTGTTGTCGGATATCCAGTGCGGTAGTCACGATGAACGAGTAGTCCAATTTGACTTGTTTAAACCGATGAACTTTAAACAATTTTACAAAATTCAATTGATCGAGCACATACACTGAACATAATTTGTTGATTTTGTTAATCGTATTTTCTATAAAATCGTTCGATTCTCGTGAAAAGTTGCCAATTGTAGTGAAAAGTATTCGACAATTTGCAGAATGGTTAGTCTCTAGAAGCCTAATTAGCTCGGATGATAGTAAATTATCGTAAGACTTGATGTATTTAAGTTGTCCCGATGAAAATCCAATAAAAATAGTTAGAACAAACACAATAATTGGCGACATGATGTTAATTTAGCTGTCGTCGAGTAACTAATACACTTTTTAAATATTTTGTGTTACCTGCTGGTTTTTTTTTCGTTATTAGTTGAATTGTAATTATAAATTATACAGTTATCGAATTAATAATTATCATAAAAAAGGTTGAAAAAAAAATACGTTTTACTCGAAATTAGTACGCGAGAATATAAAATAATTAACAATAAAATATGAAAGCTTTAATTTAATTATTATAATAGGTTTGCAACAATGTGGCATTTGGTTTGAATCATCACCGGGTGTAAAAATTCCCACAATCGTCTAAACTTAAAACAAATATTTCAAGAATTCACCTCTTTTTCACCTAAAAAATAACCCGACTTAACGCAGAATGTGGAAAGGATTTTGTTATATTTACCAGGCATTGAAATATTGGTGGTCTAACCGTGCCCTTTCTTTTCGGGAGGCCGATTAACAGATCCAACCACGTTAAGCATTTAAGTGTCTTCACGGACAGTAAATTTCCTAAAAAATTTCAACTTGAGTATAAGGCCGGGTAAGTGAGCCAAAATGCTGTCTTTCATCTCTAAATAGTTGGTTGCATACCAATGCTATCTTATGCTTCCTTGGTTTGGTGAATTATTATTTGGCAAATTATTGCTTGTAGATATATTACAGGAGCTATGGCCTCAAGCCCCTTCTTTATGTTAAGTTAATTCTATTCTTTGCACATCTGGTTCTACTGAGTTTCGGCTAAGTAGCATAGGGATGTGAAACATTCTTGGTTCAGTCGTGGGCCATAGAACAATTTTAAATGATTACGCATCATTAGTACCAGAAATTGATATAGTTAATGATATTCTGTCTGAATTAAATTATATTCGGTGGTGCGACCTTCGAGAGATCAGTGGAGATCACTGGATTTTCATGAGAACTTTTATGAGTCGATAGTATTTCTGGTTATATGTAGAATGTACTGGCGTACGTTTAATCTGAATTTTTGAGGCTGCCTGGGTTGGTACTGCATGTTTTTCAAGCGGAAGCAATTGCTCTTATGCTCTGTATAATTGAGGCATTGAATCTAGCTTTTACAAATAAAAACTTTGTTTTCTGTAGAAACAGCTTATCTGTACTAAATTCGGTGGTAATCCCGTGACTGTGTCAAAATTTGTTAAGGACTGTAAATACTTTCTACATCTTCTCTGTTCAAGTAATAGAATGACGATCATGTGGGTTCCTGCCCATCTTCAGCGCATGGGGCTAGCTCATGATGTTGTATGCGAGGATTGTCTTGAAGACGTTGATGAATTATTCACTTCGTGTGCAGTTTTCCTGCTTTCAACGGAGTTAGGTTGAAATTGTTTGACTCTAGGACTATTGCTGGAGAACAGTAGTATTACTTGCCTCCATCTACTTAAGTTTTATGCTGGAATTACTGGTTTGCACTTTTGATTTTTGTTGAACAAATTTCGTCGGCGGAAAATCTTACAACATTTTATGAAAATATTGCTTGTCATTTAAATGGCCAACCTGAGGGACCGGCCTTTTGATAATTTTTACATCAAGTGCATACTACGGACGTTCGAAAAAAATCATTTGACTTTGAGATTTCTGATTTTTTGTTGAACCAATTTCATCGGTGAAAAATCGTAGAACAATTGGTGGAAATATTGCTTGTTAATGAAAAGGCCGAGCCCATTTGTGTATGGCCATTTGATAATTTTTACATTAAGTACGAGTACATACAGTGGGCATTCGAAAAAAATGATTTGACTTAGAAACTTTTGATAAGTTCAATTTAAAGTGTAAAACCTGTAAGATTGTATAATGGTATGATGGTATGTTGGTATGTTGATATGTTGGTATGATGATAAGATGGTACGATGGTATGTTGTTGTAATGGTGTGACCGTATGATGGTATGATGGTATATTGGTATGATAATATACTGGTATGATGGTATGACGGTATATTGGTATGATGGTATACTGGTGTGATGGTATGACGGTACGATGGTATGGTGGTTTCATGGTAATATATTATGATTTTCTGAAGTTATGATGATATAGTGGTAAGATATACTATATTGCTATTATAGTATATAGTTTGATGTTTTTTTTTTTTTTTTTTTTTTTTAAGGAAGGTGGAAATCCATCATGAACGATGTAGGGGATAACGTAGCTATCCACCACAACGGTGTGAGATTCCTACTCACTAAAACCACCTCCTGCGTCCTTTCCCCCCAGAACGACCGCTAGGTATTACTTCGAAAGGGAAGGAGTCTGTACTAACTGTACGATCACATCTCCCACGCAACTGAACTGTGCGAGTTACCTTGCTTGGCGACGTTGGCGTTCCAACCGTCGCAACTCCTTAATCGTTGTTGTTGCAAAATTTGCTACAGCACTCCATCCTTCTGGGGACGATAGCATCACCTCAACTATGTTCTCTGGGGTAACATCAAATTGATCGATTGCTCCAGCAAGCACTTCTCTGTTTCCCTGGAACCGTGCGCATGCAAAAAACACGTGTTCAGCATCTTCTGCGGAATCTCTGCAGGATGGACAATACGTGAATCATCATGCCCAAAACGGTTAAGGTATGATGGAAAGCATCCGTGACATGTTAAGAGCTGTGTTAGATAAAAATCAACCTCGCCATTCTTACGATTTATCCACGGGCCTATCCCAGGAATTAGTCGTCGAGTCCAATGGCCCGTCTCCGAACGGTTCCAACGCTGTTGCCAATCGATAAGAATATCGATTGGATCGATCCCTGTACATTCTTGTGTTGTTCGCTCGCACCATTGGTCTATCCGGTGTTCCTCCATGGCTATTATTGTGTGACTTTTGCCGTTCCGCTGCCAGCAGACCAATTGGACACATTCTAGCAATGACGCAGGCTGCTTCGTCCGAAAGAGTTCTGAACGCACTAATCACTCTAAGTGCGCAGCTACGATATACGGAGTTAGAACTACGACGATAGGATGGCAGCTGTAGTGTTTGCGCCCATATAGGGGATGCCTAGAGCATCATAGATGTTACTACACCGACTAATAATCTTCGTTGTCCTTGGCTTGGTCCGCCGACATTCGGCATTATACGAGAGAGAGCCTTGCTAGCTCTGGCTGATTTCTCTCTGACGTACTTTGTGTGCTCCTTGAATGACAACCTTGCATCGATTTGTACCCCTAGGTACCTTATCGAGGGTTGCGAGAAAATCGTATGTGCTCCGATTCTAATGGAAATTGTTTCCAGTACCTTTCTGCTGGTTATAAGCACCGCTTCCGTTTTTTGTTCCGCCAGTTGCAACCCAACTGAGTCAAGCCATTGGTGGATTATATCCACCGTATCACTACAAATGTTTTCCGGCTCTTCCTTGTACTTTGAAACTGCTACGATGGCGATATCATCGGCAAACCCAACTACCGTCGCCTCCTCGGGGACCTGGAATGTGAACACATCGTCTTACATAATATTCCAAAGCATTGGACCGAGTACAGGTTCCTGGGGGACCCCGCATGTAACTGTGTACTCCTTGCACCCTTCATTCCTGCGATACTGCAAAGTGCGGTTTTTAAAATAGCTTGAGATTACTCCCTTGAACAAGGCACATTCCTGATATTGAGGGCGTTCATAATATGTTCCCATTTTGCTGTATTAAACGCATTTTTAATATCTAGCGTAACAATAGCACAGTATTTTTTACGGCCTCCTTTCCATGTGCTGCCGCTGATGGCGTCTTCTGCCAGCCTGGTAACGAGCTGAAAAGCATCAATAGTTGAGCGCGCTTTGAGGAACCCATATTGGTTATGGGCAAGGTCTCCAGATGATACGATAGCTTCTTTTAACCGATTACCGAGTAGCCTTTCAAGTAATTTCCCCGCTCCATCTGATCCAACAGACAGATTGGGCGAAATGATGAAGGATCTTCCGAATGTACTTTACCCTTTGGGATCAGTACAGCATCTGCTTCTTCCAAATATATGGGAATGTTCCTTCTCTTAGGCAAGAGTTATACACCTCCAGGAACTCCTCTGGTTTTTCTAGGATCGCAGCCTTTAAGGCAACATTTGGTATATAGTCCGGTCCTGGCGCCTTCTTGTTGAGAATTCTCCTAGAGGCGGACATTAATTCATCAATCGTAAATAGTGGTACGTCGTCCGCTTCAATGGCGCTCGAGTGAATAGTCAGTGGTTTGCGAGGAAACAAGGAAGATACAATATTATCCATCAAAATAGGACATGTTGGTGCTGCACCTCTTGCAAGTTTAAGCTTGGACATTACCATGTTGTAGGGGGTATCCTGGCTCAATTCTCTAGCCATTTCATCTTGGACAGCGTCCTCCGTTTGCACATCGACGTCAACACCGCCCCTTGCTCTGAGAGTTGTTTGCCGAAATGTGGATTTTAAAAGACCAACGATCCTCCTTATTTTGTGGTGGACGTTGCTTTTTCCCTTTATGAACTCTGCCAGTTCCTCGATATGCCTACCCATGCGCTCCATTAGGTCGATCTTCCTTCCCAGCTGAAGAGCATCCGAATCATTGATATCCGATGTTGAACTAGTCCTTGTGTGCACCGGTGTGAAGTTTTTGGACACTTTTTTCTTGGGACAAAAATTTAAGCGAGTGTACTATGAAGTTTTTGGACAAAATTAAGATTTTAGAAAAATTAAGTTTTTGGACATATATTTATGCGGGTGTACATCCTTTAAAAGTGTATTTAACAAAAATAACGTTATTCAAATAAAATAGGCCTCAAATAATTTTTAACATTCATTTCTAATTTTCTTTTCAACAAATCAACGAATTAAGCCCCATAGCGCCTTTGCAAAAAAATTTTGAAAGTTGTTAATAAATCGACAAATTTCGTTTGGAATAAGGACGTTGTTCTCTATTATACCAAATAGCACGAATCTCAGAGATCGGCTCATATAGTGACTATATAGGTTGTACAGGGCATACATGGCGGGATTGAAATCACTCAGTGCCATTTTGATATGAGCCGTAGGGCTCTTGCAAACAAATTTTGAAAGTTAATAAATCGACGAATTTCGTTTGGAACAAGGACGTTGTTCTCTATTATACCAAAGGTACTGAGTGATTTCAATTCCGCAATGTATGCCCTTTACAACCTATATAGTCACTATATGAACCAATCTCTGAGATTTATGCTATTTGCTATAATAGAGAACAACGTCCTTATTCCAAACCAAATTCATCGAGTTATTAACAACTTTCAAAATTTTTTTGCAAGAGCCCTACGGCTCATATCAAAATGGCACTGAGTGATTTCAATTCCGCAATGTATGCCCTTTACAACCTATATAGTCACTATATGAGCCAATCTCTGAGATTTATGCTATTTGGTATAATAGAGAACAACGTCCTTATTCCAAACCAAATTCATCGATTTATTAACAACTTTCAAAATTTTTTTGCAAGAGCCCTACGGCTCATATCAAAATGGCACTGAGTGATTTAAATTCCGCAATATATGCCCTTTACAACCTATATAGTCACTATATGAGCCAATCTCTGAGATTTATGCTATTTGGTATAATAGAGAACAACGTCCTTATTCCAAACCAAATTCATCGATTTATTAACAACTTTCAAAATTGTTTTGCAAGAGCCCTACAGCTCATATCAAAATGGCACTGAGTGATTTCAATTCCGCAATGTATGCCCTTTACAACCTATATAGTCACTATATGAGCCAATCTCTGAGATTTATGCTATTTGGTATAATAGAGAACAACGTCCTTATTCCAAACCAAATTCATCGATTTATTAACCACTTTCAAAATTGTTTTGCAAGAGCCCTACAGCTCATATCAAAATGGCACTGAGTGAGTTCAATTCCGCAATGTATGCCCTTTACAACCTATATAGTCACTATATGAGCCAATCTCTGAGATTTATGCTATTTGGTATAATAGAGAACAACGTCCTTATTCCAAACCAAATTCATCGATTTATTAACAACTTTCAAAATTGTTTTGCAAGAGCCCTACAGCTCATATCAAAATGGCACTGAGTGAGTTCAATTCCGCAATGTATGCCCTTTACAACCTATATAGTCACTATATGAGCCAATCTCTGAGATTTATGCTATTTGGTATAATAGAGAACAACGTCCTTATTCCAAACCAAATTCATCGATTTATTAACAACTTTCAAAATTGTTTTGCAAGAGCCCTACAGCTCATATCAAAATGGCACTGAGTGATTTCAATTCCGCAATGTATGCCCTTTACAACCTATATAGTCACTATATGAGCCAATCTCTGAGATTTATGCTATTTGGTATAATAGAGAACAACGTCCTTATTCCAAACCAAATTCATCGATTTATTAACCACTTTCAAAATTGTTTTGCAAGAGCCCTACAGCTCATATCAAAATGGCACTGAGTGATTTCAATTCCGCAATGTATGCCCTTTACAACCTATATAGTCACTATATGAGCCAATCTCTGAGATTTATGCTATTTGGTATAATAGAGAACAACGTCCTTATTCCAAACCAAATTCATCGAATTATTAACAACTTTCAAAATTGTTTTGCAAGAGCCCTACGGCTCATATCAAAATGGCACTGAATGATTTAAATTCCGCAATGTATGCCCTTTACAACCTATAAAGTTACTATATGAGCCAATCTCTGAGATTTGTGCTATTTGGTATAATAGAGAACAACGTCCTTATTCCAAACCAAATTCATCGATTTATTAACAACTTTCAAAATTGTTTTGCAAGAGCCCTACAGCTCATATCAAAATGGCACTGAGTGATTTCAATTCCGCAATGTATGCCCTTTACAACCTATATAGTCACTATATGAGCCAATCTCTGAGATTTATGCTATTTGGTATAATAGAGAACAACGTCCTTATTCCAAACCAAATTCATCGAATTATTAACAACTTTCAAAATTTTTTTGCAAGAGCCCTACGGCTCATATCAAAATGGCACTGAGTGATTTAAATTCCGCAATATATGCCCTTTACAACCTATAAAGTTACTATATGAGCCAATCTCTGAGATTTGTGCTATTTGGTATAATAGAGAACAACGTCCTTATTCCAAACCAAATTCATCGATTTATTAACAACTTTCAAAATTGTTTTGCAAGAGCCCTACAGCTCATATCAAAATGGCACTGAGTGATTTCAATTCCGCAATGTATGCCCTTTACAACCTATATAGTCACTATATGAGCCAATCTCTGAGATTTGTGCTATTTGGTATAATAGAGAACAACGTCCTTATTCCAAACCAAATTCATCGATTTATTAACAACTTTCAAAATTTTTTTGCGAGAGCCCTACGGCTCATATCAAAATGGCACTGAGTGATTTTAATTCCGCAATGTATGCCCTTTACAACCTATATAGTCACTATATGAGCCAATCTCTGAGATTTATGCTATTTGGTATAATAGAGAACAACGTCCTTATTCCAAACCAAATTCATCGATTTATTAACAACTTTCAAAATTGTTTTGCAAGAGCCCTACGGCTCATATCAAAATGGCACTGAATGATATAAATTCCGCAATGTATGCCCTTTACAACCTATAAAGTTACTATATGAGCCAATCTCTGAGATTTGTGCTATTTGGTATAATAGAGAACAACGTCCTTATTCCAAACCAAATTCATCGATTTATTAACAACTTTCAAAATTGTTTTGCAAGAGCCCTACAGCTCATATCAAAATGGCACTGAGTGATTTCAATTCCGCAATGTATGCCCTTTACAACCTATATAGTCACTATATGAGCCAATCTCTGAGATTTGTGCTATTTGGTATAATAGAGAACAACGTCCTTATTCCAAACCAAATTCATCGAATTATTAACAACTTTCAAAATTTTTTTGCAAGAGCCCTACGGCTCATATCAAAATGGCACTGAGTGATTTAAATTCCGCAATATATGCCCTTTACAACCTATAAAGTTACTATATGAGCCAATCTCTGAGATTTATGCTATTTGTTATAATAGAGAACAACGTCCTTATTCCAAACCAAATTCATCGATTTATTAACAACTTTCAAAATTGTTTTGCAAGAGCCCTACAGCTCATATCAAAATGGCACTGAGTGAGTTCATTTCCGCAATGTATGCCCTTTACAACCTATATAGTCACTATATGAGCCAATCTCTGAGATTTATGCTATTTGGTATAATAGAGAACAACGTCCTTATTCCAAACCAAATTCATCGATTTATTAACAACTTTCAAAATTGTTTTGCAAGAGCCCTACAGCTCATATCAAAATGGCACTGAGTGATTTCAATTCCGCAATGTATGCCCTTTACAACCTATATAGTCACTATATGAGCCAATCTCTGAGATTTATGCTATTTGGTATAATAGAGAACAACGTCCTTATTCCAAACCAAATTCATCGATTTATTAACCACTTTCAAAATTGTTTTGCAAGAGCCCTACAGCTCATATCAAAATGGCACTGAGTGATTTCAATTCCGCAATGTATGCCCTTTACAACCTATATAGTCACTATATGAGCCAATCTCTGAGATTTATGCTATTTGGTATAATAGAGAACAACGTCCTTATTCCAAACCAAATTCATCGAATTATTAACAACTTTCAAAATTGTTTTGCAAGAGCCCTACGGCTCATATCAAAATGGCACTGAATGATTTAAATTCCGCAATGTATGCCCTTTACAACCTATAAAGTTACTATATGAGCCAATCTCTGAGATTTGTGCTATTTGGTATAATAGAGAACAACGTCCTTATTCCAAACCAAATTCATCGATTTATTAACAACTTTCAAAATTGTTTTGCAAGAGCCCTACAGCTCATATCAAAATGGCACTGAGTGATTTCAATTCCGCAATGTATGCCCTTTACAACCTATATAGTCACTATATGAGCCAATCTCTGAGATTTATGCTATTTGGTATAATAGAGAACAACGTCCTTATTCCAAACCAAATTCATCGAATTATTAACAACTTTCAAAATTTTTTTGCAAGAGCCCTACGGCTCATATCAAAATGGCACTGAGTGATTTAAATTCCGCAATATATGCCCTTTACAACCTATAAAGTTACTATATGAGCCAATCTCTGAGATTTGTGCTATTTGGTATAATAGAGAACAACGTCCTTATTCCAAACCAAATTCATCGATTTATTAACAACTTTCAAAATTGTTTTGCAAGAGCCCTACAGCTCATATCAAAATGGCACTGAGTGATTTCAATTCCGCAATGTATGCCCTTTACAACCTATATAGTCACTATATGAGCCAATCTCTGAGATTTGTGCTATTTGGTATAATAGAGAACAACGTCCTTATTCCAAACCAAATTCATCGATTTATTAACAACTTTCAAAATTTTTTTGCGAGAGCCCTACGGCTCATATCAAAATGGCACTGAGTGATTTTAATTCCGCAATGTATGCCCTTTACAACCTATATAGTCACTATATGAGCCAATCTCTGAGATTTATGCTATTTGGTATAATAGAGAACAACGTCCTTATTCCAAACCAAATTCATCGATTTATTAACAACTTTCAAAATTGTTTTGCAAGAGCCCTACGGCTCATATCAAAATGGCACTGAATGATTTAAATTCCGCAATGTATGCCCTTTACAACCTATAAAGTTACTATATGAGCCAATCTCTGAGATTTGTGCTATTTGGTATAATAGAGAACAACGTCCTTATTCCAAACCAAATTCATCGATTTATTAACAACTTTCAAAATTGTTTTGCAAGAGCCCTACAGCTCATATCAAAATGGCACTGAGTGATTTCAATTCCGCAATGTATGCCCTTTACAACCTATATAGTCACTATATGAGCCAATCTCTGAGATTTATGCTATTTGGTATAATAGAGAACAACGTCCTTATTCCAAACCAAATTCATCGAATTATTAACAACTTTCAAAATTTTTTTGCAAGAGCCCTACGGCTCATATCAAAATGGCACTGAGTGATTTAAATTCCGCAATATATGCCCTTTACAACCTATAAAGTTACTATATGAGCCAATCTCTGAGATTTGTGCTATTTGGTATAATAGAGAACAACGTCCTTATTCCAAACCAAATTCATCGATTTATTAACAACTTTCAAAATTGTTTTGCAAGAGCCCTACAGCTCATATCAAAATGGCACTGAGTGATTTCAATTCCGCAATGTATGCCCTTTACAACCTATATAGTCACTATATGAGCCAATCTCTGAGATTTGTGCTATTTGGTATAATAGAGAACAACGTCCTTATTCCAAACCAAATTCATCGATTTATTAACAACTTTCAAAATTTTTTTGCGAGAGCCCTACGGCTCATATCAAAATGGCACTGAGTGATTTTAATTCCGCAATGTATGCCCTTTACAACCTATATAGTCACTATATGAGCCAATCTCTGAGATTTATGCTATTTGGTATAATAGAGAACAACGTCCTTATTCCAAACCAAATTCATCGATTTATTAACAACTTTCAAAATTGTTTTGCAAGAGCCCTACGGCTTATATCAAAATGGCACTGAGTGATTTTAATTCCGCAATGTATGCCCTTTACAACCTATATAGTCACTATATGAGCCAATCTCTGAGATTTATGCTATTTGGTATAATAGAGAACAACGTCCTTATTCCAAACCAAATTCATCGATTTATTAACAACTTTCAAAATTTTTTTGCAAGAGCCCTACGGCTCATATCAAAATGGCACTTAGTGATTGAAATTCCGCAATGTATGCCCTTTACAACCTATATAGTCACTATATGAGCCAATCTCTGAGATTTATGCTATTTGGTATAATAGAGAACAACGTCCTTATTCCAAACCAAATTCATCGATTTATTAACAGCTTTCAAAATTTTTTTGCGAGAGCCCTACGGCTCATATCAAAATGGCACTGAGTGATTTCAATTCCGCAATGTATGCCCTTTACAACCTATATAGTTACTATATGAACCAATCTCTGAGATTTATGCTATTTGGTATAATAGAGAACAACGTCCTTATTCCAAACCAAATTCATCGATTTATTAACCACTTTCAAAATTGTTTTGCAAGAGCCCTACAGCTCATATCAAAATGGCACTGAGTGATTTCAATTCCGCAATGTATGCCCTTTACAACCTATATAGTCACTATATGAGCCAATCTCTGAGATTTGTGCTATTTGGTATAATAGAGAACAACGTCCTTATTCCAAACCAAATTCATCGATTTATTAACAACTTTCAAAATTGTTTTGCAAGAGCCCTACGGCTCATATCAAAATGGCACTGAGTGATTTCAATTCCGCAATGTATGCCCTTTACAACCTATATAGTCACTATATGAGCCAATCTCTGAGATTTATGCTATTTGGTATAATAGAGAACAACGTCCTTATTCCAAACCAAATTCATCGATTTATTAACAACTTTCAAAATTTTTTTGCAAGAGCCCTACGGCTCATATCAAAATGGCACTGAGTGATTTCAATTCCGCAATGTATGCCCTTTACAACCTATATAGTCACTATATGAGCCAATCTCTGAGATTTATGCTATTTGGTATAATAGAGAACAACGTCCTTATTCCAAACCAAATTCATCGATTTATTAACAACAAGTGGTGCTGAACTGATTTGTTGAAAAGCATTTTGGAAATAAATGTTAGAAATTATTTGAGGCTTGTTTTATTTGAATAACTTTATTTTTGTTAAATACATTGTTAAAAGATGTATGTACACTTGCATAAACATTTGTCCAAAAAATTCACAATGTATACTCGCATAAATTTTTGTCTAAAAAAGTGTCCAAAAACTTCACACCGGTCTTGTGTGCCCGTGAGTTATTGAACCGGACTTAGGTGATCGGAGTAGCCTACTCCTCTGTTCGAACGGATTAAGGTTCGCCACTAGGGCCACTAGGGTGGTAGTAAAACTTGTAGTTCTATCTGCTACAACAGCCAAGTTCCCAACTGCTGACGCATTGTGGTCGCTGGATCTCGGCGGTGTTGAGCCCGCTCGCTCACTCAACAATTCCGCCGGTACTGGGTTTCCGACTCCTTCACCGTAACAATTTTCCTCTCTTCACGAGACATTGTGGTTATTTAATTAGGGTGTCCTTCCCCTAGCATTTTATACCTACTGCCAGGTAAAAATTCAGCCGCCTCTTACATGAGGAATATAGACGCTGTTTGGAGTCGCACCTCCTGGTGAACAGACGCTTCTTGCAAGTTTTGGTCCACGAGTGGTGTTTTATTTCCCACTTACCCGCCGGTGTACCGGTGAGGGCATCCCCCTATCCGCCACCTGGGGACGTGCCCGATAGGAGACTTGCAACTCCCACGGGTAACGCCCATTGTATGATGGTGTGATGGTACGATTGTATATATGATACAAAAAACGATGGTATGACTGTATTTATGCTAGAATGTTTGTGTGATGGTATGAGGGTGTGATGATATGACGGTATAGTGGTATGTCGGTTGGATGGTATGATGATATCATGGCCTGAAGTATAATTATATGAAGGTATAATGTTACGTATGATCGTACGATCGTATGATTATATGAAGGTATAATGTTACGATGGTACGATGGTATAATGTATGATTACAGGGACACTATGATTATACGATGGTATACTGGCATGAGGGTATTTTGGTATGATTATATGATTGTATGATGGTATGATCTGAGATGAATCTGAGTGCACGTTAAATTTTAAACACATTAAAAATTATTTTCTTAAAAAACAGTGAAAAATTGAAAATCAAGTGTTGTTCGTTATATTAAGGGTTAAATTTAGAATTTCGCTACAAACGTTTCAATTTTATTTTGTATTTGCCTTTTCATGTATTTTTCAATATGGCTGACCTCGCAGTTTTGAAGAGACAATGAGCCAATAATAAAGGCAAACTTACAAACATTATTAAGTTTATAAATGTAGCCAATATATAAATTTCCCTAGATCAATTAAATATGCACCTACGTCAATTAGAGCAGTTGATGCAGGAATTCACGGGTTTGAAGCATTCGATACTTCAGATTGACCCAAATAAAAATAAAAGAGATATATAAAGAGAATTGCTCCCCCGGCTTGGGAAACGGCACGCGCTCGGAAGTGAAGCTACCAAAGATTCACATTTCTCCGTTTTCTGGCGAGTATTCAGAATGGCAATCATTCTTTGAGCTCTATACTGCCACTATCCCAGAAGCCCCTTCTCTTAACGCAGTACAAAAATTCCAATATTTGAAAGGATTACTGCTTGGAGTAGCCGTGACATTACTACGGCACATTAATGTCACTGACAGCAATTACATTGAGGCTTTAAATAAACTAAAAGAAAGGTACGATAGGAAAAACACATAATAAATTCGTTTATTCGCACCTTCATGGAACAATCACCCATTCACTGTGGGTAGAAACAGCCGCCGATCATCCAAACGTACCACTGCGTAATTGGTTATTAAAAGGCACATTGCTACAATTAAAACCATTCAATTTTTCAATGCAACGATTTCCATGCATTAGATGTTCCAGGACAAAGAGAGTTCGTTAAGCGAGGCAACCGATGTCTAAATTGCCTTAGTAGAACGCATGCGATTTTTAAATACCTATCACGTTGACGATGCCAGAAAAACATCATTCACTACTTCACCGAAATGAGC
The DNA here is from genome assembly GCA_958295665.1 of Tipula vernalis. NCBI lineage: Eukaryota > Metazoa > Arthropoda > Insecta > Diptera > Tipulidae > Tipula > Tipula vernalis. The sequence goes on from OY282558.1 coordinate 163,453,889, forward strand.
ATCGTGAAGAGATTGTGAAAACACCAGAAGTTTCAACATCGTTCCATGCTAGAACCTTTCACGCACAGAATGTATCTGTTTCATCAATACTCCCTACTGCCTTAGCAAAAGTAATGGACGGTTCAGGAAAACTTACAGCTTCCCGGGCACTTCTAGATTCAGGGTCACAAGTAAGTTTAATTACCGAATCCTGTATGTAACTTCTTGGTATTAAGAAGTAAAACGCGCGTGTTTCCTTGAGTGGATTATGCCAAATCGCTGCTTTAATTTCCAAAGACCTGGTTAGTAAGAGTTGTCTTCGACGGCTCCTTAAAAACTAGCACATTGATATCGCTAAACGACTGTATAGCTATGGGCTCTACAGTACAGTCAACCTTATTTTCCATTATATTAAGATTTCGGGAACACAAAGTCGTTTTTCCCAGAGACGCACAAAAAATATTCCGCCAGATTGTTATGTGTCCAGAAGATACTAATTTTCAAAAAAAATCATTTGGAGAACAGATTCGTCTAAACCAATCCGGAACTTTAAACTTAATACCGTTACATGTGGCTTGACATCTTCATATTTTCCGGCCACCCGTGCCATAAAGCAAGTTGCCGAATATAATCAATCATCTTCCCTGCTGACAGCTAACACAATCACTAAGGACGTATATGAGGACGATCTCATGACTGGAGCTGATAATGAAGATGAATTGTTGCACCTTAAAGCGGAAATCATAAGTCTACTAGCGAATTATGGATGCATAGTAAAATTCTAACAAATTCTCCTACAGAATGTCATGAAACTCACATCAAAGTATTTCGGGAGCATGAGGAAGAATATACAAAAGTTTTAGGTGTAATATGGAACGCGAAAACTGATCAGTTTGTTTTCACTTCCTATCTACCAAATACGACCAACTACACGAAGAGGGCGGTTTTATCTGAAGTGAGTCGCATTTTTAATCCCCTGGCTTGGCTAGATGCTGTGGTATGCAAATGCTTTAGGGAGATAAACTCGAATGGGACGATCCCCTTCCTCCCAAGAAAAGAATTCTCTGGGGGAATGCACATTACTTCAAAAACGATGTAGTTATGCAAAGTAGATATACACGGCTTCTGTGATGCAAGTGAACTAGCCTACGCAGCTGTTGTTTACTTCAAAACCACCAAAGCAGACGGAAATATCAAGCAACAAACGCTTCCTCGCTTAGAACTATGCGCCGCAGTTTTGTTAACTTAGCTACTCAACCGATTCCCGAATAGTTCTGGATTGATTAGGAAGACATTCTAAGCATCGGAGTAAGTTCGTCGGTAACCGCACCGTAGAAATTATATCATCGTTTCCTCGAAATTATTGGAGACATGTACCTTTTGTCGAAAACCCTGCGGATTGCGTTTCACGTGGTTTATCTCCTCGCGAACTGGAATCACATAGCCTTTGGTGGAATGGACCTGAATGGTTGTGTAAGTCTGTCGAATTCTGGCCCCCTCAAATAACACAGCATAATAATCTCGAAGAAATAACCAAAAAGGCGTTCGGCTTTATGAGCACGGCAAATCCATCAGATGAAGGGTATGCTCAAATAATTTCTAGGTACAACGAGTAATCTCTAGCTATATTTTCAGATTTACTGGCAATGCCACAAAACTACCCGGGTCTCGAATTGATGACGTCTATTTATATCGAGAGAACTTTTTCATGTTTTAAACAAACTTTGCCAGTACGAACGTCGCCGAAGTCAGCATAAACAGCAGCCTCAATCGCCAAATTATTTTTTGGACGAATTTGGAATACTACCCATTGGAGGAAGATTGCAAAATAGCCTTGCTCCGTATTTCACCAAACAGCCAATAATCCTACATTTCAAATCTAAAATAACGACATTAATTTTATTGGATGTGCACCGAGACAACAAACATGCTGGACCATCGCTACTCTTATCAATCGTCAGACAGGAGTTTTGGATACCTAATGGTAAATCTAAAATCAAGGAAATAGTGAAAAATTGTGTTATATGCAAAAAAATTCAAAGCATAATGTCAGCAGCAGCTAATGGGTAACCTGCTAAGATCGCGAGTTGAGTTAATTCATCCGTTCCTCAAAAATGACGTGTTATGCTGGCCCGATCGCAATACACTTAACAAGAGGTTAAAGTAAAAAATCGCATGAAGCCTACATATGTTTAAGTACCAAGGCTGTACACCTCGAGCTGGTTAGTGACTTCTCAAGCGACGTCTTTTTAGGAGCACTAAAAAGGTTTACGGCACGCTGTAGTGTCTGCCATGAGCTTAATAGTGACAACGACATCAATAATCCGCGTCATGTCAAATATTTTCACTAACTTGTCACCAAAACACGCATCAAATATCTTTATTACACACACAAAAACCATAGAGACGTCATAGCTTGGTGCTTAATTTTATATCACACGTTAGATCCACACACAAAAGAAACATTCGAAACTCCGTCATACCAAAAATCAGCGTTTTAAAACTTTCTCTCTAAAATTTGTTATTCGCTCTTTACTGATCGAATAATAATTTTTAGAAGAGTAGAAAACAAAACATATTGTGTTGATTATTCATTTTGCATCGAATAAAGAAGAAAGGAAAAGTATTATCTACTCTGTCAATTCAATACTACGAAAAAATTCGTTATTCAAACAAAGGGAGCGAATAACGAAAGTATCTCGGTTCGAACTCAATTCTTGATATAGCCCCAAAAATAAATCAAAACAATTATTTACCTTTAATAAAATTTGTACGTTAAAATAGTATTCAAAAATTTTTCACTCAGCAGTGAACAAAATAGAAAGAAAGATCGATTCTTTAATTTTTTCTATTCTTCGCTCATTAATCATTTGTTACTGAATAGTATTCATGAATTTTTGGGTTACTAATCTAAACGAAAAAGGGAAAAGAGATTTGGAAAATTCATTTAAAACGAAAAGAATGGGAATAAAAACAAATTGAAGAGTAATTTTAAACGCTGCCAAAAATAATTTTGCTTTCGGCTTTTTTACAGCGTTTAAAATTACTCTTCAGTTTATTCCCATTCTTTTTGTTTTAGATTAATTTTCCAAATCTCTTTTCCCTTTTTCGTTTAGAATAGTAACCCAAAAATTCATGAATACTATTCAGTAACAAATGATTAATGAGCGAAGAATAGAAAAAATTAAAGAATCGATCTATTGAATAGAATAGAGATATATTTTTCTTTTGTTTTGTTCACTGTTGAATGAATAATTACAAGTACTACAAGTACAAGTTTTATTAAAGGTGGAAAATTGTTTTGATTTATTTTTTGGGGCTATATCGAGAATTGAGTTAGAACATTGAAAATGTTGATCAAAAATTCGAATATTTTATGACAATTTGGTGTAAAATGACAATTTTTACTTTCCTTACGTGCAACCTTAATAAAATTGCTCTTCTTATCATCTCTTCTCTTTGTTTGAATAACGAATAGAATATTTCGTAGTATTGATTGTAGTATTGAATTGACTGAGTAGAGAATACTTTTCTTTTTTATTCTATGTAAAATGAATTTGTTTTGTTTCCTATTCACTAATAAAATCGATCAGTTGTAAAAATTATTATTCGATCAGTAAAGAGCGATTAACCAATTTTACAGAACGAGTTTTAAAACGCTGCTTTTTTGTATGCTAAAGTTATTATATGGTTTTATAATCAAAGGACAAATAATCTCGTTATTACTGCGTAATCGTTATAATCACGTTAGCTAGGTTACTAAATTTTTCTTTTGATCAATTCACCTCATCTATAAATCACGCTTTATTGAGTGTCATTTCCGGTTAAAATTTTGAAATATTCTTTGCGTCTAGTAAGTTCGACGGTTTGTTCTTAAATTTCTGTAGTTTTTCGGGACATCTAAGTCCCAACTCTTGCTCATGCTTAATTTGCAATCATAGTTTTTTGCCACCACTATCCTTAACAAATTCTTCAAAAATTATAAGAAAGCGTTATGCAACTAAGACTTAATCAATTGTCATCAAGATTAAACAAAACAAAAAAAAAAAAATCGACAGTTTTTACACCACAAATTATGCCTTTAAGTTTATTCGATACTACGTACCAATTAAAAATACAAATTACACGACAAATTTATTCCAAACAACAAAAAACTTTCTAATCTGCCCTGTTGTTCGCTAAAGGGTTATCTTCCTAATGACGCCATAACAATTAAAATGTCGTCTTTTTTTTTTTTGCTGTATACTTTACCATCTTCCGTATTTTCCATATCCATTCTGCTGTTTTTTTGTGCTGTCGATTTTCTTGTTTATTCCTGCTGCTGCTAGTTGGGTATTTTTTTTTTAAACATCCAAGATTTTTTTATTTTTTTATAATTAAAATTCACACAAAAGACTTAATTTATTATTCATAAAATAATTATTATTGATAATAAAATAGAAGATTAAGACAAAAAATACTAAAGTGTATATAGTATATGTACAACACAGAGTACAAAAAATAAATATTGCCAAGCCAAAGCCCAATGAAGGTGAAATGAAAATTTATTTTTCATTTTGTATAGAATTGATGAAAATTAGTTTTTTTTTTGTTTTTTGTTCCTCTCATTTCCTTCGATGGGTATCTACATAATGGAGTTTGTTGTTTTATCCATATATAAGTAAATAACCAACCTTTGCATAATGTATGTGTGTTTGTATGCTCCCGGTCGCCTTTATAATACTCTCGGCATTATATTGAAGTGACATAAAATAATATAAATATTTGAACTTTTACGGGGATCGCAAACAAAAGAAAACAAAAGGAAATGAGTTCAGTGAACTTGGTATAATTTATGGGTCGTGTGAAACAGATTTTCTATGCGGTTATTTATGATAACTAAATATTGTGCGATAGCTGCTTTATTTATTTAGGTACAGGATAATCGTTTTATTATCGGTGTGTACGTTTCATATGCAAATATAAGGGAGTGTAAATGACTTTTACTTTAATCGTATATTCTACAAATTTTTTAATTGTTATGTTGACAGAACATGTGCCAGGTGATGTACAGATTTTGTTTTGTGATTGATAGGAATTCTGATATTATATGTTAAAAAATCGTAGTTTATTAGTTAGAATATTTATACATATGTACGTACAAGTAGATTAGCAAATATTTACCCAGATGAATGAAAAACTATAACAAAAAATGCGAAAATGACTCAACTATTCATCCTTGGTTAATTAGCTTCCTATGAATATTCACATTCGTAAAATTGAAAAGATTTTTAAATTTGTAATTTATATTCCCTTTGATGTTTATGCTTCTGTACACAACATCAACGTACCTTTAGAATTATATGTACTCGAGTTTTTCTTCACCATACAGAAAACCATAACACTTCATTTTTTTTTTTTTTTTTTAATATACTCAACGGTTTGAAAGGAAGCAATACTAACTATTCATTAAAAAACCTACATAAGCCAGTGCCATCGTAAGGTTTTAGTTAGTTTTGAAACAACTTCTAATGTGGTAGGATTAAAAATAAAAATATCAACAAGTGCAAAAGTGTTCCTCTATATAGAGACATAATGATTAGTGTTTTGTGGCAAGTAGTGTTAAATTATGTGGTGGTACTGAGTTTTACAAAATATCTGAGAGATTTTGTTACTTGACAAAAGTAAGTTGAAAAAATTAATTGTCATTTAAAATGAAAAATTATTGAAGATTTACAGATTCCACAGTGATATACAAAGTATGTCCTTAATTGTATTTCGTTTACAAAATTTAAATAATATCAACGACAAGTGTTTTATATTAAATTTAAAATGCTTTATTTAATTATTAAGCTTCTATCTAATCAAATTTTTATTTATCATTCCATGAAGCTTAAAAATTCAGAATAATAAATGTTGTGTCTTTCGTCAGAAATATCTGTATTTTAGAAAATAAATTTTAAGAAATTGTTAAAATTTTTAAAGCTTCTAAAATTTAACTAATTTTAGATGTTTTTTTACAAAATCTGATTTAGCAATGCCTGGATCTTGAATATTGTCACTTTAACAATATTAAAATTTATTCATGTGGTTCGTTTCCATATTAAATTCATAAAAAAAATTGTGCATATGCACCATGCTTTTCTGAACGGAGGAGTAATAAAATTAAAAAAATAGTTATGAGATTTACCTGTCTAGTCTCCAATAAGCAAGATAAATTATAATGTTGTGCAAAAAATCATTTTCAAGGATAACAGAAATTAACAGTCAAACCGAAAATTAGAACCGAAAGCCCTTGACTTAATTAACAAATTCTAGGCCTAATAAAATATCACGATAGAATATTCGTATTACATCCATACAAGGAACTTCTTGCAACCGATAGTTTAAACAATTTAGAAATACCTGTATGCCTCTATGGTAAAAACCTTGAAAGTAAATTTATATTCAAATTGCCTAACTATGAATAATGGTAACCGAGGTTATGTAATGATATAAAGATTCCATAATTACTATTTACCGTAATGGTAATTTGGTTACATATCCCTATATTATAACACAGGTGAAAACAATTATTAACAATTTAAAATTAAATTCGGCGGCTGGTAAATACTGACGCTAATGAACTCCCATTTCTCAATTAATTTTACCTCTACTTTTGTTATACTAAAAAAAACTTAAATTTCTCCTTTAGCTCACTCATAACATAAATCGCTCCTGAAAATTATTTTATAGATTTAAATCATTTTGTACATCCCTAAAATAGACTCCTAAAGCATATTTTTGAAGTCTCATCAAAGGCCAGCATTCTAGAAAAGCGTTTTCAGCAAAAAATCTCTCACCACCAAAAATTTATCCCGCACCATTCTTCTCGTACAATTTCCCATACAAAAGAATTTCTTCCTGCACAATTAATCCCCGATAGAAATAGGAATTTCCAAATAGAATGTAATTTCTGGAAAAGGTAGATTTATGCTTAGCCTCAAGGTCAATTTTTTTGACAACCTTTTTTGTCTTTTCATTACAAGACTACATTGTTCCACTCACCACCAGGCAGAGCAGTTAACGCAAAATCAATTGCCTTCATTTGAGGGTATGCTTGGGTTATGCATTGCTCATCGCCAAGCCTAAGTTTTTCTTCCGGAAGTAGCCGGTGCTACCGTACATCCTCCTTACATATAAAAATATCGCAGGACAGAGAAGGTTCATTAGTTATGACAGAGTCGGGCCCGGTTATATACACCTAGATCTTCACCATTTCTTACACACCTATTTTTTTCCGCTGGAGATTGGAGGAGGAGTATTTCGATAGGATCACCCAAATTTGTACTAACTAAAGAAAATGTTGCTAGACGTTGTTTTTGGTAGTTGTTGCGGTAAAATTTAAATTTGAGCGATGAGTGTTTATTCCGCTAGGAGTAATGAGTTTTGAACTCAATTTCTCCATCATTATTATTGATGATTATATTTATTATGACACTGAAAATCCTCCTAGGGTTTACAAAATAGATTTTGTCTTCTTCTATTCCGCCATTCCTTCACAACAAGAGTTCTACTTGTAAATTCGATTCGTTTGTATAAAAACATTTTTGGCCAGCTTCTGCAATATAGGTAAACGTGTCATATTTCAAAGCAAGAATTTGTGTATGAACTTCATGAATATTTTGGAAAATTCATTTCATAGTTGGCTAGATTAGATGTAAAAATTAGGGGCGGAAAGACAGTGAGATCGGTAACCAAGGTTAAACCAGTCGGATGGTTTTCTGTTAACGAAAACAAATGAATGTCATCGATTACAAATACAATAGATACAAAAACTTAAATTCCTCATGACCCTAGGCGAGCATAAACTCCAAAAATTTGAACCGATTTCACCCAGCTCGCTTATACAGAGACAATACACTAATACAATAAAAATATTTGACGGCACACAATAACAAAGTGAATATTATACGCCTTGTATATAGACAAAATTCTCAATGCTCAAACCTCATTTTGCGACCAAAATCTATATCCTGAAGTTACTTTGTCGGATTTTCCGTATTTAAAACCAAATTTTACTTTAATTTATTTTTGTGAGTGTCTAACATGGCTAGGATTTAAAATGCAACGAACTGTCACGATTTTTTTTTCAACGTTAGAGAAAGAGAAGTCAGAGAAACATAAGTGAACTACTGTTTCAAAACCTCACAACACACAACATACGTATATTGGCAAAAGCAGCTGTATCGTCTGCGTTGAAAACTTTTCTGCGGCTCAGGGCACTGCAAACTCTTTCGCAGTTCGCTTTACATTCTACCTTATGCAGTAGCCAAATCGGCTATAGACCACCTGCACATTGCATTGTCTCTTGCCAGCCTGTAGGACTGACATGAAAGGCGGGTCGGCCCATTTATTCTGCACTCTCAACAGGGGGTCCTAGTTATTATGTTCATCTTCATCACCGATCGTAATCAGATGATGAAAACTCCCTTTTGCATGATGCTCCTTTTGGGATTCGAACCCTGTACCTCTCGATCCAAACGCCGCACCTTTAAGCACCGTTCCGTTTGGTCGGTGAATTGTTGTCTTTTTAACAAAACAATCTATTGTTGATTTTTTCAATGAACTGTTGTGCGGCATATTTTAGGGAAATTTTACTGCAAAATTCAAATTTAATTAGCAGTACAATAATTAAATATTTTGGTCCGTTAGGTACTTTTGCTTAGCATAGTTTCCGTGCCTCCTAAGCTTCCTAGTTTTCGTGCATTGTATTGTTTTATTGTTGTTTTGTGTATGGGCGGTTAGAAATTTCTCTTATTTTACTGTGTTGGTGAAGCGAGTAACGAAATTTTTAAATGAAAGCATTATTGTAATATTGAGGGTTGAGTGAACTGCTACATACTTACATATATCCTTTAAGAGGACAACACGGAATTCTTACTCCATTTTTGAAGCCAGTCCTTCATCCAGCGTCGGCGCCTAGCAGTCCTTTTAGCAGGTAACGCTAAGATTAAAGCAACACAGGCTTTTTCTTTAACATTCATTATAATTTTTAATTTTCTTCGTTGTATTTTAAATTTTCACCAACCACCAAATTAAATTGTAAAATAATGATGGAATAATGAACGCAAATTTCAGAGTTCAACAAAACTTAAATATATTCTGGCGGAGTCTGGATGATCATTACTATACAATACTTAAAAACTAAATATGATTTTTATAACATTTAATCTTAATTGGTTCAAATCTTAGCAAAATTATTTTTTAAAAAAAATCTGCTGTTTTTCAGGAAGTTATAAGCGAGGTAGAAGTGTGATACAAACTGTATAATGGTGGTGAATACATTAGATAGATCCGAGTGTTTTTTTAATTTCTGTTTATTAGAATAGTTTAAAAATTTCTAATATTTGTAATTTTTAATTACTTTAAGATAATTTTAAAACAAATCGGAAACTAACTTTCTATCAGTTTTAGAAAAGTGTTCTCCAAGTTCTTAAATATTCTGAATTTTCTAAATTGACAGAATTTCAAAATTTGAAATAAATTTTAGTTTGAGTAGCTATTTAGTCGCCCCTTAACCGTTGGGCTAGAAGGGTTTTTGTGAGCCCTATATGATAAATTAAGCAAAAATCTTAAAAGATTCAAAATTTACCACTTGAAAACTTGTAAATGTGCTACGACCATTCAAGTGTTTCCACATTAAATACTAGGGATGCGACGGGTTCAAATTCAGCAATCGGAATATCCACATTTTCATTAAAGGTCAAAGATAATAGCTCAGGTAATTTATAGTTCTCATCTTCGATTACAATTAATGTGATGCTTATCCTTGGCCGCCAGAATTTTTTTCCATCGTTGCTGTTGGCATCATTTTTATCGCTGTGATCTACAGCATTCGATACAACGAATATTTTTCATTGCAAAAATAATTTTAAAAATCAGAGAACAGAGAAATCATTGTTAAAGATGACTTATTAGGGGTAAATTATACGGCAGGCCTAGGCACATGCCAAAAACACCATATTAAAATATTAGTGATTTAACTAATTTTTTTTATTTAGTGAAAGCTTTACTTTTCTGCTTCAATTTGAAGAAATCTGTGGCTGAGGGGCATCGAATGCTTAAAGAAGCGTATGGTGAAGCCTGTATGAATGAATCATCGTGTGATGAATGGTTTCGACGTTTCAAAGACGGTGATTTTGACGTTGAAGATTAGGAATGCAGTGGCAAGCCAAGATTATTCAAAGAAGAGGAAATGAAAGCAATTCCAGATGAAGATGTGTGTCGAATAATAGTAGAACTTGTAGAATTATTGGGGATGACTCAACAAGCCATCGATTCCTTACGGGTGATGAAAAGTCGTTCCATTATGACAATCAAAATCGTAAGAAATCGTGGGGTATGCCCAGACATGCTTCAACATCACAGCAAAGCCGAATATCCGTGGTTCAAAGCAAATACTTTGTATTTGATTGGATCAGCTGGGTGTTATTTATTATGAGCTGGTGAAGCCCAAGGAAACCATTACTGGGGAACGCTACTGACTAAATTAATGCGATTGAGCCGAATAGTGAAGGATAAACGGCCGCTCTATACCGAATGTCATGAGAAGGTGATTTTTTAGCATAAAAATGTAGCCTCAAACATTAGAAAAAAACAATGGAAACTTACATATTTGTACTCCTAATAAATTTTTCAGTTTATAGCTAATTCTCAATACAAAGACACAAATTCTAAATTGTATTTTCGAAAAAAAATCGCTTTCGGATTTTCATTTTTTTGGTTTCATAATAGAGCAGATTTTTTCGCTATCGTAATCATTTACCAAATAATTTTGTAGCTGATTTGCAATATATAGTACATTGTAGCGGGAAATGTCTCGAATTTAATTCGACCTAAACACTAGTAATTTTTTATTTTTTTTTTTAAAATAAAAAATAATTTTCTCAACATACAAAACAACGTTTTGTCAATTTAAACATGTCTACCTATAAAATAAAATTGTTTCCAAAGGAAAGGATTCTTTTACCTCAGGACACACCAGCTTACACCAAAAATTTCATAAAATATCAACTATTGATATACTGATTGACATTGATAAAATAAGATTTATAATTTAGCAACCAATATTGATCTTTGTGGACCTAAAAATAAAACAATTAATGTATATTAAGTATATTGTTAACAAGTATATTATTCATAAAAACGAGTTGCAATACGAAAGTGAAATTCGCTTTTGCTCCGGTGATTGTGATTGCGATTGTGATGATATAAAGGTATGATGGTATAAAAATAGGGTGGTATGATGATATGAAGATACGATTTTAACATGATACAATGGTGTGATGGTATGATGGAATGATGGTCTAATGGTAAAATGGTTTGATAGTATAATGGTGTGATGATATAAAAGAATGATGGTATGATGGTTTAATTTATCTTCATCTATGAATAAAAAATGTTACCCCTTCCTCATGCTCCCCTGTGAGATTATTTCAGATTTTTAGAAAATCATTAAGTACGGTTTTATAACGATTAGAGACTTTTTTTGAATGTCCATGTATTTTAACTGATGTATCTCGGCCGCCATTTTGATTTTCCAAAAACGCCATCAAGCAAATAAAAGTGTTACATTAAATTATTATAAAAATCTGCATTGAATCTTGGAATGTGATTTGAAATTAAGAGAGATTGAAAATCTTTTCATTTGTTTTCTTTAATCTTAAGTTTACTTTTATAAATTGGCCCCAACACTGGAATTTGTGCTGGAATAAAAGTGTCTCTTCTCCACAACTCTGTTTCTTCAAAGTCTTTCTGTGAATACGACGTCTTGAACAAGAATTTATTAATGGTTGCTTTTTCAATTTTCATTACTCTCACTGAAGAAATCTTAATCGTATTAAATCTAAGATGCAATAGATTGGTCAATGATTTTATTGCATAGAAATCCGAATACGATAACTCATTGTAAGGCTCTCCCTGTTTCTTTGACGTACGTATCAATTGTGCATATTGCGAAGGTACATAAATTGACCCGGATTTCAAAGCCCTTTTAATTTGTTTTTCAATAACTGAATGCACACTGTCACCTTCATTTTGAGTATGACCTGTGACGTAGTATTTGTGTGTGATAGAGTTTATGTTTGGAAATTTTTTAATAGCATACACATACATGGCTACTATGAACTGATTTTTTTGCTGTCCAGCGCAATTATCGGAAAAAAATACCAAATCCATAATACCGGGATCGCTTAAGCTAACTTTTTTTTCAATAAACTTTAATACACAACTACCAATTTCCTCGATTCCACGATTTCCTTCTCCCTCATGCCATAAATTACATTGCGTACTTCCAGTTTTAATTTCCGAAATATTGAAATTGTAGCTGTTTAATTTCGGTTTATAATAAAAAAGGGATACATCACCCCGTGGGGTAGGCAAAACTGCCTGTAAATCATACACTGCAACTATGAAATTCTTAGTTGCCCTATTCTTATCTTCATTTTTCTCCTTTCTTGACCACTCCTTTTCAAGTTGATGCTGTTCGTATTTCTCTAATATTTTGTTTTTTTGATCACCTTCCGCAATCTGAAATTCTGCGCATAACTCGCATTGATCCTTTTTTGGAACAAAAAATCCTATATTATATTCTTCATTGAATATTTTACTATACATTACGAGATTTACATAGGATTCCCCAGTATTACTGCAGCTTTCTTTATAATCTCTCCATAAATCAGTAAGTGACCGCCCACTATCAATGAATTCACGGGTCGTTTGGGCACGAAGATAATGCGACTCAATCCGTGGGATTGATGCAATATGGTTTCAAGGGTGGGTCTAACAGAAGAGTGATGGTTATGCTTCCCTCGTAATTCAGCTTCAAGAAACCCAATGACAGTCTTTTTTGATAGTACTGTTCGAATTGGATGATCGTTGATATCCAATGTTGCTTTATAAAAGTATTTACATACTCGAATACGTTGATTGGATATTTCAAAATGAAATGCATTATTCAATTGAGGATGATGTTCGGTCGACGAATACCGATATTTTGGTTTAATGACTGTCATGGAGTTGGCAATATAATAACGCTGATTAGTCAGATCCCCTAACGCCAATAACTTTCGTACAACCAATTTTGCACTTATCCCCGCACGGAGAACGCAATTTTCTTTCTTTATAAACTCTTTTACTTTTTGAAGCAGATTCGTAGATCAACCCTGAGTTTCTATTAATCTTCGATTTTTTTACATTCCATTCTTTGGGTACAGGATTCCTTTTTTTGCCGATCTTGGTTTTCTCCGCTGCTGTACTATCATTAAAGCTTCGTAAGCTCACATTTATCAGATCGCTCTACAGATTCGCGAGATGAAATATTTCCTCCAGTAGATTCACTTGATGAACTTGTACTAAATTCAAATTGTTTGTCGCTAGGCTTGACCATGATACAAACGTATTCCGGATCTGCATCGGAATCGTAATAATTGCTTTCGTTGCTATGCTCAGGAGAATTAATGTTGTAATTTTTTAATGGTGTTCCTCTAAAGTTTAATCTGTAGGATGTTGAGAATTAATTGTTGCAACAAATTAACATTTGTTGATTAAATAGTGGCAATTTTCGAAAACATTTTACTAGGTTATTTAATCTATATTCTAAACAAATGTACATGTTTTTCAGAAAAATTTAAAAGCAAAATATGTATTCAATGTTTAATACATAGCAGTAATTTTACGAGTGCATTAAATAATAATTTATTTATTTGTAGAAGTTTCTTTGACGTTTGAAATGCCTAAAAATAAGAAATCTGTTGGCCAAATCAATCCAAAGCGTAAGAAATTGAAACTGCAGCGAGCTTCTCAAACTGCTAAAGAGTGATAGTGCCTGCTAGAACAAAAGCTACGATCAGTTTGGCACTCCGAAATGGCGCTTGCGGCTTTAAATATGCTCCTCATTTAGACTATAAAAATTATCCTTATGTTCTGATTGGCAAAATTGACAAGATATGTGGCCATTGCTCTGTCAAAAAATTAAAGGTAAAGTGAGGCAAAGTGAGGCTTCCACTATTGGATTTGCCGCCTGATAAATTCCTGTCATATATCACCGCAACAACAGCGAAATACAACTCCAGTTTTCAGATGACATCATTCGGGGCAACTTTTATTGTAGATGAACCAGTTTTCATGTCCACATTCAAAGTCCAGGGTCGAATTTATTACCGAATATTCTCACTTCTCCCTTGCTCAAATGAATCGCCAAAGTTTTTACAAATTTATTTTATGGGGAACGAACAAGATCAAGCAGATCAACGATGTCAGGATGTTTCCGGCACAAGAAGTAGTATAGTTGAACATCTTCAAGGACTCTTACATGTCTATAATCAACTGGTTATTACATTAACCTGTGGACCTGGAGCAATTGCCGACGGATGAATATAAAGTTGTCATTCGTGCTGACAAAAGACCGGCCGGAGAGCATGAACGTCGTATCAATGCCATTCAAATTAATGAAGTGGCTATTGTTATGGTAGGCGACCAAATCGAAGGCAGGATATCATTATTCAGCATCGTGGTGAAGCGCTGCAACGGATATCAGAGACAGATCGATCCTACGACGCTCTGCCGTACCCATTGATGTTATGGTGAGGTGTAGATGGTTACCATTTCAACGTAATGCAAATAACTAACAACATTCTCTACTTTCGCCAGCTCTTTCACCAGTTTATTGTTGATATGTATACGCAAAAATCGAAAGTGAGCGTCTTTTACATTCGGCTGAATCAAACGAAACTCCGCGCGAATGAATACACCAATTTGCGAGATGCGGTGGCCAACGATGAGAATGTAGCTGATATTGGCTAATTTGTAATTTTACCTGCAACTTTTCCAGGGAGTCTGAGACATATGCAGTTCGAGCTAATGGGCGTCCGGACCTCTTTATAACATTCACTTGTAGCCCCTCTTGGTCTAAGATTAAAGAAGAGCTGATATTCGGCCAGACACTGTGTTTCAACAAAAGATATCAAAGCTGATGTACGTTTTAACCAAGAAAAACCACAACGTATTTGGGGAAGCCCGCTGTTGGATGTACTCCATCGAGTGGCAAAAGAGAGGACTGTCACATGCCCATATACTTCTGTGGTTGAATAACAAAATTCGTCCAACACAAGTTGACAGTGTTATTTCCTCTTAGTTTCCCAATTCAGAGCAAGACCCCATCCTATACCAGGTGGTGAAGAGGAACATCTCAATCCGACAGCACCATGCATGAAGGGCACGAAATATCCAAGAAACTTGATTCAGGAAACTTAGACTGGCGACTATGAGTATCCTCAGTATAAGAGACGAGGACCGCACGATGGAATGTTTACGGCCAGGTGGTGGCGCTTGCTGTTGCATCATCTGGCATAGTGGCCATCCTGATGGCTGGAGGACGAACAGCTCACTTAGCTTTGAAATTACCTCTCAATAATGCTACAGAAGGTTAGAACCCTATCTACAATATAAGCAAGGGCTCTGGTCAAGCTCAAGTGTTAAAACTGTGCAGTGTTAAAATGCCCCAGCGACGACGGCTATCTCAGCTAGTTATTCATAATTAAAGAAGATTCGTTTGAACGTGTACATGAAAAAAAAGCTGTGGAAATCGAGTAAGCATAGAGTATAAAAACAAATCACTCAGTTCAATGAAAATTAACCCAAAAACAATTGTTTCCATGGCAATCATGTGCAATTTACAAATCGTGTTGCAATAGTATTTCATCATGATTCTATGCAATGTTTCATTTCATATCCTATTCTAATCAAGAAGTCTCATGACGAGGGAGGCATGTTCTTAATAAAACTATTTTTTTTCGATCTCTTGTTTCGTGTTAATGGTTGAATTTTTTTTTGTGCTTTTGATTGCGGAATCAAATCGGTTGAGGTTATTCAGTTTTCTGTAAAACCTAAACACAAATATCGTAGTCAATCTTACTAATTGTTATAATAACCTCCTAAACCGCCCCAATAACGTTTAGACTTTATACAATTACTGTGTAAATATTTTTTGTGTCGTCAATATATAACTGTCATTAAAAAAATATTTATTTTAGTTTAAATCTAAATTACATTAAAGGTTTACATTTTGTTTCTGTGGTAAATTTACCGAAATCCTCTAATTAAACCGCAAGCGCGCGCAGCAAACACACAATCTTTGTGTTAGTATTTACGATAAATAATAATAACATTCGATAAAATTCAATTACCTTTTTCAAATTCCAAATTGATTCGTTCGAATATTTAACTAAAGATTTTCATTCTAATTATAAACAAATAACTAAATCATAAATATTTAATGGGAAGGGAATGAGAGAGTAGAATCCGCAAAAATCATTGAAACCTAATATTTTAATGAACTTAAATTGTAAATAAATCAAGTAAAATAGTAATAAAAAAAAGCTCAGTAATTATTAACAAAAGAAAACAAAAAAGTTTTCTTTCGGTTTTAATTAAATTCTGAGAATAAATAAATAGAAGAAAAAAACTTTTCAATAAACTACGTATGTATGTAGCTATGTATATGTATGTATGCATATTATTTTTGATATGCTACGTACCAACGGAAAACTATCTTAAACTAAAAATATTGAGCGAAGATGTGGGTAAAACTCTAAAAAAAAGTCGTAAAAAGTAAAAGTTTATGTTAATGTATCTTATAAGAATAGGAAGGGAGCGGGGTGTTTATACATTTTTAAATAATTAATATTCTTCAATTCTTCATAACATCAGTCTTATATAAAAATATTATATTTCAAAATATCAAGGATAGATAAATATTTGGGTCAATTGATATTATCACGTCCTCAATAAAAGAAAATATTAACTCAATTAAAATTTGTGTTGTTAAAAAATTAAATATTTCGGATCAAATCATGTTTTATGAAACGACAAAGAAATGCGAAGAGGGTAGGTACTCGGATCAAAATGTTGATACAAAAACAAAAATTTGTTCAAATTTAGTTATTGTTTTCAATGTAAACTGCTATTGGTAAAATTTTAAATTTCCAGGCATTGTGAACATGGTTGAGTGGTTTTTAGTACCCATTTTTTCCTAACTTGATTTTGATTTGGTGATCTAAAATTGAATAAAATTTATGAGAATTATCTAATCATGTGATAGCTGCAAAAATGTTTATAATGATTTTAGTATATGAAAACAGTGCGGATCGTTTTATCAAAGCTTAATTAAATAAAGGACGTTAGTGTAGTTTATAACAAATATTAGAATGATTTTTTCAAGATCTTTGAGTGAAGTTAACTAAAGCAAAACAAAATATTTGTTCAACGAAATAAGTGTCACTATTACTTACACTCACCGGCAGAGAAAATGGGCCACCATAACAAAAACATTTTTTTTTTTTTTTTTGATGCGAATATCTTTTGAACTGCACTAGATTGAAACATAAAACAAAACCAAATTCAAGCTCAATATTTATTTATTTATATAAAAATACAATCTTTGGATAGTTACAATCCAGTGGTGATTAGTAAATTAATAAAACTAAAAATTTAAACAATATACAAAACAATAATGTGTTAATACATTAAAATTAAACTACACTTGAAAATACATTAAATCATTCACTTGAGTTACTAAATAAAAATATTTTGAAGCCACATGAAAATTTATTAAGTTTCCGACAATGTCTTAATTCAATGGGAAGGTTATTAAAGGTTTTTTAGAGCAAGAATTAAAAATGAATTTTGAAAGTTGGTCGTTGTAAATCTCTGAAGACGAATAAACTGAACATTTCTCAAATTGTAACTAGTAGTGACATTTGATTGATTGACATTTATAATGAAAAAAAGCTTTAATCAAAGATTGAAATAAAGGCCACGAAGTAGATAAATGTGGAGCATTAAGAATAATTCTTATAATATGTTTTTGTGTTATAATTAGTGGATAAATTCTAGCATAGTAAGTAGCACCCTAATAGCACCCTCAACACACTAATCCATGCGACAACTTCGACTCCACAAGAGCGAAATAAATAGTTCTTTAAACGACTACTGGACACACTTGTTGCAATATATACATTTTCTTAATCACTGATGCCAGATAAATAGGAAGAGTATCAATGTAGTTTTTCCAATGCATGGAATTATCACTGGTTAGATCGAGATATTTGAAAGATTGAACGAATTCAATTTTAAAAAACAAGCGTCAATACAACAGCAGTATCATTAATTTTTAAAAACATTCCCTTAGTTTTATTGCTCCAAAACATATAATGAGCAATACACCACTTCTTTAGAAGGCCTAAATCTGATTTAATATGTTCAATGTTTGTGCTACGAATAGGGTGTTTATAGAGAAAACACTAGATCGTCAGCAAAAGCTATCAACTAAGAATTAAAGTCAATATAACAAATAAAATTTAAGTAAATTAAAAAAAAGGAAAGGACCTAGTACTGAACCTTGCGGAATGCCATCATTAATGGTTATACCTTTACTCCAAGCATCATTTATTTCAACAACCGGCGACCGTTCAGATAAATAGGATCGAAACCACTGCAAAGTAACACCACGAAAACCAGCATAGGAAAGTTTCTTTGGTAAGACGTTATGGTTTATCATATCGAATGCTTTCGTCAAATCTACATACAAAAATAAAGCCAAGCGATTCTCTTTGATCCAGACCTTTGTAAAAAAAAAATTGAAAATTCGAATAAAGCTTTTTCAGTGTATACTTACTTCTAAATTTCCTAAAACCATACTAGTTATTATGTAAAAAACTGGTACTCTGGTCAAAAAATTTATTGACTCTTAAATGGACTAGCTTTTCAATAATATTACCAAATAGAAAGAGCAATGAAATTGGCCTGTAATTAACAATATTTTTTTTATCACCTTTTTGAATATTGGAATAAGAACTGCTTCTTTTAGTCTGGAAGGAAAAATACAGGAAGAAAAACTGCAATTTTCAATGTATCAAAAAATATCTACAATGCAAATTTATAACTTCTTAACCAATAAATTACCAACATCATCATTGCCCGATGTGCAAGTCGGTTTCAGCTGAGATATGATGCTTAGAATTTCAAACGAATCAGTTTACCAGAGTTATAAATAAGATCAGAACCTTTCAAATTAAGAACCGAGTTAACGAAATGATTATTAAATAATGTGGCTATTTCAAGTTGATCAATTACTAATTAGTTATCATCAATCATTATTTCCGCAATCTTATCTTTCTTGCTTTTATTGTTCAAAACTTCATTGACTACTTTCCAGCTATCTTTAATATTACTGTTGTGGAACTAAATTTATTTTCATAAAATTTGGCTTTGGCAAAATAAATATCATGTTTAAGAGCTTTAATTAAAACGTTGAGCCGCATTTTCAAATTAGCGTTACTAGATGTGATCTATGCACGTCGAAGAATTATTTAAAATTTTCGTTGGCACATTTATTAAATATTTTCAACCATGAGATGTCATTAGAAACATATAATCATCTAAAGATGGAGGAAGTTCTAAAATATTGATATTCATATCCCGAAAAACTAATATAGAGACAATAATATCAAACTCGCCTGGAAAAACAGATGTGTTCAAAAAATGAAACCTATAAATGACTAAAACGGAAAAACTTCAAAATTTATCTGTTAAATGTCAGCACAAATAGCATTGATGCATGAAACAGTATTCTTTTTAATGTTATCATTTGGATAAATAGCAACACCACCGGATCTATATGTAGAATTACATTTACTATAAATAGTCCTAAAATTTTATAATTATCAAGTTCAAACTCCTCCATCCAGACTTCAGACAACAGTTTAGCTTATTCTTAATATAGTTGGCAGAAGATGTTTGAAAACCTATATGTTGCCATTTGTTGAATGGGTGGGTGTAACCCTAACAAAGGATGACTCTTAGTTTGGTTTTAGAGTTCCTTTACAAGAACTCCAGCTAGCCAAAAAGTTGAAGCCTTCAATTTTTCAAAAACAGTAAATGAAACTCTTATTTTAAATGAAGAGTTAATCCTGTTTATAATTATTTCTTACTTTTGGGGAAAAACTCAAAAATCTGTTTACGTGGTGCCACAGCCCGAAAAATACCGCCACTGCCAGTGGCAATAATAAAATTGTTCAAAATTTTATTAGGAGCAGAATTTGAAATGGCACAAGTAGACTGCTCAGCTGGAACATTGTTGCTTTTATGAGGTTTTATTTTATTTTTACTTCGTAAGTTCACTGGCTGACAAATCATCAATCCTGTTGTATCAGAAAAAGATTGGCAAATGAGTGGCGAAACATTCCATGGTATAGTACCAGCTACTTTTCGAGGTACCGAAACAGTTACATTTGTCGGGTTTTTTGGAAGCATTTGGGATTCAATCACAATTCCTCGTGGATCTTCAGGTACCGACACACTTACATCACCATTCACATCACTTCGGTTTAAATTATCACACAGTTTATCATAGCTACCGATTGAAGCATTCGCGCACAAATAAACACTTAGAACAGCATCTTGCTGAATCAAACTACTCTTAGAACACTTTTCAATATTCAGTCCTTGATATAACAGTCAATGTCATATCAAGGTTTTTACAAAGCACAGTTTATTCTGACAGTTTATCACTATATACTTTAAACATGTTGTTGCAATTATCGAACAACTAGTGTACATTACTGGAACTGGATATCAAGTCACAAGCTGACTTCTTCAAGTCTGTACATTTATAATGCAAAATTAACTTTTAGAAAATATACCACAGCATACTTTGTCTAATCACGTGCTTGAGTTAATTTTACTTATTCCACCACATGGTTTATAACTAAATATTCAAATGTGAATACCTCTTGAACCGCAATAGCTAGGTAGAAACATGAAACAAAAACCAAATCCTAGGTCAAAACCATCTTTGAAAATGGAATGCCATGGAAAATTTGTTACGGTAAATTAATAATCGAAAATTTATGAAGTTGTTTTTCCGATATTCAATTGTTTTATTGGTGAGTTTACATTTTGTTGTGTCAATGTGTTACGTTTTTATGATGTCGCTAAAGTCAGAAAGTTTAGCGGCAATCATGGTATTGTTGGAAGATGGGAGAAGCCAAAGTAGAATTTCCCGTTGTACCGTACAATGTGTTTCGTGGTGAATTTTTCGAGAGAGGGTTGATCACCGTGCGATAAGGTACGGGAGTAAAAAACACGGATAAGCAATGATTTGTTACACGTACATAATATAAATGTAAGCGAAAGAACAAAACGGTGACGTTCATGAGAAGCTAATCTTCATGCGCCAAGGTCAGCCATGGGTCCAGAACTTCTGTCACAACACAGGATTACTCGGCTACAATTTGCAAGGGAACATGAAAATTGGACTGATCCTGATTGGAGCCAAGTCTTATTCACCGGTGAATAGCCAGCGTAAGGGAAGAATACTTGGCAGAAGTAAATATTTCGAAGATTACATGGCCGGCAAGAAGTCCCTATTTGAATCCGTTAGAACATGTTTGGAACATTCTTGGTAGAATAATTCGGTCTCGTATATGGAGTGGAATAGAAAAATATCTAACAGTGCGATATCTGACAGATTATATGGGACAGAGGATGTCAGCCGTTAATAAACCGGGGGGAGGGGGCTCGTTATGATTTTGTTGTTGGGTTCCTGTTTGTGAAAATTGAAATACAATTTTAAAATTTTTTCATTGTTTGGTTTTTGTTCGAAAATTCGAAAAATCTCAAACACATGTTTAGAAAGAGTAGGTCTTACCCACATTTTCTAAGATTGTTTTGAATGGCCTAGAATTTGGTTTTTGTTTCATGTTAATATTATTAGTATTATTTTATGTAACAGAACAATCTGTGTGTGCTACAAATCCAGTTTCAAGTATAGTATATTTTATTCACAACCAGTTGGTAACATACAGCGTTTCCAACCTCTTAAAGGTTAGAAAGTGAGCGATTTCCATAGATACAGGTTCAAGCGGTTAGTAATAGTAAAAAAGGGGTTAGTAATGAGACGTAATCGGTCAGTAATGAAAGTATTACTAACCCGTGGGGGCGCTACTATCGATTTTGTTTCTATTAAACCACTATCGGACATTTTGTTTGTTACAAAAACTGAACAAGTGCAAATTTGGTGTGACTTTTGTTAACTAATTTAACAAAATGTCAATTTGTTTCACTATAATTTATTATTTTTATTTATTCATATTATAATGTTGCTAAAACATGCCTCAGAGCAAACTAATCTTAAAATATACATTTTACATATCGCTGATACCAGATCATTAGGAGAATTTTCAGTTGACACTTCCAATTTACAGAATTATCATTATTGGGTTCAAGGTATTTAAATATTGGGACACATTCAATTTTAAGACATGCATTTGAATATGTCACCTGGTTAAATTCCAATGCATGATATATGATGTAATGATTCGAAATAGAAGCACCATTAAGACTATAAAACATAGATCAACAAAAACTGAAGCTACAGAATTTCTTACATCGAGACTTTTATACACAAAATCAGTAACCTCTAGCAATGCATTTTCAGTACTTTTGGATTTCCTGAAACCAAATTACGTTTTATGAAAAAAAAAATGTGTGATTTAAGAAGCTTTACATGAGCTAGTTTCTCTACAATGCTTCTAGATGAAGAAATTCCATAAAAAGCATCATAAAAAGCAAAAGATTTAAGTTGAAAATTGTTGACAGTCTCGTAAATCATCACAACAATTATCTCCATTTAAATCATTAACTTTTAGATCTTGAACCACACTAACAAAAAACTTGTTGAAAAGTTTAGTTTTACACTAGATGATGCTTATCAACAACAATTTCATCGATAGTAACACGTTTAACTCCTTTTCGTAAAAGTTCATTAAGTAATTTCCAACTTTTATTGATATCGCCTTTTACATTATTAAATTTTATATCATAGAATTTAGTTTTAGCCATATTCACTTCCTTTTTAATTGATTTACTTAGCTCACATACTTTTTGTTTTAAATCAATATTATGTGGATGATTTGCTAACTTTCTGGAAAATTTATTTTTAAGTCTGATTTTTTGGCATAAATCTTGGTTGACCCATGATTTTAAAATGTTATCTTTGCTTTTAATTTCCACAACAAGAAACATCAGCCTTAGAATAAATCGAAAGCCAAGTTTCATTGCCTAAATCGTTAGAAATGGGAGTGGGTACTATGATAACAGAAGTCATACAATGATTAGTGATGTGAAGATCATGGCTTCATAATCAAAAATGAACTTTCCAGAATGCCTAAAATAAAAATGATTTAAATAAGTAGACGAGTCGTTTCAGTTATCAACGAGTAGGTTCATTTATCAAAGACTTGAAGCCATAAGATGACATCGGAAGAACGTAATGGGATGAAGAAGTCTTATTAAGAATAGTGATTTTCATGTCACCAAAAACTAACCAATTGTATGGGTGTGAAGTTTATAACAGAAAAAAATAACACGTACACGTATTATACAATTCCAATTGGAGTTTTTTTTTTCGTAAGTGTAAGTGATTTACTCTGTGAAAACCACAGTTTTATGAAATAGGCATTTACAAGTGCAAGAGATGATACTTGATTTTAAAATCGATAACATGAATATCACAGGGATTGTCGGACGATGCCACTGGTGGAGAACAATAGTCTTAAGTATCAAAAATCGAATGGTGTGTACCACATTTCTCAACGGTGGGGAGCAATACCTGACAAATGAGCAAGAACGTTATGACGTAGCAAAAAAATTAAAATTTGGTCTTCCTGCCCACCGTTGAGAAATATGGTATACACCATTATATTCACGACATTTCAGTCTATTTTTCCCCACTAATGGCATCTTGTGACAACCCACGTGATATTCATGTTATTGGTTTGAAGAATAAATTACTCAAACGAGCAGAATCGATATTTGCGTAAAAAAAAAATTTAAATCTGGGATTTCTCCCCACCTTTGAGAAGTGGTAAACACCCTCTAAGCAAGGCGAATCAAAATTGAGTTTGATTTTTGGATTGATGTGCTTGTTTCGGAATGCCGAATCGGTGCATTTGTCGATAGCGTTTTTGATGATGTAGTGTTAATACCCTGCATTTTCTTATAAACAAATTTTTCGGAATGCTGCATCAGTGTGTTTCTATCGGAATACTGGGGTGGTGTTCTTATTTCAGAATATTGAATCGGTGTGCTTCGGTGTAGGTGCAGTTATCGTTAGATACAAAATATTCGAATTCCAGATTATTATTTTCGTTGAAGTAAATATCATCTAAAGTATTTAAGATGGAAGTATTAGTTTATTAAATAATATATTGTCTGTTGAAGGTATTTGTGTCACATCTGAATCGTAATCAGTGCACATCTTGAGTGGCCGACAAACAATTAACTATAAACAAAAATAATCCTATTATGAATGTAACATTTTGTATTTTGATAATTTTTTTGACTATTTTCATTTCAAATGTTTTAATGGTCTCCGAATAACATTCTATACGGCTACTGTAAATGCCTATGTGAGATGATAAAAAAGGATACTGAAAAAAATTGTTCACATTTAGCAGTACACGTCCGCTTACAAGGTCGCCATCTATTTTTTCCAGTTTTATTATTTTTTCTCCCGCTATACGGGAATTAATAAATTCCGTAATTGTTAGGATGCGATATTGATAGTGAAAAAATCTTCGAATACAGTAGTGGAGTCGCAATTTTTTGATATTCCTCTTTTTTTCGGTCTATTTAAGATCTACTGAATTAGAAATGCCCCTTTTTTACTATTTTTTTCTCCGCTGCATGGAATTTTCGAACTTGAACGCACTATGAGGTTATCAAGCTGTTTTGCATCTTGTGATATATGAATTAAACTATTTTAATGACTCTCATCTTCACTAGTTTCTTCACCTATATTTTTTTTTCTCGTGGGCTTCTGATTCCATTACCACATGCTCTGTTAGAGTATGCCACAAAAATTCTAAATCCTCTTTTGTGTTATTTGTTTGTAAACTTAACACTTTAATATTTCACTCAAAATTCTTATTGGAATTTTATTAACAGTCTACTTTCTAATACAAGCTTATATTTTGTTATTTGTTATAAACTTCACACCCATCAAATGTTTAGATTTATTAGCTGGCAAAACATTACTAAATTCATCCACAAATACTGTCTTGTTTGAAGCATGGAGCGAGAACAAATCAAAGTTAAATTTGCTATTTACCTGAATATTGTCGGCCCTAACCATTCGAATACATGTAATCGCATTATATTTAATAACATCATTTACGAATGCCACCACTCCAGCGGCTCTGTTTGAAGAATTACAGTTTCCATGGATCTGAAAACCGGGAATTTGATAATTTTTCAGCTCATAATGGTTAATTCATATCTCCGATAATAAAATGATTTGCGGCAGCATCTTTTTTTGGTGAAACTGCATGATATTTAGTTGGTTATGCAGGCAAATCGCTACACTGGAAGATGGTTGAGTATTGAATGGAAGTTGGGTATTCTAATCGTTTTTGGGACGAGATAGCATCACATTTGGTAGTACAGTTGATGATATTTAAAATCCGGTGGATGATATATACAAATATTTTTATTAACGATCAAAATTTTCCATATTTTACGTAACGCTTAGCAAGGCTTGCTCACCGGTGTGAAGTTGTTGGACACATTTTTTTTGGGACAAAAATTGAAGCGAGTGTACTGTCAAGTTTTTGGACAAAATTGAGATTTTAGAAAAATTAAGTTGTTGGACATATATTTATGCGAGTGTACATCTTTCAACAGTGCATTTAACAAAAATAAAGTTACTTTAATGTTGAATGTTAATTAATTCCAAGCAAGGCGAATCCCAAATTCGCTCTATGCAGGGTGACCCCCTTGCAAACCTTCAAAGTTTCAAAAAGCATCTTGAAATAAAACAACAACATTCCGTTTTAATTCCTAATAGACCACATAAAAATGCCAAAAAAAAATCCGAAAAGAGAAATACAGAAAATTGAACAAAAACTGAAAGAAGTTCGACTATTTTTGCAGGAAAGTATTCAAGGTTTCATATATCGCATCCGTAAAAGACGATGTTAATTACTTTCAGATAGATGTATCGAATTGTTTGATATTTCTTCTAAAGCCCTGAAAAAAGGTCCTAATTTAGATGCCTCCTTGGAGAAATTAAATTCTTTTGCGATGGAGGGTCTCCAGTCTTTCGGAGAATTGGATTCAGCCAATTCATCCGACCATTCAGACTATTCTAATGAATCAAAGAGACAACATACGTAGACTACTAATTTACCTACCCGAGATGGCAAAATCCAATCACTCGGTAGGTTGCAATTTACGACTGACCATTATTATCAACCTGGTCCTTCAAACAAAATAAACACACGTGATTTATATCAACCCGGTTCTCAAGCAAACGCGCAACCTACTCATCAACCAAAGCCACCATTTATATCGGAACTAGATAGGACCTTCCACACTACATCAACCATAAATCCCTCACAAATGAATAGTACCACTCATATGATGCAAGCACCTTACAGCGGTAATACTAATTCTAGAGAACCACAGGAAAGACAACATATTGAAAGTCGACGGTCATCTAAATGGAATTTTGTCTTTGATGGTAAGCCATCTGGGACTAACGTAAAACGTTTTTTATTCAAAGTCGAGCATAAAGCGAAAGCTGAAGGCATACAGGCAGAACAGTTAGTAGATCTAATGAGTTACGTACATTCTGGCAGAATCGTACTGGCGTAAATCGTATTGAGCGTAACTGGAGTGTATCTTGGTCGTACCTGAAAAAGAAAATCGTAAAAAGGATCCAAGATCGCCGTTCAGATTTAGATATTAGACGTCAGTTGGATTCACTTGGATTGACGAAGACAAAAAACATTTGAAACTTTTTACGAGTTTTATTCCGATATTTTGTCCTTATCATTGCAGTTTGAGACACCAATAACTAACGCAGCTAAGCTTTCTGGGTTTCATTTTAATAGTATCGAAGGTTTGGTCCGGAGATGCGTCGTTCATGAAGATACGTGCAATCGTAAGGGGTTTACTCCTGAACTATTATGCTAAAGAAAGAGCATTCACGAAATGGAAGGCCCGACATCGGCCCAAGCACACGTACACCATCAATTAAACCAGTTTCATGACGAAATTTCTTCACTAAATTGCAGAGAAAACAGCCTTAGTCGAACAACTCAACCTAAATTCAGTCAAGCTTACGTTACAACGAATAGCTGTTGGAATTGCTTCCGTTAAAATCATCAAAAAGCTTTATTTGGGCATGGATTTTTGGCATACCTTTGATATTAAAATTTCATATCCATTCACAGTAATTAACCAATCGAATACTATAACTCTTGACATTTAAAAAAGTAAATGTACGATTACTGATTACCCAAGACACAAAAATGTTCGGTAGGTCAGACGATTTTTAGGCGTGACTGGTTAGAACCGTCTCTTTATTCGCGGTATTCAGAAATTGTCGATCCACCTACCAACTTGCTTCGAAAAAATGACAAATTTGAATGGAATTCAGATGCAGAAATATCTTTTAATTCTTTAAAAACTGCTCTTAGTACTGCACCTGTTCTAAGTCATCCTGACTTTTCACAATCCTTTTTCATCCAATGCGATGCATCCTCAACCGGAGTTGGAAGTATTCTCTTCCAAAGGTTTTCTGGCGGCGAGGAATATCCTATCGCCTTTGTTTCCCAAAAAGCTCAACACAGCTCAACGTAATTATAGCATAACTGAGCTAGAATGGTATGCGGCTGTGTTGAATGTTGGGAAATTCAGGCAGTATAAAGGGGGCTTCCCTTTTACCATAATCACGGATCACGCAAGTTTGAAGTGGTTAATGGGACAAAGGGAGCTCTCTGGACCCTAAAATTTCAAGGAATTTAATTTGTTGTTCCATTGTTTAAAAAAAGGGTAAAGACAATATAATACCAGACGCTCTACCCCGTTACTATGTGGACGAAATTAAGGTTGAAAAGAAACAAACAATTTGGTCAGCCCTACTTCAATCAGATTTTACAATATCTCATGATCCGAAGTATTAAGATCTAATGAAAACTCTAATGGAAAATCCCAATTGTAAAACTAACCTAAACATATCTGACAACAAAATTTTTATTAAACCTACGAATAGCGACTACATTAACGTCTCGGAGAGTGATATTCCTCGATGGAAATTAAATGTACCAGAAGATTTTACTACGAATATAATACATATGGCTCAGTGTCCTCTAACCGTAGCACATATCGGCATCCAAAAAACCTTGAAATTTAAAGACATTTAAAGAAAGCTTATGATAATAGCTCAATACTTACAATTTGCGAAGTCGTCAGAAAAACTTTCATGTCGGACTATAAGTTTTCGTTCGACATTTTCTTCAAAGTGACAAGTATAAAAAGTTGTCAGCCAAACTCTCTCATAAGTTTAGAAAGGCTATTATTCATAGACTAATCGGAAACGGTGCCTACGAAATACAGGATTCAAATCAAAAAAGCTTAGGAATATACCATGTTAAAGATATTCGGTTATGACATCATACTATTATCAATTCTACTGATAACAAGTGATATTGCCGGGCGTTTTGAGTCGTTTTAGGTCATTTTCACGAATTGTTACAGTATACATTGCGAAATTGAAATCACTTAAAGCCAGTTTGGAATGAGCCGTAGAGCTTTTGTGTAAAAATTTAGAAAATTAACAAATCGACGAATTCGGGGGAAATTAAGACGAGTTCAATAGTTGATTGGAGCATCACAGATTCCACCTAGCGGAAATTTTCTAAATTGAGTTAGCTGATAATTTGACGTTCGAAATTATTGTAAAGAATTCCAATTTTGAACTGTAAGCACAATTTTTACTTACCAGATTGCTTATACATAATTGTAAATAATTCCAATTTTGAATTATAAAAACAATTTTTAATTACCGAGAGATGAGAAATGTCATTTTGCCAGTTGTCTCATTTTAACTTTTTTCCTCGAGAGGCGCTTTCTCTACTTTTATAATCGTCAATACTCTTGTCGGTTCGTTTATTTTCTATTAATTGTTTTAACAAGAGCCCTACGGCTCATATCAAAATGGCACAAAGCGATTTCATTTTCGCAATGTATACCCTTCACAACCTAAATAGTCACTATATGAGCCAATCTCTGAGATTCGTTCTATTTGGTACAACAGAGAATAATGTCCTTGTTCCAAGCGAATTTCGTCGATTTGTTAATTTTCTACATTTTTTTGTAACAGCCCTACGACTTGAAATTATTTGAGGCTTTTTTTATTTGAATAACATTATTTTTGTTAAAAACTGTGTTAAAAGAAGTACGCTCACATAAATATATGTCCAACAATTTCAAATGTATACTGGCATAAATGTTTGTCTAAAAAAATGTCCAAAACTTCACATCGGTAGTCTTGCTCACATTCACGTCTGTATTGGCACTGTTCAAGTTATCAGAAATATCTCGTGCAACAAAGTACCACTTTGCGCTCTTAATACATAAATAACTATTTTATAATTTTAATTGTTAGTTTTAATATTATACGCTACATTCCCTAAATATGCAAATATAAAACTAATGGTATAAAATGCAAAATATCTCCCTAACCATGTCAAAATAACCAGCAATAAATTTATTTCATATTAATGATGATGATTTTGTATTTTTGTTTTTTTTTATTGTATTTGTGCTTTTCAACGATTTTCATCATAAATTTTCCAAAAAAAAAAAAAAAAAACCTGTCACAAGTCGGAAACATTTTAAGATTAGTGTGGTAAAAGCACAATATATCATATCGACGTAGTATATTGTGTATATATGGTACATATAGAGAGACCAACAATTTTCATTTCTAGGCACATCCAATTAATAGCAAATCAGTTTGAAATTTATGACATTTAGCTATAGAGATAAATTTTTAGTGAAATGGAAAACAACAAAAGTTTTGTGTATTTTTGCATTTAGGCGATGATGAGCTGTCACATTTCGATCAGTTTTGCGGCACGAATAGGAACGAATGCGGTTCATTGATTTTCGGATTCTATAATTTGTAAGTTTTTTTGCTTTTATTATTTTTTATTTTTGACAGATGCAACATAGAAAATAAAATAACATAAAATTGTATTTCAACATATTAACATGTTAAAATGTTTATCCGAGAATCGGTCCCATTATGATAATGTATTTTCAATTTCTTTCGTTTGTAATATTCGACTAATGTTTATCACAGCGTTAACAATAACAAGCTGGGTTTGCCATGTGCACATCTACAATAAACAACCGAAGCCAATTATTTTTTCAAATATTTATCCTCAACAACGTCAAAAACAAACACAATTCCACAATTATTATTAGGGATTTTAAATTTTTCGTTTTTCGATCGATCTTATTCTCGAAAATTGATTCATGTTTCAATTAGATTAATCTATTCGAGTATGAGTCTCTTCTCTCTTGTAAAAAAGAAGTTATAAGATATGATATGATACAGATGATACTTTGAAGAAATTATTTTCTTTTTGTTCTGTATTTCGTCTTTTTATTGCCAATTATTTAACATTTTCTCAATTTGCTTTTCCAATATTTTTTTTTTTTTTTGTTTTTGCCATCTTTTTTACGATGAAACTCATATGCTTTCTATTATTATTATTATTTAAAAAACGAATGAAAATACGAAAAAATTATTTTATATCAATTTATTTCGTCTATATATTCTCGAGAAATGTGATGAAAGGAATAAAAAATATAAACGTCGATGTTTTTACAACAAAAAAAAAAACGGAAAATGATGAAAACACTTGTGTGTTGTGTGTGTGTGTGTGTGTGTGTATAAAAAATAATCATAAAAATTTCATCGCTAATATGAAAATAAATTGAAATGGAATCTCATTGTAATTGGAATTTAAAATATTCTACATTCTTTAGATAATATCTTTATACGAGTATTTACAGATATGGCAAAACTGAAATGGTAGGGAGCGTCTCAATGTAAGGATTTTTTTTGTCTCATATTAACGTCAGGTTTGATATTGACAGGTGTAACAATTCTTTCTGTTGTTTTTTTTTTTTTTTGCTAACGATTACTTAAAATATCGTCTGATTAGCAACGTTTTCAATATAGTAGGTGAGTTGATGACATCGTCCACGTTTTGGAAAATGATTTTGATTAAATTGAAAAATGTCCAGCTGACGAGTTTCATGTTGAAATAAAGACTTATGTTGACAAGTTTTTACGTTGAGTCTCGTAGACTCATTTTAATTTTGCTGACTAAAAAATAACCGAGAAATAAATTTTTATGATTATTTAAGATCTAGAAACAACATCCGGCCTATTTTCAAAAAACAAACATAAAATCATGCATCGAGGTCTCTTTGACTCAACAAGAATTTTGCAAGTTCAATTTCGATAGAATGAGATTTACGAATATTTTAATTTTTTTCCATTCAATCTCATCAGGCTATAGCGACTGAATTGCTAATTACACTTTTGATTACTTTCTATATATAGAAAGCAACCATGTCGTTAAGTATTAGCGAATTATACGCAATACACACTAAATTCTTAATAATTCAATTTTATTTTATTTAACGCTTACATATGGTTTCGCTCTTCGTAAAAAAATTTTATCTAGTTACGTACCGGAAGAACTTTATATTTCAATTTCAATATAAATGAAGGAACTAACATCGTATTTGATAATTTTCAACTTGGTACGGGAAAAGTTCAGCATTTTAGTCCTTTTACTGATTCATCTTGATTAAACTCGTAACCTCATTATATTGCAAATGAAAATTGTGATAATTGAATTTTTTAAATATTTGAGAGAAAGAGACGTCTATCTATGTATTAAATTAATAAGATTATATCGGCTTAATCAGAAAAAAATAAAAAGGCCAATCATTTATAATATAAATATCTACCAAAAAAGTAGAAATACCAATAGTTATACAAAGAGTATAACAGTATAAGTTATACAAAGAGTATTGGTTTCGCACTGAAAAAGTTGGTCTACTCATTAGGTAGCTACCACGAAATTACAAAAATACAATTCCTACTTAAGAACCTTAACACAGCTAGTGTCAAGTACGAACGTACTGATTTAGCGAATTAAATTCACTAAATCAAAAAACTCCAGGAAAAGAGCTCAGGGAAGTTTTCATTCTTTGTTCAGGGTTATACACTTTGTATAACTCTTGGGGTAAAGTACGGGGGGACTGGTATTTCTACTTTTTTGGTAGATATCTTTTAAATGATTACATTTTTTTCTGATTAACGAATCGAAAAATGTTGTGAATGCTATTATTGATAATATATTTTGTCTATAAAAAATCTTATTGATAAAATAATTGGTTTATAACAACAATAATCAAATCAAAGGATGGAAATATTTGCGATTTGACGATCCAGAAGACACATCAGCCAAAAATGGTTAAGAAAGTTGAGTTCTGTATGTAGATTCCGGTTTAGTTAGATGAAATAAAATGGAATAAGGTTTTTGGCTGTCTCGAATTTCGATTTCGCACTGAATAATTTTATTTCACTAATTTGTATTCTCGTTCTCTTTGCGAGACAATTTGTTTAGTAGTAGTTCAAAATCGAATAAAATGACAAAAACTAAAACTTCTTAGTTGTTAATTACACTCAGCGGCGTAACTAGGTACCCGCAGTACTCGCAGCCGCGGGGGGCTTAACGTTATTGTGGCCCATGAGATTTATCAAGCGTTGGAACATTAGTTCAAAGTCGGTTAGATAGATGGTGTTCAGATTAAGCTTAAAGTAGACCACTTTTTCAAATCTGCAAAACGGGTCATTTCTAGGAAATTAAGAAGAGGCGGTGGCCTAGTTTTTAGAAAAAAATAAAATCGCGGTGATTAGCCCGTATAGGATTCCCTTTGATTTTACATATTTACGGATAATTCGATATTTGAGAACTTTCAAGGATATTCAAGACATGCACTTAGAAAATTCGACATTTTTGTGAATATTTCGAAATTATTGATATTTTTCAAATTATATTCGAAATTTGTGAAGCTTCATCGATATACCATATTTAGAAAACGTCATAACATCGAGCTGTAAGATGTTTCGTTTTGTTTGAGGCTATTGAAATGAATCACGTTCTGTTTCGTATACTCTCGACATCAGATAGCTAATTAACACGAGGCTTGATAATAAGAAAAAGTAAGTTTTTACAACATAGGTACAACAAATATTTTTAGAGGCCCAAGAAAAATGTTGGGACGAAGGAGCCGGAATTTGCAATAACATCACTGATTACACTACGTTGCAAATGAGAAAAAAACTGAGTACTTTGTTTAAGCCGGAAACACACCAATCAAGTGTATCAAAATAGTGAAACAGTGATAAAGTGTGTCCGAGCTTAAATCACTTAAGAAGCATCGATCATATATTAAAGGGCAAATAACGCGCTTTATAAACTACGTCAACAATGAATTAGATGACAAGATTATCCCCGAAGATATTAAAGCAGGATTAGCGAACGTCGATCGCCTACGAACTATGGTGAATACTGTATAATGGAAATGGATGAAGATGAAGAATTTAATGCTACTTTAGAGGACAATTACTACAAGGTGGTCGTATGATTAAATATAGGACTTAGAAACAAGATTAGTGGAAATGTTAAATTAAGTGATTTAATGAATGATACACATGGTGGAAGTAGTCGAGCTGAGGTAAGACTACCAAAAATTACCATTCCTAATTTTTATGGTGATTATACTGAGTAGTAGTCGTTCTACGATCTATTGTATTCCACTATTTACGACAATGCTAATTTAACACCATCACAAAAGTTACAAATCCTGAAGGGCGCATTAAAGGGTGAAGCTGCACGGTTATTAAAACATCTCAGCATCACAGATGCCAACTACATAGAGGCTCTAAGAAAATTAAAGGAGCGATATGACCGAAAAAGGGCATACCGTACATAATATGGATTTATTAAAACCTTTATGAGTCAGCCCAGTGTATCAACAGCAACCAGTCAATATATTAGGAAGTTGTTAGATACTTCCGATGAAGTTATCCGAGGGTTGAAGGCACTTGGAGAAAAGGCGGAATTTCGTGACCACTGGTTAATTTATTTACTAACCTAATAGTCACAGACATCAAGTGAATTTGAGTTCCCTACTTTGCAACAATTGAGAACGACAGTTAAACGAGCGAATCCATAATCTGGCACGCATAAATTTAATACAGTGAAAGGTCATGTTAAATTAATAAAATGAAATAGATGTCAGTAGACCAAAGAAAAAATTTGATGAAAAAATCTAATAGGTGTCTATCAGTGTCTGTCGGAGTTTAGATGCAGATTATGTAGCACTAAAGATCATACATAGTAAGATCATAGTAGTACTCCAGATAGTAAGTGTTAGAACAGTTCTGTTTTGCCATTTTCTCAATTAGCTGTTGCGAATGTTACATCAGCATAAACAAATTTTTACAACGTATCGGGAATGGGAGCAGCGGTGTTGGTTACTGGCTTAGTGAACGTTTTAGATGGACACAATGTCAATCAAAAATGCCGTGTATTACTGGACTCTGGATCACAAAGAGCATTTATTACTGAAAGCTGTATGCATAGAATAATGCTGAATCGACGAAATGCGAAAATTTTAGTATCTAGAATCTGATCCAAATTTCTACCAGACAACAGAAATTGATATACTGATCGGATCAGATTATTTCTTCGAGTTGTTGGAGAATGAAAAAATATTAGGAGATCAGGTGAGACCCACCATGCAGAAAACGGTCTTCGGGTGGGTAATTGCTCGTAAATTTTAAAACAATAATCCAATTCGTTCGTTTACCACTACCATCAGTTCAGTGAAAGATAATTTAAATAAATTATTACAACGATTTTGTGACATTGAAGACATTAACATGAACACCAAAACCATCTATCCTGAGGAGGAACAGTTTTGTGAGTCTCACTTCAAAGAGGCCAAGCTCCATTCAAAAACTCACTTACGATTTTTTGAATGAAAACCGAACACTGGGACATGTGAAAGAAATTACCTTGGCTGAGCAAGGGTTTCATGGTTATTGCCTACCACACAACGGAATAACCAAGCCCTCAAGTATCACTACCAAACTAAGAGTGGTGTTTGACGGTTCCGCTAAAACAACAAAGGGAACGTCTTTAAACGATTGCTTAGAGGTAGGACCTACGTTGCAGCCTAATCTGTATGATCTTTTGTCTCGTTTTAGCGAATTAAAATAGTATTAACGTCTGATGTGGAAAAGATGTTCCGTCAGGTACTTGTAACAAAGGAAGACACAAGGTACCGAAGAATCATATGGCGAGATAGTCTGAACCTACCTTTCAAACATTTCGAGTTACAGACGGTGACCTACGGCACATCTAGTGGTCTATTTCTTGCAATGAGATCTCTTATGGAAGCGACGTTGCGGTACAATGACCAATATCCAGAAGTAGTTGAACATATCATGAAGGATATTTATGTAGATGACCTGATATCCGGAGCAGATAAGATAAGGGAAGCAATACTATTAAAAAATGTAATAACTTTAATCTTAGAAAGTGCCGGTTTCCACTTAAAAAAGTGGGTATCAAAAGTTAACCAGGTTCTGATGGACATAGCAGAAAACTATTTCCACAACCAAATCTTACTAAGAGAGGAATACTGTCGGAAGCTAGCCGGTTGTTCGATCCACTAGGTTTATTGGCACAAGTCATAATTCAAATAAAGAGAATATAAAAATTTACCCCGAGAAAGGTCGTTTTGCAAAATTACCGCATCAGATATATTACGTTTACGTACCTCACTATAGATCTTTAATCCAACTGCATAAAGTAAGCAATCGGATTCGATCACATCAATCAAATCATTAATAAAAATTAGGAACAAAAGAGGACGTAATGTTGAACCTTGTGGAACTCTATAAAAGTTCTACATTCACAGACACCTTTCACTATGCAGCTATTTATAAGCAAAAATATGCTAGTCGTTCATGTTGTAATATACATAGTAATGATTATGTATTTATGAGAGCGACAAAAGCTTCGTGTAAACAGTAAACAATATTATTCCGCTTATTACGACGAATGGTAACCAAGAAGAAATGGAACAATGATGATCAAATTATGAATAACAACATTTTTATCAGCAGTAATCTAATTTCAGAAAAAATATTTTTTGTTAACATTGTTGTTAATGTCATACGATTATTAATATTGTTATATTGTATATAAAGGGATTGAAGTGTTTGTTTCTACTAGACACTAATAAACTATGTATACTTCCATACATACGAGTATGTATATACATACTAATGTACGTCAAGGCAATCAATCAGTATATTCTAAGGACATTTATATGAATTCTGAGGTTATAGTACATATGATGTGGGTGTATGGTGTGCTTGGGTGGGATGGCACACGTAGAGAATATCATATTTTAGTTGTGAAATAGTTTTTTTTTTGCTTTTATGGTTTCATCGTTGTATGCTGAATATTTTTTTTTTTTTTTTGGCTTTGGGCTGTAATAAAAATGTTATTACGCTCACTATCTCATTGGAATACTCGTATACCTTACTTAATTAAATGGGTATAATGGTGAAAAACTAACGATAAAATCGAAAATTAAAATTATGCTTTATAGTAATTAAAGAATCAAAGAATTAATTTTCAACCCGTAATATGTAAATAAATGCACACATAATTTAATTTATACTAATAAACAGTATTTTATTTATTTTAATAAAGTTTATTTTAATTTATTTAATACAAAAAATTTACATTAATATTTTGCATCACCATTTTATGCAACTAATTCTAAGCTGCGCGAGGTGGGCTGCATGTCACCGCATTGAAAATTGAGAGCAGACTGATTAATTTTATTTTATTTTGTGTTGTGTATCTTTCATGTTTGGAGGTGGCACGTGGCACACAATACGCCGCTAGCTCGTGTTGGCGCCGGATGAGTTGTAGTGGTGTATTGGGTGAACCGCTACAGGACTTCCCCGCAAGTAATTTTACCCTCTCTTCAAAACATAGCAGATAAGTTGGTAGCAAGGGGCTTCGACCGTGTACCTGGTGTCCACTTCTAATTTCTCCTCATTAAGTGCTATGGCGCGGACAGAGCTGTTTTAATATGTCCGTTGAGTTGACAAGTGAACGACGATTCTGATCAGAATAACGATGTTGCCGGTGGTGGTAATAGTGGCGATGTTACCGCTGCCCAACATGTTGTTGTTGCTTCTGCTTTTGTTGGTGTCGGCGATGGTGGTTATAGTGTTGATGGTGGCTCCATTTTGTGTGTACGATGTTTGCGTAACTCCCGTTGTTTTGCTGTTGTAGCATGTCGTTCTGCTGATGAAGGCGATGTACTGACATTACTACCTGCTGGTGCAATAACTGTGATGTGGCTTCGTGTATGTATAAATCTGTGTGTGTGTATCGGAATTTTCGATACATTTTTGCCCGTCGATTTGGTCGAGGGCGATGTGGGTGCCGGCCATAAAAGATAAAATAAAAATATATCAAAACACACAAACATAAATATTTTATTTTATAAATGGTGATTCGTACTCTTTGCTTGGTAGGAGTTCGTACCATGTGTCCACAATTTTAAAACAAAAAAAAAAAAATTTGCGCCTTGAAATGTTGCGATTTTTTGAGGCGTTTGCCAGTCTGTCTTGTCACAAATTTGACAACTATATTAATGTGTATATTTATAAATTAAAGCTTATTTAATTTATTTTAATAAAATTTATTTAATTAATTAATTTTATTTTATTTGGTTTTGTGTTGTGTATCTTTCGTGTTTATTCCGTTTTTGGTTTTAGACAAGGTATTTTCTTAATAAAACATATGCGGATGTGTTTTGATGCGTGTGTGCGCCTTTATTGCTTCTTGAATACTGTGTTCAATTCACTGAACTCGTTTTATGTTGTAATATTGTATAGAGGGTAAACCCAGTATACCATATATAACTAATTCTATACTACATATATAACATACCCTCTTTTACATAAAATTTAATGAAACTGAAATAAACTTATTCTAATAATACTTCTAACAGTTTTTTTTTTATTATTTTTATTTCTTACTATTAATTCATTTGGAAATCTCTATATTTTATAGGTAATGTTCTTTTACGAATATTTCTTTCTTGGGGGATCCTTGTCGAGTCTGGCGTTTGCTCTTCAATTGTGTGTTGTTCCTTATTTGCATTGTCATTTTCATTTGGCTGATTTCCGTATTCTTCGTTTTCCTGTTGGTTATTTGTATTTTGCTTTTCATCATCTGTTGTTCGAATGGTTTTCATGTGTATTCTATTTCTTCTATACCTTCTTCCGTCGATCTCAACAATGTACGATGCGTTGTTTAAATTAGTTACCACTTCTCCTTTTTCCCATTGTTTTTCAGTTGATTTAAGCTTTGCTAAAACTTCTTGTCCATGTTTTAATTCTGGTAATTCCCTTGAGCCTATATCATTGAAGAATTTAACGCGTTTACGATTTTCAATTATTTTTTATTGTACATCCTCAGCAGCTCTAGTTTTTAAAATTCCTTTCGGTGGTTTTATACTTCTCAAATTTCGACTGAAGATTGTTTGTACTGAACTATAGTTCATCTTATTTGGTGTGTTTCTCCATTGTAGTAAACATTGATAAAAATCTGCTCCACTATCCACACTTTTCTTTATTATAGATTTCGCTATTTTCACTGCTGCTTCGGCTTTACCATTTCCTTGTTGATAATATGGGCTGCTTGTTTCGTGTTGAAACTCTTAATCACTTGCAAATTTCTGAAACTTTGCATTCATGAAATTTTTCGCATTGTCTGTTATACATATTTCTGGAATTCCGTGTCTACTAAAATTTTTTCTGCAAATATTTATAATTATTATTATTTCATCTACCTCAAAGAAATCAGAATATTGGTCCACTGTTATCATGAACCTTCGAATTTTTCCTCTCAACCCTCTTCCATATTAATTTTGCTGTTTTGATAAATATTTTAAGCATGTTTCACATTTCTCTATCATTTGCTTTATTTCTTTGCTCACATTTGGCCAATAGACTAATTCTTTCGCTAACTTAATTGTAGCTTCTATTCCTTGATGACTAAGATGTAGTTTTCTCAATACTTCTTATCTCATATTGTCCGGTATTATTATTTTTCTCCCTTTGTAAAAAATTCCATCATTTAAAGATATTTCATCTCGATGACTGAAATATTTGATTATGTTTGGCTCCATATTTTTAGATTTAACAGGCCAACCTTTCCATATAAAATTCATCACTTTCTGCAAATTCACATCTTTTTTAGTTTCGTGTTTCACTATTTGCAATGCAGTATCGCCTATTCTCAAATCCTCTGTATGATTCACGTTTTTTATTTCTCGAAATATGTCTTCTTCTTCTTCTTGAATTGTATATATATCGTAGTCCTTTAATAATTCATTTTCTGTAAGAGGTGCTCTTGATATACAATCTGCTACTAACATTAGACTTCCTCTAGTGTATGATAATTGGAAATTGTATCTTTGAAAATATACCATCATTTTCTGCATTCTTTTCGGTGTCATTAGTTTTGATTTTTTAAATATTGGTACTAACGGTCTGTGATCCGTTTATATTATTATATCGTTTTTTCCACATACGTACTGATCAACTCTTTTGAGTGCAAATAGAACAGCTAGTGTTTCTTTTTCAATTGCTGCGTAATTTAATTCGGCTTCCTTCAATACTCTTGATGCGAAAGCTATTGGATGATCTTCCTGTAATTAATACACATCCTATTGCTTATGCTGAAGCATATGTTTGTATTTTTAGAGGTTTGTTTTTTGCGTGTCTTCTCTGAGAAATTTTCAATAGATTTCGACATATACAGTGCTGGTAAAAAAAAATTGGGCAAACAAATTTATTGCAAATTGGAGTCTTTTTTTGCTAAAATTACAAAACTTTTGAAAGCAATTGGTTTATTGTTTCATTTTAAATACATGTGTGACGTAATTTTTTGAAAAAAAAAAATTGACCTGCAATTTAGGGGCAAAACACCGAAAAATGCCAAAATATTCAAAATACGTTTGATTGGAGTTAAAGTAATGTAATAAATTAAACACTTATTTTTTATTTTTTGCTTTTTATTGATTTATAGAAGTTCAATCTTTCATATTAATATTTTGTTGGACCGCCTTTTGCTTTTATTACACCGGTACAACCCCGCAACTGATGTGCAAAAAATTGGGCAAGCAATTATTTTTTTTACGCCTACCGTTTTTGGCCGTCATTAGGGTGCAGATGTTTTATTGCCTGTAATTTATTTTTTGAGTATAAATAGTGCATATTTTGTAAGATTAAGTTATTCTGTAAGTGATCCTAGACAAATAAAGAATAAAGTGCAATTTTAGTTAAAAAAAATGGGAAAAGTTAGTGACCAGTGTAAAAGCAATATGTTGATTTTGGCGCGAGAAAATTTAACCACGCGTAAAATAGGTGGAAGATTAAACATTCCTAAAAGTACTGTCGCGTGGAATATTCAAAAAGAAATCGAGAGATGGGCGGTACACAAAGAAAGAAAGGCTCTGGAAGGCCCAGAAAGTCAACGCCAGCGGAAGATTGTTTTATTCTATTACAAAGTCGTCGGAACCGTTTTAAAACTTCATCGGACATAAGACAGGATCTTGAGCGAGCAACGGGAAAAAAAATTTCAGCCGGCTTAGTGAGAAAAAGACTTGTTAAAGCTGGTTTGAGAGCACTTAAACCAGTCCAGAAACCTGAGTTCACATTACTAGTGAAAAGAAAACATTTGCTTTGGGCCCAGGAGCATGTTAATTGGACTCCAGAGATGTGGAATGATGTGATTTTCTTTGATGAATCAAAATTCAAGCTGCATGTTGGAGATGGAAGAATTATCGTTAGGAGAAAACCTGGCGAGAGACTTAGCAACGAATGCTTTTTAAACTTCCACCGAAAAAAGAAGGAGTTGTGGTCTGGGGATGCTATTCTGGAAATGAAACCGGTCGATTGTGCTTCCTTAGTTCCAGCGTTACAGCAGCTGTTTATCTGCAGGTCCTTCAGAACGAATTTGAGCCTTCTGCGTCAAAGCTTTTTGGCGAGACTTGCAAATTTATTTTTCAACAGGACAACGTTCCGTGCCATACCGCCAAAATTGTGAGTTATTAATTTTGAATTGTAGATAGACAAATTGGCTTTCAGATAAACATAAATAATTTGTTAAAAACTTGTTTTTTTTTCTTATCTCTTCATTTAAAGGTAAAAAAGTACTTCGAAGAAAAAAGTATCGATGTGTTGAGCTGGCCCCCGTATAGTCCAGACTTAAATCCAATTGAAAATATTTGGTCTATAATTAGGCTAGAAGTAGCAAGGAAGCGCCCAGAATCGATTAAAGCTTTAAAAAGTTTGTTGATGATGATTTGGGAATCCATATCTCCTGCGACTTTGAAAAATTTATCAAATTCAATGAATCGGAGGTGTATCGCTGTAATAAAAGCAACAGGCGGTCCAAGAAAATATTAATATTAAAGATTGAACTTCTATTAATCAATAAAAAACAAAAAATAAAAAATAAGTGTTTAATTTATTACATTACTTTAACTCCAATCAAACGTATTTTGAATATTTTGGCATTTTTCGGTGCTTTGCCCCTAAATTGCAGGTCAATTTTTTTTTTTCAAAAAATTACGTCATACATGTATTTAAAATGAAACAATAAACCAATTGCTTTCAAAAGTTTTGTAATTTTAGCAAAAAAAGACTCCAATTTGCAATAAATAATTTGTTTGCCCAATTTTTTTTTACCAGCACTGTATGTAAATAATCCTATAATTCTTTGTAGTTCTTGTTTATTTTGTGGAGATGCCATCTTTTGTATACAAGCAATCTTCGCTGGATCCGGTTTGATTCCTTCTTTCGACATTATATGTCCAAAATATTTCATCTCTTTTTGACATAATTTCATTTTCTTTATGTTTAATTTGAAATTGATTGCCCCCATTCTGATTAACAAATCCTCTAAATTTTTTGTCGTGATCTTTGATTGCTTCTTCTTCTTCTGTATGACCTTTTCCATATATTAACAGATCGTATGCTATTACCTCTACTCCTTTTAGTCTTTGTAAAATTTCATGTTGACGTTTTTGGAAAATTTCCATTGCTGGACTTATTCCGAATGGTAAACGTAATCATCTATATCTTCCAAACGGTGTCCAAAACGTTGTATATTTGCTGCTCTTCTCATCCAGCACTAATTGCCAAAATCCATTTATTGCATCGATTTTCGGCATTATTATTTCGTCGATTTTCGGCATTATATAATTTTTTGACTTTAGCGTCTTATTCAACTCACTAGGATCGAGACATATTCTAAATTTTTCATTCCTTTTTACTACTAATGTATTGCTGGTCCAATTCGTGTGATTATTTTCTGGAACTAGATCCCATCTTGTTCAAGTTCCTTCAGTTTTTCTTTTAATGTTTCTCTTAATTTAATAGGAATACGTCGCGGTTGCTGTATTGTAGGTACAATTTCTTGATTTGTCTCTAGACTTATTTCTCCTTCTAATTTGCCTATTCCTTCGAACACGTCTATATTTTTTAATTATTTTCATTGAATTATTATTTGTTGAGATTTTATTGCATACTTTTATTAATTCAGCTCAATACTAGTTTCTGCACTTATTATTGCTATTGTCTCTAATTTTATTATTATCAATTTAATAATTTTAATTTTTTTATTTAACTTAATTTGTAAATTTACTTCATTCATATCCGTTTTATACATTTTTAATGCTGATCCCATTATATATTTAACTGTTGTTACACTCATGACGTTCACTGTAGCACCAGTATCAATTAAACATTTAATTTCATATTGTTCATTCACATTATCATTTAAAAATATTCCTTCACTGCACTACATCATTCTGTATTATTTTTATTCCGTTACTACTTTTTTTACAGATATTTTTAAAATGGTTTTGAATTTCACACTTATGGCACTGTTGTGGCCATGCTGGACATTGTCGAACTGGATGTGATCTTCCACATCTTGTACAATTTTCTATATATTGTCGATTGTTTGATTGTGATCTATTTCTACACTCTGAATTATTTCTTAATTTCGAATATGAATGATTCGAATGGTTTTGTAAGTTTGTAGATGAGCCACCAGCGCACGTAGTCTATTTATGTATTGCTGAATATTCTCATCTGATTTTGACAAGTTGAATTGAAAACGGCTCGTTCATACGTTCTATTCGTTTTGGGTATTAAATGTTCCCCTATTTTTTCCAAAAGTTTCGCTGCTTTTTTTTTATCGTCTTCACTAATCGGTAAATTGTGGAATCGTTTCAGACATTCGTCTCCTATGGCCGTTATTAACACACTTACTTTTTCATCTTCATTTGCATATCTTAATGAAGTTGCTATTAAATAATTTTTCCATGATTTCTTAAAGAATATTATATCGTTTTTTAAATCTTTACTTCCTGGGTTTATTCCCTTTGGTAGTGGTATTTGTATTCGCGCTTTAACCCCTTCCTTCTCACACTCTTTTTTCTTTAGCAATGCCTAAATCTGTTTTTCTAGTTTTTCAATTTTTTCTTCATTCGTCGCCATTTGCACGTAGTTCTTTTACACCTATAAACTTATAAAATTTTATTAATTTTTCATTTTTTTTTTTTTTTTGTTATTTATTTAATTTTAATTCTTTGTCACTTTTATTTTGTATTTTATTTCATATTAAATTCTTGTCTTTTATTTAAATTTTTAATCTGACACCATGTTTTCTTAATAAAACAT
Organism: Tipula vernalis; assembly: GCA_958295665.1. Classification (NCBI taxonomy): domain Eukaryota; kingdom Metazoa; phylum Arthropoda; class Insecta; order Diptera; family Tipulidae; genus Tipula; species Tipula vernalis. Next base: position 163,497,684 of record OY282558.1, read on the forward strand.
ATGCGGATGTGTTTTGATGCGTGTGTGCGCCTTTATTGCTTCTTGAATACTGTGTTCAATTCACTGAACCCGTTTTATGTTGTAATGTTGTATAGAGGGTAAACCCAGTCAGGCAACACAAGGCGGTCAGCGGTTGGTCATTCTATGTCATGTGACATAGTGCCCAATCCGAAAGGTGCTGGTACAGGTGCACCCAATGTGCGACGAGCTCATATTGGAGTCGGATTAGTTATAGTGGTGCATTGGGTGAACCGCTACAAAGGGTTAGCTTTTTACTAAGACCCTTCCGGGCCACGAAGTAAAACTACTCGAATTTTTTGGTCTATGCCTGAATGTACTTTGACTACCAGCCCAGTCAGCCATTTTAGTGGGGGGACATTGTCATCCTTGAGGAGCACTAGGTCACCCACTTTCAAGTTTGGTTGTTCAGATGATCATTTTTTTTATGTTGAAGTTGGTTTAAGTATTCGGAGTGCCATCTTGTCCAGAAATCTTGTTTTACTTTCTCTACCAGTCACCGATTAAGAAGTCCCCAGGAGTTAAAAAATCTGATGCCATTGATGCCAAGGTCTTGAGTTTAAGCAAACTTCTACTTGTGAGGTGACCGTTGAAAATTCTTCGAAAGTCAAAGTTGCTACTCCAATAACCTTTACTAAATGTTTCTTTACTGCCTTTAGTGCCGCTTCCCAAAGTTCTCAAAAACGAGGCGAGGTTTGAGCTATGAAATGCCATGTTGTTCCATCGTTTGCCAATAGTTGGGAAATTTCTTAAGAGAATTTACGATGTAGTGCAGCATATGTTGTGCATATGTACATACAAACACTCACTTATATAGGTTGCTCAACTGCTCACTAAACACTAGTCCAACCCCCACTCAACCCCAATTCAACCGCAAACGGCCCCAAACTCAACCCTCAACCCAAATGCAAACTCTCTGTCAACTGAATCCTCAAACCTACATATAAAAAAATTGATCAACTGCAAGTCAAACTCAACTTCAACTCAACCCGCAAATTGACTCATAACTTAACGTTCAACTCAGCACCAAACTCAACGCCCAACTCGATATTCAAACCAGCACACATATCAAATTGATAAATATTTATTTAACCGGATGTTTTGGGTCAATTCGTATCGCAGGACCCTCTTGACATACAGGTTCCAAAATCTTTTGAAATCTCCGCCTTGACCATAGAAACAGAGTGACGAAAAAAATTCGAGATACCATGGGTACAGACCAACAGACATTCAGACATCCAGACATCCGGACATTCATACGTCCGGACGTCCAGGCATCCATACAGACAGATGGACGAACATTTTTTTTCTTTTTTAGACTCAGGGACTTTCAAAACGTCGAGAAAAGAGGTTTTGGACCAACCAAATTTTAGGTTATTTTTGAAAGGATTTCAATACTTTGCTCTATTTAGACCAAAGTAATTATTTCGGGGGGAGGGAGGGAGGCTATTCCGTAATCGATTCGAATATGAAAGTATAATACTCTTATTTGAATTGAACCAGAATTGAATCAGATTCACCATTTAAATTAAATACAAATATTGTACATTCGAATTTGCGTTAAAGTTCCCTGTGTTAACCCTTATGTTTACAACCAAATTTTTATCTTCATCTTTACAACTAACATACCCGAGTAAGTATGTGCGATTTCTATTCATTTTGCGCGAAATTTTGTTTTAAAATTGAATTTTACGTTAGTATAAATAGGGGTAGTGGAGGGTACTGGACGGAGGTCAATGTGGTGTTCATACCGAAAGCGGGGAAAAGCTCACATGTCTATCCTAAGGACCTAAGACCAATAACTCTATCATCCTTTCTTTTGAAAACATTGGAAAGGCTGCTGGATGTATACATCAGAGATAAAATAGGTGCCAGGAAGTGGGCATCGTCTCAGCACGCGTACGCAAAGGGTAGATCTGTGGACACTGCTCTGCACGCCTTGGTGTCTACGATTGAGAAACCGATTAATTCGAAGGAATTCTGTTTGGTGGCCTTCCTGGATATAGAAGGCGCCTTTAATAATGTGAAAGCGGAGGCAATCAAGGAGGGATTGTCATTTTTGGAGGTGGACGTTCCTCTGATAGGGTTAATCAATTATATACTGGGAAGCAGGATTGTTAGCTCGAAGTTGGGGGATTCCACCTTCAAGAGGCGAGTAACTAAGGGAACTCCGCAGGGGGGGGGGGTTCTGTCCCCTCTTCTCTGGAACATAGTGGTAAACGGGTTACTACTTGAATTGGAGAGAGAGAGCGTATTGAAGTTATCGCGTATGCAGATGACGTAGCTTTAGCTGTTACCGGAAAATTCCTGGGCACGATTGTAGACGTAATGCAGAATGCGCTTACCATCGTTACGAAATGGGCTGGCAAATGTGGACTTGGTATTAACCCGTCCAAGACAAAGCTGGCACTCTTTACTAAGAAATACAAAATCCCGGTAGTTGTCCCTCCTACCTTAAATGGCACGAGACTTGCTTTTACTGATAGAGCTAGATATCTGGGCATTATCTTGGACAGTAAGCTTAGTTGGAAGCCCAACATGTTGGAGAGAATAAACAAAGCTACTATTGCTTTGTACTCCTGTAGGAACGCCATTGGTTATAGATGGGGTCTGAAGCCGGAGCTGGTACACTGGCTCTACACCGCCGTAGTGAGACCTGTACTCATGTACGGGGTGGGTGTTTGGTGGCCAGCTCTGGATAAGGTAACTTACAAAAGTAAGATTGAGAGAGTGCAAAGAACGGCCTGTATGCTTGTGAGCGGGGCATTGAGGTCGACACCGACAAGTGCCTTAGAGGTTATGTTGCACCTTATTCCGGTCGACATTTTTGGCAAACAGATGGCGGCAAATACGGCTGTACGACTTGCAGCCGTCTCTCAGTGGAGGTGTCTTAGTATAGGACACTCTACTATCGTCAGATCGTTGAAGGATGAGCTGGCGAATCTTGACTACATTAAACCTACTCTACGCTTCGAGAAGCGATTTCGGACCTCCTTCCCTTCAAGGGAATCCTGGAGGGATAGACCGTCATCGGAAACTGAAGCGTTACAATTCTTCACAGATGGCTCCAAGCTAGACGGCAAAGTAGGAGCTGGAGTATTCTGTGACAAATTAAATGTAAATATTTCTATTCGTCTCCCTGATTACTGCAGCGTGTACCAAGCTGAAGTCGTAGCGATTGAGGAGGTCATGACGTGGTTGAAGCATAATGTGTTATCCTCAGACGATATCACAATCTATGTGGACAGTCAAGCGGCGATCCGGTCGTTAGAATCGGTGTCTTTGGCGTCACGGGTGGCGTTGAGTTGTCACTCATCTCTAAATGAGATGGGTGAGCTTTTCAACATCCAGGTAGTCTGGGTCCCAGGTCACTCGGGCGTCATGGGGAACTGCAGGGCAGATGAACTTGCTAGGCATGGTACGACTCTCCAGCTGCAACCGGAAAGGGCAAGTCTGGGGAGGCCTATCACAGCGCTGAGACAAGCACTTGGGAAGCAGGCGCTATCCTCAGCGGGGGAAAGGTGGTCTAACACCCTAACCTGTAGAGTTGCAAGACAAGTTTAGCCAAAGCTGGACTTGGGGCGCACTAGGGCATTAATATCCTTACGCAGACGTGAATTAAGAACGGTCGTAGGAATACTCACTGGACACTGCCTTTTTGGAGAACATGCAAGAAGGCTGGGTCTGGAGGCTAATGACTTCTGCAGAAGCTGCTTGGACGAAGAGGAGGAAGAGTCGTTGGTCCACTTCCTTTGCTCGTGTCCAGCATTGGCTCTCAGAAGGCACAAACACTTAGGTAAGTTCAGGATGGACTGCCTCTCGGATCTCGAAAACATTAAAGTGCGGGACGTCTTACGCTACATAAGTAGCTCGAAATGGTTCCAATAGGGGTAAAAGGGGATACATCCTGTGGTATCACAATGGACCGTCACCGGTCTAAGTGTGCGTAAGCAGCCACTCCAACCTAACCTAACTTAGTATAAATAAATTTTGATCATTTCAATTTTATTTATTAACACAACATGTTATTATATTTCCTGATTTTGTACAACCCTGTTTTGTGGCGGAAGAGTTGGCAGAAGAACCCGTGGAGCAATCGAACCTTTTGGAATATAAGGCAAGGAATGGAACAGTTTGGAGTGAAATTCCACCAACACATCGCAGAAATCTGTCACATAACATTTTTAAATCGGCCACTGAAGGTCCAACAAATAAAACAAACAATCTAAGAATCATCCAAACATTTAAACTATTTATACGTCAAGACATTTGTGACATCATCATTCGCGAAACCAATCGTAGGGGACCTCAAAGTTACCAATCATGGAACCAAAAAAATCGAAATAATATTCGGGTATGGAAGCCAAAGTGTCTCTGAATTTGATGGATATCTCGGAATTATAAATTTTCCGGTGTCAGCCGATCCAAGAATGAGTACACTAGATTTGTGGACATCTAGTTCTCATACCCTTTATCGCGCTACGATGTGTGTTCAGCGCTTTTATACTATAAGCCGATATATTAGATTTGATAATGAGAATACCCGTGCGCAACGGATACTTGCTGTCTTCTAGCTGGAACAAACGTTACGATTGATGACGTTTCATGCAGTACATTTCTTCAAAACCGGCCAGATATGGAATTACATTATGGTGGGTGTGCGACTCCACTACCTCATATCCATTGAAAGAACAAATCTACATTGGAATCGCTGCAAACTCACAAAGGGAAAGTAACCAAGGAGAACGTGTTGTTAAAGATTTATGCTGTACTATTTTTCGTAGAAGTGGCCGAAATATTACGTCTTACAATTTTTTTACGTCACTTCGTATCAACGGAATTCCTAGTTGTAAAAGGCAACCCTCGACCTGTCGAACTACATCACAATGTGTTCGTATATTCCAAAAAAAAAACGAAGCTGTGGTGGTTTTATCCACTATGCATTATGATAAGGAGAAACAAGGATCGGCCAATAAACCAACAATGGCCTTAGATTATAACTGAACTAAGAGCAGCGTGCAATATTCTCATGCAAAAGGAGGACGAATCTCTGGCCACTGGCATTTTTTTATAACATTTTGGATGTAGCGGCTTTAGCAACACATATAGCATATATAGAAAATAATCCGTTCTCCAAAAAAAAACTCCAGTCACCGGCGTAAATTTTTGCAACAATTATGCGAGCAGTTGGTTATGTCTATGAAATTAGTAAGCGTTCCAAGAACCCGCAAATACGCGGCATTTTGCTACCAAAAACGGTATCGAAATTATTTTGGGCCATACTGTGGCAATTGAAGCAAGAGATAGTACAAAGCACATCTATTGCAAAAAAACGTGACTCAAGCGGTAGAATTGTACACAAAGGAAACTGCCACCTCTGTTCTAAGAGAAGATTGACCCGAAAAAATTGTGCGAATTGCAAAAAATCAGTCTGCGTAAACTATACTAAAATCAAGTTATAATCGAGTTTGGGAAAAAATTTTCTTGAAATTCCATTTAGAACATATAATTGTTAAGCTACTGAAGGATTCATGTCGATAAGATACCTAAATCAATAAAATTTTGGTCATTAAAATTGGACAACATACCCGGGTATGCGGTTGTAGAAAAAAAGGTTAAAGTGAATTTCTCCTGGAGAAAATCTTCGTCTAAAGCAAAACTCACTATAACATTTTCACACTATAAATTCTAAATTTAATACCATACAAATACACACAATCGTTATCGCGATAATCTACGGTCACGGTTTAAATTAGGCTTCCATGATTGTGATCTGCAAATTATGGTGGCACACATAAACAAAATTATAAATAACATTTGTAAGTTTACCAGACTTCATTCGGTTTATATAAGTGATGTTTGGTATTGTATCAAACTTTATATAATTTTATGATTAAAGCTACTGCATTGATTTAATATCAATATTGCTAAACTATAAAGCTATCCCATTTACACTTCCAGTCTTTTTTGCATGTAATTTATATCGTGTTTTTTCTACTAGATTTTGATTAACGAGTTATGAATCATGAAAATCCAATTTCGAGAAGATCATGTAGTAACAGATTGGGAAAAATAATAAGATAATGTAGATTTTGCGAATATCTAGTTTGAATATTGGAATATATCGTTATTGCGTCCGATCGTAGAGATAACTTTTTAGAAGGTTAAATCCAATTCCACCAAATCCACAACAATATAATTTATGTAGAGTCCAACTCATAATCAATTTAGTCGAAAGCTTTACGTTAGGCGGCGATTTCCAAAAATTTTAATATTTTTATAAACAGCTTATCGTACCGCTTTATATATGACCCTCTGTTATGGTGCAGAATTCATGGGAATTCATTTGAAAATTTATCAAGGACTCACCGTTTTTTTTTTTTTTTTGACCGAGAATTACCCAACAAAATTTAATTGGAAGATACGCGTCATCGAAAAGATACTTTGTACATTAAATATGTATCTGCGGTGTCCTCGAAATGTGTTGGCACATATTCTATTCTATGAAATTTAATTAAAAACAGCCTTAACGTGTTATTCTTTTTTTTTTTTTTTTTTTTTTTGTAAATTACGACCTTCGCATTTTCGCATTAATACCAATTCAGCCAGGTGGAATTCAAGCATCTATAAACAAAAAATTGTACTGCTTAGGCATACAGAAAAAAAAAAAAAACTCCGTATACCTAAAATAAGATAAAAATAAATCGAAAAGGATTTATATTTTTAGGACGATTCAGCACAAAAATGTTTGAGAAATAAATAAATACATTAAATTTGATGAAATATTTAGATCATGTACCAAATATCTCTGAATGTATGTATATGGTAAATTTATATGTTACATGTTTGAATAATTTTTTGTTTTTTTTCTGTATGTATTACATATTCATCGATGTATATTATATAAAGCTGCGTATCTCAGATGTTGCCCATTTTCTTTATCGTATGGTCTGTATATATGTACACAATAAATTTATTGTTTTTCGGCTTGATTCTTGAAAATTATATTAAGTGGTTTTCATTTTCAATTTTAGATATATAAAAATTCGTATTAAAGTATAAATTTTTATGTTTTTGGTCCCCCCTCCTCCTCTAATCATTCGAAAATGGTAAGTGTGTTAAATATATGTATTATATGTATTTCGGCCAAACATAAGGGGATATTATATTATGTACATTAGATACGAAAAGGGAGAACATTTTATACGAAAGAATTGAAACACAAAAATTCATATTCGACCAGATGGGACGCAGACATAAAATACAAGAATATTTTATTTTGGTTTCATCTCATTTCTGTAACTAACGTATGTACATGCGAATTGGTTAGGGAATAAATTATGATTTTATTGTATTATTGTCCCCTTTACATTTATTTATGAATACATTTAGGGATTACGAGTCTTTGAACGTCTACTACGTGTTCGCAAAATTTGTGTGTTAATGGTTATGCGGGATGTGATTTCATGACCAAAATATATCGATTTGCTCAGAAAATTAATGTATTATGTAATACAAATTTAAACCCTGTTGTTGACAATAATCATCTATAGGTACATAAATATAAGGTCATGATGTCCATTATTATCCAAAATGTTTATGTACATTGTATTGTCCCATGGGCACCAAATTTAATACATTTGATTTTATCTCGATTTTGAATCTGTTTCTTCATTTGAAGATACTTAAGCTTTTTGGGGATTTAAACAAAATATAATTGAATTGAAATGAAATCATGTTGAACAGTTTTTTTATACATATAAATGTGACCATAGAGAAGGTGTCACGTAACGTAAAAATTGTCTTTAATACCGTTAAATTCTTAGTAGTAAAAGCGTAGTTCACCACCTTAAGAAATTTGCAGTTAGTTTAAGGACACAAAATTAAAATATTTCCCAACTAAATGATATCAAACTTTCTAATTATGTTTTAGAATGTAATTTTCTAATATATCGTTGCATATACGGTGGCTTAACATGACGGTAATTTTTGTCAGTTCTATAAATTCTAGAAATTTTTTATATTCCTCAAATTCGACAAATCACGCTTTATCAAAAATTTTATAATTTCTATAAATTTAAATTGTAAAATTCTATTACATAATTCCAATAACTATAAATTCAATATCAGCTTTACATTCTATACATTTTATCAGTTCTATAATATAAACTCCAGAAATTTTACAAATTTTACCTTTTACAAATCCCATAATTTCTATAAATCCTATAGATTTTCAAAATTCTATAAATTTTTATATAAATTCTTTAGTTACTATTGTATAAAATGTAAATTCAAAAAACTATAATAATTTAAAAATTTTATAGAATATATTAAATTTACAGAATATATAGAGTTTAGAGAATTTAATGAATTTACTAAATTTTTAGACGTTGTAGAAAGTTTATAATCTACACAATTTAAAAAAATTTATAGAATTAATAAATTTTATACAATCTAAAAACTTAAAAATTCTTTAAACCCTATAAATTCTATAAATCCTATAAATTCTGTAAACTCTACAAGTTTTTTAAATTCTTAAGATTCAGTACGTTTATTAAATTCTATAAATTTTGTACATGTGATGAACTTTATAAATTCAATAATTTTAAGAAATTCAATAAAATTCACTGTAAATTCTTCAAATTCTCTAAAGTCTAAAAACTCAGTGAGTTTCTTAAATTCTACATAATTTGTAAATTTTATAAATCCGATAAATTTTGTAATTTCAATAAACATTATGAATTGAATAATTTGTATAAATTTCAAAATTCAATTATTTCTAAAAATTGTATAAATTCTAATTTGTCTACAAAATCGATATACATATTCCCAAAATTTTACAAATTTTGTTAAAACTAAAATTTTCATGATTTCTAAACTCTTAAAATTGTATAAATTTTATAAATGTATAAATTCTTTAGTTTCTCTACTAAACTGTAAATTCAATAAATTATAATAAATTAAAAATTTATAGAATTTATCGAATTTACGGACTATAAAGTATTTAGGGAATTTAATGAATTTACTAAAATTTTTAGACCTTATTGAATTTAAATAATTTAAAGAATTTAAGAAATTTACAGATGGTATACATTTTATAGAATTTGATGATATTATAAAAACTCTATAAATTAATAAATCCTTTAAATTCTTTAAGTTCTACAATTTCTCTTAAGTCTAAAAATTCAGTAAGTTTCTTAAAATTCCACAAATTCAGTAAATGATATAAATCCGATAAATTCTGTAAAATTCGATAAACTTCATATAATTCAATAAATTATATAAATTTTATTATGTCCATCAACTCTATAAATTTCCGAAGCAACAACAAATTTTCCGCATACTATAAATCCCATAACTTCAATAAATTCTAAAAAAATTTTAAATTCTTAAAATTGTATACATTTCATAAATGTATAAATCCTTTAGTTTCTATAAACTGTAAATTCAATTAAATGTAATAAATTAAAAACTTTATAAAATTTATCGAATTTACAGAATTATGTAGAATATAGGGAATTCAATGAATTTACACAATTTATACAATTTAAATAATTTAAAAAACTTGTAAATTTTATAGAATTAATTATATCTACAGTTACAAAAACCCTAAAAATATAACAATTCCATAAACTCTTTAAACCCTATACATCCTATTAATTTTGAAAATTCTACAAATTCTCTAAAGTCTAAAAACTCAGTGAGTTTCTTAAATTCCACATAATATGTAAATTTTATAAATCCGATAAATTTTGTAATTTCGATAAACATTATGAATTGAATAATTTGTATAAATTTCAAAATTCAATTATTTCTAAAAATTGTATAAATTCTAATTTGTCTACAAAATCGAAATACATATTTCCGAAATTTTACAAATTTTGTTAAAACTACAAATTCCATAATTTCAAACAATTCAATAAATTTTCTAAATTCTTGAAATTGTGCATATTAATTTTATAAATGTATAGATTTCTTAGCTTCTATAAACTGTAAATTCAATAAATTATAATAAATTAAAAAATTTATAGAATTTGTCGAATTTTCGGATTATAAAGAATTTAGGGAATTTAATGAATTTTCTAAATTTAGGGCGTTATAGAATTCATAGAATTTATACAATTTAAAGAATTTAAAAATTTTACAAAGTTATACATTTTCTAGAATTTGATAATATTATAAAAACTCTATAAATGTATAAATTCTTTAAACCCTATAAATTCTATAAATCTTTTAAATTCTGGAAATTCTACAAATTCTCTAGTCTTTCTCTAAAGTCTGTAAATTTTATAAAGGAATTTTTGATAAATTTTGTAATTTCGATAAACATGATAAATTCAATAAATTGTATAAATTTTAATATGTTTTCAAAAACGATATACATATTCCCGAAATTTTACAAATTTTGTTAAAACTAAAATTTTCATAATTTCTAAATTCTTCAAATTGTTTAAATTTTATCTATCGAATTTACAGAATATTCAGAATTTAGAGAATTTGATGAATTTACTGAATTTTGAGACGTTATAAAAGTTGTATAATTTACAAATTTAGTTTAACTTATAAATTTTATACACTCCACAAACTTAAAAATTCCAAAAATTCTCTAAACCCCATAAATTATATTAATCCTATAAATTATATAGACTCTAAAAGTTCTTTAAATTCTTAAAATTCAGCATGTTTCTTAAATTTTATAAATTCTGTAAATTCGCAGAATTTTAAAAATTCAAAAAATTTTAGAAATTTTAGAAATTCAATAATTTCGACCAATTTATAAAATCTAATATGTAAATTTCCGAAACTTACAAATTTTAGGCATACGCTTACTACAAATCTCATAATTTCAATAAATCCTATAAATTTTATAAATTTTTAAAATTGTATACTTTTCATAAATGTATAAATCCTTTAGTTTCTATAAACTGTAAATTCAATAAATTATCATAAAATAAAAAATTGAATAAATTTATCGAATTTACAGAATATTTGAATTTATAGAATTCAATGAATTTACTGAATTTTGAGACGTTATATAATTCGTTAAACTTGCATAATTTATAGAATTTATAAAATGATAGAACTTATAATTTTATAGACTTTACAAACTTAAAAATTCTAAAAATTCTCTAAACCTTATAAATTCTATAAATCCTATAAATATAGATCTTTAATTTCCTAAAATTCAGTATGTCTCTTAAATTTCATAAATTCTGTAAATACTATAAACTCTATAAATTCTGTACATTCGATGAACTTTATTAATTTAATAAATTGTATAAATTTTAAAAATTCAATAATTTCGACCAATTTATAAATTCTATTATGTCCATCAACTCTATGTCCATCTTTCCGAAACATTACAAATTTTACGAATAATCTAAATCCCATAATTTCAATAAATCCTAACAAATTTTAATTAATTATGTAGAATTTAGAGAATTCACTGAATCCACTAAACTTTTGGACGTCATGGAATTCGTCGAATTTACACAATTTATACAATTTAAATAATTTAAAGAATTTGTAAATTTTAAAGAATTAATTGTATCTACAATTATAAAAATTCTATAAATTCATCAATTCTATCAATTTTTTAAACCCTATACAATTCTACAAATTCTATGAAGTCTAGAATCTTGGTAAGATTCTTAAATTCCACATAATTTGTTAATTTTATAAATACGATAAATTTTGTAATTTCGATAAACATTAAAAATTTAATAAATTGTATAAATTTTAATATGTCTATAAAATCGATATACATATTGCCGAAATTTTACAAATTTTGTTAAAACTACAAATTCCATGATTTCAACAAATTCAAAACTTTCTACAAAATTTTCTAAATTCTTAAAATTGTTTGAATTTTATTAATGTATCAATTTTTTAGTTTCTATAAACTGTAAATTCAATAAATTATAATAAATTAAAAAATTTGTAGAATTTATCGAATATATGGAATATAAAGAACTTGGGGAATTTAATAAATTTCCTAAATTTTGGGGCATTCAATAAATTCAATAAATTACGATAAATTAAAAAATTGAATAAATTTATCGAATTTACAGAATATTTAGAATTTAAGGAATTCAATGAATTTACTGAATTTAGACACTTTATATAATTCGTAAAACTTACACAATTTTTAGAATTTAAAAATTTATAGAGCTTTATAGTTATTATAGATTTTACAAACTTAAAAATTTTAATAATTCTCTAAACCCAGTAATTTCTATAAATCCTATAAATTTTGTAGACTCTACAAGTTCTTTAAATTCTTAAAATTCAGTATGTTTCTTAAATTTCATATATACTGTAAATACTGTAAATTCTATAAATTATGTACATTTGATGAACTTTATAAATTCAATAAATTGTATAAATTTAAGAAATTAAATAATTTCGACCATTTTATAAATTCTAACATATATTATATCAACTCTCTAAATTGTCGAAACTTTACAAATTTTACGCATACTATAAATCCCATAATTTCAATAAATCCTATAAATTTTTTAAGTTTTAAAATTGTGTACAATTCATAAATGAATAAATCCTTTAGTTTCTATAAACTGTAAATTCAATTAATTATAATAAATTAAAAAATTTATAAAATTTATCGAATTTACAGGATTATATAGAATTTAGAGAATTCAATGAATTCACGAAATTTTTAGATGTTATGGTATTCGTCCAATTTACAAAATTTATAGACTTTAAAAAATTTGAAGAACTTTTATTTGTAGAATTAATTATATCTACAATTATAAAAACTCTATAAATTATCAATATAAATTCTTTAAATCTTCTCTAAAGTATAGAAACTCAGTGAGGTTCCCAGGAAATATTTCAAAAATTGTACAAATTTTGTTAAAACTACAAATTCCATGATTTCCAATTTCTTAAAATTGTATAAATTTTATAAATGCATAAATTCTTAAATTTCTGTAAACTGTAAATTCAATAAATTATAATAAATTAAAAAATTCATAGAATTTATCGAATTTACGGTAATAAAGAATTTAGGGAATTTAATTAATCCCTAAATTTTTAGACCTTGTAGAATTCATAAAATTAACACAATTTAAAGAATTTAAAACATTAACAGGTGTTATACATTTTATAGAATTTGTAGATATTATAAAAACTCTATAAATTTATAAATTCTTTAAACCCTATAAATTCTTTAAATCCTTTAAAATTTGAAAATTCTACAAGTTTTCTAAAGTCTTAAAATCCAGTAAGTTTCTTAAATTCCATAAATTCAGTAAATGCTATAAATCCGATGAATTTTGTATATTCGATAAACTTTATAAATTCAATAAATTATATAAATTTTATTATGTCTATAAACACTATAAATTTCGGAAATGTTACAAAATTTACTCATACCACAAGCCCCACAGTTTCAATTAATCCTAAACAATTTCTAAGTTATTAAAATTGGATAAATTTTATAAATGCATAATTTTTTTAGTTTCTATATTTAGAATTTATAGAATTCAATGAATTTACTGAATTTTGGGACGTTATCAAATTCGCAAAACTTACACAATTTATAGGATTTAAAAACTGTGGAAACCCTGAAAAATTAAAAATTTTGAAAATTCTTTAAACTCATTAAATTCTATAAATCCTATAAATTTTGTAGACTTTACTAGTTCTTTAAATTCTTAAAATTCAGTGTGTTTTTTAAATTTTATAAATTCTGTAAATACTATAAATTCTGTACATTCGATGAACTTTAAAAATTCAATAAATTGTTTAAATTTTAGAAATTCAATAATTTCGACAAATTTATAAATTTTAATGTATAGTATACATTTCTTAAACTTTACAAATTTTACGCATATAACAATATCGAATTTACAAAATTATATAGAATTAAGAGAATTTAATGATTTTACTAAGCTTTTAGACGTTATGTAATTCGTCGAATTTACACTATTTATAGAATTTAAAAATTTGAAGAACTAGAAAAATTTATAGAATTAATTATATCTACAATTATAAAAGCTCTATTAATTATCAATATAAATTCTTTAAACACTTTACATCCTATTAATTCTGTTAATTCTACAAATTCTCTAAAGTCTAGAAACTCAGTAAGTTTCCTAAATTCTAACATTATAAATTCAATAAATTGCATTAATTTTAAAATTCAATTATTTCTACAAATTTTATAAATTCTAATACGTCTAGAAAATCGATAGAGATATTCCCGAAATTTTACAAATTTTGTTAAATCTACAAATTCCATAATTTCAACAAATTCTATAAATTTTCTAAATTCTTTATATTGTATAAATTTTATAAATGTATCAATTCTTTAGTATCTATAAACTGTAAATTTAATAAATTATAATAAATTAAAAAATTTATAGAATTTATCGAATTTACGGAATTTAAAGAATTTGGGAAATTTAATGAATTTCCTAAATTTTTAGACGTTATAGGTTTTATAAAATTTACACAATTTTAAAAATTTAAAAAATTTAAGTATACATTTTATAGAATTTGTAGATATTATAAAAATTCTATAAATTTATAAATTGTTTTAACCATATAAATTTTATAAATCCTATTAATCCTGTAAATTCTACAAGTTCTCTAAATTCTAAAAATCCAGTAAGTTTCTTAAATTCCATAAATTCAATAAATGCTATAAATCCCATAAATTCTGTAAATTCGGTAAACTTTATAAATTCAATAAATTATAAAAGTTTTATTATGTCTATAAACACTATAAATTTCAGAAATTTTCCAAGTTTTACCCATACTACAAACCCCACAGTTTCAATTAATCCTAAAAATTCCTAAAATTGTATAAATTTTATAAATGTATAATTTTTTTTAGTAGTTTTTTTAGATATGAATTCACTAAACTTTTAGACGTTATGGAATTCGTCGAATTTGCACAATTTAAAGAATTTAAAACATTTACAGCAGTTATATATTTTAAAGAATTTGTAGATTATAAAAACTCGATAAATTTATAAATTCTTAATACCCTATAAATTCACCGCTGTGAATTTTATCCTAAACTTTTCTTAAAACAACAACACCAACTAAAAAACATGATTGTATTAGTAAAATGCATACATTTAGGCGATTGCATAAAGAATTGAATTTATAAATATTTTTAATAATACATTAATAAAAGTAAATTATTAAATGTATAATTAAGGAATAAAATGTGATTTATGTAAATATATTAGATACAAATTATTTACAAAATTATAACTTAAAATTTCGAAATACGATTTTAAGTATGCTAATTCCATATTTGGTAGGGGTGTCGAACTTGACGTAATACTAAACAGGGTTATAGGTCGTTCTCATCGGTTTCCCTAATGGGGTAGTAAGATGTATATATCAGCCAACTTATCAGCGATTTGTAGAATTTTATCATGGATTTTGCATGTTGAAATTTGCATTTTTATGCAAAAACTCCATATATTTGGTAGGGGTGTCGAACTTGACGTAATACTAAACAGGGTTATAGGTCGTTCTCATCGGTTTCCCTAATGGGGTAGTAAGATGTATATATCAGCCAACTTATCAGCGATTTGTAGAATTTTATCATGGATTTTGCATGTTGAAATTTGCATTTTTATGCAAAAACTCCATATATTTGGTAGGGGTGTCGAACTTGACGTAATACTAAACAGGGTTATAAGTCATTCTCATCGGTTTCCCTAATGGGGTAGTAAGATGTATATATCAGCCAACTTATCAGCGATTTGTAGAATTTTATCATGGATTTTGCATATTGAAATATGCATTTTTATGCAAGAACTCCATATATTTTATAGGGGTGTCGAACTTGACGTAATACTAAACAGGGTTATAGGTCGTTCTCATCGGTTTCCCTAATGGGGTAGTAAGATGTATATATCAGCCAACTTATCAGCGATTTGTAGAATTTTATCATGGATTTTGCATATTGAAATTTGCATTTTTATGCAAAAACTGCATATATTTGGTAGGGGTGTCGAACTTGACGTAATACTAAACGCATTTATAGGTATTGCTCATCGGATTTCTTTATTGGGTAACAAAATGTTGGCTACTGACTAAGTTTTAAAATTTTGGCTTGGATTTCAAATACCCAAATAGAGATCAATATATACGGATCGGAACCACACACCATATTTGCCGTTGAGGAAATTTGACGTAATATTAAACGCATTTATAGGTATTGCTCATCGAATTCCTTTATTCGGTTAGATGTGAGCCTAATTGATGTACTGACTAGTGAATACCAACGATTATCCAGTTAATATCGGTAAAATAAAACTGAACTTTTAGCAAGTTCCTTTATAATACTAAATATCGGAAATGGAATCCAAAGATAGAAGCAAGATTGACCAAGCTTACTGAAAATCTAAATCTCAGTCACTTGAACGAAAAAGAAAAATCTTCCAAATTCAAAATTAGCCGTGATTTCAACGATGTTTTCTACATTAGAAAGCGATACTCTGACTGACTTCAACCAACGCTTGTTGTCATTAGATTCCAAGATTTCAAAATTCGTAACCTGTTCACGTCAAATAATATCGTTTCTCCGAATCTAAACAAATTGATAAGATGCTAAACGAAAAAATTATCGAACCAATTAATAGTCCTTGGAACTTTCCTTTATTGATCATTCCCAAGAAATCTTCAGCTGATGAATGAAAATGGCGTTTGAGGATTTCACATATTAAACAACATTACTAGTGATCAATTTTTCCCTCTGCCGAACATTACAGAGATATTTGACCAACTAGGCTAAGCAATGTATTTCACAACACTCGATTTTTCAAATGGGCATCATTAAATTAAACTGCACGCTGATGATAAAGAAAAGACAGCGTTTAGTACCCAAGCCGGTCGTTACCATTTTTTGCGAATGCCATTTGGTCTGAAGGAAGGCTCCAATTGGGATTAAATGGTTTAATATGTTTTGTGTATCTTGATGATTATTCCAAAATCTCCGAACCTTCAAGTCGATTGTTACCGAAAAATGTAGAATTTGAATGGAATGGTCATTGAGTCGTTACTTCATCTCCTATACTATATACTTCAACGTCATAATTTCAATGACATCTTCATTCTAATTAAAGACGCGAATGATTACGCAACCGGTGCGATTCTATCACAAGATGTCGAAGGAAAATATTTACCAATCTCATTTGCGAGTAGATTGCTAAACGATGCGGAACGAAAGCACCATACCGTGGAAAAGGATCTAGTTTGGGCTACTCAACGACTAATCATCGTCCTTTAATCTCGCTGAAAACAAACCCGAAAGCATCTTCTCGGTTTAATTCGATGGCGACTTAGAATATAAACCAAAGAATTTTAATCATGCACTTAGTCGTTTAAAAAATTGTGAAAGGCTTAACATATCTGAATCCGCTAAAATAATTGCAGCTGTAACCAGAGCACAATCGAAACAAAATGCTGGTGATATATCTGAGGATACTATAACACAAACTCCCGATAGTTCCATTTTTGATAGTTCGGTACCGTTTGTAGAATGAGCTGGTAAAGCTCATTCTAGAAATTATATCCCGAAAAACAAAGCACCAAACCGAAGAAGACATAAATGAAGTAATAAAGGAATTCCATATTACTCCTCTTGGTAGACATCAGGGATATTCAAGAACAATCAAGCGACTTAAACAATATTACGAGTTTCCTAGTATGAATGATCGTGTCAAGTCATTCATTAAAAAATGTTTTTTATACCAAAAAAAAAATCTCGTCTAATACTAGAACTACCAACCCGTCAAAATGACGAATTGTACATTTAATGAATTCAATTTTTTTAATCTATGTTAATATTTATGTTAATATTTTTTTGGAAGTTTATGATAAATTTTAACATAATTACTTTGTTGTCATATTAAAATTCACCACAGATTCCCACAAAAATATTAACATAATAATTAAAAAAATTGAATTCAATAAATGTATAACCGGTCATTTTGACCGGTCGGTAGTTCTAGTGCTAAATAAATGTGCCATCCAGAATTATGTTGATGTTAAGAGGAACAAACATATTAACGAAGTAATTAGTAATTAAATTTTGAAAGCTGTTGCTGATTTTGTCGGTCCTGCTCTTGCTCATATTTTCAATTTTTACTTGGAGCATGGAGTGGTTAGATGATCGTTGTGATAAGGGAAACTAAAAACCACTTGCAATCTAACCAGTTCTTCTCATAGTTCTCGAAAAGGCAAGTAAAAATAGAGTTACCATATTCCTAAATCACTGTAAAACACTAAGAGTTTATCAGAATGAATCACCTATGTTGGAATTTTTGGATGTTATTCATACCGGTTTCAAGAATGTTAATATTTGTGCAGGTTTATTTATTGACCCTTCTAAGGCCTTCGATTGGGTTAATCATACATTTTTGTTATCTATTCTGTTTGACATTGGTTTTAGGGTTATGTCAAACAAGTGGTTTGCTTCTTACCTACATAATAAAAAAGTGGGAGTCAGAATTAATGATACTTTTAGTGATTTAAGAGTTGTCGATGTTGGAGTACCACAAGGATCAGTGTTAGGTCCTGTGCTATTTCTAGTGTATACTAATCCTATTTTTAAACTTAAATTAAATGTAACAGTACTGGGTTTGCTGATTATTTAGCTTTAGCTTATATTGATAAATGTTCCACGTTTGTGATTTTTATGGTTAATTCTGACCTTAAGGTTTTACATGAATCGTTTGATAAGCATTACCTAATACTAAGTAAAATACCAAGTTTATGTGGCTTAGAATTTGTGGAAACACGGTTGCTTTAAATTACACCTTAGTTATATATCATAGCGGGTTGGTGCAATCCAGGCCATATTTGAGGGTGTATAATTCATTAGAACTTTATGAGCGGCCTAATTATAAATTAAAATCGCCTAAATGTTTGCAATTCACCAATACATTCGCATTTTTTTTGTATTTTGAAAGATTTAGTATAAACTTCACATCTCTATATAGACGTGTGAAGTTTTTTCTAAAATAATACTAAACGCAATTTTTTGTTATTTAGGAAAAATTTAGGATAAACTACACATGCATATAAATTCTAAATACAAATCCTTTAAATTCTGTAAATTCTACAAATTCTTTACATTCCAGAAAGTTTCGTAAATTCCATAAATTCAATAAATGCTATAAATCCGATAAATTCTGTAAATTCGATAAACTTTATAAATATAATAAATTATATAAATTTTATTATGTCTGTAAACACTATAAATTTTGGAAATTTTACAAAATTTATCCATAGTGCAAATCCCATGATTTCAATAAATCCTAAAAAATTTCTAAATTCTTAAAATTGCAAAAATTTTATAAATGTATAAATTCTATAGTTTCTTATTAAATTTCTCGAATTTACAGAATATTTAAAATTTATAAAATTTAATGAATTTACTGAATTTTGAGACGTCATATAATTCGTAAAACTTACACAATTTAAAGAATTTTAATATTCATAGAACTTATAAGTTTTAAAGACTTTACAAACTTAAAAATTCTAAAAATTCTCTAAACAAATTCTCTAATTCAGTATGTTTCTTAAATTCTGTACGTTCGATGAACTTTATAAATTCAATAAATTGTTTATATTTAAGAAATTCAATAATTTCGACAAATTTATAAATTATAATATATCCATCAACTATTAAAATTTCTGAAACTTTACAAATTTTACGCATACTACAAATCCTATAATTTCAATAAATCCTATAAATTTTTTAAATTCTTAAAATTGTATACATTTCATAAATGTATAAATGCTTTAGTTTGTATAAACTTTAAATTTAATTAATTTTAATAAATTAAAAAATTTATAAAATTTATCGAATTTATAGAATTATATAGAATTTAGAGAATTTAATGATTTCACTATACTTTTAGACTTTATGAAATTCGTCTAATTTACACAATTTATAGAATTAATTATACCTACAATTATAAATTATCAATATAAATTCCTTCAACCCTTAACATCCTATTAATTCTGGAAATTCTACAAATTCTCTAATGTCTAGAAACACAGTGAGTTTCCCTGGAAATATTCCTGAAATTGTACAAATTTTGTTAAAACTAAAAATTCCATGGTTTTTAAATTCTTAAAATTGTATAAATTTTATAAATGCATAAATTCTTTAGTAATACGTTAAAATAAATTATAAAATTTATAGAATTTATCGAATTTACGGTACATGTATAACTAATTTAGGGAATTTAATGAATTTCCTAAATTTTTAGACCTTATAGAATTCATAAAATTTACACAACTTATAGAATTTAAAACATTAGCAGGTGTTATACATTTTATAGAATTTGTAGATAATTATGAAAACTCTATAAATTTATAAATTTTTTAAGCCCTATAAATTCTATAAATCTTATAAATTCTGTAAATTTGACATGTTCTCTAAAGTCTTAAAATCCAGTAAGTTTCTTAAATTCCATAAATTCAATAAATGCTATAAGTCCGATAAGTTCTGTAAATTTGATAAACTTTATAAATTCAATAAATTATATAAATTTTATTATGTATATAAACACTAAAAATTTTGGAAATTTTACGAATTTTACCCATAATACAAATCCCACAGTTTCAATTAATCCTAAAAATTTTCTAAGTTATAATAAAGTTATAAAATTTTCTAAGTTATGTATAAATTTTGTATATGTATAAATTCTTTAGTTTCTATAAATTAATTTAATTTATTGAATTTGCAGAATATTTAGAATTTATAGAATTCAATGAACTTACTAAATTTTAGGACGTTATATAATTCGTAAAACTAAAAAAAATTTTATAAACTTCACCAAATTGAAAATTCTAAAAATTCTTTGAACCCATTAAATTCTATAAATCCTTTAAATGTTATAGACTCTACAAGTTCTTTAAATTCTTAAAATTCAGTATGTTTCTTAAATTTTATAAAGTATGTAAATACTATAAATTCTTTAAATTCAGTACATTTGATGAACTTTATAAATTCAATACCAACCTATAAATTTCCGATACTTACAAATTTTACGCATACTGCAAATCCCATAAAAATTTATAAAATTTATCGAATTTACAGGATTATATAGAATTTAGAGAATTCAATGAATTCACGAAATTTTTAGATGTTATGGTATTCGTCCAATTTACAAAATTTATAGACTTTAAAAAATTTGAAGAACTTTTATTTGTAGAATTAATTATATCTACAATTATAAAAACTCTATAAATTATCAATATAAATTCTTTAAATCTTCTCTAAAGTATAGAAACTCAGTGAGGTTCCCAGGAAATATTTCAAAAATTGTACAAATTTTGTTAAAACTACAAATTCCATGATTTCCAATTTCTTAAAATTGTATAAATTTTATAAATGCATAAATTCTTAAATTTCTGTAAACTGTAAATTCAATAAATTATAATAAATTAAAAAATTCATAGAATTTATCGAATTTACGGTAATAAAGAATTTAGGGAATTTAATTAATCCCTAAATTTTTAGACCTTATAGAATTCATAAAATTAACACAATTTAAAGAATTTAAAACATTAACAGGTGTTATACATTTTATAGAATTTGTAGATATTATGAAAACTCTATAAATTTATAAATTCTTTAAACCCTATAAATTCTTTAAATCCTTTAAATTTTGAAAATTCTACAAGTTTTCTAAAGTCTTAAAATCCAGTAAGTTTCTTAAATTCCATAAATTCAGTAAATGCTATAAATCCGATGAATTATGTATATTCGATAAACTTTATAAATTCAATAAATTATATAAATTTTATTATGTCTATAAACACTATAAATTTCGGAAATTTTACAAAATTTACTCATACCACAAGCCCCACAGTATCAATTAATCCTAAACAATTTCTAAGTTATTAAAATTGGATAAATTTTATAAATGCATAATTTTTTTAGTTTCTATATTTAGAATTTATAGTATTCAATGAATTTACTGAATTTTGGGACGTTATCAAATTCGTAAAACTTACACAATTTATAGGATTTAAAAACTGCGTAAACCCTGCAAAATTAAAAATTTTAAAAATTCTTTAAACTCATTAAATTCTATAAATCCTATAAATTGTGTAGACTCTACTAGTTCTTTAAATTCTTAAAATTCAGTGTGTATTTAAATTTTATAAATTCTGTAAATACTATAAATTCTGTAAATTCGATGAACTTTATAAATTCAATAAATTGTTTAAATTTTAGAAATTCAATAATTTCGACAAATTTATAAATTTTAATGTATAGTATACATTTCTTAAACTTTACAAATTTTACGCATACAACAAATACCTTAATTTCAATAAATCCTATAAATTTTCTAAATTCTTAAAATTGAATACATTTCATAAATGTATAAATCCTTTAGTTTGTA
Source organism: Tipula vernalis (assembly GCA_958295665.1). Lineage (NCBI taxonomy): Eukaryota > Metazoa > Arthropoda > Insecta > Diptera > Tipulidae > Tipula > Tipula vernalis. The sequence continues at coordinate 163,520,114 of OY282558.1, forward strand.
TGAAATATAAATTAATTCACTTAAATATAATAAATTAAAAAATGTATCGAATTTACAGAATTGTATAGAATTTAGAGAATTTAATGATTTTACTAAGCTTTTAGACGTTATGTAATTCGTCGAATTTACACTATTTATATAATTTAAAAAATTTGAAGAACTTGAAAAATTTATAGAATTAATTATATCTACAATTATAAAAGCTCTATTAATTATCAATATAAATTCTTTAAACACTTAACATCCTATTAATTCTGTTAATTCTACAAATTCTCTAAAGTCTAGAAACTCAGTAAGTTTCCTAAATTCTAACATTATAAATTCAATAAATTGCATAAATTTTAAAATTCAATTATTTCTACAAATTTTATAAATTCTAATATGTCTAGAAAATCGATAGAGATATTCCCGAAATTTTACAAATTTTGTTAAATCTACAAATTCCATGATTTCAACAAATTCTATAAATTTTCTAAATTCTTTAAATTGTATAAATTTTATAAATGTATCAATTCTTTAGTATCTATAAACTGTAAATTTAATAAATTATTATAAATTAAAAAATTTATAGAATTTACGGAATTTAAAGAATTTGGGAAATTTAATGAATTTCCTAAATTTTTAGACGTTATAGATTTCATAAAATTTACACAATTTTAAGAATTTAAAAAATTTAAGGAAGGTATACATTTTATAGAATTTGTAGATATTATAAAAATTATATAAATTTATAAATTGTTTTAACCATATAAATTTTATAAATCCTATTAATCCTGTAAATTCTACAAGTTCTCTAAAGTCTAAAAATCCAGTAAGTTTCTTAAATTCCATAAATTCAATAAATGCTATAAATTCTGTAAATTCGGTAAACTTTATAAATTCAATAAATTATAAAAGTTTTATTATGTCTATAAACACTATAAATTTCAGAAATTTTCCAAGTTTTACCCATACTACAAACCCCACAGTTTCAATTAATCCTAAAAATTCTTAAAATTGTATAAATTTTATAAATGTATAATTTTTTTTAGTTTGAATTTACTGAATTTTAGGACGTTATATAATTCGTACAACTTACACAATTTATAGAATTTAAAAATTTTATAAACCCTGCAAAATTAAAAATTCTAAATATTTTTTAAACTCATTTAATTCTTTAAATCCTATAAATTTTGTAGACTCAATAAGTTTTCTTTAAATTCTTAAAATTCAGTATGTTATTCAGTGTGTAATTCTTTAAATCCTATAAATTTTGTAGACTCAATAAGTTTTCTTTAAATTCTTAAAATTCAGTATGTTTCTTCAATTTAATAAATTCAATATCCTTTATAAACTGTAAATTCAATTAATTATATCAAATTAAAAAATTTATAAATTTTATCGAATTAACAGAATATTAGAGAATTCAATGAATTCACTAAACTTTTAGACGTTATGGAATTCGTCGAATTTGCACAATTTAAAGAATTTAAAACATTTACAGCAGTTATATATTTTAAAGAATTTGTAGATTATAAAAACTCTATAAATTTATAAATTTTCAAACCCTATAAATTTTATAAATCCTTTAAATTCTGTAAACTCTACAAATTCTCTAAAGACAAAAAATCAAGAAAGTTTCGTAACTTCCATAAATTCAATATTTATTTATTTATTTATTTACCAACTTGAAAAAAAAATCTGGTTACAATTTTAAAATATTCTACATTACAATACAAAAAAAAAAAAAAAAAAACTTTACCAAAAATTAGAAAGAAAATCTGACATCAAAACCTCAAATGCATCTCTTGACAAATTAAAATCAAAAATCGACCGTACTTTATTAAAAGCAACTGAGACATTATAAACAGGTTCATTAATAGCTAAATTACTCCTCCGTATTGGTAATTTAAGAACAAACTCCCCACTCGATCGTAACACACGTGTCCGAACGTAAATAGAAAATAAATCGAAAATCTCATTACAATCAATTCTACAAACGAGGAGATCACGGACAAACGTGGCACACGTCGCAGTTCTACGAATAGAGAGAGGTTCCAATTTTAATAGTTTACATCGTCCCCTGTAAGGAGGAAGAATATAATTGGGAAGATTATTGTCCCTAGGTAATCTACGCAAGGCATATTTTAAAAACTGTCCTTGAACACTTTCTATAAGATCAGAAGAATCCTGATAAAATGGGTCCCAAATAACTACGCCATAATCAAATTGCGAGCGCACCAACGTAGTATACAAGATTCTAATCGCATAAGGATCCCAGAAGTCTTTGGATAATCTTTTAACAAACCCTAACATGGAAAATGCCTTAGAAATAATGCCCTGTATATAAATTTGGAAGGATAAATTAGAAGCGAATGTGATACCCAAATCTTTAAAAGTGTTCACTTTCTCAATTCTATGGTCTTTGAGAAAAAATTCGTAGTCAAAGTTCAAAACATTCCTTCTACGGGAAAATCGCATTGTTTTACACTTCTTAGTATTCAATAATAAATTGTAGTTAGTACACCAATTCGTAAAATCCGATAAATCCGAATGTAGCTCGTCTGCATACAGAATATTCGAAATAGTTTTAAAAATTTTAATATCGTCAGCATATATAAGAATCTCAGAATACTTAATACAGTTAATCACATCATTAATAAAAAGAATGAATAAAAGGGGACCCAAATGGCTTTCCCGGGGAACCCCTGACGTAACATGAATCCTTGCCCTATCTTAACGATTTGAGTTCTGCCATCTAAGTACGACTTGATCCACCTAATAGGTCAAAGGCCTTGCTAAAATCTGAATAAACAACCTGTACACCCATCCCCAATTCAAAAGCCGTTGAAATAATATTGGTCATTAAAAACAAATTCGAGACAGTTCATCTGCCAGGAAGGAATCCATGTTGCTTAGAAGAAATAAACCTACGAGTATAAAAAAAATAAAATCTTTGACTAATTTTTCAAAAAGCTACGGCAAAACGGATAAAATACTGGTGGCTCGATAATTAGTAATATCACTTCTGTCTTAAAATTAGATGTTAGCCAGGACTCCGCTATACAGACCACTTCATATTCATCCTCCGCTTGCGTTATGATAATAAATGTTTATTCTTTGAGTAGCTGAATTTACTTGATGTGGTGATGATAAGATAGTAGAATTTATAGTGGAATTTAACGGAGGTGCTGATCGAGCCGGGCACCAAACACGTTTTTTGATTTCCGCAGATGACTCATAAAAGGTCGTATCAATATACCTGGAGGCCTCATGTCTGAATTATTTAATTTATTGTAATGTTCCCGAGTCAAACCAATTATAAAAGAAACGAAAGTAAGTGCGTTATCCGCAGCACGATCCTTAGCCAGCAGTAATTTACAATCCACCTGGTCAGCATTGTAGTCCAATAATAAATAAATGCTATAAATCCGATAAATTCTAATTCGATAAACTTTATAACTTCAATAAATTATAAAATTTACCCATACTACAAATCCCATAATTTCAATAAATCCTAATAATTTTCTAAATTCTTAAAATTGTATAAATTTTATAAATGTATAAATTCTTTAGTTTCTATAAATTTATTAAATTTATCTAATTTACAGAATATTTAGAATTTATAGAGTTCAGTGAATTTACTGAATTTTCAGACGTTATATATTTCGTAAAACTTACACAATTTAAAGAATTTAAAAATTCATAGAACTTATAAGTTTTATAGACTTTACTAACTTTAGAATTCTAAAAATTCTCTAAACAAATTCTCTAAATCAGTATGTTTCTTAAATTTTATAAATTCTGTAAATACTATAAATTCTATAAATTCTGTACATTCGATGAACTTTATAAATTCAATAAATTGTTTAAATTTTAGGAATTCAATATTTTCGATATATTTATAAATTTTAATATATCCATCAACTCTATTAATTTCTTAAACTTTACAAATTTTATGCATACAACAAATCAAAATTAAGATTTCAATTAATCCTATAAATTTTCTAAATTCTTAAAATTGTATACATTTCATAAATGTATAAATCCTTTAGTTTCTATGAATTGTAAATTCAATGACATATTTATAATGTATTACACAATTTTTAAAATTTATTGAATTTACAGAATTATATAGGATCTAGAGAATTCAATGATTTCGCTTAACTTTTAGACTTTATGAAATTCGTCGAATTTACATAATTTATAGAATTTAAAAAATTTGAAGAACTTGTAAAATTTATAACATTAATTATATATATATACAATTATAAAAACTCTATAAATTATCAATATAAATTCTTTAAACCCTTTACATCCTAATTATTCTGTAAATTCTACAAATTCTCTAAAGTCTAGAAACTCAGTAAGATTCTTAAATTCTAACATTATAATTTCAATAAATTGTACACATTTTAAAATTCAATTATTCCTACAAATTTTATAAATTCTAATATGTCTAGAAAATCGATATACATATTGCCGAAATTTTACAAATTTTGTTAAAACTACAAATTCCATGATTTCAACAAATTCTATAAATTTTCTAAATTCTTAAAATTGTATAAATTTTATAAATGTATAAATTCTTTAGTTTCTATAAACTGTAAATTCAATTAATTATAATAAATTAAAAAATTTATAGAATTTACGGAATATATAGAATTTCGAGAATCTAATGAATTTACTAAATTTTTAGACGTTATAGAATTCATAGAATTTACACAATTTAAAGAATTTAAAAAATTTACAGATGTCATACATTTTATAGAACTTGTAGATATTTATAAAACTCTTTTTCTCTAAAGTCTAAAAATCCAGTAAGTTAAAACAATATAAACTTCGGAAATTTTCCAAATTTTCTTAAAATTGTATACATTTCATAAATGTATAAATTCTTTAGCTTCTGTAAACTGTAACTAATAAATTATGATAAATTAAAATATTTAATGAATTTTTCGAATTTACAAAATATTTAGAATTTTTAGAATTCAATGAATTTACTGAATTTTCAAACGTTATATAATTCGTAAAACGTACACAATTTATAGAATTTAAAAATTCATAGAACTTCTAAATTTTATAGACTTTATTAACTGTAAAATTCTAAAAATTCTCTAAACCCTATAATTTCTATTACTCCTATAAATTTTGTTGACTCTAGTTCTTAAAATTCAGTATTAACAAATTCTCTAAATCAGTATGTTTCTTTAATTTTATAAATTCTGTAACTACTATAAATTCTGTACATTCGATGAACTTTATAAATTTTATAAATTCAACATCCTTTAGTTTCTATAAACTGTAAATTTAATTAATTATAATAAATTAAAAAATTTATAAATTTTATCGAATTTACAGAATATTAGAGAATTCAATAAATTCACTAAACTTTTAGACGTTATGGAATTCGTCGAATTTGCACAATTTAAAGAATGAATTCAATAAATTGTTTAAATTTTAGAAATTCAATAATTTCGGCCAATTTATAAATTTTAATAATATCCCATCATCTCTCTAAATCTCTCTCTTCTAAATTTCTGAAACTTTACAAATTTTACGCATACTACAAATTGCATAATTTCAATAAATCATATAAATTTTCTAAATTCTTAAAATTGTATATATTTCATAAATGTATAAATCCTTTAGTTTCTATAAACTGTAAATTCAATTAAGTATAATAAATTAAAAAATTTAAAAGATTTATCGAATTTACAGAATATTAGAGAATTCACTAAACTTTTAGAAGTTATGGAATTCTTCCAATTTACACAATTTAAAGAATTTAAAAAATTTTAAAAACATGTAAATTTTATAGATTTAATTATATCTAATTTACTGAACTTTGAAGCGTTATATAATTCTTAGAATTTAAACGATTTACAGAATTTAAAAATTCATAGAACTTATACATTTTATAGAATTCAATTAAAATGTTTAAAGAATTTTTCGAATTTGCAGGACATATTGAATTGAAAGGATTCAATGAATTTATTTGGTTGATTGGTTTCGTATGAACTCTATGTAGCATAAAGAAATTACAAAGTAAATTCATAATCATTTCAAATACCACTAACAACTACAAATTGATCAGATTTGTCTTTCAAACTAAAAGTATTCTTGTTTTTCGCTGAGATTTTCAATGCCATTTCCACTATTCCAAATCGATATTTTTTAAAAATTGTTTTGCTTTTCGAGAACTTTGAAGTTATCTAAACTAATTAAATGGTTTGTATCTTTCAAATACTGTAAAAGTGTAGTCTGCCCAATACAACAGTTCCAACGCAACATACTTGGTAAACAATATTTGATTGGATTTTTAAAAGATGATGTTGGATAAAAATTTTCATCTTTCATTTTTGAAAAAAATTTATCATTTAAATTTGTGGCTGCACGTCCTACAATTTTAAAATTATAATTCCTATAAATTATTCCTATTTGAAATTTTTTGGGTCAACATTTTTATAGTGTTAATTTTATAAGTGGTATGAAGCCAAGGATTAAAATTTAGATATCTACCAGACCAAGTAGTTTTATGGCACCAATGAAATTAAAAGCTTTTTGCTAATATTCAATCTCTTCTAATGGTGCGGCTGTGATTTTATCATCAACATATCTGTAGTAAAATAATGGTTGAAAATCTAAAGGGTTTAAAATTGAAGTTTCTAAATTTTCGATTAGTAGATTTGCAATGATGGGAATTTTTGGGGAACCTCTATTTAGGTGAGCCAAAGGTTTGTTTTTCAATTATATCAAAAGAAAATTCTGAATTATTTAAGTTGTATTTTTATTAATTTTGATTTAGAATTTCTTTTTATATTTCTCCAATTTTGACTAATAATATTTTTTAAAATTTGGTTATCGACATTAGTAAATAAGGAAGTGATACCTAATTGGTTCAACACCTATCCAAACAAAAACAAATTCTATAGTAAAAGAATGGGAACAATAGTTATACCACAGTGATTCCAAAATTATATGGCCTATCCAAAATCCATAAACCAAATTTACCGCATAGGCCAATTGTAAGTTCTGTAGCAAGTCCCACATATTCTTTATCACCATTTTTAGGTGATATTCTGGAACCTAGTGTAGGACAACAAATTATTTTATTCAAAATTCTGGAAATTTCAAACCAAATCAGTAATATAACCATCCCCCTAAATTTTCTGTTAACCTCAAAGAAGCCTCTCTCCTGAAAAGTGACGTTTTTGAGATACACGTTCACTGACAGTTCTACTATGGCCGTTAGGCTTCTTGTGCGTGAGCAAATAGTTTGCCGTTGAAAGTTGGGATTCGATTTGAATTGATGAATATATGTATACGGAATACACCTAACAGTGTTTCATAATTGTAACACCACATACAATTACCAATATTGTTTACGACTTAATTTACCCTAAAATTAATTAACAAAACCTGCAATACAACCCATACATTTCTATTGATTTGCTATTTTTATTGGATATAAGATATAGGTACCCACAAGAAAGGATCCAAATTAGCAACTCTCAATATACACCTATAAAAATATGTATATTCCTTTTGGTTCTAACAAAGTATAAAAAGGGGGCACCAAAAAAAAACAAAATTAAAATTCCAAGAAAAATTGTTTCTTGTTTATTTTCAAAAATTAAATAAAATAAATTAATTTATTTTCCTAGAAAATCATTTTTTTCTTGTTTGCTTTTTTTGGCCAGGAACCGAAAATAAAGTAATTTAACTAAATTATTTTATAAACAAATAAATAAAATAACTTTTGTTGTAAATGGTTGAATTTTAAATTAAAATTTACCAAAAAATTAGATTGGAGAGAATTGGGAAATTATATCCCCCAAAAGGCATTTTTGAATTTTAAAATGGAAATCTTTTTGGAATCGACACTTAAAACATATAAACGAGATGATATTGACCTTTTACATCGGATATTCATAAAGGTGTTATTTACATTATTTCATGTATACTTAATGTCATTTTCAAAAAATAATCCCTAATCTATTAAGATCTCCCGCAAGCAAAATAAATTATATCCAAGTCAGTGTGGTGGAAACTTTATTTATATCTGACATTATGAGTAATGAGAATGAAAACATTACGCACTATTTTCATTATATACAACACCTCTACCAACATTAATTAATGATAATTCATAAATAAACAATTTTGCTTTTTGATAACAAAACTGTATTATTGGGGCTTAATAGAGTGAAGTGTAAATATAAATAGTAAAGCCGTCACCTGGTTCGGTATAATAATATTATATTCGTAAATAAGAAATAAGAAATCTCTTGAATCTCAAGAATAAGTAATGGTAACACAGCATGCAATAAACTGACATGCGTGCCATATATTTTCATTTCTTAATGCCATTTGGATTTTTTTTTTTTTTTTTTGCTTCATACATATACACCTCGCTGTATATAAATTTTCATTGTCTGTTGTTTGTACGGATAAGATTTGTACCCTTCATGTCTTATACTTTCGATTTTTATGTCAACTTCTTGTTATTTTCGTATTTCTAATTCCCTTTTGTGTATTTATCCACCGTATATAAATATAACGGGATATGACACATGTATGTATGTTTGAATTTAACGTTGTACATATACAAAACATGAATACATCAAAACTCATGTATATTTTGTGGGGAACTTTTTTGAACTTTTGCATAGATCTGAACGGATGCTAAATTAAATTTAGTTGGTATATTTTAGAACGTGAGATGAATGAAGTTTAACAAAGGTGGTGGAGTTGTACCAAATACATTTTTTGAATTTCCATTCCTGTATTCTTTATTAATTTATTCGTTAATTGTCTGTGGACATACGGAGAAAGAAAGTTGTTCGAACCATTTTACTATTGATAAACTACACAAAACAGTTTCATGTACTTACAAGTATTTAAATATTGTTTCAAATGACCTTTTTGGCCTTTTTGTAGACACAAATTTATTAGTAATAAATGGCATTCACAAGATCTTCGATTGGTCATAAGCAAAATCAAGAGGCCAATCATTTGTAATATATCTACCCAAAACAGTAGAAATATCAAACACCCCATACTTTACCCGCAAAATTTATTCAAAATGTAACAACCTTGAACAAAAATAAAAACTTTCCTTGAGTGTTGGTAGTTTGGTTTCGTACTGAAAAGTTTGGACTACTCATCAGATAGCTGTTGCTTACCAAACTACAGAAACTCAATTCATACTTAACACCGAGAGTATCAAGTACGAACGTAACGATCTAGCGAATTAAATTCACTAAATCAAAAATATGGGGGGGTGGGTTGATATTTCTACTTTTTTTGGGTAGATATTTTTTAAATGATTTACCTCTTGATTTTGCTTATGATTAACCAATCTAAGATCTTGTGAATGCCGTTTATTACTAATATATTTGTGTCTATAAAAAACCGAAAAAAGTCATTTGTTATTTAATACAGATATTCTTCTCTTAACTCGAAAATGAAATTTTGTTAACTGAATATGAGGGGTATTCTGTTGATACCAACACCTAACATTCTTATAAACAAATTTGTTCATAATTGTATTACCGCCAAAGCTAAGAGTATTTTAATATATTCCAGCTGTAGCTTTAGTATATCTCTTAGGAAAAGCGCACTGAAAAAATTCCACCGATATGGAAAATTGCGCACATGGAAAAACACCCACACAGAAAAAAGCTCACATATAATAAATTAATAAAAATAAGCGAATAAGAATAAATTAATAATAATAACACAGCAAATTTATTAAATTTAACAAGTTTATTTATTATAGTTTTAATTCGTGTTACACTTTAAAGAAAAGAAGCTGTTATTAAAATCTTTTATTATTCTTTATTAATTTTATTATTCTGTGAAATTGTCTGAACTTAAACCGGCCTGACAGCCGAAAAATGTGAATCGCCTCCAAAACAAGATATTTAAAATGTTTTATCTGTTTCAAAATTTCTAAAAACATTAGAATTCATTTGACACTTTAGATGATGGAAGCCGCCGCCTCTAAACCCCCCTTTTTTCGAGGGTTTTATGAAACTCGACGATTTATAGAACTATCAAATTGTCAACGTAGTATAAATAATAGTGTTCGATTTTTCTTTTAATGTGAGGGGTTTGAAACGATGCTGACATAGTACATACTATTTGTTCTACAAAATTAAATTTCAAAGTTTCAGTTGGGACTCAAACTAATATCGCTATTTTTAAAGTTTATAGTATGTATGTATATGTTCATAATTTTTTTAATATAACGTTATGTAGAAAAAAGACAGAGGCAATGAAATTTAGAAGAAGCTCTGGAAATTGGCCAAATAGTAATGAAGGAACTTGGCCGTTTCCTAACCCATTATGATGAAATTCAGCACGTATGGTGGAAATGGGATTGTATTAAGATTTTTTCGGAATATGGCCAGTTAGGAAGAAACTTGGTGATTTCTTTACCGATTATGTTGAAATTCAACATGCACGATGTAAATGAGATTCCAAAATTAATTTTAAATGAAGTTTTATGGAATATGGCCAATTAGAAAGGAACTTAGGGGCTTCTTAGCCGATTATGATGAAATTCGATTTGTATGATGGAAATGGGATTCTAAAATGTTATTTGTTCTAAAATATGGCCAATTAGGAAAGAACTCGACAGTTCCTTAGCCGATTATGATGATAATCGGTGGTTTCGGCGGCAATTTGAAAGAAACTTGGCCATTTTTTAACCGATTATGATGAAATTCAACGGAAATGGGATTCTAAAATGGTTTTAACATTCAGTTCTGGAATAGGGGCAATTGGGAAGGAATTCGGTTGTTTCTTTACTAATTATGATTTATTACCAATTATTTACCAGTTAGAATTCTAAAATAAATTTTAGATAATTTTCTCGAATATGGCCAAATAAGAAGGAACTTGGTTGGTGCTTAACCGGTTATGATGAAATTCAGCATACGCTTGAAATGAGAATATAAAATAATATTTAGGAACAATTTGGAATATGGTCCATAAGAAAGAAACTCCGTTATTTCTAAACCGATTGTGATCGCATTGGATAAACGCGACATAAATATCCTTGTTTTGATTTAGTTACTTTATTCACTATATTAACTCAATAATTGAACACGGATAATATATTATTAAAAGATATTAGACTTGTTTATATGAGTAGCAGCCCAGCCGGAGCTAGGGTTTCTCAAGTGAGATCCCACACTGAAAAAAATCCTACATCATTGCAGACATAAAATACATTATTAGTAAGAACAATTCGTTAAATCTGAGCCGATACGACCCTTCTTTAATAGTACGAAAATCATACGTTAATATGGTGAAACACATTTATTTACAAAAATTTATTTTATATTTGACTACTCTCGTTGTAATATTTATGAATTGATTCATATAAGATACGAAAAATGTTATAATTTTAATGCAGTTAAAAGCATTTCTGAATGAACAAATTCTTATTGTTAACGTAAGAAAATGAAATTGTTCGTAACTATAATGAAATGTTACGTCATATTAACGAATAAATTACATATAAGTTTAAAAATTCATTATTTGTGCATACGAAATTATTCGTTTATATGAAGAACGACATACTCACTGGTTAAGAATAATACACAAATATGATGATTATTTTCATAAATATATTGAATATTTTATATGTAGTAACTGGTTCATAATTGATAAATAAAATTACATAATATTTATGTAGAGCTCATAATAGGAACGTATTTTTGGGTTGTTTGATGAATAAATTCATAAAATTTATACAGTGCAGTATAAAAAAATAAAAAACATAAAATTTCCTTATAATATTACATAATTTATTTAATTTAAATAGAATTTGATAAAATGTTAGGCTTTTAATTCTAATATTTTGTATTAAATTATAAGCATATTATCACATTTGCTTTTAATAAACTAGAACTTAAAAATAAATATAATCAGATAAAAAATATAATAGGAACAGTAAACGCCATGTTGATATTCGAATTCCAAAATGTCATTTTGGTATTCTTGAGAACGTCTTTTTTGTGTATGAACTTTCAATATTTTTAAAACTATGATAGTGATGTTCTGTTCTGTAAATTCAATAAAATTAATTACACTCACATTTACTTTTATTTGCTTGTTTTTGTTACCTGATCTGTTCGCAATACCCCAAAAGCGGTTTTAATGACTGGCCTTCTCCATGTGCTGAACTTACAGGCTGAGCAACATTTATAGGGTGGATAGTGGCTCTCTAAGTCCTCCTTGCCCATCTTTATTTGACATTTTTTTGCAAGCAACAAAAAAAAACTAAAAATATTATTAACACAATAAATTTCTAGTCCCGTATATAACATAACTTATAAATTTATACATTATTAATGTTATGGAATAGTGTTTTCGGCACAAAAATGTTCTCATTTTAATTTAACGGAATGAGAATTCCGACAAAGTCGCGGTCAAAACGAAAACACTTCGTACAACACAACTTAAATAAAATACCATATTTACCTGAATTTTAACACACAAAAATTTATTAAAATACATTATACATTAAAATTTATTTTATTAATTTGAAGAAAATGTTCTTATTCATCACAAATTAAACAAAATAAATTCGTAAGACACATTTCAGTAAGCACTTCTGCCTAACTTTAACATTTGATTTATGGTGATGAAAAATAATAATTGGAGACGAAGATGACAAAAGAAAATTTCTAAAACATACACACTCAAAGCATGATTCGCAGATTCGTTAATACGACGAACAATAAGTATTTAACATATATTTTCGTACATAATCTTATTCATAAATATTATGAATTGTTCACAAATGTAATTATTTAATAAAATAATGCAAGTTGCACTAATACGCAAACAATTTGTGATTGTAATTTATGTGTAGTACAATAAACTAAACAATTTTTTAGTTTACGAACTATGATTCTTACTATTAATGCATACATTTTTATGATTTTTTTCTATATTTCGTTTTTTTACGTAAAAATAACAATTTTTACATTAATAGTACGAATTGTGGTTAACGAACGCCATTCATAAATAAAACGCAGTAAATTTTTTTCAGTGCAGGATCCCGTTTTTGTCTCAAAAGTGTGACCTGGATATTCCGAGATTTCTCGGTTTTCGATTTTCTTTATATGTATATTATTATAACCTATTAACAGCCTAGAAATAATATATAATAGTAAAACCTCGGTTTAGGAGACTAACTGAGGAATCCTAATGTAGAATATTTGAATATCTCTTATTGAAGTTTATCCATTCAAATTCAGGTAGATTGGGAAGCAACTTGGTTATTTCTTAGCGAATTTCGATGAAATTTGTGTATCAGTTGGTAGGGAAGCCAGTTAGTAGGGCCAGTTACTAGGGAACTCGGCCGTTTCTTAACCGATTACCGGTGCAGTTCTCGAATAAGCCAATAAGGAAGGAACTCGGTGGTTTCATCAATTAATCAATTTCATCAAAATCAGTTTAGAAATAACAGAGTTTCTTTCTTATTGATCATATTCCAAATTTTTTTGTAAATATCATTTTAGAATTTCTATCGTGCATGCTAAATTTCAACATAATCCGTTGAGAAACAACCATGTTTCTTTACAATCGGCATGAATTTGACTTGAAAATAATATTGATGAATAAACTTCTATACGAGACATTCACAAATTTTTACATTTGGATCTAAGGAACAATCGGAAATAAGAGACGGCCAACCCGCAGTTACTCTCCTAAACCGAAGTTTCACCGAATATATATTTTTCCTATGCGGTTATTAAGTTAATTAAGTTAAATTCGATTCGAACGTACGAGTCTTCGATGTGTTGGATTCTTATTTGAATTGAATCAGATTCGTTCGTTACTTATTTAAATAAAATTCGAATCTTATACTTCGAAGAGACGATTACGTTCAAATCGAATTCACAAATAGCCCGACTATTTTTATATTCATATTTACTGATCATTTTATTTAAAAGGGAAATAAGGACAATACATTTAATAAAACGTGGTCTTCTCAGTGAATCGAGGATTCGGCACAAATACTACAAAATGAGCGAGGCCAACCAAACGGCAAACTATTAAGCCTGATTTCCATTATGAAATATTTAGTGACAGTATAAACAAAATGGGACAAAACATTCGCGTGCTGTGTGAGAAAAAAAACCTTTTTCTGTTTTACAGTACTGAAAAAATTATTATAGTATAGTGACATTTATATAGTATTTTGAGTAAATTATTTCAAGTTTTCAATGAAATTTAAAAAAAAAAAAAAAAAATAAAAAACAAAAATGGTCTCTGTCACTTTAATGAAATTTTCGATGTTTATGTTTTTATTCAGTCAAAAATACTTTCAGTAAACGTTTCATAATGGAAACAAGGCTTTACTCGGGCTTGGTTATGCATTTTTGTTGGCTTACTTTCAGCGTAAAATTTGGTACCGCCCTTAAACTCTCCTTTTAATTTTTGCTTATAAATAGAAAGAAATGTATAAAAGTTCATTCAGTTCGAAATTTAAATTATAAACACTAATTCATTATTTATTTTGTAAATTAAATTTCTGTTTAAATACAGGACACCGCCGCAAGTGATTTTCCACTCCCTGCGAAACAAGGTTGGTTTGGGTCTGTTGGTGTGTTTGAGCCTGATGTTTGATCAGTTGAATTCGGATAGTGATCGCTTGATTGAAGTTATTGAAGTCGATGTGCCGCGACAGCATGTGAAGGAGAACGTCGGGGAACATATGGGTAATGGTGGTGATAATGGTAACGTGTGACTCTATGTGGTGTGATTCCGTGTGGTGTGATAGTGTACGACCAAGTTTGTGCGTTGCTGTGAATTCGTGAAAACAGCTCAGCCTTATATCATGTGGGCACCTCCGTATATGTGTGTGTGGCTCAGTATAAAATTTGCAGGTGTGTGTGTGTGTGTTTTTTTTTGGGGGGGGGGGGGGAAGGGTGGAGGGGGAATCTTCAAAAGACCTTACATGTGAACCATTCTCGAACATGTAAAAGTGTCAGATTTTTACCAATTAAACCGTAACCCCCAATTTCTCGCGCCCCCCTGTGGGCCTACCGTAAAGTATTACTTCACAGGGGAGTTGACAGGCTAAAATCCCCTCATTGCATGCTTCTAAGTTGTTCCAATCTTCGCAGTTCTTTCATTATACTCGCTGCCATGCTACACACAGCGTTCCACTTCATTTGTGACTTCACCATGTGCCCAACCACATTCTCAGGTTTTGGTATTTCGCCAAATAATCTCCTCACTAGGTCACTCTCAGAGAAGAAACGCTCACATTTGAAAAAGACGTGCTCTGCATCTTCCGGAACATTTTCTAAGCAGCTGGTGCAGAAGGGTTCGCTTTCGTGCCCAAATCTATGCAGCTATGCCCGAAAGCATCCGTGTCCACTGAACATTTGTGTTAAGTAAAAATCAACATCACCGTGGTTCCTTTCCACCCATAATGCAATATTAGGTATTAGGCGATGTGTCCATCGCCCATTCAGTGCGCATTCTCTCAGACTATGTTGCCTCACGATTCTACGTTTTTCAGCGGCTGGCATTTCGCTGTATTCGCTCCCGCTATATCGTACCGCTTCACAGGCCAGTAGGTCGATCGGAACCATACCTGCAATCACCAATGCTGCGTTTCCCGACACTGTTTTAAAGGCGCTGCAGACTCTTAGTGCGCAAAGTCGATACACTGATTCCATGGCACGGCTGTCCATGGGCCTCCTACGTTTAGAATTATCTTACTAAGGGCGATGGTGGCTTTTGCAGCCTTCTCACTCGCGTAACAAAGATGTTCCTTAAACGTCAACCTCGCATTAATAATGACTCCTAGGTATTTTATCGATGGTTTCGATACAATCGTATACTCGCCTACGTAACTACGGGATTTTGTACCCTCGGGATTTTGACTCTAGTGATTTTGTCTCTCTCTCATTGACATGATGTATCGATTTCTGAACTCATATATTGACATCTGAAATTCAAATTCAGACATGATATATATTACCTTCCAATTTCAAACTCTGAAATTCACATCGAATTCTGGCACGATACATCGAATTATGATATGATGTACCGAATTATGACATGATGTACCGAATTATGACATGATGTACCGAATTCCAAAAACCAAATTTTCAAATTCGGATATGACACATCAAATTCAGACATAATATTTCGAATTCCGACGATACAAATTCCAATTCTGACATGACTTTTCAAAATCTGAAACGATGATACATCGAATTCGAAGATGACGCATCGATTTTTGGCATCACAAATTCAAATTCTAACTGGAGCAACTTACATAATATATAGAATTTTGACAGCATAAATACAAATTCTGATATTGCCAATCTAATTCTGATATCAACTATCGGATTTTGATATGATAATTCGAATTTTGTATCCAATTCTGAGATGAAGTATGGAATTCTGACATGAGACATGGAATTTTGACATCAAAGATTGAAATTCGGACATGGCCTATCGAATTTTGATATAATACCTCCAATGCTGTATGATACGTCGATTTCTGTCATAATTTTTTGAATTGTGGTAGCTTGCATACATACACATTGGGTTGATATAACTAGTAGTTAATTTCTGTTGGTTTTGCGGACGCAGGGTTATTTTTACAATATACGTACAGCCAAACAATCAAAAGGAAATAACTCTATTGAATTGGACGTTACTCAGATGAGGGTGTTCAGTTATACGAAGGTTTTTGTAAAAAATTGGTAGGATGTATGTGAAACTTTTTGAGGAGGTCCAACTTTTAAAAGATTGCACTGATTATGTTTAACTGTTGGTTCTGTTGAGTAATCTGAGGTCTGTTTGGAGTTTTTCTTTGTTTAGCTGTTGTAGTTGTTTGTTTCTTTCCTGTAATTCAAGCAACTGACCAAATATTCGATTTTGAGTTAAGTTAATTTTTCCAGTTTTACAAAAACACAATCGCACTTTTTGAGCGGCAGTATTTTCCAAATAAATTTACGGAATTTGGAAGAAAGTTTTTTTTTGCAATTCTCCCACTTGAAGTAGAACAAATTAGTCTTTATGCTTATGTCGCAGATTTTACATTCACTTCATCCTTCCACATAATGCACAAGAAAACAATATGATTGAAAACTTTGCCATTAATCTGGCGAACAATGTACGTATATGTACCCTATAACTTTCAATATACATTACTTTTATGGTGTGATTCCATTTGTAACAATCAAATATCGATAGCTATTAATAAATACCGTTATTATTGTTATTTATGGTTTTAGTTTACAAATCTTCCAAAGCAATTAAAGAACATAAGATTTATCGATTTTTTTTTGCTCTGCAGCTTCGTGCAGATAAATTTATGTCTATGTCTATTTGTGTATATATCTACATAATACAATCTTCACCCCGGATATGTAAAATGCGTGAACGATCAATGGAAATTTATTATTCCATTGGCATTTTTGGTTGTACATTAGTGGCAAATTAAAATAATATTTTGCTTCTTGACGTTCAATACCTGTCTAATGAATTGAATATTATTGCTAAATCAACCTACATATTCCAAAAAAAAAAAGATCCATACAGCTGTTAAAAAATTATCTGACCTAATGAACTGTAATATAATCCCTATAATCATCACCTTTAATTTTCACCCCACAACCAAATTGGTTTTACATTTTTGTTGTTTTTTTTTTTTTAAATTTCCATCTCTGTAATTTATTACTCAAGTTATTTATTGTTACGTCATAAATTAAATTTTGCAAAAAAAAAATAAATTAAATAATTTACGATTTATAATTAATTTTATATTTTATTTTATTTTTTTTTTTATTTTCAGGCTCATGGGTATTACAAAAGAATAATAATTAATAGTTTGACCAAAAACCATATTTAAGCGCGCACTAACAAACGCAACCAACTAATTATTAATGAATATTATCATAATTAACATTAAAATTTAATTATAAACGAAAATATTTGTAAAAAAAATTCACGATTATTATTTAGGTTTTGATTTAATAAACACCAATAAAAATATAAAAAATCCAAAACAAAATCATATAATTAATAATAAACAATTTGTTATAATAACACACCATAAAAATTATAGAAAAACTGGAAAAAATGTTCAATTTAATTATAATTTTGGCAAAACTGTATCGTTATATAATTTCAGTGAAAATGAAAATTTTATAAAAGCCAATAAGCAACGAACAAAAAATAATTTAATAATAAAATTTTTATTATTATTAAAATGTATCTATTATATTTATCATAATATTATAATAATAAATAATATAATAACTAGTAAAATTTATAATAGTTTATTTATAATAATTGATAATAAAATAATTAATTGTGATAATTTTAATAATGTTATATTATATAATACAAATAATAATAATAATAATAATAAATATTATAACATGTTCTATAATTATTTTAAAATTAATTTAAAATTATTTAAACTAAAATGTATTGTATTGAATGGAATTGATTTTTTAAATAAAAATCATTTATTAATAATTAAATTAAATTATAATAAATTTTTTAATGTAATTAGTAAATTTCTTATAATTGTTATAATTATTTATGTAATAAAACCTATAAATGGACATAATACAAATAATATTGATAATATAAATAATAATTTTATGAATCAAAATAATAATAATAATAATGATAATATTAACGATAATAATAATAATAATAATGTAAAATATAGTACGAATGTTGTTAAAACAAAATATGGACTTCTTAGAGGTATTGTAATACGGAATAAGCCACTTGTTGAAGCATATTTAGGTGTACCATATGCCACGCCACCACTAGGAAATTTAAGGTATGCAACTTTTTAATTTATTCATTATTAATTTTTTGTTATTATTTATATTTCATGGTGAATCGTATTAAAATTAAATTACCACACAATAATTAAAATCACAATCGGAATCAACCCACAATAATTAATTTCCTAATTTGTATTTATTAAATTTGTGTACTCCATTTGTTTGTTTACTATCATGATTAAAATATTTTTTTTTTTATATAAAAATTTATTTATTGCTATCAGCTGCCTGCGGCTGCTACGCTTATCGAATACATACAGTAACCACGGACTGTTATATTTTTTGTCTGTGCTTTATGGGTGTTGTTTTTGTTGAATATTGTATCAGATAGGGGTATTAGTTATAAAATATACCTAATTCCCAAAAAAATAAACTACGAAAACTACATCCCACCTTTGAAGATATTTTCTTCTGAAAACAAATAAAAATTCCAATATGCTAGTGAAGTTTATTCTAATTATTTCTTAAAACAAAGAAAAAAAATTTAGGAATATTCTAGGAAAAACTTCATTCGCTTTTTTGCCGATATGAAGTTTAAACTGTAATTTTCCTAAAGCAATCAAAACATTATAATTCTTGCGTGTGTTTGTGTAATGAAAACATTTAGGCGGATTCAAGAAAATACGATCATTATAAACGGGATCCCTCCTTTATCCATCTTTACAAAATAAATTTTGTTAAAATCCGCCTTTTTTTATAAAAATCCACTTTTGAAGAGTGTTGCATCTTTGTTTTTAGTACGACAAATATTTTTTTAAAATGTTGACGTTCAGAACGCGTTTTAAAATTCAAATTCCCCTTCTCCAGAATTTATCTCCAACCTTATTATTTCTCCAACCCTATTGTTTCTTAGAAAAAGTCAAAAGTGGATTATATGCTTAAAGGTGGATTTTTTCAAAATGACACAGAAACGTGGATTTTATCAAAATGAGACCGTGATCATCGGATTCCCTCACAGGGTAGTAAGGTGCACCCCTAAGTCAACTAATCAGTGATTTTCAAAATTTTATCATTAACCTTGCATATTGCAACGGGATTTTTTGTGTGTTAACTCCGTGTATCATAGAAGTACTGACTTATGACATAATACTAAACAGGGTTAGAGACCGTGATCATCGGATTCCCTTACAGGATAGTAAGGTTCACCCCTAAGTCAACTAGGTTATTAGGAACTTAGGATTTTGTAGGAAGTGAAGTGCTCCTCAGCAAGCCTGTGCCTCATCGATGCAAATTAGTGATAATGGGACGGAGCCTAGTCTCGCGAGTAAGCTGCAAATGGAAATATTTCCCAATTAAGTGCTTTCAACGTTTCATTGACCGGTTTTGCTTTGTGTGATGGTCATTATCATTAAGCAAAATCCCTTTGTGTTGCCTTTTATCATATTCTGGTCGTTTTTCACGCAAAGCTCGATTCAAGTTGATCATTTGTTTTTGGTAACGTTTGGTATTTACGGTTTCACCAGGTTTTACCACCTCAAAATAAATCACACTCTTCTGATCCCACCAAACACAGAACATTGTCTTTCGTCCAAAGCAATTTGGCTTTGCAGTCGATGTCGATGGTTGTCCTGGATCAACCCAAGATATTTTGCGCTTTTATTCTCAAAATAAAATGAGAAATGACTTTCTTTTGTATATGGCGAGCAACATTTCGATTTTCCTGTTGTCTTGCATTCATTTTATGCGGAACCCATTTTCGCAGCTTTTTTTTGTAGATTTCTGATGATGTTGCTAACTATCTAAAGATATCTCTAATGATGTGGCCGATTATTTCAAGAGATTTCTCGATTTTTTTGACGATGTAGCCTCGTTGATGTTGAATCGCCGTTTTTTTTTTTGCTTTTTTTTTTGTTAATGCAAACAAGTGTTCGAAAATAACATTGTCTTGGTTACAATTTACATGTACTTTTCTTTTGCATTCTTTGCATTGTACAGATGTTTCAGTTTCCTTCACTAAATCGAAGCACATTAGGCAGTTATTTAAAACCGGTTCAGAATTATCAGCAATAATTTTTTTCCAGACACTTCCAGACTCACACATTCCAGATTCATATTTCTTATCGTCATCTGAGTGAATTTCGCTTCTAAATCTATTATTGCTAGTGAAATCTATAGCATATAAAATTGGCGGTCCGCAATTTAAATTGTCTCGCTGTGCTGGTAAATTGTAAGAAGCTAATGTTTAAAACTTTACTTCAGAAAATTCTCCCCAAGCTTTTTGTACTTGTCTAACAAAGTTCTGTGCTTTTTTTTCAAACTTGAAATTCTTTTTTCTGGCGCCAATGGATCATAGCAAACAATCGTCCTTTCTTTAAAATCGATTATAATTAAATTGAAATTACAATCGTTTACTATAGTAGTAGAATATAGATTCGGCTCTTATTTTTATAAATCACAATTTCGGGATGTTTAGTGATGTCGGCTATTTTATAAACACTAGCACTGCCCAAAATTTTTAAAGCTTGGAATGGATCTAAGGACATTTGTTCCCAACAATAAAACATTTGCTGCCACGTAAGCTTAGTTCAGCAGTCAAAAACGTTAAGCCATTTAGGTTAGAGAGACTTGTTTCCAATAGTTGATGAAAATTAAATTTAAATAATTTAATATGAAACTTGTTTTCCATAATGTTTTGTAAATAAGCTTGATCGGTGAATTTCAATAATTTTGGTGTATATATCGGCTCAATGCTACTCTTCCGGAAAACTTATTTTGCCGCGCCCGTTTATTTTTTCAATGTTCACTTAAGTTTGTATTCGTTGGATCAAGTTCATCACTAGTTACAAACTTTAGTGTGGACTGTGTAGTACTTTCGTCCTGATTGGTTACATATTCAGTTTTTGGTGTTTTTTTTTATTGAGTCCGCTACTACTAACTTTCGTTTTCGAGTGTTTAGGTGAGGAGCTAATTCTACGACATTAAATAGTAACTCAGTTTTTTGCCGAAGATTATCCAATAATTTTCCTAATTTCTGATTGGGACACTTCATTAGGTTATGTTTAACAATGTTAAACCAGTTTTCTGCAATGGCGTTACTAACTCTTTGAGTTTCATTAAAATAAGTCAAAACCACGGTACTCCTAAGAGGGAAGTAAGTGAAATATTTTTTTATTGCAAATTGAATAAACTCTTTGCAATACAATTTATTTGAATTTAGTTTATTTGTATCATTGCTACTAATTGTTTCATTCATGGTTTCATATAATTTTGAAAAATTAACATAAAACGGCGAGGTGTTCTCTATATCATCAAAAGAGCTTTCTTTTGGATCGTTTTCTCATTCAAGTAGGTAAGAGTTTGTAGATTCGGTAATCGATGTTTTGATATATTTTAAAAACTGACCTGAGCTGTGTTGAATAACGGGTTCTCGTATTTTGAGCAACACACAACGCAAAAAAGATTAAAAAGCGTTTCAACTTCCGAAATACTTTTCGCATCAATTATTAGAAAAAACATTATCATTATAAAGTCACGCATATCTTTTGTGCATTTGGTAATCTTATTTTTTATTTGCCGAGTAAGTATTGCTGCGAAATGTGAGCAGAAGATTAAAATGCCAAAAACCTTATTGTCTAATTTGCGTTTTTTGCTAAAAGGACGTCGTATGTGAAATACAAATAATCATAAATACTCATTATATTTAGTTCTTTTAAAATACTGTTGATGAAAACCCATGACCAATCGGTAACGAAATACCTCGGCAAATTGTTTCTAGGATTATTGCGTAAAATCTCCGAATAAAAATAAATTTAAAAAATTTCCGATTGCGACGCTGTCATGTCTAGCTGAAATGAGCTCTGCAATTGGGATAATTGTTTTATTTACTTTTATTACGCAAGCATAATAATAAATACGCGAATAATTATGAGCTTCGCAGCGTTTAGGGTTCCTTATGAGACCTCCCGTTGCATCAATATGGATTTCATTAACGCTATATTTCGGCAGTACCGATGAATGACCAGGCCTCATTAATACTAGATAAAGCGGATCACTGGCTAAGTACACATATTTATTATTAGGTGGTTGGCGCGCATATCGGTAAATGGCATCCATATCAGCTCGCATTTTGTAACCAGATCACACAAATTAAGCCGATCAGATCAGAAGCACAAACGGTCTTGAAATATTTTGAGTATTTCCCGTTTTAAGGAGGTTTCCAAGTGAACTAAATTTGGCGTTTTGTGCTCCATTTTATCCTGCACATTAATTCGACTCTGAGCTCTTAATTGGGAAAATTCTTTTAAAATTCCGTGATTTTTTAAATCTTCGCCCTTCGTAAACATATTAAATATATTTTTGTTTGTGGTTACTGTATTTGCAAATTGCATACATAACAATTGTTTTCTTCGCATTGTTATAGTTAACAGTTTTAAAAGACAACACACATGATGAGTCTGCAGCTATTTGTGAAGTTTTTAAAGATTCTCGTATGTCCTCGTTTGCCACATTACCGACGTCTTCAATTGCCAATTGAAATGTTCCACATGGAAACCAATCTTCAACTAAGATGTCTTCGATAATTATTGGCATTTTCTCTATTCTAAATGAAATATTTTTGACAGATAAAGGGCTAACTTCTTTGATTTCAGTTGAAGGGGCTGGTTCAATGATGCTAGTTTTTTGGTGTGGACTAGAATTATAATTTTTATGAAAATTATGTTCATTGTTTTCGCGATTTTTGAAAGTTTCTCCACAATTATCAGAAGTAATACTGCCACCCATATGAAACGGTTTTATTTTTCTGTTCCAAATGTTATAAATTTTTATACGATTTGATGTTTTAATCGAAATATTTAAAAATGAACAAATATTGTTCATTAAATTCAAATTTGAGCGTGGAATCTTAATGCTCCATAAATCCTTACCAAAAATAGCAATTAAAGAAGTTTTAAAAGAAACTGGGTTTAATTTTTTTATTTTTTCGCGACACTTGTGTATCTAGGTACATTCGTCTCATGTGGGCTTATCTTAAAATAAGCTTCTGTCTTCCATTTTGAGCTGTTAACAAAGCGCTGGATACTCCTGACGTCCATCCTACAGAGGTCCGTCAGGTCTTTGAAGAGGGGTGCCCCCAGAAACTTTAGTTGGTTTCGTGCCAGACGAGGCAGGTGCAAAGAAGATGAAGTAATGTCTCTTCCTCCTCTTCGTCCTCGCAACTACGACAGTAGTCATGTGAGAAGACACCAAGTCTACTCGCATGCCTCCCTATGAGACAGTGCCTGACAGTTATCTCATGAATTTTTTGTTTTCAGTTTTTATTTTAGTTTTTTTTCGTTCTACAAAAAATTTTAGCTCTTAATTTTTCAATAGATTATAATTTGTGGTAGGTAATTTTGTACAGGTATTCATTATAATTTAGGGCATAAAAACATCAAGACACTACAAAGTTAATATTTTAGGCAAAAAATTCTAATTATTTGTACAATCAATTAGGCGTGCAAGTAGAAACCCGACTTTTTTGGTGAAATCCAACTTTATTGTCAAGATACTTGTTACAAAGATTAATAATCGAACAAATTTTTTATTGGTTTTGGGCTCTTAATTTAAATTTATTTTATTGCTTCTGTATATTTTAATACACAGAATGTTCTATACCTTCTGTATATTGTAGGCGGGCCTAAATCAGTGAAAGCTATAAAATAAATTTAAATAAAGAGCACATAACCAATAAAAAATTTGTTTAATTATTTAAATATTGGCTCAATAAACATAAATATAATTAATTATTATTATTTAGGGTCTTTTGCCATTTATCGAGTAGTAAATGTATTCTCGATCGAAACTTGGTGGTTTCGAAGCAAAATATTCATCGAACCATTTTCGAACATCTTCAAATTTCATGTCTTTTAAATATGACGACATCGATCTGAATAAGCAGTAATCAGAAGGAGTCAAGTCTGGAGAATACGCCGCATGCTGTACAACTTCCCAGCCTGAGGAGAAGATGAGTTCCTGGGTTGATTTGGCTGTATATGGAGTTGTCTTACAGCATTATGACCTTCCGCCGTTCTTGGGCCGTGAATGGTCTTTTTCCTCCAGAGCATCACTTAATTTGTTCAATTGGATTAACATTCAGCTGTAATAGTTTGACCAGGTTTCAGAAGCTCGTAGTATTCATTCTTGCATTCATTTTTGCAACTAATGTTGATAGCTGGCCTAAATAAACTCATGCTTTTCTGCGTTAAGGATTGTCGTACAGTTTTCATCATCCGTAATGGTTTTGGGCGAAAAATTCTTCCTTTTGTACCCCGAGAAAGCTAATTCTTGGAAATGTCAACTGTTCGATTTTTGTTTTCTTCGGTCAGTTTACGAGGAACCCATTTCCCTTCCTTCTGTATCTTTCCCATTGCTTGCAATCGAAGTGACATTGCTAGGTGACTAACTTCTAACTGTTCTGCAAGCTCTTTTTGAGTTTGACACGGATTTTCATCTAGTAAAACTTTAAGTTCTTCGTCATCAAACTTTTGTCCTCAAGCTTAAAATTGAAATCCCGAAATCTTTCAAACCACTTTTTGACTATTGAAAGACTCATAGAATGTTCACAAAAGTCGAGTTACATTTCTATATGCAAGGTCAATGATAAATTTCTGAAAAACGCTGATTAATTGACTTAGGGGTGCACCTTACTACCCTGTGAGGGAATCCGATGATCACGGTCTCTAATCCTGTTTAGTATTATGTCAAATGTAATATTTCTATGGTATACGGAGTTAGCACATAAAATATCCTATTTACAAATTTTATTTTATACTTTTGTTAATAATTTTTATCGAAACATTTGTATAAATTAGGTATTTATTTTGTTAATTATAAATTTAATAATTTACTATTATTAATATAAACATTATTAAAAAATATTTATTAATAAATTCAATACTCTATGCCATCGCCTACATTTATGCATTTTACTAATCCAAATAAGTTTATTAGTTGGTGTTGTTGTTGTTTTAGGAAAACTTTAGGATAAAATTCACAGCGGTATTCCAATGACAATATCCGGGTGCTGTTACCATTCTAGTTACGTTAGTTTGTGTTGTATCAAACTAATATTGGAACTATGCACATAAACAAGCCTAACGAACAACAAATAAATTAGTGTAAGATCTTAATAATTCTAGTACGAGTATGACGTGCCCAAACGACTGATATTTTCATTTAAGTTTATTTACAAATTTGTTCCTACTCAAGTTTCAGTAAATAAACGTAAAAACCTTTTTTCTTTCTTGTCGCGTACATTTAACCTTCACTCTGCGTATAGCTTAATATCACGTTGTCTATAACATTTAATCTTCATCCGAAACCATTTTCTTTTCTTTGATGCATTCTATGTATAGGGTTTTGGTGTGGTTAGGAAAAGATGTGTGTTGTAGTTCTCCAGCTGCTAGTCCGGTGAGAATGATGGCTTCAAGTATGTTATTCCGCATTGCTTTGATCTGCAATCTGGTGTCATTACACATGTGTTGAGCGGTTGTGCAGTAATATAATTGGAGTTGCAACTTTCAATTTAAGAGTATATGGTGGAAAGCCTGCGAGATTAAGACTGTTCAAAAATTCTTGCGGATAATTCACTACATCTTTCGTATTAATTATAGTGTCGATGGATTTGTGTTCTCGAGTTTCTCTGTCGAATTTTTTCTAAAATGATGTGGTTTATTTCCTCTGCAGATGAGTTACGTGGCGAAACGATTGCTCTTTCGCATAGCCAATGATATGGTTTCTGAAGAAATACGAAACTACAAAACGTAATAGTAATTAAATTCAAATTTTAAACCCTTTTGTTTTGTATATTTTTACAATCCCACATTTTTTATTGTTACCAATCTTATTTATATTAGTTTTAGTTAGGGTATATTTTATATTATATAAAAATATATTATATAGAAGAAGAACTTCTATTTGTTTATGTAATTTGTAGTAGGGATAAAAAAAAATTTATAAAAACGCAATGATCAACTCAAAGAAGATCAGATAGTATCAAAGTGTCAAGGAGAACAAGAACATTTTTTAAGACCAAAAAACATTTTTAATTAAATCAACCTAAAGAAAATGGGTCCTTCGAGCAAAATATTCAACAGTTTGTGTTATAATATAAAAATTAGTGATTACTGATTTTAATAGTATAAATCTACCGTGAGCATTGAATACAAAGCGTCAACAAAATGAGTTCAATACAATAACTAAAGAAAATCAGAGGTGCCTGGAAAGGCCGAATTTCAAAAGCCAGCATAAAATTAAAGGAGTTTCAAAGTCCCATTGATGCAAGAACTATAATAACAATGAAAAGTATTAAGAGCACGTTAATATCGAACATGGATAATTTCAAAAAAAAAAAGCCATCAGGCATTGGAAACTGCTCAAATAATACAAGATTCAACTAAATTAGTAAACATTATTGAATAAAATTCAGTGTATTCATTTGAAGTTGAATTTATGTACAACCGTTGCATAAATGAGATCGAGATGATATTAGAAGAAATAAATTTATCAAATCAATTGGAAACAATACGATTTTAGCAACGTTAATACGATCATAAATTCCATAACTAAATACGATCCAACTACAAGTGATATTCATAACATAAAAACATGGTCATTAGCATTCGAAAAATATCGAGCTGAATTCCTTACAATTTATGAACGTCGTAAGGCATTAGGTTTAACAAACGAAGACATACCTTCAAAAGAAGAAATGTTTGAACTTAGTTACCTATAAAGCAAAGTTAGCAAAACTAGAGGATCAGAACAGTCGCAGCCGTTTTGTCAAGTTACCAGAATTACAACTACCAACATTTGATGGGCAATATACAAATTGGATGAGCTTTAAAGCACAATTTGAATCACGAGTGATGCAACATGAGACAAACAATTGCGATAGACTAGAGTATTTAAGAAGTTCATTAATAGGAAAGGCCGCATTAACCATCAAAGGATTAGAAGGTCGAGATAAAGATTTTGTAATTGCTTGGGGTTTATTAAAAGACACCTATCAAAATTAAAAAATCATCATTAACAGTCAAAACACCGGAATCTGAACCAGCATCATCCTTACAAAAATTCATAGACACATTTCTATGCCATTACGAAGCATTAAAAGGATTAGAAACTCCAGTTAAGCATTGGGACATCAAGTTAAAAAACCATATATGCTGTCGAAAAAATTAGATTCATCAACACGTCGAGAAATACAAACAAAAACATCCCCTAATAAAAATCAGACATTAGAAGAGTTCATCAATATTGTGAAAGAACGCAGACGTATACTAGAAGTAGAGGCAGTAATCATTCAGCATTAGTTTCATTATCAAATTATTTGTGTCCAGCGTGCAACATGTCACATTCAATTTATCAGTGTACGAAGTTTCAAAAATTAGATCATCAGGAAAAAGAAAAAAAATATATAAAAAAAAGAAATTGGGCTATAACTGTTTAAGACCAAATCATTAGATAAAAAATTGTCTTGCTTCTGGGTGTAAAATATGTAATCGAAAACACAACACGCTATTACATATTAATAAACTCAAGGAACCTCTACAAATGAAACCATTAGCATCACCAGTAACAAAAGTCCAAAACCAAACAATACCATCAACGGAAGTATCAACATCAAATTGCACACATGCTTTACTTAGTCAAAAACAAATTAAACATATTTGGTTAGCAACGGCTTTTTTAGATGTTGCAGATACATTTGGAAACTTCCATACCTGTAGATGTCTACTCGATTCAGCTAGTCAGTCAAATTTCATTACAACAACGACTATGCAACAACTAGGAATCAATATAATCAAAACTAACACAGCTGTTTCAGGAATTCACGAATCGACAACAAATATTCGATATAAAACACAAGTGTTCGGGCCAAATAGATGTTTTAATCGGTGCAGAACATTACCATAATATAGTAAAAGAACGAATCATACAACAGTTGCTCCGTTTTCCAGCACTGCGGGATAGTGAATTTGGCAACATCATATTTGGAACATCTCAAATTCAATAAATATCTATAAATCAATGCCATCTATCTACTGAAGATAATATTGATCATCTCTTAGAACAATTCTGGGAAATAGAAAACTGCGTGAAAATCAACAAATCATTAACCGTCGAAGAAATATATTGCGAATAACATTTTCAAAATACGCATCGTTGAAGCAAGGATGGAAAATTCATAGTACAAATGTCAACTAAACCAAATATAAATAATTTGGGTAATTCTCAGAGTATGGCACTACAAAGAAATGATGAACTTAAAACGTAGTATGTTAGCTTGATGGACGAGTATCAGATGTTAGGACACATGCGGGAAGTCGGTGAAAATGTATTCCAGAAACAAAATTTTATACCACATTATGCCATATTGAAACCGAGCGCAGTTACAACAAAATGCCGGCTCGTGTTTGATGTCTCAGCTAAAACCTCAACTGGAATTTCTATTATTGACACATTAGTGGTAGGCCCGAAAATACAACAAGATCTTATTTCAATCATATTAACATTTAGACAACAAAAATTCGTATTTACAAGTGACGTTAAGAAAATGTACCGACAAATTTGGATTGATAAATTTCAGCAAGGATTACAACAAATTTATTGGACATCAAATCGTGATCAACAAATAAAAACATTCGCGTTAAAAACATTAATGTACGGATTGGCACCATCGAGCTTTATAGCTATAAAATGTTTGGATCAGTTAGCAAATTTCCGGAAGCAGCTAGAGTGATAAAACGGGATTTTTATGTAGATGACCTTATGTCGGGCGCAGATGATATAAATGATGCCATAACGCTAAAGGAAGAAATTAAACATCTATGTAAACTAGGTGGTTTTGAATTACATAAATGGAATTCAAACAACGAAAAATTGATAGACAAACCTGTTGAAAATACAAAGGAAATACATTCACAGGAAACATCAGCCATAAAAACTCTTGGCCTTATGTGGAATACAAACGAAGACGAGTTTAGCTATAAGAGTCAAACTACTTCTAACATCATTACAAAGCGGGTAATTCTAGCAACTATTGCAAAATTGTTTGATCCAATAGGATTAATCGGCCCTGTAATTCGCGTTGCTAAATTAATAATGCGTGAATTATGGAAATTAAAAATTGATTGGGATGTGGAGCTACCTTTAGATATTACTTCAAAATGGCTTAGAAAAAAAATATTAAACGTTTAGTTATATCAGTAATACCGTACAACAATATCGAGTTACATGGATTCAGTGATGGATCAGAGGAGGCTTATGGAGCTGCAATTTATATAAAAACGACAGATGAGCAAGTAATAAACCATTGCAGGCTACTCTGTTCAAAATCAAAGGTAGCTCCAATGAAGCGACAAACAAATCGAAGAATAGAATTATGTGGTGCGTTCTACTTATGTCTAACCTCAAACAAATAGTGAAAAGTTGAATGGATATTAATTTCCAAAAAATTTATTTATGGACTGATTTCACAATTGTAATGTACTAGTTAAAAATGCACCCGAATAACCTGAAACAATTTGTTTGGCATTGGATAACAAAAATTCATAATTTGACACATGATGTTGAATGGAGACTGAAGGTTCAAAATCGAATCCTGCAGATATGGTATCAAGAGGTCTACTTCCGAACGGCATTAATTTCTTGTAATATTTATCCGAGAGGACCATTTTTTCTGTCATAGCAGACCGATTCTTGTTGAAGAGAGACGTTTAGAGGCAGTTTAAACGTGGAACGTGCTGTTCTACCACCACTGATGAGTTGGCAGTAATACCTGGCGATGCAAGAGCTAGGGCCATACTACCTACAGATCTAACTTCTGCCAGTTAAATATTTATGAAAAATGTCTTTCCCGTTCCACCAGGGGCATCCACGAAAAATATTTTACCACGGTTGTTGTTAACGCTATCAATAATTAGGAAAATTTTCCTGTACGTAATTTCGCAACATAGTGGTATCGTACGAAACGTCTTAAATTACCTTCGTAGAGGTAACTCTGTAACTCTGAACGTTTCCCACCCTACCGAGAACCGGATCATTTTTAATACTTGAATGTCCTTCAACGTTTCTCCCGCACTTTGTTCTGTAAAATACATGCTTGTTCCATGTGATGTAACCTGAAACCTCGTGATACATCAACGTTTTGGCAAAATCATCCAAACTACACAGGTTAAAAAAGCTAATAAGCTTATAGTGTTGGTGGATTTTGCACGATTTGGTGTAGGTTTTCCTCCGTAAAATACAGTCAAATGAATCTGTATTTTACGGAGGAAAACCTACACCATGCTTCTGTATTTCATCTTTGTCATTTTGGATGCAGAACGTAGTTTGATCCGATCCATTATTTATGTACTTGAATATATATTTGATTGCTTTCACGGAGTGAACAACATTTATATGAACCACCCATCCGTTGTCTACTGTCACCGTTTTTCCACATACTCTAAGTGTGGTAGTTTACCATCCATCTTGAGGAGCCCTTCCTCTGTATGTGGGATAGAATTTTGGTTTCGGGAATAAATTGTCGCGAATATCTCTTCAACCACTTGCCGTTTATCATGCATGGTGAGGCTCGATTCTGCTCGCCGCAAGGTCCATGTATCATGCTTTTGCACACTATCTCTTATAAAGAGGGTCACGTTCCCTGTCGGCGAGCTCGGCACAAATTATATTATTAATTTCGTCCGGCTGAATTTTTGGCTTCAATTTTTGCCATTCTACATTCAACATGTAACATTTTACCGTACCAAACATTTCATTTTTGATAAATAGATTTATAAGGTTTTTCAATTTGAGGTGGAAAACTCTTGAAATTACGTCGTGTCTATAAGAAATAGTTTATTTTTTATTTCCGGCCAATCGGGGTTACACGTGAATGTCACAAACAAATTTGGACGTTCGTAGTTACATATACGTACGACATGGCGTCCTGCGTCCTTTTTTGCGTGTAACATGGTGAGCCGGTAAATGACCACTGTAGGATAACGTACTGACCTATGTTAGTGGCATTCTCATTAGCATCCTGATTCACAATCATGTCGACACAATACTGCGGTTAAACAAATTCTTGAACAAATGGATTTGATTAATATTATTTGCTCTAACCATGAGTCTGTACGAATTATAGTGTGTGCAAGAGACCGTTTGGTTTGTCCTCGGTTTAGATTATCTTGTTGCGTTATGGTTACGATGTCTCTTGGTCCCTTATCCTCGCATATCAGAAGTAAAGCCACTTCGTTTTTAGTAGGAATATTAAATCTACCGCTATGTTGCTTCGCTGGTGCTCGGTCAGCATGAATCACACTGAAAAACATCTCTTCCTCCTCTGGATCTATTTTCAAGATTATATTTTAAACTTTGGATGTAGCAATTTTTGAAGCAATGCCATCAAATCTCGTTTAAGACTTGGCATAGTGTTTGAGAGAAGTGATAATTGATCAGCTTCTGAAACAAAATAAATTTGTATGAACTGAGGATTGTTATCAATAGTTGGGAGCAAACTTCCAATGTAATTGTAGATCTTGAACCTTAAAAGTGGACATGAAATTACGTTCTCTTACTTCTTTAGCAAGTTGGAACAGAGTATTATATCTTCTTGTATTGTCGAGAAAATATTTGGAAAGTGGATGTAATCTCAGAACTAGACTCCTGATTGGTTCTGGCAGTTTCTTGAGTTCAGAAAGTGCTACTTTGCCCCCCCCTCCCCCCACAACAAACTCCAGGTTGCTTCCTTAGCTCATTTTTTTGCAAGGCAATGATTACAAATTGTATCCGTCTTACCAATTAGTACATCATTCTTATTTAAATAATCCATTTCCGGTTGGTAAGATAACGCGTACCTGAATCCAAACATATTGTGACACGGTGTTCTATTCCGAGCAGAACGATGGCGCTTATCTTTAGTCGTTATAATGACTTGTTTCAGGTCTAAACTGAATCGAGTTCCGCTTCAACAAGCGCTTACTTTATGAACTGACTCAGTCATTCAGGTATTTAAATAAGACTCTTATTATTTCGAAGTTTTCTTTCACCAACCTTCCTTTTCTTCATTGTATTATATTTACTCTGGTCCAAATTACGGGTGATTTAAGTAAGACACGCATTTATTTCATTCACTCCGGAGAATAAAATTGTTAATTTGCCCATGAAGGAGTCTTGTTTTTTATATCATGAAGTCAAAGACAAAATCGCGTTCGTTTTTATTTTGTGGAAATAAATATTGAAGCATTTTTATTTTTAAATTGCTTCGCTATTAACACTCCCACCTGGTGAATATGCTGACGTTAAAGAATTTACACCATTAATATCAAGTTTGGCTAGTTTTGTTGATGGTCTAGTATATAACCCGGTTGCTGTTTTTACCACTGCACTACGAATTTGATCCTCTTTACCCCAGTGAACATCGGTTATCACGCCTTTCGGCCAATTTCCTCTTGGATTTCGTTCATCGACTATAATCACAACATCTCCGATCGCCAGCGGTGGGGCCTTTTCAAACCATTTGGTTCGTTTCGTAATTAATGGGAGGTGTTCCATTATCTACCGCTTCCAGAACTGATTGGCAATCTTCTAAGTAACCAACCAGTTTTTATTGACAGTCTTTGCTGATGAATTAAGTTCCGCAAGAGGCTTTGCCCCACTTGATGCCCCAAGCAGAAAGTGATTAGGTGTTATGGGTTCGTTTTCGGCGTTTATAGGCAGATATGTTAATGGACGTGTGTTAATAATGTTTTCCACTTCGGCCAGGTTAGTGTGTAGAATTTCGTCGGTTAATTTTGTATTACTCAGGATTTTATACAGATTTGTTTTGACACTTCTAACCATCCGTTCCCATGTACCTCCAAAATGTGGTGCCGATGGCGGAATGAAGTTCCATTTAAATGAAGCTAAGCGCTTCTGAGCTCTAGATAGTCCAGCTTTATAAACTCTTGTTTTAATTCCCTTTCAGCACCCTTAATGTTGGTACCGTTGTCAGTATATATTTCGAGTGGGTTACCTCTTCTCGCAAGGAATCGAGGGAAGCACAGAATGAAGGTATCGGTGAATAGGCTTGGTGATACTTCTAGGTGTATAGCTCTTGCGGTTAAACAGGTAAATACAACACCCCATCTTTTCTCCGATCGTCGTCCTACGACAACAGTCATTGGCCCAGAACGATCTATGCCGACATAGCTGAAAGGTCGACAGAATGCGACAAGTCTTGCCGGTGGTAGCGGAGCCATTTCTGGTGGTTTTAGTTTTGCTTTTTGCTGCTTGCACACTGATCAATCGAGCTGGATTTTTCGTAACAGATTGCGTAAACGTGGAATCTGCCTCAATTCAGTAACAATGGTTCCGTTGTTATAGTGTTGATACATAACATGGTATTCGTGAAGACGTAAATATGTAATTCGATGGTCACCAGGCAAAAAAGGTTCTTGCGCTTCGTGTTGTAGGGAATACAAGTTG
Source organism: Tipula vernalis (assembly GCA_958295665.1). Lineage (NCBI taxonomy): Eukaryota > Metazoa > Arthropoda > Insecta > Diptera > Tipulidae > Tipula > Tipula vernalis. The sequence goes on from OY282558.1 coordinate 163,554,388, forward strand.
TTGCATCAGTACGTCTACGAACTCTAATAACTCCATTTTCGTTCAGATGTGGGACACATTTAAAAATTTGGCTTGCACGATCCACACCGGAGTTATTATTTAAATTTAGAGTCGCTATCTCTTGTTGGTATTTGTCCCATTGAGCTCGCTTAATGAGCTGCATGGTGGCATGTTGAAACTCTTTGTGTGTTTTTTGCCCTGCCATTGGTTTGGAGCGTTTGATCAGCGACAGAAACATATGACGTGCCCTATTTACATTAACTTGGGCTCCAAGTAACTTTGCCCATTTTGAACAATGGTCTAGGTTGATAGCTATTGGTGGTTCCACGGATATGACACGATGATACTTCATTCGAAATTCCTCGTTGGGGTTGGCATCTTCATTTGGAGCTATTGGCCATCCTATCTGGGGTTCTTTTAGAAAGGCTGGGCCTTTAACCCACCTCGAGCCCGTTTCATAGTTTGGTGAGTTCCCAGTCCATTTGGTGGCCTCATCCGCGACATTTTCTTTCCCTGCCAGCCAGTGCCACTCGTTTTCCTGAGATTATTCCAGGCATTCTGTTATCCGGAATGCCACAAATTGTTTATAGTTTCGGGCCTCAGATCTCAACCGGCCAATTACCGTTTTTGAATCTGTCTAATAGTACTTTGACCCGATACTAATGGAATGTGATTTTATAATTGATGAACCCAAACGAACACTAACACTGCTGCCATTAGTTCGAGACGTGTTATGGAGATCAGCTTGTTGATCGGGGCTACGCGAGCCTTTGATGCAACCAGCGGAGTAGTTACTCCATTAGATGTTGTTATGCATTCTGACTCGCATCAACAAATACGTACAATTGGTACGTCACTGGTCTTGATCCCAGATTATAGCAACGAGGAATTCTGAACTGATCAACACTTACTAGGTGTCTCACCTAAATTTTCCATCTTTCATTCAACTTGTCTTGTATGACAAGACTTGTAATCGGTTCATCCCAATCAGTTCCGCTACGCCCTACTTCTTCCAAGATCAACTTGGCCTAGATGAGGAGATTTGATATTAGACCCAAAGGGTAAAAAACACTCATCAGAACTCTTAATATTTCCGTTTTAGTGGGCGTTTTACTTCCCTCTAATAATGCTGCATCAATTCCCATCTAATAATTCTGCATCCTCTCATAAGGAATCTCGCAACATTTCCTTGATATCACCCGTAACAGCAATTATTTCTTCTCGGAATTTGAATAAGACACTTGGTAGTGGCGCAAGTTCGTCGGGCCCTTTCATCAGTTTGGAGTTTAATGAAACTCCATCGAGTTTGGCGGCAGCGTCCCACACCAGTCGCACTTTATTCGGTTTATTTATGTTTTGCACTACAAATACTGGTAGATACCAAGATATGCCTTTCATGACCATCTCGCCTGGTTCTAGTTTTCGGATGTACCTCTTTTCCTTATAAGTCTGGATGAGGTGTTTGACTTTTGAACCTAGTTGTGGATTTTTCATAAGTTTAGACTCGAATGAGTCTAGTCGTCGTAACACTATCGATATGCTATTTGGAAATTTTTATGTCTTCAAACTTCCGGAGTAGTCCACTTTGATACCGATCACCTGTGTACTTGGTTGTTGTTTGCAATATTTCGGCGAGAGCGCCTATTTTCCCATGGTTCAATCAATTTATTATGTTCGATTCCGTAATTATCTAGTGTATAAAAACTGTTCACTAGCTCATGTAGGTCGTCGTCGTAATCAACACTTTGGCAATTGGTGAGTGTCGGCCATTTTGTCGTACCTCAGTTGGTACGGTTATCCATGCCTCGTCTGATCCTATCAAAATTGTTGGTTTAGGCAAAATGTTTTCAGGCAATCATTCTATTGCTAGACTTTGGCTTGGTAGTGCCAGTGACTTGGCTGTACGCACCGATTCTAAAATAAACTGTTCGGCATCTCCGTCTGCCCCGGATATTTTCGGTGAAACAGTCATTGAACCATCCTCCATGGTTGTAATTTCTTTTATCCATTGAAGGCAAACGTCATGTCTGTGAAGTTAGCACGAAAAGTTAGCACGAAAAACGCACTGGCAATACTATTTAGTAGAGTGGTTCAAACATAGGGTTTCATTTCATTTTAGTACAAATATATCAAATACACATATGTATGTACTAAAAAGTTAGCACGGAAAACAATGAAAATATACCGATGTGAAGCTGGCACGAAAAGTTAGCACGAAAAATTAAAATATGTACGAATTTAATGAGCCGTAATTTTTTTCTTATTATTAATTATCTATTGTAATTATAATTTATGATTTTATTTTAAAGTGACATCCTTACTGAACGTCTAGTTAAAATTGAAGATAATTCTTATGGGTCAGACGGGAGTACTAATGCTTGGTGCTAGACCCTTCCTAACATTTGTCTGGAATGATTTTGATTTTATTTTAAAGTGACATCCTTATTGAACTTCTAGTTAAAATTACAGACAATTCTTATGGGTCACGGGAGAACTAATGCTTGGTGCTGGACCCTTCCTAACATTTGTCTGGAATGATTTTGATTTTATTTTAAAGTGACATTGTTACTGAACGTCTAGTTAAAATTTCAGACAATTCTTATGGGTCAGACGGGAGTACTAATGCTTGGTGCTGGACCCTTCCTAACATTTGTCTGGATTGATTTTGATTTTATTTTAAAGTGACATCCTTACTGAACGTCTAGTTAAAATTACAGACAATTCTTATGGGTCAGACGGGAAAACTAATGCTTGGTGCTAGACCCTTCCTAACATTTGTCTGGAATGATTTTGATTTTATTTTAAAGTGACATCCTTACTGAACTTCTAGTTAAAATTTCAGACAATCCTTATGGGTCAGACGGGAGAACTAATGCTTGGTGCTGGACCCTTCCTAACATTTGTCTGGAATGATTTTGATTTTATTTTAAAGTGACATCCTTACTGAACGTCAAGTTAAAATTACAGACAATTCTTATGGGTCACGGGAGAACTAATGCTTGGTGCTGGACCCTTCCTAACATTTGTCTGGAATGATTTTGATTTTATTTTAAAGTGACATCCTTACTGAACGTCTAGTTAAAATTACAGTCGATTCTTATGGGTCAGACGGGAGAACTAATGCTTGGTGCTGGACCCTTCCTAACATTTGTCTGGAATGATTTTGATTTTATTTTAAAGTGACATCCTTACTGAACGTCTAGTTAAAATTGAAGACAATTCTTATGGGTCAGACGGGAGTACTAATGCTTGGTGCTGGACCCTTCCTAACATTTGTCTGGATTGATTTTGATTTTATTTTAAAGTGACATCCTTACTGAACGTCTAGTTAAAATTGAAGACAATTCTTATGGATCAGACGGGAGTACTAATGCTTCGTGCTAGACCCTTCCTAACATTTGTCTGGAATGATTTTGATTTTATTTTAAAGTGACATCCTTACTGAACGTCTAGTTAAAATTGAAGACAATTCTTATGGATCAGACGGGAGTACTAATGCTTGGTGCTAGACCCTTCCTAACATTTGTCTGGAATGATTTTGATTTTATTTTAAAGTGACATCCTTATTGAACTTCTAGTTAAAATTACAGACAATTCTTATGGGTCACGGGAGAACTAATGCTTGGTGCTGGACCCTTCCTAACATTTGTCTGGAATGATTTTGATTTTATTTTAAAGTGACATTGTTACTGAACGTCTAGTTAAAATTTCAGACAATTCTTATGGGTCAGACGGGAGTACTAATGCTTGGTGCTGGACCCTTCCTAACATTTGTCTGGATTGATTTTGATTTTATTTTAAAGTGACATCCTTACTGAACTTCTAGTTAAAATTTCATACAATTCTTATGGGTCAGACGGGAGAACTAATGCTTGGTGCTAGACCCTTCCTAACATTTGTCTGGAATGATTTTGATTTTATTTTAAAGTGACATCCTTACTGAACTTCTAGTTAAAATTTCAGACAATTCTTATGGGTCAGACGGGAGAACTAATGCTTGGTGCTGGACCCTTCCTAACATTTGTCTGGAATGATTTTGATTTTATTTTAAAGTGACATCCTTACTGAACGTCAAGTTAAAATTACAGATAATTCTTATGGGTCACGGGAGAACTAATGCTTGGTGCTGGACCCTTCCTAACATTTGTCTGGAATGATTTTGATTTTATTTTAAAGTGACATCCTTACTGAACTTCTAGTTAAAATTACAGACAATTCTTATGGGTCAGACGGGAGTACTAATGCTTGGTGCTGGACCCTTCCTAACATTTGTCTGGAATGATTTTGATTTTATTTTAAAGTGACATCCTTACTGAACTTCTAGTTAAAATTTCATACAATTCTTATGGGTCAGACGGGAGTACTAATGCTTCGTGCTGGACCCTTCCTAACATTTGTCTGGAATGATTTTGATTTTATTTTAAAGTGACATCCTTACTGAACGTCTAGTTAAAATTGAAGACAATTCTTATGGGTCAGACGGGAGTACTAATGCTTCGTGCTAGACCCTTCCTAACATTTGTCTGGAATGATTTTGATTTTATTTTAAAGTGACATCCTTACTGAACGTCTAGTTAAAATTGAAGACAATTCTTATGGGTCAGACGGGAGTACTAATGCTTCGTGCTAGACCCTTCCTAACATTTGTCTGGAATGATTTTGATTTTATTTTAAAGTGACATCCTTACTGAACTTCTAGTTAAAATTTCATACAATTCTTATGGGTCAGACGGGAGAACTAATGCTTGGTGCTGGACCCTTCCTAACATTTGTCTGGAATGATTTTGATTTTATTTTAAAGTGACATCCTTACTGAACTTCTAGTTAAAATTACAGACAATTCTTATGGGTCAGACGGGAGTACTAATGCTTGGTGCTGGACCTTTCCTAACATTTGTCTGGAATGATTTTGATTTTATTTTAAAGTGACATCCTTACTGAACTTCTAGTTAAAATTTCATACAATTCTTATGGTCAGACGGGAGTACTAATGCTTCGTGCTGGACCCTTCCTAACATTTGTCTGGATTGATTTTGATTTTATTTTAAAGTGACATCCTTACTGAACGTCTAGTTAAAATTGAAGACAATTCTTATGGGTCAGACGGGAGTACTAATGATTCGTGATGGACCCACGAAGCATTAGTACTTCCGTCTGACCCATAAGAATTGTCTTCAATTTTCAGTAAGGATGTCATTTTAAAATAAAATCAAAATCAATCCAGACAAATGTTAGGAAGGGTCCAGCACCAAGCATTAGTACTCCCGTCTGACCCATAAGAATTGTCTTCAATTTTAACTTGAAGTTCAGTAAGGATGTCACTTTAAAATAAAATCAAAATTATTTCAGACAAATGTTAGGAAGGGTCTAGCACCAAGCATTAGTTCTCCCGTCTGACCCATAAGAATTGTCTGTAATTTTAACTAGACGTTCAGTAAGGATGTCACTTTAAAATAAAATCAAAATCAATCCAGACAAATGTTAGGAAGGGTCCAGCACGAAGCATTAGTACTCCCGTCTGACCCATAAGAATTGTCTGAAATTTTAACTAGACGTTCAGTAACAATGTCACTTTAAAATAAAATCAAAATCATTCCAGACAAATGTTAGGAAGGGTCCAGCACCAAGCATTAGTTCTCCCGTGACCCATAAGAATTGTATGAAATTTTAACTAGAAGTTCAGTAAGGATGTCACTTTAAAATAAAATCAAAATCATTCCAGTCAAATGTTAGGAAGGGTCTAGCACGAAGCATTAGTACTCCCGTCTGACCCATAAGAATTGTCTTCAATTTTAACTAGACGTTCAGTAAGGATGTCACTTTAAAATAAAATCAAAATCAATCCAGACAAATGTTAGGAAGGGTCCAGCACCAAGCATTAGTACTCCCGTCTGACCCATAAGAATTGTCTTCAATTTTAACTAGACGTTCAGTAAGGATGTCACTTTAAAATAAAATCAAAATCATTCCAGACAAATGTTAGGAAGGGTCCAGCACCAAGCATTAGTTCTCCCGTCTGACCCATTAAAATCGACTGTAATTTTAACTAGACGTTCAGTAAGGATGTCACTTTAAAATAAAATCAAAATCATTCCAGACAAATGTTAGGAAGGGTCTATCACGAAGCATTAGTACTCCCGTCTGACCCATAAGAATTGTCTTTAATTTTAACTAGACGTTCAGTAAGGATGTCACTTTAAAACAAAATCAAAATCATTCCAGACAAATGTTAGGAAGGGTTCAGCACGAAGCATTAGTTCTCCCGTCTGACCCATAAGAATTGACTGTAATTTTAACTAGACGTTCAGTAAGGATGTCACTTTAAAATAAAATCAAAATCATTCCAGACAAATGTTAGGAAGGGTCCATCACGAAGCATTAGTACTCCCGTCTGACCCATAAGAATTGTCTGAAATTTTAACGTAAGGATGCCACTTTAAATTGCAATCAAAATGGATCGTTTGAGCTCCCTTCCTAATCTTTTGAAAACTCCGAATTCTTTTCTAAACTGGTCGAATTTGGTCGATAATTTTACAAAATTTTATTTACATTAGAAAAATTTTTGTATTCTTCTTTCTGCAAAAAAAATTTTTTTGCTTATGGTCTTTCAAATAGAAATATTCGTGCTAACTCTATCTAATACTCAAACCGTTTTAGTGCTATGGTTTTAGAACATATATTTTTATTTAACATTCTGTCTTGATAAGGTAAATAGGTTTTTTTTTGTTATAATAACTATTAACTTACCTTAATTTTTTTCTTATTATTTAATTATCATTACAATAGATTATTAATAATAAGTAAAATATTGCGGCTCATTACGTTACAATTAAATTAATGATTTAGTTGGTTTAAGTCTTTGGTTAGATCAAAAGTATTGCCATACGTACATATTTTAATTTTTCGTGCTAACTTTTCGTGCCAGCTTCACATCGGTCAAACGTCAACCTTTGGTCCTTGTAGGCCGAGGTATTCCGCACCCCATTCTTCCATTATTGTCCCATTGGCGCCGTCGTCCAGAAAGGCAAATGTTCTTAGTTTCTTGCCATTTGATCCCTACAAATTTACAGAAACGATTCGGTACAGAACTTCGCTATTCCCGTCCGGATGTAGACTAATTTTCATCACGGTTGAAGATACTTCATTATTAATCATCGATATTTTTGACTGATTTACGATCGTTTCAGTTCTGTGCAAAAGATGGTGATGTGCCCGATTAGATTCGTCCATTTGACAACATTGTTTATTGAAGCAGCGTCGAAAATTATGAGGCTTAATAAACTTCCCGCACCAGCGATGATTTCTTATTAATTCCAATCAATTCCAATTTATTGCTAGAAATTTAGCGCAATTTACCAGTGGATGTTTCATCTGACATATTATACACATACTCTTGTCATTTGTCATCGTTTTGATTTGATGAGCCGCTATACCCATCGGTTTGCCGACTTCTTTTCATTAGGTATGAATTGTGACAGGTAAATTTTTGACACTTTTACCGCCCCCTCAGTGATTTCGTTCAACCAACATGAAAAGTCTGATAGGTCGATGCTCCCCAGACGTTTATTGTGGTTACCCCATTCCATACCTAAATGGTACGGCAATTTATCGATGAGCTCCTCGATTAATGTTGGATTATTCATGTTTCCCTTTAGCTAAGATGCTTCCGCGAGTCCGCACAAATTGTCTACTTCTGCGGCGAAATTAATTAGTTAGAAGTATTTGTCGGTTTTCACTGGATGTAAGTTACGTACTTGTTCGTACTCGTTTTTATTTTGTGGAACTAAATATTGAAGCATTTTTATTTTTAAATTGCTTCGCTATTAACAGGCACGTTATTTTGCATTTTTTGATGATTTGTGTTTTTGGGAATATGACGATATTCTCAACCTGAAGCGAAAAATTGGTGAATGTACCAAATTAAAATTGCATGGAGTTTGGAACTGACTATATGAAATCATGGCAAAACTAAATGACGTTGTTTACATAATTCGAAAGAAATCTGTGCTGAAAAGTAATTCATGAATATCGGTTAGTGTCTAAGGAGATTCCAATAAGCCAGAGGTATGAAACATCACTCATTATAAATTGTATACGTTAGGTTCTTAAAACTCTAAGGTTCATGTTTACATAAATAGTATTATTATTATTATTATTATTATTGAAGGGCCATGTGGGCGATCAGCCACCTCGCACTGCGATCTAAAAGATGTATTATGCTGGACCCTGCTTAATTATCCGTCCAGTCAATATTCAGGTTCTTAAAGAACTTGATAATATTACCAGCCGGTACGTGATACATACTATCTGGGCTTATTGCTCACTCTCCTAGATTTTACTACAGCATGTAGTTCCGCTAGAACTAGTTTGATTTTACTCCTACGAGTTGCTGGGAATTGCGGAGCTGGTAGATTAATCTACTCAACTTTGGTCTCTCCTCCAATAGACGCCAAACTACCTACATAAATAGTAAATATGCCTAAAGTCCCACTGAAAAAGCAAAAGTTTAACTCTGATGATTGTTTATCTTTGATCTTTTATAAACATTAACACAAAAGCTTTTAAAAGCTTTTTCATATTTAAATCAATTTATCATTCAACATATTTTTTTATCGTTTTTTTATAGATACATGCCACCTGTAACACCATCCACGTGGCGAAATATACGGTTAGCTGATCGTTTTTCGCCCGTATGTCCGCAAGCACCACCTATCCCAGTCACTGGGCCAGAAGCGCTATTAGAAGTACCTCGCGAACGTTTAGCCCAATTGCGAAGGTTACTTCCGCAATTGGCTAATCAGTCCGAAGATTGTTTATACATGAATTTATATGTTCCACGTAATACTATTAATGGTAAGTGAAATTGATTTATTTTACACCCTTATGTTTAATACCATATTTATTTTACTTATGTATGTATGTATTTCATAACTGCGCAAATACGTATAACATATGGTACATACCTTTCGCAGTATGTACATTAAATTCTAAATAAAAATGACATAAATCGTGTTTACGTAATAAAATATTTTAAGTTCAAAATATAAAATCAAATAATTGATTTATAAGTAAAAGCTCGCATCAGCATAAAAATATAAATTGGTTTTGAATAAAGTTGGCAAAAAAGTTAAAGTTTTGGGTAAATTTTTAATAAATAAAAATATATCGAAAAAGTTGCGATGTTGTGCCGTTAAAAGTTGCTGTATTAAAATATAAAATACGTTTGCTTTTCGTTTAAATGATTTTATGGCATAAAATTTTCTTATGCAGATATGTACGTATACATACATACAAATTACAAAATAAGGGTAAAAAACATATTTCTACGTCTTTTGTATTCGTGTCGGCCGTGTTCACGGTTTGATGAGTTTGTTAAAAATAAATTATTCATTTTTGCTTAAGACCGGAGAAAATGAGAGCGAACGAAAAAAAAACAAACATAAAATTGGAAAAATGATGAGGTAAAAAAAGCACAAACAAAATTATATATCTTGTAGAAATGATTAAAGATTATGTATTTTAACTTTGTGAATCGGTTACGCTGTTGATTTTCGTTTGTCTGCTCAGTTCATTTAACTGTACACTATACGTAATATACAATATGTATGTACAGATATACAAAAGTATTTGACTGGATTGTAGATGGGTTGAAGAAGCTGGAATGGCAAGGTTAACTAGAGGTGATTTAATTAAGAATAATTGTGTTTTTGGTACATGGTATCTAAAATATGAAATGGGTTTATTTTAGATGTCATAATAAATTTATTTTATTCCGGTAGCATTTGCCTTATTTAAATTTTATGTATAAACTTGTTCCTTCGATCATTTTATTTTTTATGAAGGTAATTTACTTATACCAAGATACAGTGAGATAATGCAAAAGTTACCAAAACTTGTAATTTTGTTGAGTTACTTTTGCCGAACAGTTTTAATAGACAGAGACCTATTAAACGGACAACAGTGAGTTCTTAAGATTTATTTTGTGCTCTTCATCACAAAAAGTGTTAAATTAAAAATTTCCGAATTACCATTAAAAGCTTTCGAAGAGATATCTTGTGAATGTTAAATGGAAATAAGTTTTTTGATGAAATTTTTCATTAGTTTAGATAAAACGTATTTGATGTCTATCAAAGTAAAAGGTTATATGCCAAAAACTCCTATTCAAAACTTGTTAAAATAATAAGCTTTTTAAAAATAATGGCATTCACAACATTTTCGACTTGGTAATCAGAAAAAATGAAGAACCAATCACCTATAAATATATCTACCAAAAAAAGTAGAAATATCAAAATCCCCCCCGTACTTTAACCCGAAGTCAAGAACACATAAGAGTTTTCCTTGAGTTTTTTGATTTGGTGAATTATATAATTCGCTAAGTCAATGCGTTCTTGCCTCATACGTAATGTATGAAGTTGGAATTGTGTTTTTGTAGTTTGATCGTAGCTACCTGTAGAGTAGACCGAACTTTTTTGTTTGTACGAGCTTGTCAGTACGAAACCAAACTACCACAGAGAAAGCTCAAGGAAAATTTTCATTTTTTCAGTCGATACACTTTGTATTGACTTCGTGTTAAAGTACAGGGGGGATTTTATGTATGTGAAGTTAGCCCGAAAACCATCCCGAAAAAAAAACTCTTCTAAAAGAAAAAGCCTCTCAGCCCGAAAAATATTAAGAAATAACTCAAAATAAAATTCCATCCCGAAAAAACTTCTTCTAACAGAAAAAGCCTCCCAGCCCGAAAAATATTAAGAAATAACTCAAAATAACATTCCATCCCGAAAAAAAATATATCTGGAATTAAATTTTTTTCGTCATTTTCGGTTTATTAATAATTTATTAATTTATCTGTTAATACAAACGAATATGTAAAATGTGTACTAATATTTAATTGAGGGAGCGACAATGTTAAAAAATTGCTCAAGTTTCGATTAAACGCGATTAGTTTGTCCCATCTTGTTTCTAAGATAGATTTTAATAATTTTTAATTTGCTGAAAGATCTTTCAGATGAAGCTACCATAACCGGAATGGTAAGAAACAATAAGATGGCAGTACTTACTTTAGCATAATAACTTTACATAAAGGCGTATTTTACCATTAGCAAATCTGCCAAATCTTTTATGGTAGTTTTATCATTTATATCATTTTTAATAAATAATGAAACTACATTTAATAATTGTAATGGCAATTGTTTTGATAAGTCCTCTAAGTAGTTAATTCGAAAAAATTTTCGGAGTGTGTGCCTTTGCTGAATATACTGAAAGATTCGTGAGGGCCCGAAATTTCCAAACAAAAACTACTTTTTATTAGTTTCTATCTCAAAAAAAAATTGAAATCGTCAATTATGTTTACCTAAATTTTAAAATATTTAACTAATTTAATATTTTAAAATTCATAAAATTTAATGGATACTTAAAATCTAAAATAAAATTATGTACACCAATATAAATTATAGTGTAGCGGTGTCCACAGGGATTTCCAAACATATCGGCTGATGCCAAAAGATAGTTTTGACTTCCCTGAGTGTAACCTATATAGCCACATTGCCATATGAGGTCCATTTAAGGTTCTTACAAAATATTGTTAAAACGCCATTTGTAAAAAATGGAAAATTTTATTGAAATATCTCAATATCTCATCACTTGGCCGTGTCCACAGGGATTTCCAAACATATCGGCTGATGCCAAAAGATAGTTTTGACTTCCTTGAGTGCAATCTATATAGCCACATTGCCATATGAGGTCCATTTAAGGTTCTTACAAAATATTGTTAAAACACCATTTGTAAAAAATGGAAAATTTTATTGAAATATCTCAATATCTCATCACTTGGCCGTGTCCACAGGGATTTCCAAACATATCGGCTGATGCCAAAAGATAGTTTTGACTTCCCTGAGTGTAACCTATATAGCCACATTGCCATATGAGGTCCATTTAAGGTTCTTACAAAATATTGTTAAAACGCCATTTGTAAAAAATGGAAAATTTTATTGAAATATCTCAATATCTCATCACTTGGCCGTGTCCACAGGGATTTCCAAACATATCGGCTGATGCCAAAAGACAGTTTAGACTTCCCTGGGTGCAATCTATATAGCCACATTGCAATATGAGGTCCATTTAAGGTTCTTACAAAATATTGTTAAAACGCCATTTGTAAAAAATGTAAAATTTTATTGAAATATCTCAATATCTCATCACTTGGCCGTGTCCACAGGGATTTCCAAACATATCGGCTGATGCCAAAAGATAGTTTTGACTTCCCTGAGTGCAATCTATATAGCCACATTGCCATATGAGGTCCATTTAAGGTTCTTACAAAATATTGTTAAAACGCCATTTGTACAAAATGTAAAATTTTATTGAAATATCTCCATATCTCATCACTTGGCCGTGTCCACAGGGATTTCCAAACATATCGGCTGATGCCAAAAGATAGTTTTGACTTCCCTGAGTGCAATCTTTATAGCCACATTGCCATATGAGGTCCATTTAAGGTTCTTACAAAATATTGTTAAAACGCCATTTGTAAAAAATGTAAAATTTTATTGAAATATCTCAATATCTCATCACTTGGCCGTGTCCACAGGGATTTCCAAACATATCGGCTGATGCCAAAAGATAGTTTTGACTTCCCTGAGTGCAATCTTTATAGCCACATTGCCATATGAGGTCCATTTAAGGTTCTTACAAAATATTGTTAAAACGCCATTTGTAAAAAATGTAAAATTTTATTGAAATATCTTCATATCTCATCACTTGGCCGTGTCCACAGGGATTTCCAAACATATCGGCTGATGCCAAAAGATAGTTTTGACTTCCCTGAGTGTAACCTATATAGCCACATTGCCATATGAGGTCCATTTAAGGTTCTTACAAAATATTGTTAAAACGCCATTTGTAAAAAATGTAAAATTTTATTGAAATATCTTCATATCTCATCACTTGGCCGTGTCCACAGGGATTTCCAAACATATCGGCTGATGCCAAAAGATAGTTTTGACTTCCTTGAGTGCAATCTATATAGCCACATTGCCATATGAGGTCCATTTAAGGTTCTTACAAAATATTGTTAAAACACCATTTGTAAAAAATGGAAAATTTTATTGAAATATCTCAATATCTCATCACTTGGCCGTGTCCACAGGGATTTCCAAACATATCGGCTGATGCCAAAAGATAGTTTTGACTTCCCTGAGTGTAACCTATATAGCCACATTGCCATATGAGGTCCATTTAAGGTTCTTACAAAATATTGTTAAAACGCCATTTGTAAAAAATGTAAAATTTTATTGAAATATCTCCATATCTCATCACTTGGCCGTGTCCACAGGGATTTCCAAACATATCGGCTGATGCCAAAAGATAGTTTTGACTTCCCTGAGTGCAATCTTTATAGCCACATTGCCATATGAGGTCCATTTAAGGTTCTTACAAAATATTGTTAAAACGCCATTTGTAAAAAATGTAAAATTTTATTGAAATATCTTCATATCTCATCACTTGGCCGTGTCCACAGGGATTTCCAAACATATCGGCTGATGCCAAAAGATAGTTTTGACTTCCTTGAGTGTAACCTATATAGCCACATTGCCATATGAGGTCCATTTGAGGTTCTTACAAAATATTGTTAAAACGCCATTTGTAAAAAATGTAAAATTTTATTGAAATATCTTCATATCTCATCACTTGGCCGTGTCCACAGGGATTTCCAAACATATCGGCTGATGCCAAAAGATAGTTTTGACTTCCTTGAGTGCAATCTATATAGCCACATTGCCATATGAGGTCCATTTAAGGTTCTTACAAAATATTGTTAAAACACCATTTGTAAAAAATGGAAAATTTTATTGAAATATCTCAATATCTCATCACTTGGCCGTGTCCACAGGGATTTCCAAACATATCGGCTGATGCCAAAAGATAGTTTTGACTTCCCTGAGTGTAACCTATATAGCCACATTGCCATATGAGGTCCATTTAAGGTTCTTACAAAATATTGTTAAAACGCCATTTGTAAAAAATGTAAAATTTTATTGAAATATCTTCATATCTCATCACTTGGCCGTGTCCACAGGGATTTCCAAACATATCGGCTGATGCCAAAAGATAGTTTTGACTTCCTTGAGTGCAATCTATATAGCCACATTGCCATATGAGGTCCATTTAAGGTTCTTACAAAATATTGTTAAAACGCCATTTGTACAAAATGTAAAATTTTATTGAAATATCTCCATATCTCATCACTTGGCCGTGTCCACAGGGATTTCCAAACATATCGGCTGATGCCAAAAGATAGTTTTGACTTCCTTGAGTGGAATCTATATAGCCACATTGCCATATGAGGTCCATTTAAGGTTCTTACAAAATATTGTTAAAACACCGTTTGTAAAAAATGGAAAATTTTATTGACATATCTCAATATCTCATCACTTGGCCGTGTCCACAGGGATTTCCAAACATATCGGCTGATGCCAAAAGACAGTTTAGACTTCCCTGGGTGCAATCTATATAGCCACATTGCAATATGAGGTCCATTTAAGGTTCTTACAAAATATTGTTAAAACGCCATTTGTAAAAAATGTAAAATTTTATTGAAATATCTCAATATCTCATCACTTGGCCGTGTCCACAGGGATTTCCAAACATATCGGCTGATGCCAAAAGATAGTTTTGACTTCCCTGAGTGCAATCTTTATAGCCACATTGCCATATGAGGTCCATTTAAGGTTCTTACAAAATATTGTTAAAACGCCATTTGTAAAAAATGTAAAATTTTATTGAAATATCTTCATATCTCATCACTTGGCCGTGTCCACAGGGATTTCCAAACATATCGGCTGATGCCAAAAGATAGTTTTGACTTCCTTGAGTGCAATCTATATAGCCACATTGCCATATGAGGTCCATTTAAGGTTCTTACAAAATATTGTTAAAACGCCATTTGTAAAAAATGTAAAATTTTATTGAAATATCTTCATATCTCATCACTTGGCCGTGTCCACAGGGATTTCCAAACATATCGGCTGATGCCAAAAGATAGTTTTGACTTCCTTGAGTGCAATCTATATAGCCACATTGCCATATGAGGTCCATTTAAGGTTCTTACAAAATATTGTTAAAACGCCATTTGTACAAAATGTAAAATTTTATTGAAATATCTCCATATCTCATCACTTGGCCGTGTCCACAGGGATTTCCAAACATATCGGCTGATGCCAAAAGATAGTTTTGACTTCCTTGAGTGGAATCTATATAGCCACATTGCCATATGAGGTCCATTTAAGGTTCTTACAAAATATTGTTAAAACACCGTTTGTAAAAAATGGAAAATTTTATTGACATATCTCAATATCTCATCACTTGGCCGTGTCCACAGGGATTTCCAAACATATCGGCTGATGCCAAAAGACAGTTTAGACTTCCCTGGGTGCAATCTATATAGCCACATTGCAATATGAGGTCCATTTAAGGTTCTTACAAAATATTGTTAAAACGCCATTTGTAAAAAATGTAAAATATTATTGAAATATCTCAATATCTCATCACTTGGCCGTGTCCACAGGGATTTCCAAACATATCGGCTGATGCCAAAAGATTGTTTTGACTTCCTTGAGTGGAATCTATATAGCCACATTGCCATATGAGGTCCATTTAAGGTTCTTACAAAATATTGTTAAAACACCATTTGTAAAAAATGGAAAATTTTATTGACATATCTCAATATCTCATCACTTGGCCGTGTCCACAGGGATTTCCAAACATATCGGCTGATGCCAAAAGACAGTTTAGACTTCCCTGGGTGCAATCTATATAGCCACATTGCAATATGAGGTCCATTTAAGGTTCTTACAAAATATTGTTAAAACGCCATTTGTAAAAAATGTAAAATTTTATTGAAATATCTTCATATCTCATCACTTGGCCGTGTCCACAGGGATTTCCAAACATATCGGCTGATGCCAAAAGATAGTTTTGACTTCCTTGAGTGCAATCTATATAGCCACATTGCCATATGAGGTCCATTTAAGGTTCTTACAAAATATTGTTAAAACGCCATTTGTACAAAATGTAAAATTTTATTGAAATATCTCCATATCTCATCACTTGGCCGTGTCCACAGGGATTTCCAAACATATCGGCTGATGCCAAAAGATAGTTTTGACTTCCTTGAGTGGAATCTATATAGCCACATTGCCATATGAGGTCCATTTAAGGTTCTTACAAAATATTGTTAAAACACCGTTTGTAAAAAATGGAAAATTTTATTGACATATCTCAATATCTCATCACTTGGCCGTGTCCACAGGGATTTCCAAACATATCGGCTGATGCCAAAAGACAGTTTAGACTTCACTGGGTGCAATCTATATAGCCACATTGCAATATGAGGTCCATTTAAGGTTCTTACAAAATATTGTTAAAACGCCATTTGTAAAAAATGTAAAATTTTATTGAAATATCTCAATATCTCATCACTTGGCCGTGTCCACAGGGATTTCCAAACATATCGGCTGATGCCAAAAGATAGTTTTGACTTCCCTGAGTGCAATCTTTATAGCCACATTGCCATATGAGGTCCATTTAAGGTTCTTACAAAATATTGTTAAAACGCCATTTGTAAAAAATGTAAAATTTTATTGAAATATCTCAATATCTCATCACTTAGCCGTGTCCACAGGGATTTCCAAACATATCGGCTGATGCCAAAAGATAGTTTTGACTTCCTTGAGTGCAACCTATATAGCCACATTGCCATATGAGGTCCATTTAAGGTTCTTACAAAATATTGTTAAAACGCCATTTGTAAAAAATGTAAAATTTTATTGAAATATCTCAATATCTCATCACTTGGCCGTGTCCACAGGGATTTCCAAACATATCGGCTGATGCCAAAAGATAGTTTTGACTTCCCTGAGTGCAATCTATATAGCCACATTGCCATATGAGGTCCATTTAAGGTTCTTACAAAATATTGTTAAAACGCCATTTGTAAAAAATGTAAAATTTTATTGAAATATCTCAATATCTCATCACTTGGCCGTGTCCACAGGGATTTCCAAACATATCGGCTGATGCCAAAAGACAGTTTAGACTTCCCTGGGTGCAATCTATATAGCCACATTGCCATATGAGGTCCATTTAAGGTTCTTACAAAATATTGTTAAAACACCATTTGTAAAAAATGGAAAATTTTATTGAAATATCTCAATATCTCATCACTTGGCCGTGTCCACAGGGATTTCCAAACATATCGGCTGATGCCAAAAGACAGTTTAGACTTCCCTGGGTGCAATCTATATAGCCACATTGCAATATGAGGTCCATTTAAGGTTCTTACAAAATATTGTTAAAACGCCATTTGTAAAAAATGTAAAATTTTATTGAAATATCTCAATATCTCATCACTTGGCCGTGTCCACAGGGATTTCCAAACATATCGGCTGATGCCAAAAGACAGTTTAGACTTCCCTGGGTGCAATCTATATAGCCACATTGCAATATGAGGTCCATTTAAGGTTCTTACAAAATATTGTTAAAACGCCATTTGTAAAAAATGTAAAATTTTATTGAAATATCTCAATATCTCATCACTTGGCCGTGTCCACAGGGATTTCCAAACATATCGGCTGATGCCAAAAGATAGTTTTGACATCCCTGAGTGCAATCTTTATAGCCACATTGCCATATGAGGTCCATTTAAGGTTCTTACAAAATATTGTTAAAACGCCATTTGTAAAAAATGTAAAATTTTATTGAAATATCTGTCGAGAGAACTTTAGGTTATCGAGAGGCGTAGCCCCGAGGTGAACTAGTTTTCGACGCGGGATTGATACTTTTTGGCGAAGTTTACATACTATTTTATTCACAATCAGAGGCATTTAATAAAACAAGCAACATTATAACATAAATAAATAAAAACCCATCACTATAATATTAAGACTGATTAACATTATGAAATATTTACTGATAGTATAAACAAAATGGGATAAAAATATATATTCGCGTGCTATGTGAGAGAAAAAACACTTTTCAGTTTTACAGTACTGAAAAAATTATTATAGTATACTGACATTTTTATAGTATACTGACAAAATTTACTGAAAAAATATATGAAGCGAAGTATATTTTTTCCGTACTGAAAAAATATTTCAATTATTCAATGAAATTTTCGACTTTTCTGTTTTTATTCAGTAAAATATGTGTACTGTCAGTAAATGTTTCATAATGGAAACCAGACTTTATCGTTTATTTTGGCAACATATTATCACTTAGTAGGCGCTGCACAATTGACATTTTATTAAATTAATCGATAGTAGCACACCCACGGGTTAGTAATGCTTTTATTACTGACCGATTACGTCTCATTACTAGCCTCTTTTTTTACTATTACTGACCGTTTGAAGTGTATCCATGGAAATCGCTCACTTTCTAACATTTAAAAGGGGTGAAAGGCTATATGTTACCAAGTGATTGTGAATAAAAATATTTTCGTCATACCATGGTGTTTCCATGGTTGTTATGCCATCGATAACAGCCACGGCCGTTAAGGCATTGCGCCATCCACAAATATCTTAAATATAAAAATTATTAAAAAATAGTTCGAATTTATAAGTTCCACCTTATTCATAGAAAATTTAATTAAAATTGATTTAATTTCATTTAAAAAACACCAATCTTATATTTCGATGGGCCGATTTTTGCTTGACGGCCGGCAAAACATAAAATTGGGGTTTTTTGAATGAAATTAAATTCATTCAATAAGGTAGAACTTATAGATTTCAACTATTTGTTAATAATTTTCATATTCCAAAGTTCCAACTTAGCCAAAAATTGGGTTTGACGGTTCGAAATTCCTGTTTTCCGTTTTGCATCGGACCATGCCTTTATAATAAAATACGTGGACGTTGTTTAATATTTTTTGTTTATAAACAAACCAGTAATATGATAAGAAATTAAGATTGCTTGATTATTTTCTTAAATTTGTGTTTGGGTATGACGGAAAATAGTGAACAACCTCCGGCCGATAAAAGTGCTAACAGTTTCGGATAATATTCATCAGCCTCGTATTCGCCTCGGCTGTCAAAAAATTATCCTCAACTGTTATACCCTTAATATCGGCCTAATACCGTTAAATACTGTAACCAAATTACGTTGTGTTTTTCAGTCTGTTTGTTAATCTTTTGGTATCAATGTCCAGTTTGTTAGGAAATTGATAAATTTCGCGAGGCGTTTCATTTATTTTACCTCTTTTATAAACATGCCAATTCAACAAATTATTTTAATTTTAGGTAAAACTTCCACACCATTCATGAAATTATTTATGTGGATACGTTTGATTTTACAATTGTCAGCAAAAAGGGTAAAATTAAAATTTTTATTTAAAACTGTAACCACCCACAAAATTTCTATTTCGTTCTGGAATTCCAAAACAATAATATGTACAGTATATTAAATTGTTTCCCCTTTTGTAGTAAATTCGGTCGAAAATATGTGTGTGCACTTAAATTAGAATTGAGGATCTATATGTTTTATGACTTAAACACCGGTTGATAAGTTCTTTATGATATAAAATAGGGATCCTGAAAACAAAAATTATCATTGTTCTAAAATTATTCTTTTATTGTTTTACAGCCTTTTCTTCAATTTTTTTAATAATCGTTCGGTTTTATCAAATGCATTTTCTAATCATTCATGCTTGATGAAATCATTTAACTCAGATCTTCTATCAGATGTTTATGTTATTAGTTTTTTACGTGCTAACTTTTATTTGTCTTTTTATTCTGCATGTGATTAATAATCTTTGTGAAAGAAAACAAGTGTCTTGATCTGTCATTTTTTAAATATTTTAATAGTTGTTATCAAAAATAGTGCATATATAAAGACTAAAAATATTTTTTAATAAAATTGTGTTTTGGATTTTCCGTTATTATTAATTCAAACTAATACCTACAACCGTATATTTATTTAACTAACAAATTTACATCTTTTTGTTTAATTTAATATTCATTTACCTAATACTCGTCAAAATGGTTTTTGCAAGATACAATAATAAACGGAGTCGTAACCAAATTACTATTAATTCTGTAGAAAATGCATTACGTTTAATTAGAGAACCCAACGTAATAATATCTACGTCGAACACATTACAAATGGAAAAAATTTGCAAGTTAATTGGAAGTCAAAATATCAGGAAGAATCGAATTGCAATAAATGATATTTGGAGGAAAAAACTTAAAACTTATAACATTCAGTCCGAAAATTCAAGAAAGAGTATCCAATCAAATAATGAGCTGGTGTTACCAACAGGAGATAAGTCGATTAATTCGGAATACCATCTGAATGGCGTGCCAGACTTTATTACTTCTCCAATTATCGAGCAACCCCCAACAAATTTAGAAAACATTCACATTGAAAATGATGTAGATACCTTATTTATTTTTGGCACTGATTTTTTAGAAAATAATGACGAAAATATTGCCTTTGAAAATATAACGGAAAAACATTCAGAAGATACGATATTTAGCAAAAAGATTAACAATTTAAATACAAAACCAAATGTTAATAAAACAGGTGAACTTGTTCAATTTAAAAAACAAACCTCGCGAAACAGCAAATTCCACCAATCAAATTATAACCTTAATATTCCATTGGATGTTTGGAGTGATATTTTTTTGCCAAATGAAAAAAAATTCAACTCGTACGTTTATTCAAACGTAATTTCAGACAACCTTACCAAGCTGAGTGGGTGTCAAATAAACATTAAAGGCTATGATATTAGTGCGAACCATATCACTATTAGGGCTTACTGTGGGCACAAAAGTGAAAATGAAACTTGCCGACAATATAAATTGGTAAACAGAACATTAACGAGTGGGAATTTTTCAGTTTATAGTACAAATGACCCCATTGTGCATCCATATAAAAAATTTAAAAAAACAACTAAATTTAATCGTGCCATTTATAAAAAAAAACTTCTAAAAAACTCTGCAGAAATTGTTGGCGAAATGCTCATCGAGGAAGAGGATGCAGATTTCGCAATAAAGCACAATACAATCCAAACAGCGAAAACGAGCGATGTGTTGAGGAAGATCCGTTCAGAAGCATTACAAAGCCAAGACAACTCGTCAAATGATTTCGCTGATCTCAGTGAAGAAATGGTGAAGAACGAAGGGGAGAATCAATTTATACAAAAAATTGGTTATCGACCGTTTCTTGTAATAACTTTCAGCAAACAGCAAAACGAGATATTGAAATTGATGCAAGATATTAAAGTCGATGATGATCTCGTCGTTTACATGGACGCCACTGGAAGCCTCGTCAGAGCACCGTACAAACCTTGTAAATCAATTTTTTACTATGCAATTATAGTACCGGCCGCGGTTAATAGTACGGAAAAGACTACGCCGTATCCCATAACAGATATGGTAAGCGCGAGTCATTCAATGGATACAATTGGAGGTTGGCTGAGATCTTATCGTCTGTTTACAGAAAGAAATTTAAAGAAATGGCCGATATTTAATGCCGTAGTGACGGATTTTTCATTTGCGGAAATTAACTCTGTAATGGACGCGTTCAACCACATGAGTATCGTTGAATATTTGGAAATAACTCATAAGTGGGCTATTAACGATGATACGAGTAGTGCTAAAACTAAACAAAGCGTTGTGAAATTGTATCTGTGCTGTTCTCATTTGTCACATACTATGGCACAAGATATAAAAAGTCATTTTAAAATTGGTTCAACCCAAAAAATTGTGCAAGAGATATTTGCATCATTATTCATGGCGAAAAACTATGAGACCGCTAAAGAGATTTGGCTTAATTTCTCAATTTTATTAAAATCCAAGCAAATTACTTCTAAAGTAAGAAATGCCTTGGAATTAATAACAACAATACTAGGGGAAACTATTACTTGCAGCAAAAGTAACGTAGAAGACAATTTTGTACCAGAAAAAGCGAAGCCAGAAAAAGCTAGGAAAACCATTTATTTACGAAGTCCATTCTATGTAGACTTTAAAAGAATAAGCGACGGCGTATTAGATGACAAAGCTGCTGTAACTGGGGGGCTAAATAATTTTTATAATTTAAAATTTTTGGAATTAAGTTTGAAAAAGTATATAACTTATTTATCTTTGTGGAGCGGTATTTTAAAAAATGGAGCAAGGCACAGTAATAGCCACATCGAAAACTATAATGCTGTCATAAAAAGGCGGATGAAAACCTCAACAAAAATTGGAAAACTTCCGACAAAAGTGGGCCGTTTTATAAGAGAAATTAATTGTAGAAATAAAATTATACACAAAAGATTAATTGCCGACATCCCAACTTCATCTTTAAAAAAGTTCATTAAAGAAAAACCGAAAAATACTAAAACAACAGATTTCACCTTACAGGATGTCCAAAACGAAGAATCAGTATGGAAGGGGAAAAACTTGAACAATTTGACTCCTAAGGGAAAAAACAATAATTTTAATTTAAAAACTATTAAAAAAATTAACCAGTTACCTGCTAACGAACGTACTATTAGTACAATTGGACTACTAACTGAAAATTCATTGTCTGAAACGGTAACACCAAAAAGACCACAGCCAGGATTAAAAAAGAAAAACTTATTTGAAAACAACCAAAGGGCCATAACATTGATTAAGAATGCAAGCAAAACTTGTACATATTACAAAAATTCTTGCTGCGTTGACTCACTTCTTCAAGCACTAGCCCTTGGTTATGCAAATATTTCAGAAGTCAATAATAAAAAAGTACTTGAAGTCCTAGAAAACGGAGATAAAATACAAAAAATTATTTATCAAGTTATAAATAATGATAAATCATATGATTTATATAATCTTCGTAAAGAAGTCCTAATTGATTTATATGGGATAAATGAGGACTGTTATAGTGGTATACTAGATATAGCTAGTACAATTTTAAAAAATATCCCCAGCGTAGTAGTCAATTTAAAATGCGACGAATGTGAAGCTATTTGCATAGAAGATAGATCTGTAGTTTTACTGGACATGGACAAACTTGGATCTTTCGGATTAAAACAGCTCAGTTCATGTTTGCAGGAGATACCCATGAAAGGTTGCGATAATTGCCCCAGTAAAATGCAAATCGATTCGGTAGATTATCAAGACATCGTATGCATCTATACTGAGCGCATGTACAAAGAACAACATAACACGACTATAGATCAGATACAGACAAACATGGTACTAAACAATATATTTTATGAGTTCGTTTCTCTAGTAAGTCATCAGGATGTGGGAACAGGACACTTCATAACTTACGGCAAAAATAATAATAAATGGAAAAAATACGATGATTTAAGTTGTTGCGTGTCTGTGATAAGAAATATACAAGCCCAGAAAATTGACCCTCATATAATTATTTACACAAAAAGTAAAATTAATTATTAATAGTTTTTAGTATTTTAATAAATGTAATTGTAAATGAAATATATGTTAATATTTATTTTCGAATTAATTTTTTTTTTTGCTAGTTGGCGTAGATCATACGCTCATCGAAAAGCGACAATGCTATTTATTAGAATTAGGTCACCCTAAAATCAAATGATAATCACAGACCAATTGTCGTTGTCGTCAGGGGCATTTCGATGTATTCCTTGATCAGGTTAACGATAGAAATAGGCTTATAAGCCTTTACATATCGAGATATAAAGATAGAGTAATGGATCCGACTTTAAATGGACCTCATATGGCAATAGGGCAATATAGCTTGTGTTTGGAAATCCCTGTGGACACGGCCAAGTGATGAGATATTGAGATATTTCAATAAAATTTTACATTTTTTACAAATGGCGTTTTAACAATATTTTGTAAGAACCTTAAATGGACCTCATATGGCAATGTGGCTATAAAGATTGCACTCAGGGAAGTCAAAACTATCTTTTGGCATCAGCCGATATGTTTGGAAATCCCTGTGGACACGGCCAAGTGATGAGATATTGAGATATTTCAATAAAATTTTCTATTTTTTACAAATGGCGTTTTAACAATATTTTGTAAGAACCTTAAATGGACCTCATATGGCAATGTGGCTATATAGGTTGCACTCAAGGAAGTCAAAACTATCTTTTGGCATCAGCCGATATGTTTGGAAATCCCTGTGGACACGGCCAAGTGATGAGATATGAAGATATTTCAATAAAATTTTACATTTTTTACAAATGGCGTTTTAACAATATTTTGTAAGAACCTTAAATGGACCTCATATGGCAATGTGGCTATATAGATTGCACTCAAGGAAGTCAAAACTATCTTTTGGCATCAGCCGATATGTTTGGAAATCCCTGTGGACACGGCCAAGTGATGAGATATGGAGATATTTCAATAAAATTTTACATTTTGTACAAATGGCGTTTTAACAATATTTTGTAAGAACCTTAAATGGACCTCATATGGCAATGTGGCTAAATAGATTGCACTCAAGGAAGTCAAAACTATCTTTTGGCATCAGCCGATATGTTTGGAAATCCCTGTGGACACGGCCAAGTGATGAGATATTGAGATATTTCAATAAAATTTTACATTTTTTACAAATGGTGTTTTAACAATATTTTGTAAGAACCTTAAATGGACCTCATATGGCAATGTGGCTATATAGATTCCACTCAAGGAAGTCAAAACTATCTTTTGGCATCAGCCGATATGTTTGGAAATCCCTGTGGACACGGCCAAGTGATGAGATATTGAGATATTTCAATAAAATTTTCCATTTTTTACAAATGGTGTTTTAACAATATTTTGTAAGAACCTTAAATGGACCTCATATGGCAATGTGGCTATATAGATTCCACTCAAGGAAGTCAAAACTATCTTTTGGCATCAGCCGATATGTTTGGAAATCCCTGTGGACACGGCCAAGTGATGAGATATGGAGATATTTCAATAAAATTTTACATTTTGTACAAATGGCGTTTTAACAATATTTTGTAAGAACCTTAAATGGACCTCATATGGCAATGTGGCTATATAGATTGCACTCAGGGAAGTCAAAACTATCTTTTGGCATCAGCCGATATGTTTGGAAATCCCTGTGGACACGGCCAAGTGATGAGATATTGAGATATTTCAATAAAATTTTACATTTTTTACAAATGGCGTTTTAACAATATTTTGTAAGAACCTTAAATGGACCTCATATTGCAATGTGGCTATATAGATTGCACCCAGGGAAGTCTAAACTGTCTTTTGGCATCAGCCGATATGTTTGGAAATCCCTGTGGACACGGCCAAGTGATGAGATATTGAGATATTTCAATAAAATTTTCCATTTTTTACAAATGGTGTTTTAACAATATTTTGTAAGAACCTTAAATGGACCTCATATGGCAATGTGGCTATATAGATTCCACTCAAGGAAGTCAAAACTGTCTTTTGGCATCAGCCGATATGTTTGGAAATCCCTGTGGACACGGCCAAGTGATGAGATATTGAGATATTTCAATAAAATTTTCCATTTTTTACAAATGGTGTTTTAACAATATTTTGTAAGAACCTTAAATGGACCTCATATGGCAATGTGGCTATATAGATTGCACCCAGGGAAGTCTAAACTGTCTTTTGGCATCAGCCGATATGTTTGGAAATCCCTGTGGACACGGCCAAGTGATGAGATATTGAGATATTTCAATAAAATTTTCCATTTTTTACAAATGGTGTTTTAACAATATTTTGTAAGAACCTTAAATGGACCTCATATGGCAATGTGGCTATATAGATTGCACCCAGGGAAGTATAAACTGTCTTTTGGCATCAGCCGATATGTTTGGAAATCCCTGTGGACACGGCCAAGTGATGAGATATGAAGATATTTCAATAAAATTTTACATTTTTTACAAATGGCGTTTTAACAATATTTTGTAAGAACCTTAAATGGACCTCATATGGCAATGTGGCTATATAGATTGCACTTAAGGAAGTCAAAACTATCTTTTGGCATCAGCCGATATGTTTGGAAATCCCTGTGGACACGGCCAAGTGATGAGATATGGAGATATTTCAATAAAATTTTACATTTTGTACAAATGGCGTTTTAACAATATTTTGTAAGAACCTTAAATGGACCTCATATGGCAATGTGGCTATATAGATTGCACTCAAGGAAGTCAAAACTATCTTTTGGCATCAGCCGATATGTTTGGAAATCCCTGTGGACACGGCCAAGTGATGAGATATGGAGATATTTCAATAAAATTTTACATTTTGTACAAATGGCGTTTTAACAATATTTTGTAAGAACCTTAAATGGACCTCATATGGCAATGTGGCTATATAGATTGCACTCAGGGAAGTCAAAACTATCTTTTGGCATCAGCCGATATGTTTGGAAATCCCTGTGGACACGGCCAAGTGATGAGATATTGAGATATTTCAATAAAATTTTCCATTTTTTACAAATGGTGTTTTAACAATATTTTGTAAGAACCTTAAATGGACCTCATATGGCAATGTGGCTATATAGATTCCACTCAAGGAAGTCAAAACTATCTTTTGGCATCAGCCGATATGTTTGGAAATCCCTGTGGACACGGCCAAGTGATGAGATATGGAGATATTTCAATAAAATTTTACATTTTGTACAAATGGCGTTTTAACAATATTTTGTAAGAACCTTAAATGGACCTCATATGGCAATGTGGCTATATAGATTGCACTCAGGGAAGTCAAAACTATCTTTTGGCATCAGCCGATATGTTTGGAAATCCCTGTGGACACGGCCAAGTGATGAGATATTGAGATATTTCAATAAAATTTTACATTTTTTACAAATGGCGTTTTAACAATATTTTGTAAGAACCTTAAATGGACCTCATATTGCAATGTGGCTATATAGATTGCACCCAGGGAAGTCTAAACTGTCTTTTGGCATCAGCCGATATGTTTGGAAATCCCTGTGGACACGGCCAAGTGATGAGATATTGAGATATTTCAATAAAATTTTCCATTTTTTACAAATGGTGTTTTAACAATATTTTGTAAGAACCTTAAATGGACCTCATATGGCAATGTGGCTATATAGATTCCACTCAAGGAAGTCAAAACTGTCTTTTGGCATCAGCCGATATGTTTGGAAATCCCTGTGGACACGGCCAAGTGATGAGATATTGAGATATTTCAATAAAATTTTCCATTTTTTACAAATGGTGTTTTAACAATATTTTGTAAGAACCTTAAATGGACCTCATATGGCAATGTGGCTATATAGATTGCACCCAGGGAAGTCTAAACTGTCTTTTGGCATCAGCCGATATGTTTGGAAATCCCTGTGGACACGGCCAAGTGATGAGATATTGAGATATTTCAATAAAATTTTCCATTTTTTACAAATGGTGTTTTAACAATATTTTGTAAGAACCTTAAATGGACCTCATATGGCAATGTGGCTATATAGATTCCACTCAAGGAAGTCAAAACTGTCTTTTGGCATCAGCCGATATGTTTGGAAATCCCTGTGGACACGGCCAAGTGATGAGATATTGAGATATTTCAATAAAATTTTCCATTTTTTACAAATGGTGTTTTAACAATATTTTGTAAGAACCTTAAATGGACCTCATATGGCAATGTGGCTATATAGATTGCACTCAAGGAAGTCAAAACTATCTTTTGGCATCAGCCGATATGTTTGGAAATCCCTGTGGACACGGCCAAGTGATGAGATATTGAGATATTTCAATAAAATTTTACATTTTTTACAAATGGCGTTTTAACAATATTTTGTAAGAACCTTAAATGGACCTCATATGGCAATGTGGCTATAAAGATTGCACTCAGGGAAGTCAAAACTATCTTTTGGCATCAGCCGATATGTTTGGAAATCCCTGTGGACACGGCCAAGTGATGAGATATTGAGATATTTCAATAAAATTTTACATTTTTTACAAATGGCGTTTTAACAATATTTTGTAAGAACCTTAAATGGACCTCATATGGCAATGTGGCTATAAAGATTGCACTCAGGGAAGTCAAAACTATCTTTTGGCATCAGCCGATATGTTTGGAAATCCCTGTGGACACGGCCAAGTGATGAGATATTGAGATATTTCAATAAAATTTTACATTTTTTACAAATGGCGTTTTAACAATATTTTGTAAGAACCTTAAATGGACCTCATATGGCAATGTGGCTATAAAGATTGCACTCAGGGAAGTCAAAACTATCTTTTGGCATCAGCCGATATGTTTGGAAATCCCTGTGGACACGGCCAAGTGATGAGATATTGAGATATTTCAATAAAATTTTACATTTTTTACAAATGGCGTTTTAACAATATTTTGTAAGAACCTTAAATGGACCTCATATGGCAATGTGGCTATAAAGATTGCACTCAGGGAAGTCAAAACTATCTTTTGGCATCAGCCGATATGTTTGGAAATCCCTGTGGACACGGCCAAGTGATGAGATATGGAGATATTTCAATAAAATTTTACATTTTGTACAAATGGCGTTTTAACAATATTTTGTAAGAACCTTAAATGGACCTCATATGGCAATGTGGCTATATAGATTGCACTCAGGGAAGTCAAAACTATCTTTTGGCATCAGCCGATATGTTTGGAAATCCCTGTGGACACGGCCAAGTGATGAGATATTGAGATATTTCAATAAAATTTTACATTTTTTACAAATGGCGTTTTAACAATATTTTGTAAGAACCTTAAATGGACCTCATATTGCAATGTGGCTATATAGATTGCACCCAGGGAAGTCTAAACTGTCTTTTGGCATCAGCCGATATGTTTGGAAATCCCTGTGGACACGGCCAAGTGATGAGATATTGAGATATTTCAATAAAATTTTCCATTTTTTACAAATGGCGTTTTAACAATATTTTGTAAGAACCTTAAATGGACCTCATATGGCAATGTGGCTATATAGATTGCACTCAAGGAAGTCAAAACTATCTTTTGGCATCAGCCGATATGTTTGGAAATCCCTGTGGACACGGCCAAGTGATGAGATATGAAGATATTTCAATACAATTTTACATTTTTTACAAATGGCGTTTTAACAATATTTTGTAAGAACCTTAAATGGACCTCATATGGCAATGTGGCTATAAAGATTGCACTCAGGGAAGTCAAAACTATCTTTTGGCATCAGCCGATATGTTTGGAAATCCCTGTGGACACGGCCAAGTGATGAGATATGAAGATATTTCAATAAAATTTTACATTTTTTACAAATGGCGTTTTAACAATATTTTGTAAGAACCTTAAATGGACCTCATATTGCAATGTGGCTATATAGATTGCACTCAAGGAAGTCAAAACTATCTTTTGGCATCAGCCGATATGTTTGGAAATCCCTGTGGACACGGCCAAGTGATGAGATATGAAGATATTTCAATACAATTTTACATTTTTTACAAATGGCGTTTTAACAATATTTTGTAAGAACCTTAAATGGACCTCATATGGCAATGTGGCTATAAAGATTGCACTCAGGGAAGTCAAAACTATCTTTTGGCATCAGCCGATATGTTTGGAAATCCCTGTGGACACGGCCAAGTGATGAGATATTGAGATATTTCAATAAAATTTTCCATTTTTTACAAATGGTGTTTTAACAATATTTTGTAAGAACCTTAAATGGACCTCATATGGCAATGTGGCTATATAGATTCCACTCAAGGAAGTCAAAACTGTCTTTTGGCATCAGCCGATATGTTTGGAAATCCCTGTGGACACGGCCAAGTGATGAGATATTGAGATATTTCAATAAAATTTTCCATTTTTTACAAATGGTGTTTTAACAATATTTTGTAAGAACCTTAAATGGACCTCATATGGCAATGTGGCTATATAGATTGCACTCAAGGAAGTCAAAACTATCTTTTGGCATCAGCCGATATGTTTGGAAATCCCTGTGGACACGGCCAAGTGATGAGATATTGAGATATTTCAATAAAATTTTACATTTTTTACAAATGGCGTTTTAACAATATTTTGTAAGAACCTTAAATGGACCTCATATGGCAATGTGGCTATAAATATTGCACTCAGGGAAGTCAAAACTATCTTTTGGCATCAGCCGATATGTTTGGAAATCCCTGTGGACACGGCCAAGTGATGAGATATTGAGATATTTCAATAAAATTTTACATTTTTTACAAATGGCGTTTTAACAATATTTTGTAAGAACCTTAAATGGACCTCATATGGCAATGTGGCTATAAAGATTGCACTCAGGGAAGTCAAAACTATCTTTTGGCATCAGCCGATATGTTTGGAAATCCCTGTGGACACGGCCAAGTGATGAGATATTGAGATATTTCAATAAAATTTTACATTTTTTACAAATGGCGTTTTAACAATATTTTGTAAGAACCTTAAATGGACCTCATATGGCAATGTGGCTATAAAGATTGCGCTCAGGGAAGTCAAAACTATCTTTTGGCATCAGCCGATATGTTTGGAAATCCCTGTGGACACGGCCAAGTGATGAGATATTGAGATATTTCAATAAAATTTTACATTTTTTACAAATGGCGTTTTAACAATATTTTGTAAGAACCTTAAATGGACCTCATATGGCAATGTGGCTATAAAGATTGCACTCAGGGAAGTCAAAACTATCTTTTGGCATCAGCCGATATGTTTGGAAATCCCTGTGGACACGGCCAAGTGATGAGATATGGAGATATTTCAATAAAATTTTACATTTTGTACAAATGGCGTTTTAACAATATTTTGTAAGAACCTTAAATGGACCTCATATGGCAATGTGGCTATATAGATTGCACTCAGGGAAGTCAAAACTATCTTTTGGCATCAGCCGATATGTTTGGAAATCCCTGTGGACACGGCCAAGTGATGAGATATTGAGATATTTCAATAAAATTTTACATTTTTTACAAATGGCGTTTTAACAATATTTTGTAAGAACCTTAAATGGACCTCATATTGCAATGTGGCTATATAGATTGCACCCAGGGAAGTCTAAACTGTCTTTTGGCATCAGCCGATATGTTTGGAAATCCCTGTGGACACGGCCAAGTGATGAGATATTGAGATATTTCAATAAAATTTTCCATTTTTTACAAATGGCGTTTTAACAATATTTTGTAAGAACCTTAAATGGACCTCATATGGCAATGTGGCTATATAGATTGCACTCAAGGAAGTCAAAACTATCTTTTGGCATCAGCCGATATGTTTGGAAATCCCTGTGGACACGGCCAAGTGATGAGATATGAAGATATTTCAATACAATTTTACATTTTTTACAAATGGCGTTTTAACAATATTTTGTAAGAACCTTAAATGGACCTCATATGGCAATGTGGCTATAAAGATTGCACTCAGGGAAGTCAAAACTATCTTTTGGCATCAGCCGATATGTTTGGAAATCCCTGTGGACACGGCCAAGTGATGAGATATTGAGATATTTCAATAAAATTTTCCATTTTTTACAAATGGTGTTTTAACAATATTTTGTAAGAACCTTAAATGGACCTCATATGGCAATGTGGCTATATAGATTGCACTCAAGGAAGTCAAAACTATCTTTTGGCATCAGCCGATATGTTTGGAAATCCCTGTGGACACGGCCAAGTGATGAGATATGAAGATATTTCAATAAAATTTTACATTTTTTACAAATGGCGTTTTAACAATATTTTGTAAGAACCTTAAATGGACCTCATATGGCAATGTGGCTATATAGGTTACACCCAGGGAAGTCTAAACTGTCTTTTGGCATCAGCCGATATGTTTGGAAATCCCTGTGGACACGGCCAAGTGATGAGATATTGAGATATTTCAATAAAATTTTCCATTTTTTACAAATGGCGTTTTAACAATATTTTGTAAGAACCTTAAATGGACCTCATATGGCAATGTGGCTATATAGGTTACACTCAGGGAAGTCAAAACTATCTTTTGGCATCAGCCGATATGTTTGGAAATCCCTGTGGACACCGCTACACTATAATTTATATTGGTGTACATAATTTTATTTTAGATTTTAAGTATCCATTAAATTTTATGAATTTTAAAATATTAAATTAGTTAAATATTTTAAAATTTAGGTAAACATAATTGACGATTTCAATTTTTTTTTGAGATAGAAACTAATAAAAAGTAGTTTTTGTTTGGAAATTTCGGGCCCTCACGAATCTTTCAGTATATTCAGCAAAGGCACACACTCCGAAAATTTTTTCGAATTAACTACTTAGAGGACTTATCAAAACAATTGCCATTACAATTATTAAATGTAGTTTCATTATTTATTAAAAATGATATAAATGATAAAACTACCATAAAAGATTTGGCAGATTTGCTAATGGTAAAATACGCCTTTATGTAAAGTTATTATGCTAAAGTAAGTACTGCCATCTTATTGTTTCTTACCATTCCGGTTATGGTAGCTTCATCTGAAAGATCTTTCAGCAAATTAAAAATTATTAAAATCTATCTTAGAAACAAGATGGGACAAACTAATCGCGTTTAATCGAAACTTGAGCAATTTTTTAACATTGTCGCTCCCTCAATTAAATATTAGTACACATTTTACATATTCGTTTGTATTAACAGATAAATTAATAAATTATTAATAAACCGAAAATGACGAAAAAAATTTAATTCCAGATATATTTTTTTTCGGGATGGAATGTTATTTTGAGTTATTTCTTAATATTTTTCGGGCTGGGAGGCTTTTTCTGTTAGAAGAAGTTTTTTCGGGATGGAATTTTATTTTGAGTTATTTCTTAATATTTTTCGGGCTGAGAGGCTTTTTCTTTTAGAAGAGTTTTTTTTCGGGATGGTTTTCGGGCTAACTTCACATACATGGGGATTTTGATATTTCTACTTTTTTTAAGGTAGATATATTTATAAATGATTTGCTCTTTATTTTTTCTGATTAACAAGTCGAAAATATTGTGAGTGCCATTATTTTTAATATATTTTGTCAATAAAAAGCCGATAGAATCTTATTGATTTAATATAGACAAATTTTCTCTTTCAATAAGCTTTTTGTACAAATTGAACCTTCCACTTGATACATATTTAAATTGAAACATAACCGTAGAAAATAAGAAAACTTACAAGAAGCCCTTCTTCATACCAGAAGCTTTGTGAACAAACCTTCATAATTTTATTATTAAAGCTAAAAAAGAACCCAAACAATGTATATTATTGGCTTCGTCAGTGTGAAGTGCTTCACACAAATTGTAGCTAGACAAATTAACGAAAAATATACGGATAATGAAAATGTGTAGGCCTACATATAAAAGTGTATAAAAACAGTAAACCCAGGTATGGGGCAATATTTTCGTAAAGTGGCCAGATCGAGCCTTCCGAAAAAAATTTTGCCATTTTAAAAAAAAAAAAAGACTTCGACAAATTTTTGAAAATTATGAAAAGAGTAAGCCTATCGAAATCTCTGCTACACTACGGCCATTTTTCAAAATCTCCGAGATGTTACCAGGTGTAAGCCTATATTTCCATAAAAAGGACTTGTTAAGGTTACCGAAACGATTTTTTGTTATGCCTCCCAAAATCTAAAAAGCGAAAGCACCTTCTCTCTAAGTTTTTCCAGAATCACAATTCGGATCGATTCATTCTGTAATAAGATAACATTACGGTGAGTATTTAAAGAATTTTTTCTCACCTGTTAAGGAGCAAACCACTTCCAGTGCATTGGAAGAACTTCAGGCCATCCTTCCTGAATTAGTTGAACCACTCTACTCAATTGTCGATCCATTCCCGTCTCGCGGTGAATTGTTTCGAAGTCAATCGGAAAATCGACAATCTCATTCTTATACTGCTTTTCTATTTGTAGACACGTCTCAAAATTATAAAAATCGGTATCTGATCCACTTGGTAAACGAGACAACGCGTCTGCGTTGGAATGTTTTGTTGTCGGTCGGTATCGGATAGTGTAATTATACCCCATCAGCATGATCTCCCAACGCTGACACCTCTGGATAGTAATAACTGGCAGTTTGTTCTCAGAATGAAAAAGACTGACCAACGATTTATGGTCAGTTAGCAGTTCGAAAGGACGTCCGTATAGATATTGATGAAATTTCGTGCATCCAAAAATAATTGATAATGTTTTCTTCTCGATCTGTGAATATTTGCGGTGGTGTTCGTTTAGTGTCTTTGACGCAAAAGCGATTGGTTTTTCCTCACTATTATTGTAACGGTGAGATATTACAGCCCCTATTCCGTAGTCTGACGCATCTGTAGCTATAGTAAGAGCGGTAACTCGTTGCTGTATTGAATAAGTTTTGTGGCCTTTACTATTCCTTTCAACGACCGTTGTCTTGACTCATTCCAATTGAAATCGACATCTTTCCGACGTAACTTGTTTAGTGGAGCGGAAGTACTCGAAAAATTTCGCAGAAACTTGTGGTAATAGTTTACTTTTCCAGGAACGATTCGACTTCTTTCAAATTTTTCGGCCGGGGAAAATTATCAATAGCAACTACTTCCTCATGTGATGGTTGTATTCTCTCTTGTGAAATGATATCACCAAGATAGTTGATCTTAGTCATCAGAAATTGACATTTCCTAAGATTGTATTTTAAACCAGCTTCATCCAACCGTTAAAATAGTAGCTCTATTGACTTACCCGAAACCACGATGTCATCTAGGTAGCTAGCTGTGTTTGGTAGTCCCACCAAAAATTGATCCATGAAATTTTTAAATATAGCGGGTGCGCTAGCTATATCAGAAAGCATCCTTTGAAACAGATAAAGTCCTACTGGTATGTTTATTACTAACAACTCCTTTGGTGCGTCATCGATTAGAATTTGCAGATACGCTTCTGCCAAATCAAGTTTTGAAAACAATTTGCCGTTTCGGATACAATGAAATAACTCTTCAGCAAATAACTCTTTTCAATTGCGGATTTACTGTAACTTTAAAGTCCCCGCTAAGTCGAACAGACGTATCCGGTTTCGTCACGGCCACTATTGGAGCAGCCCATTGGCTATATTGGACCGCTTTCAAGACACTTATTTTCACTAAGCGCTCGATTTCCATCTTTACTGCCGCCATTTGAGAAAATGGGACGGTGCGACTCTTAAAAAATTTAGGAATCGCATTCTCTTTCAACACCAATTGGGTTCTGAAATTACTACAACAGCCCAGTTTATTTTCGAATATTTGCTTATAGGAAACAACACATACCTGACACCGATTCATTTAATTGCTTTTGGTGGACTACATCTGAAATGTTTTTTTCCATCTTCAATTGTTTGACATCCAACTTTTCTGACTATATTATTTGGACTCGTAAATCGAATGCATTGACCCAGTCCATTCCGAAAATGTTTGTTCTTTCCTCACTATTCGTGATCAGTAAGGGCAATTCTCGAATTTGATCTTGCAATTTGACAACTACATTTGAAATGCCTTTTAGCTGGACTGGACTTCCATCGTACGCTGCCAACTTGTGTTTTGTAAGTTGGTACTTAGGCTCTTGAAGCGGCAAATACCCCTTGGCTCCCAACATCGAAGCTGTTGTACCAGTATCGAACTGGAAATCCACTGGTACTATATTGACAATTATTGAAATAAACATTTTCCGACCAACTCTGTAGAACGGATTATCCATAGTATAAACCGACTTCTTGACTGCTGCTGGCTCGGTTGGCATCGACTCTTGTGATAATCTGGTTGACTTTTCAATTAGTTTGTTCTTTACGCACCCATCCACCGTTCTTGTCTCGTTGGTTTGGTAGATCTCTAGTGATTGGATATATTTCTTTTTTCCTTTATTGGTCCGCTGAGGTGATTTAGAACGATTGGATTGATCATTTCGAGAAGACATACATTCTGATTTGATGTGTCCTACCCGTTCACACCTGGTAACATCTCTGAGATTTTGGAAAATGGCTACAGTATAGCAGCAAGTTCAGCATATTTAGCCTTTTTCATACTTTTTAAAAATCTGTCGCGCATGCCATTTCTTTTTATTTAAATAGTATAATTGTTTCGGAAAGCATGTTCTGTCCACATTATGAAAATATCACGCCATGCCTAGTTCTACTGGATATATTTACACATTTTTTATGTAGGCCTGTACGTTTTTCGGTAGACGTACACTTTTCGTTAAATTGTGTAGCTGCACTTTATGTGAAATACTTCACAGCGGCACATGAAGAAGTATGTTGTTTAAAAAAAACAGTTAGTCGATTAAAAAAAAAAGAAATCTGAAGTTAATCCACTAATCAATTAAAACTACTTGCATTTTCCTAAAGGCCGATAAAATCATACGGAAGCTTTCAATTTTTTTGGAGAATTCCAACAATGAGTTTTATACGCGATTGCTGACAGGATTATGCCGAATCTAATTTTATTTGGCAAGCTCGTTGATTATACGTCTAATTAACATTTTTTGGACCAGAAAAACATCTCAGTTCGACAATCTAGTCGGTTCACTTTTATTCTCCGACGTTCTAATTCTGCGTTTTTTTTTTGTCATCCATAACATTAATTAGATGAATAATTCAAAAGAGAATCTATATTTATAAATTTGCTCGAGATTTCATAAACAAATTAGTGAAAAGTGCCAATATTTGGCGAGGACGATTTGAAATTATTGAATTTTTAAAAGCATTATCAAACGTTTATCAAAATTATGGAGAATTTATAAAACTTTAATTTTGTATTGTTAGGGTTACTGAAGAGTTTTCTTTAATTTATTATGTCGTCCATTATTCAAAATATAACAAATATGCAAACCATGTATCGAAAATCGATGCAAAATTTGTAGGTGGATAAACATGACTATTGTGATAAAGTTAGCAAAACTAAGGAAATCTGGAATAATTGTCCGCAACCTCTTTTATATACTATCTAACCATTAACGTCGGTGTCCAGAATCCAAATGTTTCGAATAATGGACAAAATCTGTTACAAGCGGGAGGCTAATCGTCTCTCAAATGCGTACAAGGGTGATCAGAAGTTCTTTGATTACATTACTGAGTCCTGGTTATCGCTTCAAAATATCTTGAGACGATATATTTTAGGGCCATCTCAGGGCTGTTATTTTTTAATTTACTTTTTATTATTTTTGTATATCTGCTGTAAAACAGTACAAGCTGATTTTGCTATCGCAGACCTTACCTACTAAATGTTGTTGTTTCTGGATGTATCAGTTTCCTACTAATGGTAGAATCTTCTATGAAGGTTCTGCCGTTAGACCGAGAGCTTGTGTTTTTATTTTAAATAATATTAGTGCTTCTCTCATTCATGAGTTTAGTTGTAACTGTGCTAATGCTTGTTACTCAATATACGATGTAAACCAATTTTTATTAATTGTATATGCCGGTACATCAACCGCTTTCTTGTTATCTAATTACGAAACAAAAAAACAGAACAAGTCTTTTAATTGATATAGTGTCCTGTTCTGGAGGAATATACAATTTGATGGTGTGTTATGTTTTCGGAACTTCCCTGATGCATCTAACGATCTTTTGAAGTTAAGTTTGCTTCCGGATTAACTTCAAGCTCTTGTCATAATTACTTAGTCGGTGATGTTCTATTACGAGTTAGTTTATAGAATGAAACACACTAACACTAAATTTCTCTCTTGATCTTTTTGATTGTAAGGCTATCTTTGGAATACCATCTAGAAATTTAACAAACAATTTCTCCAGGAAGTTTGGTTTTCTTTGTGCTAACATGCGCTTGTAATGACTTTCATTAAAATATGTCTGAAAACGATCAACAAGGTAATATTTTAGATGTGCCTTCCGACCCGTAAGTATTTCGTTCGGAAAATGTCCAGTACTAGTTTAAACAGTTTTTGACTGTTTTTTCTTAAAATGACCGATACGCAATGCTTCAATCGACTTCAAATTTTGTGAACAGATACTTGTAGATGATGAAACAAGAAATGTAAAAATGTCGAAAATTTTATTTTTTATTATCTAATGAGCCATAATCAAATGTAGCTTTTCGAACATTTCAGATAAGTAAAATACATTTTATGAGAAATAAAATGTTCTAGATTATTGCAAATTTCGTAATGGGCTATTCCCTCAGAAATGTCATGCATGACATTACATGTTTCAATATCAACTATGTTAAACGATTTTATAAAACTAAAAATACAATTTTATACGTATCTCGAAAACATGCCCTATTTCGCGGCATTATGATTTTCGATGTTTCTAAACATGCTAAAAAATCATTTTAGATTTTTTAGCTCACTAACAATAATTAAGCAATGGCTCATTTGTTAATTACTTACCAGTTAATGTTTCTCTATCGGTTTTAACATCCATAATCACACTTGTGTAGAATCTTCTACCTCGACATGAAGAGCTTGTATACTATTGATGGTTTCCAAAAATTGTTTTCCGTCTTTGTTATCAGAATAGCCAGCAAATATTTTTCTGTATCTAAAAATTTATTGGTATAGTTAGAATTTTATTCATATGTTCGTCAAAAAAGTTTATTGTGTATTAAGTTAGCATGTACTCCAGATTCCGTTGACTGAAACACCATCATTTAGATCATTTGGTTCATCATTTTAGTTACACTGTTGAAAGTGCCCCGATAAAAGTTTGATTTGTACTCTTGACTGGATTCCGATTCGGACCAAATAAATGAATGTTACATGAATTTTACCCGTTCCTTTATATTTCGTTTTAAATGAATTGGATTTTTCTGGATAGATTTTATCAATGCAGGAATGGTATCCATCATTGTAAAATAATATTTGTTATACAAACTTTCCAATCCAGGCCATTCAAGAAACAAATCTTGATTATTCTAATTGTGCATCTGTCGCAAATTAAAAGTAGCTGGCAATTTTTCTACTACCACGACTTCTGGTTGTTTGGTAAGCTTTGGCCACAGTTGATTCCCTAAGAATGTTTCATCAATATCATCAGATGTGCTTGGATTGGTTTTTGGTCTTTTGAGGTTATATCGACTCTTGATCACACCTTTTTCACGGTACTTTCGTCATAGGCTGTGGTATCTGTGAAATAGTTTTCCTTTTACTTTTGGTTCCTTACTTATGTATAAAGTATTCCTTAATAAACAAAATAAAACTTAATAAAATATTCTCTACATACATACCTATAACGGAACACCTGACTTAGCTCCTTTAAATACGACTCGCTG
The DNA here is from genome assembly GCA_958295665.1 of Tipula vernalis. Classification (NCBI taxonomy): domain Eukaryota; kingdom Metazoa; phylum Arthropoda; class Insecta; order Diptera; family Tipulidae; genus Tipula; species Tipula vernalis. Next base: position 163,593,501 of record OY282558.1, read on the forward strand.
AGTTAACATCTCTATCCGGTAGCTGCTGGAGCCTCTAGCATGTAGTCATCTTGCCTTGGCGCTCTTTTTCTGACCTTACATAGGTGTTGTGGACTGTATGAGGATAATTGAATGCGGATTCATCAACCGAATAAGTAAAACACCTCCAGTTTCAACTTTATAATTCGTATCACTTTATTAATTTATTTAATAATTTATTTTATTTTTATTTTCAATAATTTATAATTTTAACTTGTTCTCGCTGCTACGTTTTCGAATGCAATGTCACCTTTTTATTTTTCCAGAAAATTGTCATAAAAAACTCTTACAACTTTCTCTTTCTGGTGTAGTAAACAGGTGACATCTATATTCGATTAACATAGTTACATTGTATGTAATTTACTTTGATTTAGTACAACTTGTAGTCATACCTACTATACATAAATTATCTTGGTCATAAAATGTCGAACTGTCAAAGTGTTATGTAAACAAATGCAGAAGACAATAATTGCTAATGGTAAGTTTTAAATTTAATTAGTTTATATAATGCAAATTTAGATTAAATATAATTATTTTAGTATTTTAGAAGACGACAAAACAACTTGGAATATGGAAGATAATCCCTCAGATAAGTATAAATTTTAACTTGTTGATAAACTTGATTCTTTGTGGTGTTTTATTTTAATTAGCAGGAATCGCCGTGAGCGTGAACATACCGCCGACGTTGAACCATTTGGTTCAATATACTGGTAACATTACTAGTTTAGTTACTGGTCGTTTAAATATACCGGATTTTGTTCGAATGGTAACGACTCGTACAACTCCGTCTTTGCCTGGATGTAATTCCATGATTCGTCCAAGTGGCCAATTTGTTGGTCTCATATTTTCATCTCGTATCAATACAATGTCATCGATCTTCAAGTTCTTGTGTTTGTGTTGCCACTTAGAGCGATTGTGTAATGACGTTAAATATTCGGTGTGCCAACGGGCCCAAAAATTTTGCATCAGCTGTTGCACAAGTTGCCAACGTGACAATCGATTTTGTTGAACTGGTTTGTAGTCTGGGTCAGGCAACATTGTTAAACGGTGGCCAGTGAGAAAATGGGCTGGTGTTAGAGCGTCTTCTTCATCTGGCGATAGTAAACATAAGGGACGCGAGTTTAAAATGGATTCAATTTGCGTCAGAAGTGTTGTCATCTCTTCAAAATTCAATATGGTGTTACCAAGTACCCGTCGGAGGTGGTACTTTGTTGATTTAACCGCTGCCTCCCAAATACCGCCAAAATTGGGTGCGGATGGAGGAATAAGGTGCCACTTCGTATTGAAATCAATTCTATGTGGACAGCTTTAGTACTTAGGCATACGAAGATCGCAATGTATGCTTTGTGTGGGGTATTCTTTCTGCCGACTATGGATTTTAACCAAATAGGCCCAGCGTAATCAACTCCGGTTTGAAGAAAGGCGTATTTGAAGTTGACGCGCTCTGGTGGAAGATCGCCCATTAGTTGATTCATAGTATCTGCTCGATGTCTGGTACAAGAAATACATCTTCGGATACGTTGGCGAACAGCATTTTTACAATTAATGATCCAGTATTTTTGCCTAATTATTGATATTAATATTGATTGGGAAGCATGAAGATATCTGGTGTGTGTTTCATCTATCAGGAGTTGAGTAACAATGTTATCAGCTGGGATAATTATTGGAAACTTTGCGTCATACTGTATATTTGCGTGTCGAATTCGACTTCCAACCCTCAAAATACCATCAACGTCAAGAAATGGGTTGAGCGAAATAATTTTACTTGATTTTGGCAAATATTTCTTGTCAGTTAATAGCTTTATTTCGACAGCGAATGATTCATTTTGTACCCATTTAATGATAAGCTGTGTCGCGGTTTTAAAATTAGTGGGAGATAGAATAGCCTCTTTTTCTTCATGATTTTGAGACTTTCTTACGTTAGTGATAAATTGCAGTAGACGGGCGACGATTCGAATTAATTTTGAAAACTGAGAATATTTTTCGGCAAGATCAACAAAGAAGTCATTCCTAATGTTTGCAATGTATTCATGTACATTTGATCTTTTCTTCTCGTGATTATCATGAGTGTGTTGCAGATTCTTTTGATCGGGCCAATGTTCTTCATGTTGAATAAGCCACGGGGGTCCCCTCCACCAAAGTTCGAAATCTACTAATACGGAAGGCAGTATGCCGCGACTGGCGCAATCAGCTGGGTTTTCCTTTGTAGGTACATAATGCCAATTTGGTCTGGTTGTGCTTTCTAAAATTTCAGCTGTACGGTTTGCTATGTATGTTTTCCAAGAGCGAGGAAGGGACGAGAGCCACCATAATACGTTGGCGGAATCGGTCCACAAATATATGTCAGCCGTTGAACATTGGAGTGCTTGTACAACCGTTGTCATTAATCTTGTGAGAAGAAGGGCAGCGCACAATTCTAAGCGAGGAATTGATACGGGTTTGATGGGAGCCACTTTTGTTTTTGCTGTGACAATGTTTGTTTTTATAGTTCCATTTTCGTTGATGCACCGAGTGTAAATAACTGCTGAGTATGCTGTTTCCGAGGCATCGCAAAACCCGTGCAGTTGAAATTCTAAAGTTTTAGTCTGTAGCCATCGTGGTAAAGGGATTTTTTCTAGGTATTTGAATTCGGTTCTTAGAGATATCCATCTTTTGGAAATAGTAGTTGGTAAGGGATCATCCCACTCTAACTTTAACAACCATAATGATTGAAACAGAGTTTTTACTATAATGGTGGATGGAGACAGCCAACCAATTGGGTCAAAAATCTTTGACGCTTCGGATAACAGTTCTCGTTTAGTGGTTGCTGGATTCGGGTCAATTGAAACCTTGAAGTGAAAATTATCCGTTTTAGGGTTCCATTCCAATCCAAGTAATTTTACAGACTGTTTTCCTTCGTGAATTTGTATTGGTGTGAATTGCTGATTTTCTACTGGGATCGTGTTGAGTAGTGATGCACAATTTGAGGTCCATTTTCGTAGCGGTAATCGAGCGGCAGCAAGAATTTCCATTATTTCGTCTGTCAGCTTATGTGCTTCTTCCTCTGTATTTGATCCGGACATTAAATCGTCGACATATACATCTTCTCGGATAACCTTTGAGGCTGCAGGATATTGGTTCTGGTATTCGTCGGCTAATTTGATTAACGTTTTTGTTGCGAGATAGGGAGCAGACGCAGTTCCGTAGGTTACGGTTAGTAATCGATAATGCTGTAGTTGGGATAGTGGATCTTCGCGCCAACAAATTCGCTGGTAGTCAGTATCTTTTGGACTGACACAGATCTGGCGGTACATCTTCTCGATGTCCGCGGCGAATACAATGGAATGCTTTCTAAATCTCAACAAAATAGAATATAAAGTATTTTGAACAGTTGGTCCTACCAACAACGTATCGTTAAGCGAAAGGTGGTTTGATGTTTTCGAGGACGCATCAAATACCACCCTTAATTTTGTAGTGGTACTGGATTCCTTTAAGACTGCGTGGTGTGGTAAGTAGTAAGATTTGGTATCTGCGACATCAACTTCATCTGGTGGTATCAGTTTCATGTGGCCCATTGAAATATATTCCCGCATAAATGAGGTATAGGGTTCCTTTATGTGAGGATTCCTTTGCAGTTTGTTCTCCAACGAATAGAAACGTCGTTTGGCTGTGTTCAATGAATTTCCGAGTTCACCTCTGTTCGGTTTGAAGGGAAGGCTAACTATGAATCTTCCTTCAGGTGAACGTAAATGTGTTTGCTCAAAATGAGTTTCGCATAATTGTTCTTCGGTGGTTAGGTGTTTTTTAATAGGAATTTCTTCGGTTTCCCAAAATTTTTGTAAGGACGAATTAATATCCACTTCCGAAAGGACGGTAATAGTTGAGCAACAGTTTTGGCTGTCTTCGTTGATATTGCCGACTATGACCCAGCCGAATATGCTATTCTGCGCAATCGGTGTGCCAGTTTGCCCGGTCTTCTTACCGTCGGTGATGATGTCGAAGAAGTGGTCTGAGCCGATTAACAGGTCTACAGTACTGGTTTCGTAATAATTTGGGTCAGCAAGCTGCAGTGATTTTAAGTGATCCCAGTCTTGTGGACAAATTCTTGCTGACGGTAATGGCATTGCTATTTGCGGTAATATTAGAGCTTGAACTGTTAAATGGTGATTCGATTGGTAACGACTATATACGTCTAGACTGGTAGCTCGTTTGGCAGTGCCTGCGGTGGATGAGCCAACTCCGTTGATTTTTACATTTGCTCTTCGGGTGGATAGCGAGAGCCGTTTAACACATGCTTCGGTCATGAAAGAAGCCTGGGACCCAGAGTCCAACAACACTCGACAAGTTTGCATGTCTCCGAATGCATTCTTGACATGAACGAGAGCGGTAGGCAACAGAGCTTGACAATTATGGGTATTTGGTTCGATTGGTATGGTAGTTTCGTTACGATTGCTGCCAAGATGTAATTGGTAATAGGTTATGGGCTCTAGTTGCGTGGTTGATGTTGCGTTGACTAATTGAGTAGCTGCTTTTGCTGGTATGTTGATAGATGCTGTTGTTATGTTGGGTGATAACCTGTTGACTGAAGAGTCATGTGGTGTGTTGACTGATGAATTATGTTCGCATGACAGTGATGTGGTAATAAGTGCTTTAGGTGGACTTGAGTAATTGGTATTGACTGAGTGAGCGGACTGATTTGGTAAGTGTAGAAGACTGTTATGACGTCTTCTGCAAATATAACAGGATCTTTTCGAACGACATGATTGGACTGTGTGAGTGTCGCTCAAACAATTATAACAGCGTGAGGTTTTCTGAATATAGGAACGTCTTTCTGACACACTCATCTCTTTGAATTTAGGACACTGGTATAACAAATGTTCTACGTTACACATTGGGCAAAGTACAGCAGAAATTGGTATAATTGTATGTGATCGCCTGAAACTTGAAGCTATTTGAGGAGTTGGTTTACACACGACATCACGTATGCCCTCAAGTGTATCCGCTCGCATTAAGAGGCAGTCGATGAGCTCTTGTAACGTCGGGTGATCAATCTTAGCCGCTTGGTGTTGCCAAAATTGACGACTTTCATCGTCTAATTTGTTGACGATAATATAGATGAGCCAAGGGTCTCTTAATTCACCTTGTGTTCCGATCGCCTTGAGTCCCCTTGTGATTTCTTCTGTTGTGCTGGCTAACTTGCGTATGTTCGATGAGTTAACACGGGAAATCGCTGGCATGTGAAAAAATGTGTCAATGTAGCTGTTGATTGTAGCCTTTTTCTTGTCGTATCTCTTAATAAGTATTTGGTACGCCTCAATATAGTTGGCCTCCGTTACGCTTAAATGCCTAATCAGGCCCAGTGGTTCCCCTTTTAACAAACTTTTTAAGTATTGCAACTTTTGGGCGGCGGAGAGCGAAATCTTGTCATGGACGCAACTGTTGAAGAGGTCGAAGAAGCTTTGCCAATCTTGACAATCCCCTTGGAACACTGGGATGTGTAGCCTCGGTAATTTGGTTTCCATCATGGTTGAATGAAAGGAGACTTCACCGTTACTACCAGTGGCAGTTAGTTGATTTGAATGGAAACGCCGTATGCATCCATTGAGCAAAGCAACAGCATGGTAATATGTGTCGTCAAATGCCTCAGCTTGGGATTCAACATCTTGATCTAACTTGAACATGTGTTCCTCGGTTCTTGTAAACTCAGTCCATAGTAAGTTAGCCTTATCCACTCGTATTTTGATGTCCTCGTGGTCGGTGGTAGCTTCAAGAGTTTGGGCAAACGTGAGTATTTTTGTCATTCGTCCCTTGATGGAAGCACGCTGCCTTTTAAGAGCGTCCATGACGTTGCTGTTGTGCACAATGTGAATTAACTTTTTGAGATATGATAACACGTGGTTATGGTTAACCTTAAAACTTTGCACTTGTAATAAAAACGTTTAGATTTCACCGAGCAATGGCTTATAAAACACTGAGCACGCTATGCACTGAATTATCGAGATATGATACCGCGTGGTTATGATTAACCTTAAAAACTTCGCACTTATGTAATTTATATAAAATTGAGATTGGACAAGCGAACAATGGCTTTCTTCTTGCGATAAATAGAAAACACTACAATAATGGATATTAGGATCAACCTTATTTGAACCAAATTGAATTTAATAATATATAAATTAAATTTATTGATCGTTTATTGATAAAATTAAAAAATAAAAACAAATGAATAAAATGATACTTAAGGTTTGGATGGTGTTGAATGATGGTGTCCTTCCTGATTTTTCAATATGGTTGTAATATAGTTGTAAAACCTCGTGGTCGAATCACAAATTTACTGTTGGTTTGTAAATTTACTGGTTTGTAAATTTACCGGTTATAAATCCACTGGTTAGGGCGTGAATTTACTGGTTTGTTGTAAATTTATAGATTGTTTGTAAAATCACTGACGCACAAACGGCGAAGCGTGGTAGCTTGATAACGGTTGATTTTCCACCGGGCTGAATAAATTTATTGGTTGATTCCGTTTCGGAATCCGGCTCGAAGGACCAAATTCTATGTTGTGGACTGTATGAGGATAATTGAATGCGGATTCATCAACCGAATAAGTAAAACACCTCCAGTTTCAACTTTATAATTCGTATCACTTTATTAATTTATTTAATAATTTATTTTATTTTTATTTTCAATAATTTATAATTTTAACTTGTTCTCGCTGCTACGTTTTCGAATGCAATGTCACCTTTTTATTTTTCCAGAAAATTGTCATAAAAAACTCTTACAACTTTCTCTTTCTGGTGTAGTAAACAGGTGACATCTATATTCGATTAACATAGTTACATTGTATGTAATTTACTTTGATTTAGTACAACTTGTAGTCATACCTACTATACATAAATTATCTTGGTCATAAAATGTCGAACTGTCAAAGTGTTATGTAAACAAATGCAGAAGACAATAATTGCTAATGGTAAGTTTTAAATTTAATTAGTTTATATAATGCAAATTTAGATTAAATATAATTATTTTAGTATTTTAGAAGACGACAAAACAACTTGGAATATGGAAGATAATCCCTCAGATAAGTATAAATTTTAACTTGTTGATAAACTTGATTCTTTGTGGTGTTTTATTTTAATTAGCAGGAATCGCCGTGAGCGTGAACACATAGGTATGCTATCACGCCTATTAGGATAAAGCGAACTATGATACATGTCACTGCGTAGTGGTGCATATCATGCTTTGATACATTTACACTAGCATCTTGTAATTCAGCTATTTTCTTGTGGAGAACAGTAAATTCTCCTTCATTTGGAACTTCCTGAAGAATAGTTGTATTTTAGAGGGTCGTCCAATTGGTCGATAGATTGACCGCTGGTAGGAATGATAAATCTACTCTGCTTTTGATGGTTTTGTGACTTTTTAGTGTAATTAATCCAACTTTCAATGTACACCGTTCCTTGAGTGAAATCTTTCCGTTTATTGGAATAGTTAACGTAGTCATGTCTTCCCCGCAAACTATAATGGCTGGTTGTGGATGTTGCGATCAAAACAACCAGTTATTGTTCCTAAGTTTGACCCAGTTGGTTTATGACTTGTCTGCCTTTTGTTTCGCTGTCGCGCAATTATTTGTTTTCGTTGAGATTAACAATTGAAACTCACAAATAGTGTTGTTGAAATAAGCAGTATGCATTGGATGCTGAAGTATGGAGATATAGCTAGCTTCAATGAGCTTGCAATGATGGAACTCATAGCTGGATAGCATGTAGTACAGATCACGATGCATTGATGTTGCCAAGTAATCTATTGATGGTTGTATGAAGGTAGCACTTGATGTTGGGAATGATAAGGGCTTAAACAATTGATATGTTTCCTTGGTTAATAGGGGCAGCTTTAGCTCCAAAATAACATATTGTCCATTCAGACGTCCCTTGCAAGAGATTAGTTGATATAAGGTTATTTATTATTTGATCAGGGTCCTGATGTCCTGGCAGAACTACATCTGGTGGAGAGTGCTGTGTTATTTTGTTGATGAATATTTTGTTGATTTGCTATGCTAACTTTGGTGGTGTTAAAATGACAGTACTAACTACCTTATTGTGAGTATCTAGAACTGCTTCAATTAAATTCTGTTAAATCTCTTTAAATTTCAACATTGACATCAAGTTAATGTTGTTGAAATCGTTCAAATGCTCATTTACTTGCTGATTAAATATCTTCCAATGCTGAATCATTTCTGCCTCGTTTTTCTTAAGCAGACTGAAGGAGGCATCGGCAATAGGTGTCTGATTTTTTATGAGTTATAGTAAATACTCCTGATTCTCCCCGCTTTTTTCTATTTCCTGCTTATAATGTTCTGCATCACGATTGTCTAGTATCCCGAATACCTCGCTTGCTATATTTCCTACTATATTGATAACACCTCTTTTTCGTCTGTAATTTTTGCCGTGATGGAGTAACTCGTTTCTCTGATTGATATCTGCTAAGCTGTTGTGCAGTTTGTTGGGTCAGGGATAGAGAATGCTTATCTTCGAGATTGGTCATTTAAATTTGATACCGTGACTATTCTTTACCGTCACGACTCTAGTCAGCTTATCTAATCCCGGATGCAATTCGACAATTCGCCCAAGGGGCCACTTAGTCGGTGGCAGATTGTTGTCTTTAATCCAAACAATGTCATCTAGTTTGTCTTCTGGCTGTTTGCAATTCCATTTTGCCCGCTGTTGAAGGCTTGATAGGTAATCGGTCGACCATCGCTTCCAAAATTGTTGAACCATCTTTTGCAATAGTCTCCAACGCTGTCCTAAAGTTACATTTTCATGCAACTAATCTAATTCTGGAACGGCGAGTATATCGCCTATTAAGAAGTGACCTGGTGTTAGGACTACTTCAGACGGATCTGCCGATAAAATTACCAGTGACCTTGAATTGAGATATGCTTGGATTTGGGAAATTACTGTTGAAAGTTTTTCGTATGTTAGTTTGCTTTCCCCGATTATTCGCTTTAAGTGATACTTCATTGTATTGACTGCTGCCTCCCATAGCTCTCCGAAACGTGGTGCTGATGGTGGAATAAAATGCCATTCTGTGCCATTATTAGCCAACATTTTTTGAAGTTCTGAGTGGCTTGTTTTATACACCCACGCTTTTCCTTGTCGAGTAATGATCGAGCTCCGACAAAATTCGTATCATTATCAGAATAAATATGTTGGCATATACCTCTGCGCGCAATGAATCTTCTGAATGCTTCTATAAAGGCTATTGCAGTTAAATCGCTCACAATCTCGAGATGGACAGCCTTAGTTGAAAAACATACAAAGACTGCTATGTATTCCTTGTAGGACTTCGTGTCTCTTCCTTTAGAAACTCTGACTTGAATAGGTCCTGCAAAGTTTACGCTCGTGTGTGCGAATGGACATGATGGTAATACTCGTCCTTGAGGTAAGTCTGCCATTAACTGTAATTTGCAGGAGGATTTGAACCGATGACATGTTATACACTTATTTATTTCTGCCCGAATTATACTTCTGCCGTTTGTGATCCAGTACCTTCTTCTAAGAAGAGCTAGAGTTAGCTGGCTGCCGCCGTCCAATGTCCGTAGGTGTGCATCAGCTATCAGCAGCTTGGTTAAACGGTGTTTTGCAGGTAGTATGATTGGATGCTTGGTTTCGAAATGTAAGGCGCTGTTCGCAATTCTACCTCCTACTCGCAGGATTTGCTGTTCGTCAATAAATGGATTAAGCGATAAGAGATGACTTTTCGCTGAAACAGAGTCATGTTTTTGTAAACGAATAATTTCTTTCTGGAACTCCTCATGTTGTATCGCTCTGCATAATTCTTCTCTTGCTTCCTTGAACTCCAAACCGGTCGGTACGATGTTGTGCGTCATATGGCCGCCTTGCATCTTTAAACTTATCTTTATGAAGCGTTGACAATAGCTGATGATGCTGAATATTTTGTTGATGTCCGAATGTTTTTCTACTAGCTGCACAAATGGATTAACTATTTTAGCAGTAGCAGTTAACATCACATGCTACACCTCTAGTGCGGTGTCGTTGACTTGAATAGGTTATGGCCAATCATGAGTCGGCCTATTGAGCCATTTCGGACCCGTCCACCATAAACTGTAGTCATTCATCTGTGTTGGCTGAATTTCTCTAGACGCACAATCAGCAGGATTTTCCTTTGGTGCTTATATGGTGCCTTGTCCTGGATTTGAATCCATGTAAACTGAGCGGTGATTGACCATCGAAACAAAGCCATCTACTATCTGAGGTAATGTCTGGCTACTATCTGACGTAATGTTTGATCCCAAGAAAGGCCTGCTACCCAAAGGTGTTGCATGATTAGTTTAGCTATTATAGTAACTGGTGCTAACCATCCTAGGGGGTCAACGAATTTTGAGCTCTCTGAAAGTAGACTCCTTTTGGTAACGTTTCTGTTATCAGACTCCGATAACGAAAGGCGAAATCCGAAGCTGTCTGTGGCAGGTTTCCAACGAAGGCCGAGATTGAATCATCAAGCTTAAATTCCAAGATTCCAGTATTCCGCAGATTTGTTGGTACGGCGTTTAGTAGAGCTTGGTTGTTGGAAGCAAACTTTCGTAGGTTAAAACTTCCACATCTGAGCATTGCTATAAGCTGTTTCTGTGCTGATAATACATCGTCGAGCGTGTTGTTTCCAGATATGAGATTATCAACATAGAAATCAGTGAGAGCAATTTCCTTCGCGATTGGATATCTATGAGCTTCATCTTTCGCTAATTGTTGCAAGGTTCGCACCGCTAAGTAGGTCACGGTTGTAAGTTTGTATTCTTGCAGCTGTTCTCCAGGAGAGTTTCTCCATAAAATCCGCTGATATTCCTGATCTTCTTCATGAATTTTTATTTGACGAAACATTTTTTTCTAGATCTGCTGTGTAGACGTACTTATATTTTCGCCAGCGTAAAAGTATGCTCATTAAGTCCTGCTGCAATGTGGCGCCATTTAGCATTATTTCATTTAATGATGTCCCTGTGGATGTTTTTGCCGATGCATCGAAGGATATGAGTTTTGTCATTGTGCTCTCCTCCTTCAAGACAGCACGATGAGGAAGATAGTAGCGTTGGGTATCTCCATCTATGCTTTCAGTTTTCTTCATATGTCCTAAGGCATCATACTCGTCCATGAATTGTTGGTATTGTATTGCCAACTCAGGGTTCGTGGCCAGACGTTTTTCGACTTGGAGTAGTCGAGCGATGGGTGCTTTTTTTTATTGACCGAGTGGTTTGGAAACTAGTAATTTGTTATTAAACGGAATTCTTACCTTATAACTTCTATCGGTTAGGCGTATAAGAGTTTCGTCGTAAATTTCTTCACATTCCTTTTCTTCTTTTGTATTACTTCTTGGTTTATGTACTTCCTCGATTTCCCAAAACTTTTTTAATTGATTGTCAATCTCGTTGGTAGTTAAAATCATTGTCTGATACATTGCCATATTGACACTAGCAGATGTATTCCCAGTAAGAATGCATCCTAGTTTGGTTTGTTGTGCAATAGGCTCATTAGGTGCACTCAATTTTCATTAGATTCGGCATTATTATTTGCCCATAGTTATCTGCACCTAATAATATGTCAATTGTACCGGGTTCATAAAACGTTGGATCTGCCCAAATAAGATTTTTGGTATGGTTCCAATAATTTGGTTCAATGACCTTACCAGGCATGGTACGGGTTATATTTTTGAACACCATAGCCTTCATTTTGATCTTGAAATTTGAAGAAAACCGCGGAATAATGATGAACTCTACTGATGAATGAGCCGTACCGGCTACTGTCCGACCCATTCCGGCGATGTCTGCTTGAATCCGTGTTCTTGTAAGATTGAGATTGTTTGCTAACTCTTCAGTTATGAAGGTGCCTTGAGAGCCTGGATCAATTAAAAGACGGACCAAGTGTTTTTCATCATTACATGGTTTTTTTACCATAGCGGTAGCTAATAAAATGCTACCTTGCGCAGCTTTATTAGCTGTTTGTAGGACTGTTTTTGCAGGGGTTTCTTTCGGTTTTTTAGTTGCCTTTTCGTTGTCGTGGAGTAGCATATGATGAGATCCATTGCATGTTGCATATCTTTTGGATTTTGCTCTAGCAGCTGAAGTTCGTTCCACTATCGCTAAGTTTTGGAAAGTCTTGCAACCTGTAACTTGATGAGTCCCACCGCAATAACCACAGGATGGTTAATTTGTTGTTGCCACATGCGTTGCCTTCTTTGCAATGTTTTGTTGGTTTTGTGGCTGCGGTTTCTTGTTTCCCTTTTCTCTAGTTATAGTTGCTAGAGATTGAAATCTTGATTCCAAGAAACTAAAGAAATTTTTTAACGTTTGAATTTCTTTTGGATTTTTCATCGTACTCTCATAAATACGGTGTGTTTCAGCATCAAGTTTCCTCGTTAAAATGCCTATGACTAAGGCACTCCAGTGTTCTCTCTCTACACCTAAGTTGTTTATTTATTTATTTATTACCAGCACTAATAAATAGCATAGGCTACAATACCAATAATTTTGTATATAAAAAAGAGTTACAAATTATTATTTCGAATACGGCTCTTAAAAGATCCCTTGAAATGTTAAAATCGAAAAGTTCTGAATATTGCGTGTAATCATTCCAAAGCGGTGTCGTGTATTTTTCTTAACCCGATAGCAGATTCCACCGTCAACTGGGTAGATCTAACAATGCACTTAGGTGCTTGCTAGCTAATAGCCGCTTGTAATTGTATCTGGCAATAAGAGTATCCCTTGCAGTCATATAGTTGTCTTCCGATAGTGTGAGATGATTGCTTAGTTTCGCTGCTTGTCCTCTTACCATGTAAAGTAGATAATACATCCTTTCTTCGTTTGACGAACTCTCATTTTGATTAAACTCTCGTTTTATTGAACAGACTATAAAAGCTTGTCCATTGCTTGTAATCCCCGTAAAATAAGCGAATTTCAATGGTTGGCAATTTTATGTTTGTATTCTTCGTGACGCCGGCTTTAGGAAATCTGTTGAACTCTATTTCAAACTTCTGCTGAATCTCAATGACGCACAACTCGTATTTCGCTTGGATCTCTTCAAACAAGTTGTTTTGAAAGTATGCGTTTCCAAATTCTTCGTCAGTTGCATTTGCGATTATCTCCTCGTGGTTGTTATTAAAAGAATTCCAAGCGTCTGTTAGCTGTTTTATTTTAAGCTCACAATATGGCTTGTTGAAATTTTTAGTTCCGTATTTTGTGATGCTGCTTAAACTTTGTTTCATCATTTTTGATTTTGCCATTTGAACTTTGTAGCGCTTCTCCTGATCCTTATTATCTAACGTGACAGCTGAGATTTTATTTTCGTTTTCAAAATCATCGCCGTCATCTAAAATCTGGTAGGAGGAGGCGTCTGCTGCCTCATGTTCTAAATCCGCTTTGGCCTGTTGCTTTGCTTCCTCAGTTTGGCCTGGTGCTGCTCTTTTTTTGAGCCTCGAGAAGTAAATTTCTTGTCTCCTCAAATACATCCTTCACCTGTTTATAATAATTTTGTTTCCGATATTCATGGTCATCAGGTAAAGTATGTGTTAATTAGGCATCCACTGTGCAGAATTTATCATAGAGAAGTTGTAAGTAGATGAGCTGTTGTTCACAGTGTTCTACTATTTTTCTTTGCGGTCCATCCTTCTAGATATTGCTCTTTATTTTGTTGATCTTTCCAGTAGAGGTCTGCTCGCGTTAGGCTTTTACCGTGTCCATTTATCCCTTGAAGTGATTAAATTTTCTCCTTTGATAACTTTGATCTCCTTTTTTTTTGTACTGTTTTGCAAAGGCATGGTTGTTTTGTAGCTCGAAGGACCAATGTTTGATTCAACGTTATTTTCCGCTAACCGTTGGTCGGTGCTGCACAAAAACAACGTTTTGTTGAGTATACTTATAAACACTAAATTTTATTTGTTTGCGTTGTTTCTTATAAACAAAAAATATTATGCCTTTTACAACAACAGTATAAAAATATGCTAATTGTACATAATTTATATAATTAATGTGATTTGTACAAATTTATAGGTAAAAACTGCTGACAATGAAATATATTGATGTTATATTTGGTAAACTGCTATAACAATAAAAAATATAAAAAAAAAGATGCAATGTAGTGCATAGTGCATCCAGTATCTAATTTCTGCAAATGTATAAAAAACTGTTCACAAAGTTTAACATCAATATTAGCGTTATGTAGTCTTTTCAAGCCCTGTTGAATGTGTAGAATGCGAGAATGTTCTCTTTCGAGATTTTCATGTCTCGCTTTAGTTGACTCCAATGTGGATTTAATACGGATTAATTTTAATGTGCAAAGCTTAATTTCGTGAGAGCTTTGGCAAATAGCACTTTTATGAGGGTTATTTGGAATGAGATCGTGGAATCTGTTTTCATTCTCTAATCTGGAAATTAATATTTCAAGCGAATAAGATGTGAATTGGATACCACGAACATCTAATCTATATTCGGAGAACGTGCATGGCCTTACAGAGGACCTTAAAATGGGATGTCGTCAGGCATAACGATGATAACGATAAGCACAACTTGTTCGTTACTAGGTTTCTGTTCTTTATTGAGATAGAATGACGCAAGTTTAATTCTTGTTTAGTGAATATTTTAAGAGCATATTCAAAGATTTATAGAAACTGCTTGGAATTAAACCATACACTATTAGTATAGGGTTACCCAAATATCGATTTTATTCCCTTTAGACTTGTGCCAAATCTGATGACCAATGTAACCCAGAAAGTTGGCAGAGAAAGTCAGTCATTAAAATTTTCTTTGCTGTTAAAATAAAGTAATTTGTTTTAAATAAGTCCATTCAAATTACAAGAAACTTTTCCTAAAGTTTAGAAAAAAAAAACATGTTTGTTTTCTATCTATTCTTCTCTAATATCTTAGTTTAGATAGTTTTTTCTGGCTCTGTTTCTGCTTCTTAGGAGCTTTCAGAGAAAAACAATAATTAAAGTTTGAATCAAAGATTTAAATTATGATAATCGTTTTTTTGGAGACAGGTTTTCATACAGCTCCTATTTATTACCATAAGTTACTTCTTAGTTTTTCACCGATACATTAATCACAATTGCTTTAAAGGCTTTATAAAAGCAAACCAATTACACTGTGCTTCATATAAATTAAGTATAAAGGTAGTTAGAATTATAAAAATACAAAATTTCCATTGTAAAAGCTTATTTATTAGTTACACAAAACTTTTTGCTTGAGAATTTAATTTTATTTGCTTTAGTTCATATTATTGGTTAAAAGACATTAAAAAAAAGCAAAAGGAGCTTTTGACATATTTGGAAGTTTTGTTTTCGTAAAACAACTTGTCGCTGTATGAAATATTTTACTCAATACAAAAATCTGTCAATAAACTCGTTGAATCATTTCGATTTCATAACTACCATGATGGTTGAGTTGTTGAACTTCAAAAGAGTAAGTTTGTGATTCGAGCTTTTGAGAGTAGAATTTAAATAAAATATAATATGTAAGTAATTAAATGAGCAGAGTGATAAAAATTGAAAGGTTCCTCGGAAATGGCCATATTAAAAGCATTCGATAAACAATTTAATTGGTAACAAAGCTTTCATATTAGGAGCAACCTATTCTATATTTCACGACTCAAGCTTTTAATTATTATTTTTTGACTTTATAATTTACCCTGCGACTATCAGTGATTAGCATTACGTAATGATTAATTTGAAACAGCAATTTACAGATTTTTTGGTACACACCTACCACAAATATTGACGACAAAATAAAAATGGTTACCGCATATTTCCCATTAACCTTTTCCTAAATAAATATTTTGATTTTTTTTTTTTTGTTTCTTAACCGAACACTCAAAATTGTTGTTGCTATTCTTGTTTCATAGGTACTTAAATTAATGGTTTGACAGACAAAATTCATACCCAAATTTGTACTCCGACTATATTTATATAAAATCTGTATATGTATACAACTTAGGATGTATCGGACAGATTACACGGTAAAGTACTTTGCCGAAATGAATTTGGCCAAGAGATTGTATATATGTACATATGTATTCCCTTCCAAAAAATGTTGAACTTTAAAGAAGAAAATCTTTAAATTTCATTGTTGTTGTTGTTGCTGCCTGGTCGGTTAATTCGATGTTTATTATTTTAGTAACTTTTCTACATCATGCCCTACTTATAGCACCTAGTAACAAAATTAAAGGGAAATATTTCTACAAAAAAGATTCCATCCAATGAAATCAAAATGTGTACACGAAAGCAAACCCAAAGTGTATGGTACATATGGCAACGATATAGGCTGAATATGAAAGGATTATTCATGAACATCGAGTGTTAACGACCTGTGTAAAAAATAATTCAGTTTTTTCGAAATTTTTTCCAAACGTGATATGAACCTTTGTAAACATATATGTACATAAATGTATTTGGTACAAAAATGAATTTTAAATTCTGATTTAATGTTGTGCGAGCTTTTTTTATGCCACTATACTAGATATAACGAATAAATTGTGCGCATTACAAAAATTCGTGGTAATTTTTTTTTATTTGCACATTTTTGGAATACCAAAATTTATGTACAAATGTTATGAGGTTATGAATTTTTATTTTTATTCGAACAGTTGTCTGTACATATAGTGTATATAGTACTATGTTTTGTACATTTGTTAACTGTCGAATGGTTTTCAATATTTATATTTGAAAGTGCATCGATTTGATGTTTTACATGGTGATGAATTAGTGATATTTGCGGGTTTTAATTTTATTTGCTAAGAACTAACATATATACATACATATGTTTGTATAAGAAATAATCGATTTAAATTGTTTATTTTACAAATATACGCTATGGGAGGAGCTATTGGGTCACTTCAATTAAAAAAGTCGTTCAAAGGGATACAGAAACTTTCCCCATTTCAATCCTTGCACCTCTTTAATTCAACCTTATAATGTTATCACTTTCTGTGAGCTCTACCTGTCTACCTTGTCTAATATCAAATTAAACAACCTTTCATGCAAACGAATGTAATTTGCTCCAAAAGCTTTGTCATCACTCGCTGTTTCAGTCGTTATTTATGGTAGGAGCAGTTTATGTAAGATTCATTTACTCCGTTTTTCTAGCTCTAGAGCTCATTCTCTGCATTCCAAAGTGCAAAAGCTCTTTTTCTGTAGCTTGTGCTGATTTTCCAAAAATTTATAATCTTAATTTAAATGAACCAATTTAATTAATTCTTTAAATGGTTCATATAACTGATTGTTTGATAATTATAATAATTGAAAGGCAGAAATTTTGAAACTCGCCCGAATTGAATTGGACACCAATTAACCGTCACCGAGGAGTAATTTCATTAAATGATTTTTAATATGTTTCGAAGATTGTAAGAGAATTCAATCCAGTTTCGAACTGATGAGCTTATGATTATGAAAAAATCAATCTTCTCATCAGGCCGCGGCGACTGGACTGATTATACCACAATTTACATTCTATATATTCAGAATGTGCTGTGCATTAAGTACTAGCGAATCGTACTAATACAGATGAATTCTCTTACAATTTTTTCTTCTTCACAATATTCACACTGCTCTGTGTGTAAGCTAATTTTTAATAAACATTCAACAAACATGAATTAATTAACATTCAACAAAAAAAATTAATAAAAAGTAACAATTAGCTTACACACAGAGCAGTGTGAATATTGTGAAGAAGAAAAAATTGTAAGAGAATTCATCTGTATTAATACGATTCGCTAGTACTTAAATCACAGCACATTCTGTATATATAGAATGTAAATTGTGGTATAATTAGTTCAGTCGCCGCGGCCTCATGAGAAGATTGATTTTTTCATAATTATAAGCTCATCAGTTCGAAACTGGATTGAATTCTCTTACAATCTTCGAAACATATTAAAAATCATTTAATTAAATAAATAGAATTATGTCTATTAGTCGGTTTCGTTGAATTACTCGTACTGTTCGTAAATACTAATATACTTCTCGTGTTAATCGAAACACAATTAGTTGCAATAATATTAAAAATTAATTGTTTTACCTTTTTTAAGAAACTGATGCCATGACCTTTTTTCCGATCGTTCTAACTTCACCTGTTTTGGAGCTGAACAACCAGCTTCAGTCCACTGTAAACGTTCTTATTTCAGTTTTATTCTGCTTAAAACGCTTCGAATTACGCTGAGAAATATGTTTTCGATTCAGTTTTTTGTTGAATTGTTAACGAATGAGGCACCAATTTTCCAAACAGTTTTTTCATACGTAATTCTTCATGTAAAATATGGAGTACTCGTTTGCCCGAGATGCCTATGATATTTGCAATTTCACGCTTAGTCAAACTTGGATCTTCGCAAACAATATTATACTCTTGTTCAATCATTTCTGGTATTGTTGCACTTCAACTTCTAATGACTTGTAAATAAAAATGAATTGCTAGATCAAAATAAAAATTTTGATGTGTTCAAATGAAAGATGAAATATTAAAATGGCGTATAAATTTTGATTCCTCTACTGGTTAATAGGTGTCACTTACAATACTTTTCAACCAACCTGTATAATTTCACTAAAATCACTTTGACACAAAACTTTAATATTCAATATGCAGTATTGTTGTACGTAGTAAAGATATTAGAAAATATCCGATACCAACTGCGCCAGTTAAATACTTGGGATACTTGACTGACGTGGGGTTGTAATTTTAAATTCGGAGAAGTTTTAACTTATTTACCAGGAGGAAATATTGAAATCATACAAAATTTAAAGCAGTTGAAATGTTTTGTAACTACAAGATTTGCCAGCAAGTTCCAGCAAAACCAGTTCAGTTACGACAATGACTGTAAATTAAATTTTGGATAAATACAACCATTTCTCTTATGTGAGTGGGAATCAGATAAATTAGTATGTATACTATATACCCTTTCAAGACATAATAGAATATGTGGTCAAGCGGAAATATAATTATAATACGTAGAACATTGTTCCGTATATTTAAATTAAGTTTTATTTTGAAAACTTATCTATTTTAGGCTAATTTTTTATAAAGAAGATATCAAATCTAAACCAACCACAAAAAAAAATATTTTGAACTTCTTGAGGATTATAAAAAAACTTTTTCAAATAAGTTAAGATACATTTTTTTACCCCAAGAAATATGACACACACACACACATATAATTTACATCAACCTTAACATTACTATTTAATCAAGAAAACTGACCAATCGTATAATGATTTGATTTGTCTATATATCGTTGATAGTATTATATTGGACGTGAGAAAACAGGCGCCCCTCGGAGAACCAATCACATAATCAATTTAAATATGCAAATTGATTTTTATGTCAAACGGGAAAATATTAAATTCTCTATAAATAAATCGGTATCCCGTAAATCACGTGCGAATCTCTTGACGAATTTTATTTTATGTGCGCATTATAAATGTATATGCGGGAATAGAATTGAAACCAAATAAAACTATATAAATATTCCAGCAGATTTATTGTTCCAAATTCTAATCTTTTCATTTTCTGATATTTTCTCGTTTTGTGGGTTTGTATATGTGGGTATGTTCTGTATTTGTACAAATATAACAAAAACCACAAAACATAATCGGCTTACAAAATACCAAATTCACAAAAAGCAAAAAAAAAAAATTTAATATTTTAAAGAAAAACAAAAGTATTAACCAAAAAAAATGGTGAAAAATATATATGAAATGAAAGACGCTGGCATAAGAGGAACTGTTACAAAAAAAAAGCAAAAATGAAAATTCATGGATTTTCAATATAATACGTAAGAGTATATTCAAAGTTCAAATAAAATGTAATCTAATATAATATTACTAATGCTGATTAGAGTATTCTGTATAAATAAGTACAATACAAATATCCACCCCTCCACTCCCAGATGTGTTAAAGGACGAACAAAGAACAAAACAAAAGAAAGCAAAAAACCAACCGAATCCAAAAAATAAAAATAAATCTGTTTTCCTTAGAAGTTTGATAAAGGCAGATTTCAAATATTTCGGATTATTTTCAACAATTTGGAAATTTTGTATTTAATCTGGAAATGTAATACCTATGGTTTAGATTTAATCATAATGTTCGATTGAGAAGAAGTCTGCATTATTGATGTAGCGTTTTTGGTTGAGAACTTAAATTTTTCTAGTTCCTAGGGGAAGACGTGAATTGTACAGTTTTCATACATTTTGATTTCATAATTGGCCAAACCAAATTAATAATTTTGGTGGATGTCGTAGATTTATAGATTTAAAAAAATATACGACCTAAATTGTTAAAGCTGCAACGTTTTTTTTTTTTTTTTTTTTGATTGGTTACACTACTGACTACTTACAACGCTTACTATCAAAAAAAAAAAAAAATAGCGAATCACCCAAAATCCAGAAATAATTGGTTGATTGATTTAGTATGTACGACCAAGCCCGGGTCCAACGTACTCCTCCTTTTACACATAACAAGACCGAAGGAAAGGAAATGTTACGTTAACATTATAGACTCGACCCGGTTACAAACACCTAAATAGTCGATAGTTGTATTTAGTGATGTAAACGGTAATATTATCGGTGGTAATATTACCGGTAAAATAAGTAATTTTAGATAATATTACCCAAAGTGGTGTTACCGTGGTAATATAGGTAAAATAAATTAAAAATGTTTTTTCCAAACAACTCAACTAGTCTAAATGCAAAAAGAGTTGTGACAACACTGCATTAAACTTTTTTATGTACTATTAACCTACTACACCAAATTTTTGCTTTAAAATATAATAATCTACACCTTTTCCTGGTTCATTGACTTATTCATTTGGCAAATACGTAATAGAGCTGGAATCTGACCTGGAATATGATTCATCGCGATGAAAAGCCCTATTATGCTGGAATTTCGTTGACAACATGAGACCAAAGTAGCACCAGGGTAGCGATTTTGGTCGCAATTTGAGGATTGAGTTGAGAATTACCGGAAGGCAATAGTATTGGTAAATTGTATTGGTGTCCAAAGAATAGAGAAAAACAGAGAATAAACATTTGAAATATAAAAAAAAACAATTCAGTGTCATCTTATGCGTGCGAAAGGTTGTACATATTTTTATTTCCAGTAATTTTCTGCAACATTTAAAACTAATAAAATTGTTAATTGAATAATGATTTAAAGATAAATCAAAATTAACTAAAAATGGAAAATGAGTCAGAAAAATATTTATAAACTAGAATTTTATTAATAATTTTAAATGATGAAAAGACATACAACGTACATCCTGCTTGCCCATCCCAGAATCACTAATTAAATTTACTTATATTTTTCACATTATCCCTCTTATTCCATGTTAAACAAAAAACTAAAAAAATGATGGGCGGTTTTTTTTTGTTTTTTGTTTAACATGATGCAAATAAGAAAGATAAAATGATACGAAAAAGAGGGATATAAAATATACTCTGGAAAATATAAGAAGTAAATTAGTTATTACTTTCTTTTACTCTAGTAAAATAAAGTATAGTAATCATGAAAATTTTGGACCTTGAGATTATTAGAGATTTATTTGTTTTGAGGTCCCCTGAGTCCGAAAAAGTGGGTTTCGAAATGGTGTCTGTCTGTCTGTCTGTCAGTCGGTCAGTCTGTCAGTCTGTCAGTCTGTCAGTCTGTCAGTCTGTCAGTCTGTCAGTCTGTCAGTCTGTCAGTCTGTCAGTCTGTCAGTCTGTCAGTCTGTCAGTCTGTCAGTCTGTCAGTCTGTCAGTCTGTCAGTCTGTCAGTCTGTCAGTCTGTCAGTCTGTCTGTGTCCTCTCTACAGCCCATATAGTTTAATCAATCGAACTGAAACTTCAGATTTAAGCTTTTTTGATAAATTGGGAGGTCCCAGTGAATTTTACTCCAAATCGGCTAACCGGAAGTGGCCACCTCAGGAAACCTTTTCTGGTCCAGAAAATTTATTTTGCAAATATCTTAAAAAGTATAAGGTTTACAAAAAACTACTTAATACAAAATGTTTCCAAAAATTAAAAACAAATAAAAAAAAAATAAAAAATTAAAAAAAAAAAAAATTAAGAAAAAAATAAAATTTCTCAAAATTCTCTATTCGTAAAAGTAAGTCGTGTGTTGGCCACACCTCAATTTTTTTGACTTAGTGTTAATTCAAACGCAGGAGAGGAAGGATGGACGTCGTGTGTCTTTTCATCATTTAATATTATTAATAAAATTATAGTTTATAAATATTTTTCTGACTTATTTTCCATTTTTAGCTAATTTTTGTTTATCTTTAAATCATTATTCAATTTACCATTTTATTAGTTTTAAATTTTACAGGAAATAAAAATATGTACAACATTTCTTTCGTACGCGTGAGATAACACTGAATTGTTTCTTTTATTTTTCAAATGTTTATTCTCACATAACTCAAAAAAAAAAAAAAAAAAAAAAAATATTATGAATGTGGCCGACGAAGAATGTATAGATTAAAAACCATTTATTTATGCTGCTTTTTGGTTTTTATATTGAAGATCACGAGCAATTTTTTTTTGATTGCGTGTATTGTTTTGGATTTTTGGTAACGAAGTAAAATGAATGTCTCGTTTACAACAACAATAGATAGAAAAACATGAATTCCTCATGTTAAAAGATGAAGCAACAAAAAAGTTTAACCGATTTCACCCGCTTAGCTTATTTTTGATACTTACCATCATGAGAAAACACACTAATACAATAAAAATATTTGACGGCACACAATAGAAAAATGTATATTATACTCCTTGTACATATACAAAATTCTCAATCCTCAATCCTCGTTTTGCGACCAAAATCGATATGGTCGATGAGCTATTACTCGAGCAATTTTCGTTTCTGATGCTCCGTTAGGTTCAACCATAAAGTCGGCTGGTATTGATTTATTCAAGAGGTTGCTGTCGAATAACTGCCGCATTTCTTCTACCTGATTTCCCTCGCTACATTACACAGATAATCCTTTTAAATATAATGGATTTTTTCCATACCTTTATCACCACTCTAAACGTGTCATACTAATTACAGTCGCTAGTCGTAAACATACCATCAAACAAGATATAAGCAAAACGTGAGTTTAAATTTTTTAAAACTGTTGAAATTGTGAGTGCAACAAAAAGTGAAAATATGAATCAAAGATTTATTGAGCGTTGCATTAAACGATACAATGACACCGGAAGTGTTCATATAAAAATAAAATTAGGGACGAAAATCATCAGTTATAATTGTGGCAAATGTAAAACGTGTTAAAGCGAGAATTCGTGAGAATCCTGCCAAATTCAGAACAAATTGGCTCGTGAGTGAAATATACACCGTAGCTCAATACAACGACGTATCATGAGAAATAATCTAGGTCTCTCAGCTAATAAGAAAATCCGACATCATGACCTAACCACGAATCAAGTAGAAGATTGGAAACGAAAATGTAAGTTTCTCCTACAGCTGCACGAAGACAGCGATATCATATTCTTGGATTAGAAACTATTCATGGTTCAACCCTCATTGAACTTTCAAAATGACTGTATTTACGCTTCATCGATTAGTGATATAAATGCAACAACAAGAAATGTTCAACGGTTCAACAGTTATGGTGTGGGAGATGTTTCTATGCAAGGTAAGCTGCCCCTGTTGTTTATTGACAAAGAATAAAAATAAACCATGTGGTCTACCTGAATGACGTCATTAAGAGCCACTTAGTTCCTCACGCCAAGATATTGTTTGGAGATGAGTAGTTCTGCTTTCAATAGGGCTCTGCGCCGGCCCATAAGGCAAAAATTGTTCAAGACTAGATGAAACAAAATTTACCTGATTTCCTCACAACGAAGAAATGGCCTCCTAGTTCCCCAGATTTAAACCCATTATGTTAATCCGTATGGGGGATTATCGAGGCGAAACTAAACGATTTACCAAAATTGGGAATTGAGGGATTTAAGAAGCATTTGGTGATTCTAATCAATTGTTGGGCCTTGAGTACCATCGCTTCGAAAGGTCAGTCTTACCCAAAATTGCCGGCGCATCTCACGTTGTTTATCGATAGTCTATCAACAGTTTGAAATTTTCAGTCACTCGTACTGATGGTTTCGGAAATAAATAAACTCGCACATTTTTCATGCTACATTCGATCTACATTCATGCTACATCAGGTATGCGCTGAACGCGCTGGCTATCGAAGACAAAGTGAAGTCCGTTATGAAGGCCTCCGATTGCTAAATGGCCATATTTTTTTGAGAGTTTGCTGTTTTGTCTAAAGTGGTATACTGTTTAGTTAATATTAAACAAAGTTTTGAACAAAATAAATGCGCCAATTACGAAGAACTTATAAGTATTCTCAAATCATGGACCGAAAAATGCTTACAACCGCTACATTTTGCCGCAAATTTGCTTGAACCAGCTATTCGAGGAAAAAGTCTTTCGGAATCACAGAAACTTGAAGCGACTGAATTTATTTTTAACGTTGCAGAACTTTACATAAAATAACACAAAATAGAAAGGCAACAAAATATATGAGTCTTTGGCGCATTACAATGTTCGAAGTGAACTTTTTCACGACCGTTTTTGGTTGTAAGTGAGCAGCTCTCTGATGAAATTTGGTCGGCGGTAGTGTGTTCTACTTCGTCTTTAAGTGCTTGGCGGTTGATATGTTGAGCATGGCTTGCATCGAGAGCTGCAATGGAAAGCAGATTCATTGACTATGGTTTTATACACTTAGCTTAACACGCGATCATTGACTCTTGATCGTGCAGGAAAACTAACGTCCATTTTGCACAGCTAAAACCTGTCGAGATCGAACGTAGGAAGTGTAGGTAATGAAGATAAAGTTATTCCTAATAAATCAAATACAAATTATTATTACTGGATGAAGCTGAATATTCGTTTGAAGAAGAGGATGACTTGGAGGAAAGTAAGAATAATTCGGTTATGAATGTTGTTGAGGCTGAGGATGATAAATGCGCCGGCGAGGATGAACCATACAATGATTAAAGTGTTTAATTGATCATAAACTCATATTTAAGTAAAATCTATTATTTACTGCAGGCGTTAAAGGCGGCGACTTTGCCGTCCTTCGACGTCTACCGATGAACACCACGTCAAGGAAGTCAAAGATTTGGTACTCAAAAATCGTCTAGAGGTCTTGTTGACATCACGAAAATTTAGGGCAAGAAACTCTTAGTTTTTGCATCATGATAATGCCGTCTCACACCATATTGTTTCGCAACTGCCCTTCGCCTGATTTAGCTCCGCTTGACTTTTGGCTATTCCCGAAATTCAAGAAACCGCTTCGGGGACATCGTTTTGACACGATTGAAGAGATTCAAGCGGAATCAAAGAAGGTTTTGTAGGCCATTCCGGAAATAGATTTTAACAACTGTTTCGAAGACTGGAAAAAACGTTGGCATAAGTGTAATCTATCCGAAGGAGATTACTTTGAAGAGGATGAAATATATTTGAAAGAATAATAAGCCGTTTGTGTTTTACTTAAAAATATTACTACTTTTGTCCAGACGTCAAAATATTACTAGTGTTCTTTGATACAAATTTGAATTAAAATATTGAATAAAAAGTGTGTTACCTGTTTTACCCGTGTTACCGGTAATACTATATTACCGGTAACATTACCAACTTTAAAAATATCGAAAATTTTACAACAGGTTTTATATTTTTTTATGTATGACAAGCATGGTTAAGCGTCTATGCCTATTTTGATATTTTCTAGAGTAGACAATAGATGTCAACATAGACAATGTAGAAAATTCGTAGACAATTAGCAGACAATGAACATATTGTTTTTGTTGTTGTTTTTCGATAGTATAAAGCACGGAGGCAACATCATTTCTCAGCGATACGCAGAAACGCTACAAATAATAGACACAATTTAATTATTAGTTTTAAGCTTATAATAAACATTTACAAAAAAATTGAGGTGTGGCCAACACACGACTTTCTTTTACGAACAGAGAATTTTGAGAAATTTTATTTTTTTCTTAATTTTTTTTTTAATTTTTAAATTTTTTTTTAATTTTTTATTTTTTAGTTTTATTTGTTTTAAATTTTTGGAAACATTTTGTTAAAGTAGTTTTTTGTAAACCTTATACTTTTCAAGATATTTGCAAAATAAATTTTCTGGACTAAGCGAGTGGCCACTTCCGGTTAGCCGATTTGGATTAAAATTCACTGGGACCTCCCAATTTATCAAAAAACCTTAAATCTGAAGTTTCAGTTCGATTGGTTAAACCATCTGGGCTGTAGAGAGGACACAGACAGACTGACAGACTGACAGACTGACAGACTGACAGACTGACAGACTGACAGACTGACAGACTGACAGACTGACAGACTGACAGACTGACAGACTGACAGACTGACAGACTGACAGACTGACAGACTGACAGACTGACAGACTGACAGACTGACAGACTGACAGACTGACAGACTGACAGACTGACAGACTGACAGACAGACAGACACCATTTCGAAACCCACTTTTTCGGACTCAGGGGACCTCAAAACAAATAAATCTCTAAAAATCTCAAGGTCCAAAATTTTCATGAATTACTATACTGTATTTTACTAAAGTAAAAGAAAGTAAAAAAAGAAAACAGAGAGAGGCCTTACAATTGTTAAATTCATTCAGTTAAATATTTAGCTGAAACCCAAATAGCCTCTGTAAAAAGAAAAAATATAATTGGCTTGCACTGAATTTGCAATAGGAAGAAGAAAGACAGCAAATATTATTTATCTATCGGTGTGTCTTTTTTTAACCAAACAAAAAAAAAAAAAGAATATTAACTTCTTTGATACCGTCCACATATCTAAAACAGAAAATAAGTTTAACTAAAAATGCCTTACACCCCTTAGTCGTATCGTTTGCCATGCGTAGCAGTCAAGTTTTAATATCCCTTCTATAAACCCTATAGACGACTGGTATGTAAAACATCGTATTACCCTTAGTTTTTCCGACAATACTCATTGTCTGTCAGTCTGTCAGTCTGTCTGTGTCCTCTCTACAGCCCAGATGGTTTAATTAATCGAACTGAAACTTCAGATTTAAGCTTTTTTGATAAATTGGGAGGTCCCAGTGAATTTTACTCTAAATCGGCTAACCGGAAGTGGCCACTCCCTTGGTCCAGAAAATTTATTTTGCAAATATCTTAAAAAGTATAAGGTTTACAAAAAACTACTCAATACAAAATGTTTCCAAAAATTAAAAACAAATAAAAATAAAAAATTTAGAAAAAAAAATTTAAAAAAAAAAAATTTAAAAAAAAAGTTATAAAAAAAATAAAATTTCTCAAAATTCTCTGTTCGTAAAAGAAAGTCGTGTGTTGGCCCACCTCCATTTTAATATACATATATCATGACAAAAATGCCGCATACTCGAATACTATCGATAGTAACTTTTTTTTTATGTCGCAAGAACTTGACGATGAGAAATTGTTTAGTAATTTTTGAGAAAAGATGAGAAAAAATTAATTGCGTCAAGGTCTTCTGTTGGGAAATTACCAAAAAATTTACTGTCGACAGTTTCCCCCATTTTAAATGACCATTGCCGTACAAAATTCACCCCGGTTCTACTTAGGTGTGTCTCCATTATACAATGTCTATGCAATGGTATTTAGTCGGCGATTATTAATTAAAAATGGACGAATCATAGTTTATAAACTAAGAAATGGTTTAGTTTATTGTGCTATAGATATAATTCATTCACATGTTGTTTTCATATTTGTACAACTTGCATGATTTTATTAAAAAACTAAATTTATGAACAATTCATAATATTTATGAATAAGACGAGTGCGAAAATATTTGTTAAATACTTATTGTTCGTTATATTAACGAATGTGGCACTACAATATATGAATATTATAATTCGAATTTTAAATGTATGTGTGAAGCCTGGCTGCTTATGTTTGAAGAAATCCTACTTTTATGACATCTATTGAATACGAATCTTCTTTTGTCATTTCCACCTCCGGCACAGAAAGTGATACAGAAGTGAAATGCATACCGAAATATGCCTTATATACACGCCAGATATTAGTGATTTTTCGTTTTCCAAGTAAAAGAAATCTAGTAGACATAAAATTTCAGCAACCGTCTTTTTTCAATTTGATTTTGATGAAAATGTTCATAAATAATACAATTAAGTTGTAAATTTCACGTTTTTTTCACGTATTATTAATAAATTCCTTCATTAAATTAATAACACGAACAAATTCATATATTGTACAAAAGAGCTCCATTGCATTTCCAATTATGCGAAAAGATCAAGTTTCATCATTACGTAATGTATATGAATTTGTTCGGACTATTAATTATTGGACGAATCTATTCGTAGCATCTATGAAAATAAAGTAAAATTGAATAATATTCGGAACAACGAAGCTTCTTTATTAACAATTGCGTGCTTGAAAGGAACAAAAGTAATAATTTATGTACATTGTAAAATTTTTAATGTAACAGATTTTTGTATGCTGAAAAACAGGTAAATATGATATTTTTTGCCAATGTTGTACAAGTGTTTTCGCTTTGCACGTGTTCTTATTAAAATAGAGCCAATTTTCATTCGGTGAAATTAAAATAAGAACACTTTTCTGTGAAAAAAAATAAATTTCTTTTAGTCTATAAATAATGTGTAAATAAATAAATTATGTGATCTACAGGACTAAATTTTAATGTGTTAACAATACTGCAGCATTATTATATATAGTTGCTAACAAGAAAATGTCGTACCTATATCGGTTCAAATATGATCATGGTTGACGATTCGGAACTTGATCCACCTTATATGGTATCAACCATTCCAAATTTTGCCGCTCCTGTAAATCAAAATGTATCAGCAGCACAAGAAGGAGGCCATAGATTAAAATCTTTTTTGCTGTAGTGGGATCAAACGAGTATATTGAATGTTTTAAAAAGTAACAAAATATGCAATTAAAACTACTGTGTGATTGTAATTCAATTTATTTATTTAAATTGAAGCTTTTTAGCTCCCCATTGCAGTCCATTTCGAATAAATTTCTTCTGGATAATGTAAAAATGCTAAATATTTTATGTGTAAAACAGCCATTATTAAGCCTCCAAATCCTCCGTTTCGAAAAAACTTCTTCTGGATAATGTGCCCCATACCTTGACTTATATGACCTATATAGCTGAACCTTGCCCAAAGCTCTGGCAGTGCTTGTTAATGGGCCCCCAATAGAAAATACTGTATATTGTAAGTGAAAAACGGCCATTAACAAGATTCCAAATCCTCCTCTCCGAATAAACTTCTTCTGGAAAATTTGCTCCTTGGTTTATATACCTATATAGCCGAACATTGCCCAAATCTCTGACAGTGCTTGTTAATGGGCCCCCAGTAGAAAATATTGAATATTTAAGTGGAAAACGGCCATTAACAAGATTTCAAACCCTCCGTTTCCAAAAAACTTCTTCTGGATAATGTGTCCCTTACCTTGGCGTATATGACCTATACAGCCGAACCTTGCACAAATCTCTGGCAGTGCTTGTTAATAGGCCCAAATAGAAAATACTGACTATTTCTAGTGCAAAACGGCCATTAACAAGATTCCAAATCCAACTATCCGAAAAAACTTCTTCCGGATAATGTGTCCCTTACCTTGGCGTATATGATTTATAAAACCGAACCTTGCACAAATCTCTGGCAGTGCTTGTTCGTGGGCCCCAAATAGAAAATGCTCAATATTTCAAGTGCAAAATGGCCATTAACAAGATTCCAAATCCTCCTCTCCGAAAAAACTTCTTCTAAATACTGTGCCCCATACCTCGGCTTATATGACCTATATAGCCGAACCTTGCCCAAATCTCTGGCTGTGCTTGGTAATGGGCCCCAAATAGAAAATACTGAATATTTCAAGTGCAAAGCGGCCATTAACAAGATTCCAAATCCACCTTTCCGAATAAACTTCGTCTGGATAATGTGCCCCGTACCGTTGCTTATATGACCTATATAGTCAAACCTTTGTCCAAATCTCTGGCAGTGCTTGTTAATGGGCACCAAATAGAAAATGTTCAATATCTCAAGTGCAAAATGGCCATTAACAAGATTCCAAATCCTCCTCTCCGAAAAAACTTCTTCTGAATCATATGCCCCTTACCTTGGCTTATATGACCTATATAGCCGAACCTTGCCCAAATCTCTGGCAGTGCTTGTTAATGGGCCTCCAGTAGAAAATATTGAATATTTAAGTGCAAAACTGCCATTAACAAGATTTCAAATCCTCCGTTTCCAAAAAACTTCTTCTGGATAATGTGTCCCTTACCTTGGCGTATATGACCTATAAAGCCGGAACTTGCACAAATCTCTGGCAGTGCTTGTTAATGGGCCCCAAATAGATAATACTGAACATTTCAAGTGCAAAGCGGCCATTAACAAGATTCCAAATCCTCCTTTCCGAAAAAACTTCTTCTGGATAATGTGCCCCGTACCTTGGCTTATATGACCTATATAGTCGAACCTTTGTCCAAATCTCTGGCAGTGCTTGTTAATGGGCCCCAAATAGAACATGCGCAATATTTCAAGTGCAAAATGGCCATTAACAATATTCCAAATCCTCCGTTTCGAATAAACTTCTTCTGGATAATGTGCCCCTTGGCTTATATACCTTTATAGCCGAACATTGCTTAAATCTCTGGCAGTGCTTGTTAATGGACCCCAAATAGAAAATACTGATTATTTCAAGTGCAAAATGGCCATTACCAAGACTCCAAATCCACCTCTCCGAAAAAACTTCTTTTGGATAATTTGCCCCATACCTTGGCTTATATGACCTATATAGCCGAACCTTGCCCAAATCTCTGGCAGTGCTTGTTAATGGGCCCCAGTAGAAAATATTGAATATTTAAGTGGAAAACGGCCATTAACAAATTTCTCAAAGCCTCCGTTTCCAAAAAACTTCTTCTGGATAATGTGCCCATACCTTGGCTTATATGACCTATATAACCGAACCTTATTGGGGATTGTAACTATTGAAAATTATTAAAAGTGGAGAGATGAGATCAGTGAATCTGATTGTCGATTGGTTATGGTTTGCTCAAAGAGCGTTTGATTTGCGTGTTTTATTGAAAACGCTGAATTTCTTTATAAACAAAATTCATGCACGGAAAGTAGATTAATAAATAAAAAAAAATAAAAAATTTACTACAAAATGAATTGCATTCATAGACCAGCCATACAAAAAAACAATTTAGTTTATTTTAGTTCGCCGATTTCCCATTCCATTTAGGGACTAACTTTTAAATTTGTCAAAAATTAGTTGTTTTATCCAACCAAAAATTTAGTTCGACGTTTTCATTCGCCTATGTAGCGGAGCGGTTTATTCTGACTAAATGTGGGCTTTTGAGTAAATAAACAGGCGCAAGAAAGTATTCGACGATCGCGTTCGCCTTGTTTGTTCTCAAGTGTGCTGTATAACATAAACGAATCCCAGACGATTTCCATATGACACCGCAATTATTTATTAAAAATAAACCCTTTCATTTTCACATAAACTCAACTTGGGGCCAACCATTGCGAAGAATAAAGGAAATGCAATTTTTTTTTTAAATTACAATCATAAAAGGCAACATTAATTCGTGTCAAAGATTCCGAGGCTATGTCCAAAATATTTTAAATCTTTATAAATTATCTGTAAAGCTGCTTTCGAAATTTGTTAAAGGTGGTATATATTGTTATGCTCATACCTAAACTTGATACTATGTTGTATGATTTGACATCAAAGGTATTTTATCTGTAGGAAGGAAAACAAAGGAAAACAAACCATCTCTTTCCCCTTATCATATATTATTACTATTGCTATCATTACCATGGTAAAAATAATAAACAGATTATATTTATTTGAAAAACCACACTTAGCAAATTTTAACCTTGGAAAACATTTCCTAATTTTATTTGAGGACAATTTTATTAAGTTTTTGAGTGGCAATTGCTAAATCAGCTGGTAACCTAGAAGTTTGAATTTTTGCTTCTTACATTAAGGAATAATAATAAACAGAAATAACATTTTTACATTTTGATTGAACGAAGAGCTTTTAATTTGCCGCTTATACATATACTAAAATAAAAAATCAGACTATTACAGGCGCGATTTCTTTTTTTTTTTTACTGATTGTGTGCGTTTGCTCTAAATTCTGCATGATCGCGTTATGTTGACATTTATTTAATTTTTTACCTGCCTATACCAACGCTTCACAGTATTCTTATAGACAATTTATCGTATGTGATTTTAAAGACAAAAACGAAGTTGAAACGAAATGATTTGATGCAAATTGAATAAACATGTAAATAAGATTAGCAGATAGGAATGAAATGTTATTTGTGTTTATGCTAGAAGAGGTATTGTTTAACAAGATGGAATGATTGACAGTCTCGTTATAACAGTGAGTTAAATCTTTATTGCCAATGATTTTGATACAAAG
The DNA here is from genome assembly GCA_958295665.1 of Tipula vernalis. Classification (NCBI taxonomy): domain Eukaryota; kingdom Metazoa; phylum Arthropoda; class Insecta; order Diptera; family Tipulidae; genus Tipula; species Tipula vernalis. The sequence continues at coordinate 163,625,965 of OY282558.1, forward strand.
TGGTTTGAAAGCTTCTAAATGTTTGAAAAATTTGAGAACCGCCTTAACACTACAATACTAATTGGTTTTTCCGAAATGTGTAATACATATATTTGATTTAACACTTTACTTGCGGAAATTCTTAGTATTCGAAAATTTGAATTCTGGAGATACTGGTAATGTGATTGTAAGCATAGTAATTCAACGCTTCTCAATCACTTACATATATTTGGTAAAGCGAAAAGAAATGTCGGTTTTTTCTGTCACCTTGAAACCAGTTTTCATGCAGCCTGGCTTCGAGTAAATACGTCAATATTGATAAAATTTTGATGCTCTGTTCATACTGTTACTGTTTCCATTTGATTTTTTGTTCCTGCCAGCACTAAAAATGTCTAGGCTAGAGAGATCGCAGAGGCGTAATTGCGGTGTATTTTGTCATTTTTGTTTGATAACGGTGACAGAAATCTTTAGGAAAAGCCGAAATTGGGAAGATCACAAAAAACGATGATAATGTGTTGAAATCATTTGGAGAATCAGATCCGATCAAAACCAATAAAATATTGTAACAGGTCAGTTGAAAAGGCTTGATAAAAAACAAAGGCAAGAGGTTTGGATTCTGAACGATCTATCCCCTTCGGCTCTCGATTTGTTCTTTGCTGCTGACCAAGAATGAAATCAATCCGTTTCTGAGATGAATTGTTACTGCAGATGAAAAATGGATCCTTTATAGCAAGCTACAAAAAAGTAAACAACAGCTTTGTCCAGCTCAAAACCGGTTTCAATGCCTTGACCATCTTTGTCATTACCAAAGATTCTTTTATTTGTCTCGTGGGATATTTCGGGTGTGATTTATTATGAATACACACCCGAGATCAACTGTAGGCAATTACAAAGATTAAAGACGGAATTGATAAAAAATGTTCCGTTTTGGTAAATAATCAGAGGCGAGAATTACCAAAGAGAAAATTAAGAACTGGATTTATATCTGATGAATTGTCTACAATCTCAATTAACTTGTCATGGGCCATGCGGGCGTTAAAGTCATCTAGAACTGCAAGCTATCAAAATCTTTTGTGCTCTGGACCCTACTTAGTGAAATGTCCAATTGATATTCGGGCTCCTAATGAACTTGATAATATTGCTAGACAGAAGCTGCATAACTTTGTCTGGGCTCAATGTTTCCCCACCAAAGTGCTGCAGTCGTTGGCGGAAGATGGCTGTAAATTAGCACCGAACATGTTCCACTGATTCCACTTCCATATCACAAAAACGGCATTCATCTGTTGTACTTAGACCCATGATCTTAAGTTGATATCTTAAGGGAATATGACTTATGAGAAAGCCGGTTATTATCCTCAAATCAGGTTTCCTAGGGCATCCGCAGTCTCATTCCTCGCGATTCCAGTGTGGTCTGGCACCCGCATAAGTGTTACCATATTTGTGTCCACCAATTGCTGAACTGTTATTAGGCAGTCCCTTACCCGTCTTAACCTAATCGTTTGGAATTTATGAGCCTTTGAGGCGGGTTGGCAGTCTGAAACAATGTAGATCTTTGCGTAGTTTAGGCAAACCCCCATATCGTATATTTTTGCTTGGAAGACAGTGGCATAGGAACCCAATGATTTCAAAAGGACAGTTAAGTCCACATATATTCCTAATCATGCTTGGTTTTAACTTCGTCTGTAAACCACACCTGGGTCCATTTTGCTGTGTCGTTTACAGATGGACCCGCTCGAGCCTCACATGACCCTATCTGACCTAGCATGTCTGTCTGAAATTCCTTAAAGATTCTCAGATGACCCATCGTATTACCTGGCTTCTATCTACAACTTGGGCATGTTCTTATTCAGCTTGCAATACCCTGGCAGCCTAGGCGCTTGACCTTATTCAGTTAAGTTTGCATTCCTTTCTGCTCAGTTTTAGGCCATAATACTACCGAAGCATACGTGACCATGGGCCTAATAATTATTAAAAATCACCAATACATCATCTGTGGTTGTAACCCCCAAGCTGGTTCATAGCGTCTGTGACATGCCCAGAAGGCTTTAGTGCCAACGGTAAATGTTGTTTCCAATTGAGGTTTTGATCTAATAGATACTTAACTTCTTTGGAGTACTGAACCGTAGTACTGTTTAACGAGCGAGTTCTAAGTGCAAACTTTGTCTTCCTCGTAAAAGGAACATTAATCATTTTGTTTGGTTGATGCTGCTAGGACCAATTCCTTACTAAGTTGAGTTTTTTTCCTTCAAAAGCCCCTCAATGTCCACAAAAGCACAGAGGACGATATCTTTTTGAGCAATCGCTATTTTACTGTTAGCTACCAGGCCGCTAGGAGCCATAACTGTGGATTTATCAGATTGATATGCAAATTCACATAAGGTTCTCACTTCTGATTTGGTGATCCAACCATTTTTCCATCATCTTCAGCAGAATCGATGTGAGGCTAATTGGGCGATATGCCCCAGACCTCGTTGGGTGGTGCGAAACTACCTGTCTTTGGTAATCGATAGAGCCTTCCTGGGATTCCGACCCTACAAAGCCCTGTTACTGGGTCTCTAAAAGTACTCCAATTGTTACTTTCCAGTTCTCAGTGAAACTCCCGCCTACCCTCGGAAGCAGTCCTATACCATTGGAATGATATTTAGACAGGACTTTTTGGAGCCGCGCCGCAGAAGGCAATTTATAAATCATCCTTAACAGAAACTTCTCGAAGTTGCCCTTTTGGATCTGCTTAGTTCGAGATTATATTCAGTCAAGACCAAACCAACTTGAACTCATTCAAAAAACAAAATATTCTCGGTTATTTCCTTAATTTTTCCAACACCGTTCTACCAAGGGACTATGTTTATGGACACTCTTCGCTTCACAGGACACCTGGCCTTTTGTGTTTTGTCTATGTTCCCCATAATCGAGGGCATTTCTAATCCGGGAAGTGTCTTATATAAGCGCCTCTCAGTCAGTCTCGGAACTCTAATTTTCTACTCACCATACATGTGATTGGATAAACCGGCCTCCTTGGATATATGTATGTCAATTGTTTATTAAAAACTCAAGTACGAGTTGGCAAGTGTCAAATTTATGACCTCTTGATCGCATTTCTAAAAGTAGTTTTGCCCCTATTAATAATGTCCAAATTTTTAGTCATCAAAAAATCAAGACGATACTCATCTCTGTTGTTGATGTCGCTGCTACCTCACACCGTATAGTACGAATTCGCATCACATCCTATCAGGTAGTTTAATCCCTCTACTTGCAGTGGGCCTAACCACCTAGTGTTGTCATCTCTTTTGGCTTAATCAACAAAAAGACTTGTGCGATCACGTTTAAATTCATTGACCGAAAAACGAATAGTTTCATAGAATGGTATAGACTCTTCCAAATTAGATCTATATCCTTTCTGATATCGGTGGCTAATAAGCTTTTCAATTAAAGATAATGTATTTTTGATATTTTTCGAGACTTTCACAATTAAGGTTTTCATGTTTTTGGATTTTTCTATTGTCGATATCTAGGTTGGAATAGCTTTAAGTCACGTGATGTCTAACTTTTTCGAAATTGTCAACTATACTCAATATTTTCGAAATTATTATATTTGACGTTTTCTAGTTGTTTTTTGCAAGAAAGGTGTTTTTTTGGTTTTGAATTACTTAGCATTGCGATTTTTCATGATTATTCTAGAAATCTACGATAATTATTCGCACAATTTTTCTGATCACTTTTACTTTTTATTTCGCACAAAAACACTTTTTAAATCGCTTTTTAATTCCTTTTTAATCTTCACACTATCGCCTACCAAATACTACTAATCCAATTCGACTTCGTTCGCCTTTTTATATACACAAACCAAACCTCTAGAAGGCTCATGACTTTTCCAGTTAGAAAAGCGTCGAAACATTTAGAACAATTTTATCATGGAAAATTCCATTTTATTACACACTAGGTGTCACCGTTACACTACCTCCCCTCCCCCTGAGCCGGTTCGTCTGAACAGGACCCAAATCACCTCCTCTGTATAGGGCCAGCCTATCAAATGGACCACCTTTGGTTTACCTCGATGTCCTTTCCATACACGATAATCCACGTCGTTCATCCTTGTGATGACAGTGTAACGTCCTTCCCACGCTGGTTGCAGCTTCGGTGTTAATCCCTTTTTCCGTTACGGTTTGTGAAGTCATTATAATTGCCCTTACTGGAAGCCCTGGTTATTTGCTCGTATGTCATATCGACCATCATCCGGTTACTTGACATCTGTATTTTCCCCCGCACAAATTGATGAATCTCATTAAGTTCCTCTTTCATCCTGTCTATGTAATCCTGTCCACATAAGGCCGCTGATGGTACAGCCCCAAACTTTAGTCCTCCAGGTAATCGTAGGTTATCTCCAAATAACGTTTTAGCTGGTGTCATTCCGGTTTTGTTATGTATTGCTAATCGGTAGGCCATCAGAAACATCGGTATATGCCGATCCCAGTTCCGTTGGTTTTTCTCAACGACCTTTGCTAGATATTCCGTTAATGTACCATTGAATCTTTTCACCATACCATCAGACTGGAGATACAAAGGGCGTGGTTCACGTTTTATTTATACCCAGCATCTGGCATATTTCTTGAAATACCGCCGATTCAAAATTCCTTCCTTGATCGGTATGAAACTCCATCGGCACTCCAAATCTGCTAAGTTGTTTACCACGGCATCAGCTATTGTTGTCGTCAAAAGATTGGGAATGGGGTACACCACCGGCCATTTGCTGAAATAATCCATGATTTGGTTCGGAAATCGTAGCTTTGAAGACGTTCGATCCAGCGTGCTACCTGTCGCTCTGGATTCTTGAATTGCAACAGTTACCGTAAGGCGCCGTGATCTGTCCGTAAATGGAATTTTTGGCCATAAAGATACTTATGGAAATGCTTGACACATTCCACTATAGCCTTTCCGTGTCACGCAGTAATTACGCTCCGGTTTTGATAATGTTTTGGAGAAGTACGCAATAACTCGTTCTTGGCCATTAATTTCCTGTGATAACATACCTCCTATACCATCATGACTTGCATCGGTGTCCAAAATAAATTTCACGTTGGGTATCGGGTATGCGAGGATTGGCGCGACACATAACCGTTTCCTTAGTTCGACGAATGCTTCATCCATTCGAATGCCTTGTTCTTCCTAGTCAACTCGTGTAAACTCTTGGTGATGTTGGCGAATCCTGGCTCGAAGCGTCTATAATAGGTGCACAACCCCAGAAAGCTTCGTAATTCGTGTAAATTTTTAGTTCTTGACCAGTTCTTTACCGCTGCGATCTTTTCTTCGTCGGTGTGAATTTCATTAGTCGTTACCAGATGACCCAAATATTTGACTTCAGTAGTTCTGAACAGTTTACACTTTTTTGGGCTTAACTTTAATCCGGCGGCCTGTATCCGATTCAATACTTTCGCCAAGTTCCATGACGATGATGTCGTCCAGATATATTAGGCACGTCTTCCAATGTAATCCCTTTAAAGCCCGTTACCACACTTAACGCTGTTTTCTCGCGATCTTCCTCATGGACTTCCGCCTGCCAATACCCGCTTTGTAGATCTAATGTCGAAAATATTCGAGCACCCGATAACGTGTCTAACGTGTCATCGATCCTTGGCAGTGGGTAGCTATTTTTTTTCGTCACATCATTGAGTTTTCAGTAATCAACGCAGAATCTCATGCTACCGTCCTTCTTCCCGACCAATACTGCCGGTGAGCTCCATGGGCTGTTAGATGGTTCGATTACTCCTGCCGTCTGCATTTCTGTTACCATCCGGTCGACTTCTTGTTGTTTTGCCAATGGTAATCTCCTGGGTGGTTAACGAATTGATATCTCTGCTACCATTGAAGTCCTTCCGTTATTATCCGATGTACTGCAGAATATGGACGTGTACCGTTTCAGTAGTTGATGTGCAGAATCTTTCTGTGCCTCAGTAACATCTTCGGTCCATTTCTGCATAAGTTGTTCTACCATTTCTTTCTGCCCTTGCATGTCGGCTTTTTCAATCAGACTTTTCTGTTTACACTTTACTATAGTTGAAACCTCGTTACATTTGCCGATGACTGTCCCTTTCCTAATGGCTTTCGTCTTATCCGAGAGATTTAGAGTCCTAATTGGTACTCTATGGTCGTTATCTGGTTTAACTAGGGCTTTTCCGATTATAATTTCCTTGGCTCTGTTCTCCTCTTCGTTAGCTTCAACAACCCACAACCTGGTTGACCCAGAAACTCCTTCCAATCTTCCCCATACGATCGTCTCCGAGTTCGGTGGCAGCTTTTCCCGATGAGCGATAATAATTCGCCTGATAGTTGCTCCGGCACTGCTAGATTGAAGTTACAACTCGATGTTATCTTAACTTAAAACTCCTCGTCCAACATCTACACCGAAACCATTTGCCCTCATGAAGTTCATTCCCATAACGACTTCATCCACAATATCTGCAATCGGTATTTCGTGTTGGAACAGAGTTCTTCCGATCTTTATTTTCACAATCTTTTTGCCTGTTATTATTGAACTATCTCCAGTTGCTATTTGTAACTTCAATCCATTAGCTGGTTGTGTACCTCCATCGATCAGATCTTTACGGACAATCGCCTTTGATTGTTAAGCTGTCACCGCCTCTTGCTACTTTCGAAACGATGATGGAGGTTACGGGCAATCGGTTGTGGGAGTCAGCTTCTGCCCCTTTAAGCTGACTCTTTGTAGTTTAACGGCTTCCTCGTCATTTGGCCTTCTTGCCTGGCCACCGCCTGCTTCCCGCATGGTCGTCGCTACATAGGAGATGGAGATCTTCCCCGTTTTCTTTTTATTTCCCAGCAATCCCGAGAAATGTGACTAACCTTATCACGTGCCCAACACCTGATTTTGCCGCTTCCGTCTCGGTATCTTGATGCTGACCGCTCGTTGCTTATGCTGGTGTCGATTTCCACTCGGCGTATTTTCGTTGACGGTTTGGTGATGGCTTGTGCAGTTTGATTTGTTAACGCACAAGTAATGGTTTTCACAAAGGTCGCTTTAGGTGACAACATCCCCGCCTTGCGAGTCTCTGGATCTCGAATGCCGTCAATGAATGCGTGAATTTTTAACCTTTCCATATAATCGGCCGACGTACTGCTATGTGCTAGATGTAATAATCGCTCGATTGCCGATAAAAATTCCTGCAGCGATTCTTCTCCCTTTTGGTAGCGACTTTTCAGTTCCATGCGATAAATTTCCCGTTTATGGTCACAGCGGTACTTCCGATCTAGCGCCTTCATAATTTCGAGGTAACTATTGCGATCTTTTTCCGGAATTGTTTGTTAGACCTCCGCCGCTTCATCTTTTAAGGGCCACTACTGTTGGGCCACTACAGGCTACTATTTCAAATTGAAATTTTAAACTGCCGAAAGATGTTGTTCCGTCGAATGTTGGTGGCTTTTATTTGATTGATTGAACGGTCTGAACAACTTGCGTCATTGTTTCACTTGCCCTGACCTCATTTAACTCTTTTTCAAGACGTTTAACCTCTGATTGTAATTTATGTTGCACCTGCTGAATCTCCGTTTGCAATTTTTCTTCAACATGTTGAACCTTCGTTTCCAATTTCTGGTCAACCTGTTAAATCTCTATTTGCAGCTTCTCCACTTCGCCATGTATGTTAGTTGATAATTCGAGAAGTTTATCGTCGATTCTATTATGACCATTTGTAATTTGGTCTTTAATTTCTTCTCCTTCTTTCTCCATCCGTTGTTTAAGTTCTTCGTTTGACTGATTTATAGTCTCTAACTGTCGCTCATTTTGTTGTTTCATTTCGTTTTAAGTTTCCTGGTTTGACTGCACTGCTTGTTGCACCATCATCTGCTTCATAGCAGCCATTAACTGTGATAAATCGAAACTTCCAGATGGAGGTTGTGTTGGTTCGCCTGACGGTTGTTTATGTCCTTCTTTCTGCTCTACGGTTGCCGCATCCGTAACTTTCTCTTCAAAATCAAGATGCTCCGAATCCAGCCCTTCGCTGTCCAAGGCGTAACGTCTACCATCAGTGGCCAAACCCCGTTTCTCTAGTTTTTTTTTTAATTCTGGAACTTTTAATTCGTTGAGAATCATTTTCTTTATCTAATTATTTACAATTCCACCGCTGTCACCAATTGTTACGTTTTTGCCTTGTCAATCAAGGTTTGTATCACTGGATTGTGCATAAAACAAAATCAGTTCAATTTATTACCAACGAATTTATTTATTTCACACAAAAATTATTAATTTAACACAATTAATTAACGATAGTTCATAAAATCACTTTATTTAACTTTTAGATAATTTTATTGATCACTTATAATTTTTATTTCCACTACAACACTTTTTAAATCACTTTTTAATTCCTTTTTAATCTTCACACTATCGCTTACCAAATACTACTCGTCCAATTCGATTTCGTTCGCCTTTATATATACACAAACCAAACTTCTCGGTAGCTCATGACTTTCCAGTTAGAATAGCGTAGAAACATTTAGAACTGTTTTATCATGGAAAATTCCATTTTAGTACAGTAAAACGTTGAGCTATTAATTTAACTTATTCTATCACACCCGTCACAATACAACATTGTATCGGTGATACCTAGTGTGTAATAGAATAAGTTAAAATTAATAGCTTAATATTTAACTGTACTAAAATGGAATTTTCCATGATAAAATTGTTCTAATTGTTTCTACGCTATTCTAACTGAAGAAGTCATGAGCTTTCTAGAAGTTTGGTTTGTGTATATAAAATGGCGAACGAAGTCGAATTGGATGAGTAGTATTTGGTAAGCGATAGTGTGAAGATTAAAAAGGAATTAAAAAGTGATTTAAAAAGTGTTGTAGTGGAAATAAAAATTATAAGTGATCAATAAAATTATCTAGAAGTTAAATAATGTGATTTTGTGAACTATCGTTAATTAATTGTGTTAAATTAATAATTTTTGTGTGAAATAAATAAATTCGTTGGTAATAAATTGAACTGATTTTGTTTTATGCACAATCCAGTGATACAAACCTTGATTGACAAGGCAAAAACGTAACAATATTTTTGTTGACAAATTAGAAACAATTTTTTTGTTTTTTTTTGCTTTTGTTGTTTTTCAGTTTGGACCACCTTCATAACTTCCTCCAAATCAACATTAAATCCAGAATATATAATAAAAAGCTGCGGATGCCGAAATTAAACATAGACGTGCTATTTCCCAGTGTACGAAGAAACCCTTAAAATAATGACCACTAGGTTTTTAGGGTTTCAGAAAAATGCAAAAATTCGTTGAACGGTACACAGCACCAACTTAACAATAGCTCAAATGTCGAAGAATTAAATTAATTCAATTTAGCTCCATCTCGTATCGTACTAGCGAACTTCATATTATTTTATATTTCGATGTTTCATGAAATTTTTGGTAATTGCTCTCCCTTCGTAGTTCGCATAACCGTCAAATACTACTGTTGTTCGTCTACCATAATGCTTCAAAACATAATCCTCAAATATTTTCAGTATTAGGGAGTAGGTCGTTGGCCTTGGAGTGTATAAAATGCCAAGTATTTTGCAAGTGTATATTGTTGAGCAGAATTTCGCCTTTCTGAGTCAGCAACAAACTAACGAGATCACTAGCACGATTACGTAGTGGAATATGTTTTTGAAGCGATGCCTAAAACTTGTTTTTGTCTAGTTTATCTCTTACTGCTGTCTCGAAGCACGACATGTTGGTTGGGGGTTAGTTATTGATCCAGTAAAACTTTCCATAGCAGAAAGCACAAGGATGATGGACGATGGTGTTGAAATAATTCATTTAAAATTGGTATCTTCAGTAATGCCTCGTCCTCGAGATAATCCACCTTTTGTTTTGATCCACCGCCTACTGTATACTTTTTGCTTTTTCGGTTTGTTGGTAAATCCATCATTTCCTGCAGATATAAATGAGCAGATCTTTCTTATAAATTATTCCCACAGAATTGAAATATGGCAAAAATTGGTGAGAACTGATTCCATAACAGAATAAAATATTTCTTGAAATGTATATAAAATGTATTACCTAAGAGTAATTTTTGAATTTTTTAAAAGCCCTGAGGAATTATCAAACCTGTTAAGTCTATCACATAGCTCTGGACAAGGTTGTCTTTTCTGCAGCAGTGATAGGTTGCGATGGTCAAAATCTTCATAGATAATGGCCGGAGAAGCATTTTTAAGTTTGATTATTAGTTTGATTCAAACACTAAAATATAATCCACAATAGAAATTGGAACAGAATTAAGCAACTAATAACAACGAATAACAATTATATAAGTGGTAATAATTATGTACCTGTATTCATTTTAATAATAATTAATCACGTGGCTAGTCCAACCAAAGCGAAACATAAAAATTTAGCTCGTAAATTTACCCATATCACAAAAATTTATTAACCACTGTACTAGATAAATAATAAATAGACTCCTCTCTGTAAAAAATGTCGACGCGTTATACAAATGAAATATTTTATCTCTCATTCACTGACCTATCTAATTATAAAATGGGGATGTATATATACTATACAGCTTATATATATTGTAGCTCAACGGGTAGTACAATAAAGATGTATCTAATATTCTCTGGTTTGACATGGGTCTGAAGGTCTCACCGTATTAGAAATAAATTCAAAACCAAAAAAATAAACAAAAAAATTAACTCAAGAAGTCACTGTATAAATGATAATCCTAGACAATACTTTTACCCTCAACCAGATTTTTTGGACCATAAACGAAATCTAAAACTTATATCTAACGTTTTATAGTTATGTATGATAAACTAAGAGCATTAAAATGAACACAAATTAAATATTTTTCCATATACAAGAAAAACATTGTAAATGTAAGAAAACTACCCTTTTTATGTTATTTTTCGATGTCTGTGTGGAGTATATACACATGTGGGGAGGAAAAATCCCACGTATACATATATATAAGGAGGAAAAGCAAAGTTATATTCGCTTCAGTAATATCATCATGATCGTTTTTTAATACAACAAATGAAAAACTCTATTTTCCATTTTATATTTCCGATTTTTCACGTTACAGTTTTACTATTTGCTTTTCTTAAATGTAAACACATAGCATGTACAGATACGAGTATATATAGGCACGAAAAGTTTAATGAAAAAAAAAAAAGAAAAAATTGGAAAAATGGTAGTGAAAATAGAAAATGTTCTTCATTTCCAAGTATGTGTGTAAGGATATGTTGTTTTAAATTGTTTAATATTTTTCTTGTTAAGATAACTTTTTTCCTTCCACATATCCCCCACAGACTTTTTTTTTTTTGTTGTTGTAAGACACGTAAAAGATTTTTATGTTTAACTAATCGATTATTAAAATAGTAGAGATAGCATTTTTGTGTTGTTGCCATAACGATTTGGTGATGGTTATTTACTTGCAGCCATTATTCATGTGTACGTGTACAAAACTTGAGTAAAATAGAATGAACTTGCTGGAATAATTTTTCGTACAGAGTTCCGGAACTAACTTTGCAGAAAATTCTTAAAACTAAAGACGAACATTAAATTATAATAAAGTTATATAGATCATAGCAAATTTCCATCAAAACCAATCGTCTGAGATTGTCACGCTAGAGGAAGATATGCTGCTAAATCTTGTGTTAAATTTCTTGCTGAAAACTGAACTAAATATCACCAACACGGATAGAGTGTAGGCGTTAGCGACACTTAAGGCAGGAAAACCCCAACAAACAATATACCTCTTTTGTGCCCTGTATACGTTTTGTTTAGTATACATATATATAATTCAAACACCTCATTCTGATAAAAAAATCGTCATAATTAAAATCCAACCGACACAATTGTGTAGCTTGACTTTAAGATGTCGTTAACTCAACGATGATTATTATTATTATTATTATTGGGGGGGCCATGCGGGCGATCAGCCACTTCGCACTGCGACCTAAAAGATCTATTGTGCTGGCCCCTGCTTAATTATCCGTCCAGTCAATATTCAGGTTCTTAATGAACCTGACAATACTGCCTCCCGGTAAGTGATACATACTATCTGGGCATATTGCTCTCCCTCCTAGATGTTTACTACAGCATGTAGTTCCGCTAGAAAGACGGTAGCAATGGAGCTCAAGGACCTCGAGAGGGTTGTGCCACTCCCGTATATTCCTACTCCTGCCCCGTATTCCGTTTGATTTTACTCTTACGAGTTGCTGGGAATTGCAAGTCACCTGTAGGTCACCCAGCTTTACTACAGGAAGGCTAAAAATAAAACTGGAGGGTGCCTGGTATCCAGAGTCCGCATATTTTGGGCTGATTAACCTATCAGCCATTCATCTTTCGGCATATGCTGTTCCACCTTAGATTAGGGTTTTTTGTCAAGGTTTTCTCCTTTAGCGCCGTACTTTGGCCTGTGCCAAATGGCCTAAAATGTGCCAAGTGGCCTTAGTTACCAGTGGTTGCCACGAGGAGGCAGTACGTACACTTGCGAATTGTGCACAGATTACCCCTTACACAATTGTACCCATCACGCAGCTGCCTAATGACAAGACCAGAACAGCTCACGTGATGCGCACCCTACTGGAAGGTTACGGAGCTGGTAGATTAATCTACTCAACTTTGATCCCCCCCTCCAATAGACGCCAAACCACCAACTCAACGATGATTAAATGATAATTAATTTTTATCAAATTTTAGTATGTTTATAACAATGCAGTAGATATAGATAAAATCATAAATTTTATATAATTAAAATGATTTTAATGGTAAAAAGGAACCCACACATTTGTGTGGGTTGGCCTTTTGCTAATCTATTTTCCATTTTATTACAACGAATCAGAAAACCAAATTAGAATAAAAAAAATCGTTATTTACAAAACTTTAGATCACATTTGTTAATACAGACTTCAATATCTTAAATAGTATAAAAAATCACAAAATCAATTTTTAAAATAAATTGCTAAGAACAATTTGTTTTTGGCCGGAAGGCACCAATAAATCTTCCTAAATATAATGAAAAAGTAAACTTAAATAATAAATTATCAAAACTCTTAACAGATTTAAATGGAACTGCTTGAAACCATTCTTTTTGACAGAAAGGCATAGGTATACATTGCATTTCTCGCAACAAATTCTAGTACGAGATTTGCAGGTTTCTAGACGACAAAACCTAGCAGTTCGTACCCATCGTAGCGCTTGCCGATGCAAGGAAGCGGTTATGCTAAATTCTTAGAACAGGGTTCGTATCCTTCTTCATCGTCACTGCTAGCATATCTTCTTTGATTCACCGATGCGATTAGGGCGCTTGCTATTTCCATTTTAAAATCAAGTAGATCTTTTATTTGCTTCTTAGGTATACCGCTAGCTTTGCAGCCAATCCGATACTCCATCCAGGAGTTTATCACTGACAAGTCAATCAAGTGTGTAGCAGCTTTTAATGTCCATTCCATCATCTGGTCTACTAAATCCACGCCACCCATATTCTTATTGTATTGAGAAATAACAAGAGGACAGACGACGTTTTGGTAACTTTTTGTTTTTTTTTCCAACGATTAACGATAGACGTCGGATTGGCTCCGACAATTGAGGATAGTGCGGTTATGCACTTCGTATCTTTCCACTTCACTACGCAGATTTTGTGAGTCACGTTATTATGCATAAATTCTTGGCTCTCGCCCCGCTCCATATGCCTGTGGTTCTTAAAGATTAGATTTTTCAACCGATTTGTCATTATCGTCCCTAAAATACAAACAAAACCATAAAAATTTGAAATATACAACGTATTAATTTACCTGTAGCTTTGATTCCCAAATCGAGTAATGCGTGTAGAAGAGGCACCGTCGTAAAATACCGATCGAAGTACACGAAACTTCCTTTTGGTATATGTTTCACTAAATGAAGAACTACGGTAGGACCTAAGCCCAAAGTTCTATCGCCCAGGTCTGTTTTATCCCCTTGGTATATTTGAAAGTCTACCACGAGTCCAGCAGACGTCGTAATAACAAAATTGTTTAGCCCAACCGGTCGGGGTTTATTTTTCACATATTGCCTAGCTGGACAACGGCCGGTGTAGGGAATCATCTGCTCATCAATTGAGTAATAACCCACTGATTTTAGAAATGATCTACATCTGTCTCTTACTGCTGTTTTAATCGGTTGTATCTTCCAAAATAAATTTGTAGGATCGGTCGATGTTTCATTAATATTGACAAAATGAAGCAAGTTCGTAAACCGATTTCTTAACATGGTACTTGAAATGGCTTCGAATCGAAACCACGTTCGCCAATATATATCGATGCGTGGGTATGATACGCAACCCATCATTAGGCATATCCCATATAATTTTTTAATTTCTTCTGGAGAAGTTTTAAGCTCCGTACAGCGAGTGTGTCTGGCGGCATCAATAAAGTGATTTTCATTCAAATACGACGTAAAATATTCTAATGGAGATTTGCAACTACTTGATTGGGATGGTACATTTTCAGTTATTAACTCATGTTTTTCAAAATGGTCCGAATACCATGTATTTACTGTCGCAACATGCGTATCAGTGTTGTCTAAAATTACGTCGTCGCCTGAATCAGATCCCGATGCATGTAACATATCTCGTAGCTGGTCCTGGTCGATCTGCCATTCGCCGTTTTTGTACAAAACTACAAAAAAAAATATAAAAAATTGTAAAAACCCGCCAATTTTTTTTGATGCATTAAACATTCAACATACACAATTGTGTATGTAAGAATTCTAATTAATTGTTCAATAACTTTAAATCAATAAAATGATATTGTATTTTGATTTATAAAAAATATATAATATTTAATCTTTAATATGAAATAATAAAATTATTTAAATATATATTTTTAATGTACTTAATGTCACTTACTTTGATTGGGGTTGCTCATTGTAAAACAATCGCTTTTTAAGGGTATAATACGACTGTTGATTTTTTTTTTTTACGAACTATTTTTGACATTTTAGATGGCTATTTACCCACACGTTTGTGCGTGTTGAAGTTATATTATACAGAAAAATATTTTTTCTGGTAAGGAAAGGGATACAAATATGATTGCGAAAAATGATTATGTACCAGTACACAGATCCAAAGTCCGAGGTAATAGAATGCTCCCAACTCAAAAGATCGGCAACACAGTTAACTTGGTAGAAAAGATAACACAGAAAACAGTATATAGCACGAAATGAAATGTTGATGTATTCCGTATTTCCGTATATTCCATACGTAAATAAGGATAACTCGGGAGAATAGTCCTCAACTTAAATGTCGATTCCGCACATGTTCCGTTTCATTAAAATCGTTTCAGAAATAGTCAAATTATATCCAAAATGCCATATTCGAGAGCTTTTTAAAAAAATATTTTATACCCCTCCCCTTTTCCACACATTTCTCGCACATGTTCATTTCATCATAATCGCCAAGTTCCAATATAATTGGTCATATTCCAGAACCTCATCTAAAAACCAATGTAATCCATTTCCAACGTACATGTCGAATTTCATCGTACTCAGTTAAGAAATAGACACAAATCATTTGAAAATCGCAATTTCATACTGATTGATGAATTTTATCAAAATCAGTTCAAAATAGCCAAATTTTTTTTGGCCTGTCAGAATATAGCGCAATAATACTTATCTTACAAGCTTCCCGAGATTTAAAGAAACGTAACTTGCATAACATGTTGATTTTATTCTTCTCAGTTGAGCTAATGTGTTCTTTGAATGTGTCCGTTACATACTTCTTCAACTTTACTGTTTTAGAAGATTTCGCCAAACACAGTGTATACATTTAGCCTATTACTTCACTCCGTGCTTTTCACATATTACAATTCTTCCAGAATTATGTTAAACTAAAATTTGTTTCACTGCCAACCGCTGCAACATCATTTGATATAGTTTGTTTTTAGTAATATGCCTTAAACGTCGAAACGCCTCCTTGATGCGTTCGTTGTATTTGCATATAATTCTGAAGTATCAGCTAGATGACCTGGCACAATATTCTTTAGTAGAAGTACATTGAATGGAATGCTTTCTTTATTGCAATTGTGAAATCAATGAAAGCAAGTGCTTTTATATTCCTCTTACAGTAGCCAAAAGTTGCAAGCCGAAAGTGGAAAGTCGATAATGCAGATTGTGTTAGCCCAGCCAAAAGTAAACAAATGATCCGAAAATAAAAAGTCGATAATGCAGATTATGTTATTAATATTCCAGCCGAAAATATAAAAATTTGTAGTTATCTAAGTTAAAATTTTTTGTAAATAGTCTTACGTGGAAAACTTTGTTTAACCTAGTCGTGGAAAATATCGGAAAATCAGAAGAATCCACAAAATTAGAATAAAATCAGCTTCTAGAGTGTATATCTGAATTGGAATCGTTTTTAAGCGATTTTTCAATAGCTATCGAATGAAAAAATTCAGTTCAAGTTTTCTGTGGGAAATCTCGGAAAATTCGATTTTCAAAAAATCATTAGAAAATTTGTATAAAATCAGCCTCTAGAGTGTTGTGTATGGAGATGGATTGCATTAATGTGACTTGTCAATAGCTATCGCAGGAAAAAGATTCAGTTTAAGCTTCTCATGGGGAATGTCGGAAACTTCAAAAAAACTTCCAGCCGAAAGTAAGAAATGGATCAATAAACTCAGCCTCTAGAGTATTATGTCTGGTGATTAATTATATTATTGTGATTTGACAATAGCTCACGCAGGAAAAAAATTCCGTTTAAGTTTCCTGTAGGAAATCTCGGAAAATTCGATTTTCCAAAAATTATTAGAAAATTTGTATCATTGGTCAAGGACCGTATGTTTTTCTTAATTAAAAATTCCATCTCTGAACACCAGCATGGGTTTCACCCTGGACTTTTTTGACTTTAGCATTAGAAGGTGGTAATAGTGTTGTAGTAGTGTTTACTTATTTTAGTAAAGAATTCGATGTGAATGTTTTGTCGGTGTCCCACAAGTTAGTCATCTAGGACCTCTTTTATTTATTATATTCATAGGCGAAACATTGTTAGTTTTTGATTTATGCTGATGATGTAAAAGTGTTTTGCAAGATTAAAAATGAGGGTGATCTGTTAAATCTACAACAAAATAATAATGGGACGAATTAATTGTTCACAACTGTTGTCGCTGTATTCAATACGTACTCCCGTTTGAAGCTGTAAGTGTAATTTCTTATAATAACCAAATTAATAGTTCCGTCTTTAAAAAATGTTCACTCCCTTCATCCGAAATCGTCCCACAATTTATAAACCGACCGTATTTATCAAATAAATATTTTTTTAAAATCAATTCGTAACAATTGTAAAAGGGTTACACCTTTAAGAGGATTACCTTTTAGAGGGTTTCATTTTATTCTTATTAGTAAGTTGGAGAGTCTAAATTGTCAGTTAATTTCTATTAAATGGTTGCGTTTCTACCTTACTGATCGTTGGCATTTCGTTAGGGTTCTTACCCCCATCTGGCGTGCTTCAATGTAGTCACGTTGGCCCATTGTTGTTTTCATTGTTTATCAACTAAGTGGTGCAATGCTTTGGGCTAGCAAACTTACTGTCTCATTTTCGCAGATGACTTGAACATTTTCGCAGGGGTTACTCTAATTGGTACCAAGATTTTGGTAAAATTATTGGGTGTTGAACTATGTAGCTTAGCTGTTAGTTTCGTAGCCTTCCATCTACTCGCAAAATACCCTGAGGGTCAAGGAATAGGTCCAGTGGGATTAAAATATTGTTGGACTCTAATTTTTCCCTTTTGCGATCTTCAAGGTCTACGTCTTTATCCGTTAGTTGTGGTTTATTGTTTGACCAATTAGTTGGATTAAGTTTCAGCCAACTGGGCCCTTGCCACCAATTTTTCAACGTTGGTATTTGTTCTGGATGTACTCCTCTTGAAATATAATCTACCGGATTTTGCTTTGATGCTACATGACTTTACTTAGTTCTAGGAATGATTTCTAAAATGCTGCTAGTCCGATTGGCTTTGAATGTTCTCCATTTCGCCGGCACCTCTGAGAGCCAGTGCAGTACCACCATCGAATCGGTCCAGGCATACACATTTGAATTATCTATATTGAAGGTGGTTTTGCAATATTTAACCATATCGGCTAGTATTACCGCAAAGTTTCAGTCTTGGCAGAAGTGGGCTCTTTAAATGGTAGCAAACATCTAGGTATTTTTTTTAAGTTAAATTAAGTTTTCTTCTTTAAATTTAACAGATCCTTAGATGCTTCGTCATCCCATTCAGTCAAATATATGACAATTGTTGATAACCAACCCGAGGGATCATATAATTTGGAACTTTCTGAGAGCCTCTTCCATTTCGTCCAAATTACCTTTCTAGTTTGAATATTTATTTGGAACGTAAACGTATCGCTTTGTAGATGCCAAATAATAACAAGAGTTTTAGTAGTTTGGTCATCCTCAATTAACTTGTGAATATCTTCGTCTTTGTCTGCAGTTAGTGTTTGTAGAATTGATTGTTCATTTGCGCAATAAGAAATCACAACTATTTAGAATTTAAGATATCTCCTTTTTACCTTTTTATTGTGAAAACTAAATTTGTCTGTCAGTTGACATTTTTTGTGAGTTGAGCGTGAACTCGTTAGTTTCGTAGCTCGCATAATGGTTTCATTGACATATTTTCATTTGTATAAAGTTACAGCTCTAGAATTTTTACATTTTGTGAATCGAAGCATAAACCTATTTCGAGTTAACTTTTCGGTGGCACTTTCAACATAAAAGTGTTTTTTTAACTAAAATAAAAAAATTCAAATTCATGTTTTGGTTACTGAGCACGTATCAGAGCTTCATTTAAAATTACATAGCTCAATTTATGAAATTCTAAATCTTATGCAATAAAATAAAAAGCTTAGAACCAGATTAAATAATTTTAAATGTTAATGCATAAATTTAAAATCTTACTCTCAATATTGAGGCGTTAAACTAGACAATGTTTATCAGTTTAATAACCATAATCATATAATTCATATATACAAAACTAAATCTCGTTTTGAAATAAAACCAAACAACTTCTTTAATTTAGTTGTTATGATAAGCGCACGTTTTCTAAAATCCATTTATGTTTTTATTGCTATATCTTGTATAACATATAACGAAACCAAACATAAAAATCCCTGCCAACGAGTACTGAACAAAAATGTAAAATAGTTTGGTTTTATTTATTCATGTAGATTTTTATAGTTTTAAAGTGTTTTATCTCCATATGGATGGTGGAAATTCACGGTGTGAGTGATAAAAATCGAGTTTGGCTGTACATAATAATGCACCGCGAAAAAATCTCATGAACATATAAAACAATAACATATGGTAACAAACATAAAAAAACAACACACACACACTTTAATGTGGTTTTGTAACTAGCGGTGAGCTTTTAACATAATTTAGTGTTTACTAACAAGCAAATTAAAAACAAAACGATGTACATGTGGTATGTTTGAAAAACAAAACCAACAATCGTTCCATTAAAAAATGTATGTACGCACAAAAATTGTGATGATTGATTGCAAAGAGGGGGGCGTGAAATTGAATTTCTTTAAGAATAATTTACAAGAAGGCTATATTGGTATTAACTAAATATTAGTTGCAGAAATATCAAAATTAAATTATTTCTAAAATATAATTTTCGAACTTTCATTTTGAAAAATACATCAAAGTTGGCTCTGACAAATTAAAATAGTACTTGCTAAGTTTATCTGTAGTTTTACTACTATACGTAAGATGTCTAAAATGAAAAATACGAAAAAAAATATTTAATCATAAAATTATCACACGTTCCTATATTTTGTGAATTTGTTTCGCTTTTCCTACAATTTTTGAACTTATTTCACCAGCAGCGGTATTCTGAAAAAACGTAACTGATTTACGTTTTTTTTTTGACAGTTAAAAACGTGAATCGCAAATTTAACGTTATTTCCTATTCTGATTGAAGAAAAACGTACACGTTTCCGACGTTAAAAAAACCCACGTTTTTTGGTGGGGTTTTTGAAACGTTTCTCGTTTTTTGTAATATAAAAACTAAAATAATTTGGTTAGCAAGGTAAGTGTTGGAGCTTAACAATAATAATAATTCAGTTCACAGGACATGTAAGATAATAATCGGAGCACTCCAGTGACAAGCAAACAGCGGGATAGAGGATATGCTAAGATGACTTGAGATAAACAAAACTAGCAGTCATATCTTATTACCAAATATTTTTATTTTAATTTTTCCTTATTAACCTTCTGTTATATTTCATTTAAAAGATTCAAAAGAAATTCGAGCACGGTTTGGCCAATTTGACAATGTTATTAATTATTATGAATATATTGATGTTATACTCGTATATTATGAATCCACTGGAAGCATTACTATATTATATAGTGCATATGTATGTGTATAACTTATTGTAAAATTAATAAACATTTCAGTTCGGTGGCTTTCTTGTTGTCGCCTGTTCACCAAAAAATACATTTTATTGCTGTTATATTCGCAAACAGACTTGTGTCAAATGGCATAATTTGACAGACCATTTTTCTGTTTTCCAGTATTCTATGTTTTCTTCGATGTTCGTTAACGTTTTTTTTTTATCGAAATAGGAATTTGACAAAAAAGAAACGTTCACATTAAGGAACATCACGTTACCCATCACGTTTTTTTTACTATTTTTCAGAATACAGCTGCTGGTGGAACTTTTTGGTACGATTTTACCAAATTTTTACTGCCATCTATGTAATGTATATTGACGACCAAACGAATTGTAGTAAGCTTTTATTTCAATTTGACCAGAATGCTGTTGTTATGAATTTGTTTTTATATTTTGGTTTAAATAAATCAATTATTACAAGAAAATGAAAACGATTCACATAAACGGTATTCATTGTACATATGTCGAAATTCAAACATTTATGAAATATTTCAGAAACCATAATTAAGAATTTGTAACTTTTTCATTTAAAAATTTGTCTTAGGAAAAAAGGGATTTCCCATATGTTTTGTGTCTTTTAATATGAAAAGTTTCGTTTTTTCCTCGTTTCTAATTCCCTTATAAAAGCTCAGATTTTTTGATTATGACTCTATAAAATACAGGGTACTCTGCTATGGCTTTTTATACTCAATTTTGCTTTCACACACGACTGCAATATTTTAAAACTTTTATATATATAAAAAAGATATAAAAATTATCACGAAAATAGAAATAAAATCAATTTAATATAGTAAATACAAAAAATTGTTTTGTATTTACATTATATTAAAGTGATAAAAGCCGCAAAAAGAAAAAAAGTGAAAATGGACAAATACCATCTTTACAATACAAATATAATAAAACCTGAAAAATCTTTTCTATCAAAATGGCATTTAGGCGAATAATTACCACCACATACATAAAATTTATACGTATTCGGATAATTCGCGATTTTATTTTGGGAAGTATTTCACAGGCATAGTGTGTACGGAAATCTGACCCAGCAAAATAATAAACGTTATTTCAGAATGCAGTTGTTAGTCTAATAAACTGCAAAAGTAGACTTTGATAGTTACTTAATAATTAGATTTAGACAGCTCTTAATCATACTGCAACAACAAATTTCCGGACGCGGCTTCTGGAATCTGAAGCAGCCGTAGCGGGGGAAATGACGACATTTTCTCAGTTTTTTTTCGACACCATAATAAATATTTATTTAAAAACTGCCGAAGTTTTGGGGTACTTGTTAAATTTTTTTCATTGAAAAATAATTGAAAATAGTGGAACCACCGCTGTAGTCCAGGAGCACATTTTTCTGGGCATCACTTGCAGTGGAGATTATAACTCGAGAACTGTTCATGAGAAATCAGAATTTCAAAAAAATTTCGTGACTATATTGTAATGTCTAGTCAATTGGTCAAAATTTAAATTTTAAAAAAAACGGCGACGGTTTTAACAAAAAGTTTAGTTTTTTAAAATTGAAAATCCTTCGGAAGTAGCATAAGGAATATGATGTAAGCGTCTACGTACTATTATATAATATGCATTCATGGGCAGCTACATAAATTCAGGGGTATACATTTAGGTGAATACATTTAGGTGCATACATTCATATGGCGGGTTATATTACATACCCACTTTCAGGCGTAAACGCATACATTCAGGGGTAATAACATACCTTCGGGTATTACGTTTTTTTTCAAGCATACTTTCAGGTGAATTTAAGTATAATTATTATAAAGACGGAAAAATTCCATTTTTAATAAATTTTTAAACAACGATTCAGTGAACATATACAGGAAGCCAACAATACCCATAAAACCACAAAATGTAATTCAAATTTTGGACAACATTTATTAACCGAGAAACATACATACACGGATTTTGAAACAAATTTACACATTCTTCATAGACTTCATAAGGGCAACAAAATGGACAGAATTGAGGAATATGAAATATACAAACGGCGGAATGATCCACTCATGTTAAACGACAAAATTAATTCAAAAACGAATAAAATTTTTAATTTAGCAATCCAAAACAAGATGTCGTTTTAAATAAAAAGCGAAAAAATAAAACAACAACAAACATTTTTTTCATTATTAGAACAAGAACTAAAGAAGGACGAATGTCCGAAACCGGTCTTGATTTTTTAAAAATAAATAATATATCACAAAAAGAAAGTTAATTGTTTTTAATTAATTAATAAAGAAAGTTCATTTATATATGTGTTTTCATTTAATAAATAATAATAATTATTATAAAATGAATTTAAGTGTACATTGCATATATTAAGGTTAAATTTATAAGAATACTTTCAGCGGAACTGTGTAATTCATGCGGAAAGTGCATACTTTCAGTGAAAAACAATTTTTGACATACTTTCATCGTTGCATACATTCAGGTATAACGTTATATTTATAGTATAGTCATTGAGGAAGTACTTTAAGAAGAAAAAAAAAGTAGTTATTCTATGCTATAAATATAACGTTATACCTGAATGTATGCAATTCAACCCTGAATTTATGTCAAAAATTGTTTTACACTGAAAGTATGCAGTTTTCGCTTGATTTACACAATTCCGCTGAAAGTATGCTTATAGATTTACCCTTAATATATGCAATTTACACATAAATTTCCCTGAAAATATGCTTGTAAACTTACCACCTTAATGTATGTCATACCACCCGAAGGTATGTTTTCCCCCTGAATGGATGGGTTTACGCGTGTGGAGATTGTATTATAACACCACATGAATGTAGGCACCTAAATGTATACGGGACGCCTGAATTTGTGTAATTGCCCCTGAATGCATCGTACAATATGGTACGTAGCCGTATACATCATAGTTACGTAACAATCCCACTCCCGAATCAGGTAGAACCGGCAGAAATACACTACTCACATTTAAATTACGCGTAATACATTTAAGCCCAATGTCATCTTGTTAGTGAATAATAAAATGGTTAAAAGAATAAACTTCGATAATTTTACTAATCAAGATTACCACATTAAGAAGCGTATAAATTTTTACTAAATGCCTTTAAGACGGTACTCAGCATTACTTAATTTTTATTACTTAATTTTGAAACTCAAATAAGCCTGTATAAATTATTTGTCTGACGTAAACTAATTAAATCATATTATTAATTTAAGGATTTACGAAACGGCATAAAATTTTTGATTTTGCAAGTAAGATTTGAAGATGTAAAAAACTCATTCCACCGTGCGAATCATCTAATTTTTATATTTGTATTGATAAAGTGAAAAATGATGAAAATTGATTACGAAACGAACATGATGTGAATACAGAAATATTTTGTTGAATAAAGCTGTATTTATTCGTATAAATCCGGGGCAATAAGACGCGCCAGAGTTGTTTTTATTGTATATACCATTTATTTATATATAAATATACAGAACAGTTGGTGAAATGAAAATTAATTTTCTTTCATTTTCTATCTTAAATTGTAAGTTCTTTAAATTAATATTTATATTTTGGATTAAGTCGTACAAAATTAATGTGACTCACCAAAGCCGGTTAGTTGATCATATTATGTTACATACACACCCATAAATAAATTCTATATCGCAAAATGAAAACTTGGGAAAATTTATGATTTTGTATGATTAATTTAATAAATGGTGGTGTACGAAAAACTCGGGTGGATAAATGTATTTATGTTATTAATCAATCTCTAAATCCGTTCATTTCTATATCAGACACCAAATACACACAAATGTGTCATTTACATAAAAATAAAATAAATTTAATTAAATCTGTGAAACGTATTACCATTTTACACCATATTCGGAAGCTTGCAGGCATACGAAGAAAATTACCTTTCATATAAATGTCGTATACATAATTTTGAATCAATGATTTCATCTATGTGCTATATTCATAGATGATGTAGCAGATTTGTCAAAAATAAGTATTAACAAAATTTCATTGTTGAGCTCATTTATAAACGTAAAACTTCAAAATTTTAAATACAATAAGAAAAGGAAATTGGATTTTTTTTTTTTGTTAGAGTCAGAGATGAAAATGTGCACCTGTTTGTGAAGCTTGTAACATAATAAAATATCAAACAAATCCTTTCAACAAGCTCACAAATAACACACAACGGTTACAAAATATTGGGAGTATTAACAGGCGAAATTATGATTTGTAAGCCGCATGGAAACAAAATAAATTTCATTCAATCGCCAGGATACATATTTATGTCGCACCATACATTTGTATATGGAACAAGCTTCTTACATTATGTATATACCCCTAATTTATATCATAATTTTTCAAACACCCTCATAAATTCTTTTCAACAAATATCCGCATCCTGAACATACATACAATATATAAGAACATACAACTTACGTAAGAACCTAAAAAAAAAAAATATTTCATTTTTATTTTTACAGCTTTTATTGTAAAAGCAAAAAAAAGGAAAATTCCCTTTATAAAAATAAATGAAAAAGAAAAGATATACAATTTTGTTTATTTTTCCAAATAAATTCGATTATTTAGGAAAAAAGTTTAAATAAAAAATACTTAAAAGTTTTTTTTTTTTTATATTTTGAGCTTAACCTTCCCCTTTCAATCAGCGAGTTAAAAACGAGCAACACAAAAATGAAACAAAAAAGTTGTTAAAAGGATAGATTACATCTGGGGTCATTTTTCTCTGTGCTGTTCGTTTTTTTTTTTTTGTTTTGTTTGTTTAATTTTCTTTTTTTCAAAAGCTTCTTTGCCTCTGCAACATATAAGAAGTATATATCGTACAAACGAAAAAAAAAATTGTGAAAAACTTTTAATTTAATATTAGAAATTGAATAAATAAAAATAAAAAAAAGTTATCCAGCTATTCTATTTTATATACGTACTTACACATCTGACCTGGCAGGTACTTACCTGTCTGTGACCCTTATTACGTACATCGTTTATATAAACAAAAAAGAAAAATGTTATCTTTTCATATATAGTTACATAATTAGTCTTTGGGAAATATGAATATTTCAATTTACGCCTGGGTATCTGTCCCAATTTTTTTCCAGTTTCATCCATTAAAATAATGTTACGAACTGGGATTCTAAGAGTTCGTCCGGATTTTGCAATTAAAAATACTGTGTACTTTTATGTCACTTGACTTGACTTTATTTCACTTTACTTTTATACACTTTAATAGTTGCTTTTTTTTTTTTTAAAGGGTGGGTGTATGTAGCCCAGAGCACTGCGACCATTGAGACCTATTGTGTATCCCTAGAGATTCCTACGTGAAATGTAGATCTATATCCTTGATAAACGCCGCTACCTGATGCAAATCCACTGGGTCGGCGTTAGGCCACTGGATTATGTACGCATTGAGGAACTTTAATGTTTTTAGGATGATAGCATCGCATGTGAATAGTGGGTGTTCGGTTGTCTCCTTGATGGCCGTTAGAAGGACCGTGCCCTATTAAAAACCAGGTAAGGGATCTTAGGGATTGGCGGTCCATCCTCGGTGCCTCTTTCACACGTATAATAAAGGGTGGTTAAATTTTAAGGGCCGATGTTGATTTTGAATAAAACACAAAATATTTACTAAATTATTGTCAATTCTTTTTATTATGATAATATGGTATGGTTCAATTATGTATGGAACAAAATATCGGCCAAATGGCCGCCGCGATCTCGGCGGCACACCTCCATCCGATGGTCCAAATTTTCGATGACGCTTAGGCATAATTGAGGTTCTATGCCGTTAATGTGCCGAATTATCTCATCCTTTAGCTCTTGAATTGTTGCTGGCTTATCGACGTACACCTTTTATTTCAAATAACCCCAAAGAAAGAAGTCCAACGGTGTCAAATCACATGATCTTGGCGGCCAATTGACATCGCCAGCACGTGAGATAACACGGCCGTTGAATTTGTCGCGCAAAAGAGCCATTGTTTCGTTAGCTGTGTGGCAAGTGGCACCGTCCTGTTGAAACCACATATCGTCCACATCCATATCTTCCAATTCGGGCCATAAAAAGTTCGTTATCATCTCACGATAGCGAACACCATTCACAGTAACTGCCTGACCGGCCTCATTTTGGAAAAAATACGGCCCGATGATGCCGCCAGCCCATAAACCGCACTAAACAGTCACTCTTTGTGGGTGCATTGGTTTTTCGACAATCACTCTTGGATTATGATTCGCCCAAATGCGGCAATTCTGCTTATTGACGAATCCACTTAGGTGAAAATGTGCCTCATCACTGAAGATGATTTTCTTCGAAAATTGATCATCCACAGTTGCCATTTCTTGCCACCATTCTGACCATTGCCGACGTTTGGAATGGTCAAGAGGCTTTAGTTCTTGAGACAATTGCACCTTATAAGCGTGTAAATGCAAGTCTTTATGCATAATGTTCATCAACGACGAGCGTGAGAGGTGCAATTGTTGGGCACGACGACGAGTTGAGGTGGACGGCTCTTCAGCCACACTATCGCAAACAGCAGCAATATTTTCTGCAGTGCGAGCTGTACGAGCATTCACTGGTATTTTAAAATCTCCTACAGACCCGGTTTGCTCAAATTTTTGCACGATTTTTCCGATTGTACGCACATTTGGACGATTAAATTGACCGAAAAAATCACGAAGTGCACGATATGCATTTTGATTTGAACGCCCATTTTCATAATATGCCTGAATAACTTTAACGCGTTGCTCGATTGTGTATCTTTCCATGGTTCAAATTGAGTTAGTCTGAAATTGAGAAATGTCAAATGAAATGCAGAAAAAAACTTGACGTTTAGGTGTGGTTCACATTCAACGTCGGCCCTTAAAATTTAACAACCCTTTATTATAACTGAATAATTTCTTGGCCTGTCTCATCCCAATGGAGGACTTCCAAACTAATTTCCTACAGTTCTGCTCCCAGTCCCTTATACCATAATGGGTTTTGGAAAAAGCAATACTAGGACTGGGACCCAGGAAATCTCGGCTTGCTCCCATTTTTGCACATCGGTCTGTTGCCTCATTTCCTCTAATGGTGGAGTGGCGAGATTACTACAAAATGGTGACTTTATTTGCTTTACCCAGCTCTAATAAATTACAGTAGCAGCTCCAGATCAATTCCGAGTTGAATACTGAAGCTCCAAAGATTATATAGATCTCGGTCTTCTTATATTTCTTTTTGAGACATTGGAGCACACATACCTCAATAGCAAAGGTCTATGCCTGAAAAACTGTGGGGTGCTACGCAGTGTTATTCATAGCGCTAGGTCGGGCCCGACTATCCCTGCACCGGTACCCCCGTCTATTTTTGACCTATCCGTATACCATACAGATGCATAGCGGGGGAGGGAGGGGATAATATTCTCTACCAGTGCTCTATCCGGCAAATTAATAGTAAAATTCCTCCGACAGTCTATTGTAATTACCATCAAATCCGATAGTTGAATCAATTTCTCCTTAAAGTTTAATTTATGTAGGATACTGTTGTGTCCTGGCTCAAACCTCTTGAACAGGCTACTTTTTTAATGTGTAGGTGCAGTGGGGAGAGCCCCAGTATTCTCTCAAGGACAGATATTGGACAAGTTCTCATTGCTCTAGTTGCACCCACACAGATTAACCTCTGGATCTTGTCCAATATTCTCCGTACACCAGCCTGCTCCGTCTTTGGCCACCACACAAACGCCGTGTAAGGACCATAGGTCTAACGAAGGCCCAATAGAGTCAAACCAACTTTTGTGGGCTCAGTCCCCACGTTTTGCCAATCATTCTTTGGCAGGTGAAGTAGGCCTTATTCGCCTTGTTTGTGATATGATTTAAGTGGGGATTCCGTGTCAATTTCTGATTAAGTATGACACCCAGATATTTAACGCTTATTAACAGTTGGAGAATTACCCCTCCCCCCCCCCAGGGCTATCAGCGGAAGGCCAGTTTTCCTCCGGTTAGTTAATAGTGTGCAGACTTTGTTGGGATTTACCGTAAGGCCCACCTACGTGCACCAATCATTTACTATCTCTAAGGCTGGTTGCATCCTTTCCCCTACTGTATTTGCGAATCTGCCCCTAACCATCAAGACTAAATCGTCCGCATAGGTAATGTTCGAGAAATCTAAATTTCTCAGTCTGATAAGTAATTGATCCATCACGACCAGCCACAATAAGGGCAATATAATAACTTCCTGGGGGCAACGCCTGGTGGCCGCCAGGGTGATGGTTTTGTCTCCAAAAGAGGCCGTAATCCTCCTATTTTCCAACGTGCTTATAATCCACCTTACGGTAGGGGGTCTATACCCCTTGTTAGTGATTGTTCCTGAATTATCTCGAAACTAGTATTATCAAAAGCTCCGTGGATATCAATAAAGGAGCATAGTAATAATTTTTTATTCCGAAGCGTATCTTCGATTTCCGATGTCAGCTCGTGTAGGGCCGTTTCTGTTGATTTCCCTGTTTGGTAGGCGTGCTGCCTACAGTCCAGAGGGTATCTTTGGAGAGTGTTTGATCTGATACACGGTCTCAGAATTTTCTCAATGGTTTTCAGTAAAAATGATGTGAGGCTAATAGGTCTATAAGACCTAATCTCCTCTGGGGATCTTTTTTCCGCTCTTGGGATAAAAATCACCCGAACCTCTCTAAAGCGATTTGGAACATATTTCAAGCTGTAGCTGGGTGTGAAGAGTATAGTAAGTTAAGGCAGCAAAGTCTGTAGTTCTTGCTGTAGAAAGGCGGGATATACGCAGTCTCCTCCTGGTGATTTGAAAGGGCCAAATGATTTGACCGCCAACCAATCCGTTCCGGCGTAAAAAACTGCCTCGAGAACTCGTGAGCCCCCTTTGGAACCAGATACGGATCTACGCTACTTGCGTTGGATTCTTCCTGATCCCTCAGTACTACACAATCTGGGAAGTGACCTCTCACTAGACATTTCAGGGTCTGCTCCCTGGTTGTGGTTGTCTCTCCATTTGGTTTCTTAGCAGATCCAAAGAATTTCCTGTGCTTCAAGGAGAGTGCCTTCTGAAATCGACACGCCATAGGTAAATTGTCTATTTTTTTACAGAAGTCTCTCCAGCTGAGTCTTTTGCTCTGCCTTAGAGCTATGTTGTATTGGGTAAGGGAATTCTGATAGGTAGTCCAATCGTTCGTTCTCTTAGCCCTATTAATAGTTTACGGACATTCCGTCTCATGTTTCCAAATTGGTTCTACCAAGGAACATCCATTGTGCCTTTAATACGCAGCAGGGGTAAGCTTGAGTGGTAAGCATTAATTATTGCCTCTGTAACGTCATTTGCAACTCTCAGTTCGTGTGTATCACCATGATGTGTATTTTTATTTTTTTATTATGTCTTAGGCTTCGGAGAGCCTGGTTTGCTTGGTTGCTGTGCCACCCTTCCTCTACGGGTCAGCCCATGGCTCTTCCCGCTCTTTCCTCCGCCCCGTTTCGCCAGTCTTCCTGTTCCGGACGTGCCAGGTGTCTTGCCCCCCCCCCCCCGTCCCAGTAACCCCATCATCGCGGCCCGCGTTCTCAGCCAAAGCTGCTATTAACGTGCCGGGAAGATTCGGCTCCGCCACTCTCCCCTTGACTGTATCCACCGCCCCTTCTTTGGGCGGAAGTGTGCAGAGCCAATCATCCAGTTGACTCTGTAGTTGGAGCCCTTCAGTATCTCCGCCGTTTTGTGTGAAACGAACATTGTGAGTTGAAGGAGGTCGCCTTCTCGCTCCTTCCCCGTAATAATTCTCCAGTCTGCTTCTCTAAGGTCCTTATTCTGGATCGCCAGTCGACGCACTAACTTGTCATTTGTCTCCTTACCTCCTCGTGGCAGGTAAACAAACATAATCTTTGGGCGTGGCAACTCCTCTTCCCCGACTGCCTTCAGGGATGCCCCGTCCCATGGTTTAAGTGAGGGCACTGTGGCCATAAGCAACTCTGCTGTTTCTTCATCGGCACAGTTCATCGTGACCCAACCGTTTCTGGTGCGACATCCCAGGAAATTAGGGCTGACACCATCTAACGGCAGCTCCGCCACTGTCTCCATTATGCCATCTTGTACTGCCATAGTTGCTTTTACTTTATTATTTAAATCTATTTGTTTGCCACTGGTGGGGGCTATGATAACAGATGTATTTCGCTTGTTTCACGATTTAAAAAAGTAAACCACAAACTGTTCTCTGCTTGTCATCGGCCGTTTTTATATACCAGTTTAATAATGTTCCCGAAATTTCCTTTACCGCGTGTCATAAATCATCTTCATTTCCTGGTGCTGTTTATGACAAATAATATCGTTTTATGGCTTGTCATAATCGTTATTGATTTATTCTTGAATCACTAAACTACACCTTCCTGTGTACGCTACATCTAGATCGTTATGAATTTGAAAGTTGGTATATAAACATGTTTCGACGTCCACGATAAATAAACGTAATAAAAACTTTGGCTACGACGAGCATCGAACCATCGACGTTCCTGTTTAAACCACGCGCCAATCGCGTCATTGACGTCTACTATTTTAATTTTTGCTCGCTGGCTCCGCTAAATCCGTATACGACGTCGTTTATTCTCTTTGTATTGGTATATGGTCCCACCCAGTTACTTTGTAGCTTTAAGGGCTTTCCTTTGTTTATTTGTGGGTTGTAGAGCCATACTGAATCTCGTCATATCCGTTGTCGTTTACTCTTATATCGTAGCGGGTCTTTGATCGGTCGCTGTTCAGTTTGATATTTCTTGCCACATGCTCATGGATCTCAGCCATTCTGTTTCTGAGGTCGCTTACGTAGTTCTTGGCTCATTTGGGAGTTAATTCTTGTACTGCAAACTCCATATCGCACGGCAGCCGTATTTTCTTTCCAAAGAGGACTGTTGATGGTGTAATCGCTAAGTTGAATTGCTCGACCATTCCATCGGATTCTGGATGTATAGCGATGTCGCCCTTCTCTTTTTAATACCGAGCACTTTGCACAGTTCCTGGAAAACATTTGATTCGAAATTACGACGTTATCTAAATGAAACTCCAACGGTACGCCATATCTGCTGGTCCAGTTGTTTACGAATTCTCCGGCCGCTGTTTGTGCTTCATGGTTTGGTATTGGATAGGCTTCCGGCCACTTGCTGATGTAGTCGATACATACGAGGATGTATCGATTCCGACGAAGGCTTCGCACATTGGTCCAATATCCAGAGGATCCTTTGGAGTAACTCTAGCTTTGTTTCCTTCATCATTAAGGCCCAGAGCGATTTCAAAATTCTGCCATCGTAGTAAGCACTTTGTCATGTAGTAAGCACTCTGTGTTCTGTCATGAAATCCCCCATGTTAGCCACAATGAACTTATGACGAAAATTGCGGCTTCCTATCT
The DNA here is from genome assembly GCA_958295665.1 of Tipula vernalis. NCBI lineage: Eukaryota > Metazoa > Arthropoda > Insecta > Diptera > Tipulidae > Tipula > Tipula vernalis. The sequence goes on from OY282558.1 coordinate 163,657,731, forward strand.
CTGCGGCAATATCGCACTCTTCTTGGACGGCAACGCTCTCTCCGTTAGCAGCTTTTAGTCGCTAACGAATCTCTGGATTAATGGCTTCTCTCGTTGCTATGTCTAGTCTTATCACGGATTTTGATGCGCCGGTGTCAAGAGTAATCGTACTCGGCCTTTTGTTTATTGCTCCTTCAACGACAAGACTGTGGTTATTTCGCATTAGCTGTGCAACTATGATGGTGATCCTGGGGCTTTTTATTTCTCCGGTGAACTTTTGCTCCGCAAAGCTGGCGGAGTTTAACGACTCCATCTCGTTGCTACTTGAAGGGTCTCCTTCAGAGTTGATAACCCTTATTGGCACTTCTTTGCTTTACTGCTATGATGGACGAGGATTTTGATCTGCTGGTTTTACTCTTGGAGCTCGGCATGCGCTGGCCAAGTTGCGCCTGTAGTACCTTAGTCCGGATACTGTTGCTGTGGTCCTCGAGCTTTCTTCCTTAAATGCATGAATTTAACTCACGTCTGCAGCTTCTAATTTCTTTAATCTAGCAGTTTCCGGATAGAGCGTCTGCTTTGAGGCCTCATATTCCAATGCAGCTCTAAAAGCTTCACTTCGCGTTGCTCGCTTAGTCGTTGACCGTATGAATGAATGCCGAATCTGAGTGAAGCTCCTGCATATGGGAGTCTCCGTATCGTAACTCCAACGCATTTATCAGCTGCTTGTAGTTCCTTTGCAATTCCAGCACACTCTGGATGGTATCTGCTGCTTTACTTCCTAACGCCAAAATTAACCCACTTGATATCTGTTCCACATCCCATTTATTATGCCATGAATTGGACTTTGAAATTTTAATACCGGTATACCGGTGGTTTCATGTGGCTGGAGCTGGCGTTTCAGTGGTGATCTGATGAGTTTGACTGTACGGTACCTTCTCCATGCTGCACATTACTTTATTTTGGAGTTTTTCAAGTTCTTCTTTCATGTTTCTCATAAACGTATCTTGAAGATCCAATTTCTTGCCGACATCGAACTCAAGCGCGGTTATTTTTGATTGTGCTCCTTCGATTGATTATTGGAGCTCTTACTTTTCCCTGCAGGGAAGATAGTTGCGATAACATCTTCTCCTCTTGTGTTTTTAACTGGGATGTCAGCTGCGACGTTAAATATTTTTGGAGAACTTGGTTTTGCGTTGATATGTTCTCCATTAAAGTTTGCTGTAGCCCCAATAATAGCGTAGCTGTAGAACTGACTGTCCGGTCGGCTGTAATGTTTAGCGGTTTTGATCTTCTGAGACTGGCAACTTTAGTTCCCTGCATGTTTCCTCCACCTGCATTAATGTTTCGAGCCGCAAATATAATTCTGATCTCGTTCCAGAAACTGGGGTCCCCCTTGCAGCGAGCTCCTCTTTCAATTCAGCGAGGTTCATCCTGTCGACATCCATTTTTCACACCCGCGTTTTCCGGATTGCAAAATCCCACTTTTGACACCAATTTGTTACGGACTGGGCTTCTGAGTTCGTCTGGATTTTCCTATTAACAACACTGTGTACTGTTACTCTACTTGACTTGACTTTATTTCACTTTACTTTTATACACTTTAATATTTGCTTTTACTTTACTACTTAAATCTGTCCATTTGCCACTGTGGGGGTTATGACAACAGATTTATTTCGCTTGTTTCACAATTTAAAAAAGTAAACCAAAAACTGTTCTCTGCTTGTCATCGGTCCTGTTTATATACCAGTTTAATACTGCTGCCGAAATTTCCTTTACCACGTGTCATAAATTATCCTGATACTTGCTTATTTTGTTAATGATACATATGTAATCATCTGAAAATATCGTTTTATGGCTTGTCAGAATCATCATCATTCATAATCGTCGACGGGTGGTGTTGTGAATGTATTTGTGTTGTTATTCATTTATTATTGAATCACTAAACCACGCCTTCCTTTGTGTGCTACATCTCGAACGTTCTTGTTTTAACTAGATCATTATAAATTTGAACGTTGGTGTATAAACATGTTTCGATGTCCTTAATAAATATCCGTAATAAAAACATTGGCTGCGACGAGCATCGAACTATCACTGTTCACAAGGTGGATTTGTTGTTTGATGGCCATAATCGTCACATCACCCGCTCCTTAATTCTGTTCGCCCCGAACAGAAACATTATTTGGGTCTCCTTGGTATTGTGCCAGCCTATTGACGTCTACTATTTAAATTTTTGCTTGCTGGCTCCGCTGAATCCTGTACACGACGTCGTCCGAGCTATCACTGTTCACAATGGGGACTTGTTGTATGATGGCCATAATTACTTAGGAACTATGCCGGTTCTGGAAATTGATTTAATGATCTCATTAGTAAAAGTTTCTCCGGCCTTCATTATCAGAAGCTATGGGAACATGAGCTACGGTTTACTGTCTAATCTTTCCATCCATAAGCTTTCCATCAACTGCGTTTGTGCATTGGGGTCATTTAGTTCGATACCTCTTATTTGATATTCAATTGAGAGTTCTTCTGGAGTCAAGTACTGAAAAGTTTTTGAATGCGACATTTTGAATTTTAAATTCGACTCCGATTAACAACAATAAAAAAAATCACTTTCTTGAGCTCTACCTTAAGATTATGTATGTCTAGTATGCAACTAAGTACAAAAAGCTTTATTTGTACCTGTTTGTAATTTTGTGTCAAAATTTAGTTCGTTCATAAAAATTAATTTAGGGAGTGTGTATGTGTTTGAAGTATGTGCAAGGATAGGACATTGCTTTGACAATGCTTAATTTTCATGTAAAAACGATGGTATTGTCAGTGTTCTAAAATACAATAGGAAAAGCTGATTCATGATTAAAATCTAACTACTGCTAGAGAATACTACAGAGGACCATACTTGAGACCATGAGAAAAAACGGAATCACCATTAAAATCAAATCTCAAAATCAGCAAGGTAATAATCAATAGCTGAACAGTGAAGCTCCATTGATGTCTTTTTAGGACCATCTTAAACAAATTTTGTTAACGTTTCAATCACGTCACTTAAACAGTTTGATGACCTTTGGTCCCTGCTTTGGCGCCACGTGGTAATCACAATCTGATCAATACGAACCCTATCCTGGCGATCCAGTCCGGTGCCAGATGTACAACCTGATGAGCATGTGTTCACTACAAGAACCGGTAACATCTTCAATCAATTTGGTCACATACAACTTTTGGGCTTATATCTTCATTTTCCAAATATCGTTAATACTCTTATTGTACAATTCGGCTTAAACGGAATGAAATTATCAATTTTGTAAATCGTTTTGCTGATTATGTATGACAAAGTAAAGCGAATTATTCTTGAATATGACACAAGAGTATTACCGCGTATTATGGCATATGATACGCCTTCAGGGAAATTACACTAAACTGATATAAAGACAATCGCGTAATAAAATAGGCACGTGTCAAAATTGAGAAACATGTCGTACAAAACATAAAAAAAATGTTACTCCCTTGATATTGCTAGATGTATTTATTGTGATTTATTTGCCTGGGCTCTTAACAACATTGTGCTATACATAATATTATGTTGTGCATAGGAAATACATAAAACTTAAAGTAAAAAATGTGTATACCTTGTTTTGTTGTTGTATCATGAAAAAAAAATGTCAAAAGCAAGTAAACAATTTGTTGTTGTTGTTGTTTATTTCTTTGTGTGTACAATGCCAACATTATATTTTAAATAAAAATCATAAATTTAATAGTATCTTGAATAAAATAACACAAAAAAAAAAAAAAATTCAAAATATGTTTACAAAATTCATTGAAAAGTCATTTAACTGTTTTCTAAAGTATTTCAACAATTCCGTAGAATAAAGCTTTTATGTAAAGTAGGTACATACATACATAGTATAGCAAAAAATAAATCCTTGTAAATTTCTTATTTCATGCGTTTATTTTTATACATAAAATATGTACTTAAATGTTTATAAAGCTTCACATATTATTTCATTATATTTGGTGGTTACAGTCTGACTTGGAATTTTTTTTTTAAATTTATCAATACTCATGCTTGTGTCTCTCTATATCATCTACAGAACTCACAAACCGATCATACGGCGTTTTTTTTTTTTTTTTTTTTTTTTGAAACCACCCATGACATACAACTTTCAAAGTATTTTTTCACGAAAAATACGAGTACATGACTGGATTTAGCATTAAATAAGATATCATCGAGTTAATTTGAATAATTTGAATTTTTTTTTTTGTAGATTTGGTTTTAATTCGGATTTTTATCAGGTTATTAGATTGTAAATTTGAAGAAATCTCGGTTTTGGTTTCTGTGATAATTTTAATTGGATTTATAATTATTTTGTGCTAAGAAAAGTTCATTTATATTTTTTGAATATTTATTTTTGGTAATCAAATATGTACATACATTACTAAATATATGTAAATTCATAATAAGTATAAGGATATATTTTGTCTAGTGAACAGAGAACTTTTTTTTAGATTTTATTTTATCATGTTTGAAATGGGATAACATCGATTAAAAGGTCCAAATTTAGACATAGCAGTAATGAGGGTTAGAACTTATAACGAGTAGAGAGTTTTTTTTTCTTTTTTTAACTTTATTTACTCCAGAATTTTAGTATTAAAAGTATGGAAATAGTTTGATAAAAACTTACAGAGAAGATTAAAATTATTTTTTTAGGTAGCCCAAGAGGGTTAAACTTAATCAAACCAATTAGGAAACACATAAGTAAGGCAACTGTGTTATCAGTGGAAAGCTAACCGCATACATTATAGAGTCCTCCAGTTATAAAAGAATGGGGGATAAAAAGAAGAATTTTCTTACAACCTAATCAGTTTTTATTAGCGCAGCAGATAACGCGCTTGTAATATTAGTGTTGCAAAGTTTTCAAAGTAAAATTGTGACGCATAGTATGGTTACTGTCTGTTTCAGATCAATTATGTTCGCAACACGCGGTAAGCGGCCTCATCTGTCTGACACCACCTTTATCTTTGTGCTGTGTATATGTTCCCCTACTCTTCCCATACATATCACTTCTGCTGACAAGATCTTTTTTTTTTCAATCTTTTTTTCAAGTTGTTCTCTTCCCGTAATCATAAAAAAAAAAATATCATGTCAGCAGAAGTTATATGTAAGGGGAGAGTAGGGGGAACATATACACAGCACAAACATAAAGGTAGTGTCAGACAGATGAAGCTAGTTGATCTAAAACAGACAGTGACCATACTATGCGTCACAAATCGTGGGGACGACCCACATGAGAGGAAGTCTCATTAGAAGCCGGGCTTTTGAATAAACAGACATATACTGTGAGCGCTCTTTTCATATGCAGATTTCAAATGCAACAACACTTTTTCTTTAATTGAACTAAGTCGATCGGGTTTAGAAGTGATGTGTAAGTAATTGTCATTTAACTCTTCAAGCAAATTCCTCAATTCATATTCTGAGCCGTGCATTTTTGGTATTAGGAAGTTTGATCATATTTCTGCCTACTCTAGCCTTGTTTTAGAATATAGTTTATCTATTTTTTACGAATTTCGCGTTTGTCTTTTTATTTTTAAACTTCTCAAAGCTAATTAGCCTTGTTATCTATAGAGGAAATTAATATTTAGTAGGTTTCATTCCTCTAACTTCCGCCTACTTCCAGCTAAAAATTGTTGTAGGTCGCTAAACACGTCATTTTATGTTAGGGGAGTTTACCTTTGGAATTCAATTCCATTGGAAATTAAGAGATTAGGATCGGCAAAATTATTTAGGTCAAAATTTTTGGAGTGGCGTGATTGATGGGCAATACGTAGTTTTTTAAATTTATTTTTATTAACTATGTTATTTTTGTTAATTTTTAATATTATTTCACCTCGTGCTGTACATTTTATTGTAAATGAGCTACTGCTCAAAATAGAATGTGTAAGCATGAGGTGGAAATTGTTTGAAAAATTTTAAAAGGTTTTTATGCCTAATGGAAGCAACTTCATTTTTTTTTTGTTTCGATTGCTTTGTTTCCATGTGTGCTTTTCCTTTTAATACTAAATTATTTATAAAATACTATAAATAAATAAATAAATAAAAAGTACATCGGAATCGGTCTGATTACAGCGGTGACGAGCCAGTGTACCACCAGCGTACCAGCTCTGGTTTTAGACCCCATCTCCTACCGACGGCGTTCCTACATGAGTACAGAGCCATGGTGGACTTCTTTACTCTCTCTTAAATATTGGGCATCTAATTTAGCTTACTGTCCAAGATTATGCCCAGAAATCTTGCCTTGTTAGTAAAGGCCAGTGCCGTGCCATTTAAGGTAGGAGGAGAGACTACCGGAATTTTATATTTCTTTGTGACGAGTACCAGCTCTGTTTTGGATGGATTTATACCCAGCCCACATTTGCTGGCCCACTTTGTAATGATTACGAGCGCGTGTTGCATGACTTCCTTAATCGTGCCTAGGTAGTTCCCTGAGATCGCGATCGCTACGGCATCTGCATACGCTATTACCCCTATTCCCTCCCTCTCCAGTTCCAAAAGTAATCCATTGATAACTATGTTCCAGAGAAGAGGTGATAGAACACCACCTTGCGGAATTCCTCTATCTATTCGCCTCCTAATGGTGGATTCCCCCATATCCCCGTTAATAATCCTGCATTCTAGCATCTGATTTATCAACCTCCCTAAGGGGTAGTCCACATCTAAGAAAGACAGTCCTTCCCGAACTGCCACCGTCCTGACATTGTTAAAGGTGATCTCTATATCGAGGAAGGCTACTCATACAGTACTCTTTCGAGTGGATTGATCTCTCAATTGTTCGCACCAGGGAATGCAGAGCCGTGTCCGCAGATCTTCCTTTCCAGTACGCATGCTGAGAAGTCGCCCAATTACTGGGTTTTATTTTTGCACGTTTGTATACGTCGATCAGTCTTTCCAATGTTTTCAACAGAAAGGATGATAGAGTTATAGGTCTTAGATCCTTTGGGTAGGCCTGTGAATTCTTCCCCGTTTTAGAGATGAAAATCACCCTAACCTCCGTCCATTTCCTAGGAATATAATTCAGTTTTAGACACCCTCTAAAGATCACCTCCAGCCATGGGAGAATGATCGACGAGTGTTTTTGCAATTCCGCTGGGATGATACCGTCCGGGCGTTTATTTGATAAAAAATAAATAAATAATAAACAGAAACAATATTGCAAAAAAACGAAACAAAAGAAAATATTAAATTATAAAAATCACAATAATTTCATCACAAATTAAAATTCATTGGTATTGAAACCTTAAATTCTTAGTACATCTTCTGCATCATCTGAATTAGTGCAGCTGTGTTCGCTCTCATCGATTGATTCTATGTGCAGTTTATTTTCATTTATAACGTTTTTATAGTGAATGATACTACGTGAAAATCTGGTTAGTATAAAACGTTTTGTTTCTTTGAATTAAAGTGCCAAGTAGATGGCGGTTTAATAACTCTCAGGACACTCATCGCTATCCAAATTTATTAGAGTTCCGTGTTCTTTGTAGATATCCAAATGATTGACTTTTTTTTAACTTGTGTTTCAATTTGCGCAAAAACCCTGTCCGGAGGAATGTAAGAATACCCAGGAATTGGGAAAATTAACTCTGTTGTTGCCACATTTTGCGGTACGATTTTAACAAAAAATATTCAAACATTCCCATCCGCTTTTTCCCGATATCTATTTCAACATTCCTTTGTTCTTTAAGACGTAGGCATATACAGAGCACATATCCAAGTTAGGTGTTTTGAAAATCATTCGAAAATAGATCGATTTGACCTGATTGTCTGGATTATCCGTATTATACATTCTCCACATTCGATTTATGGATAGATCGCTAGGTAGGTATTGCCGGTTGAAAATTTTGCTCCGACAGTAGTGAATTTCAATAGTTTTGAATTTTTGCATGTATTCCATTATGCTGCTCTTCATTCCCTCGTTTCTATGGCTTCATCTATCATCACCCCATTTTTTCCATTGGAGCTTCGCCTGTTTCAAAGTATTTTTTACAAATATTTCTTACTCGGCCCTTTGTCACTCCCAATGTTCGTTCAATTATTAATAAATAATGAATAAGTTTTAATTGAACTTTATTTAAACTAAATGCTATATTTAAATTTTACTATATTTATTTTAATTTTATTTAAGTACACCTCAACAATTCAATCCTTGGCTTTTTTATAATATTTTAGGCACTTACTCTTACGATCTTCAAAAATATAATGATTAAATTTTCAATGATGCTTAATCATACTTTTACAAACATTTTATCCATAACCCGTGACACCTATAAACCAGCACAAACAATACTACATAGCGATGTTTATTTTTTTATTAGTATGTACTGTCATCTGCGTTACGATAGCTAACTATGCCCGTGGTGAAATAATATAATTACATATTTATTTATTGGTATCACTGGTTATGCGATTTGTTTTGGTTTTGATAAATTTGACATTTACTTAATTACTTATAATGAATAATTTGTTGAATACATAAGTAAGTAAATACATTAAATTTAATGTTATAATTTAATTACAGCTAACTGAGATTAAGGAAAATAGATACATAGATATTTACTGGTAATCAATTGCAGTCTTACTATTAAAAATGCAGTAAACATAATTTTGGATTTCCAAACATATTCCGCCGCGTTAAGAAAGTATTGGAGATATTTTCTTAAATTGATTCAATACCTAATAAGTTACAATTGATTGTACATCATAAAGAGATATAATAATTATTTAGTGTGATTAATCCATTATTTAAGTGGTATGAGCTTCGTGACGGGACGCTTGATAGTATTAGCCTTTGTTTTAATAGTTGCGACACGTACTATTCCATCGTTACCTGGATGTGTTTGAATTATTCGCCCCAGCAGCCACTGATTCGGAGGCATATTATCTTCTTTTATCAACACAATATCATCTGTATTAATATTTAGTTTTCCGCTCTTCCATTTTCCGCGTTCTTGTAAGGTGTTTAGGTAGTCTCGGGACCACAATTTCCAGAAAGATTGAATACGCATTTGAAGGTTTTGCCATCTGGATAATTTGTTCATCGGTATGCCTTCTAGTAATGGTTCTGGAACAGCTGACATAGATTCGCCAATTAAAAAATGTCCAGGTGTTAATATGTCTAGTTTGGTGGTGTCTTCAGTAATGCGACATAATGGCCTGGAATTCAACATACATTCGATTTGGGTTAATAAAGTCGTCGTTTCTTCAAAGTTGAGTTTGGCTTCTTTGGTTGCTCTTCTGAAGTGATACTTCACGGATTTGACTGCCGCCTCCCATAGCCCACCAAAATGCGGTGCACTTGCTGGATTAAAATTAAATTCAATGTGTTTCTGTAATATATAATTAGAAATTAATTGAGTATTTTGTTGTGCTAGAATTTCCGTTTTTAATTGTTTTAATTCATTGTTAGCGCCGATAAAGTTAGATCCGTTATCACACCAGATTTTATTTGGAAGTCCGCGACGAGAAACAAATCTTTTTAATGCGGCTAAAAATGCTTCGGTATTGAGACTGCTCACTACTTCCAAATGTACCGCTTTTACGGCTAAACACACAAAAACTGCGACGTATGCCTTTGTTAATGTTGCATTTCGGTGTTGACTCATTTTGATGTAGATGGGTCCCAGATAATCAACACCCGTGTTTGTAAATGGTCTATTTTTTGTACATCGTTCTGATGGCAAATCGGCCATTTTCTGGGTTGATTGGTTGCGTCTATATCGGATACATGTTACACAAGATTTTATGTATCGTTTGATGTGGTATCTTGCGCCTATCATCCAATATTTCTGCCTCAACAGATTTGTTAATAGCGTAACAATAGAATGTAAATTTGCAGTATGTAGTTCCTGAATAATTAGTTGATTCGCAACATGATTTTTGGGCAAAATTATCGGATGCTTAACAGAATAACTTAAATTGGAGTTCCTCAGGCGTCCACCTACTCGCAGTATGCCTTGAGAATCAATGAAAGGGTCAAGAGCATTTAAAACGTTGCCGGATTCTAACATCGAATTATTTTTTAATTTATGAATTTCTGCCCTAAAAGTTGTGGTTTGAATTGCCCGTATAATTCGAATTTCCGCCTCTACGTATTCCGAAAACAATAAATTTCTTTTCTGTCGTTCTGCAGGTTCAGACTTGGTTATTTTGCAGAATCTCAAGATATACGCCAATATTTTCTTAATTTGAAACCACGATGAATACTTCGTTAATAACTCTAGTATAATGCTATCTTCTTCTCTGATAGTTAACATAACAACTCCTTTCTTTCGATTTTCAATGTTGACTTCCTGTGGTATTTGCGTTTTAATTTTTGGACAATGGTTTTCATGTAACTTCAGCCAACTCGGACCCTGCCACCAGCTTTCTAGGTTTGGAATTATCTTCGGATCTACACCTCGAGATATATAATCTGCTGGATTTTGGTTCGACGGGACATGGCTCCATTTCGATCTTGGTATTATATCCAAAATGGTACTTGTTCTATTGGCTATGGAAGTTTTCCACCTAGCTGGGATATCTGACAACCAGTGTAAAACCACCATGGAGTCTGTCCAAGCATAGATGTTTATATTGTCAATATTTAATAATGGTTGGCAATATTTGATTGATTCAGCTAGAAGTACGGCTCCACATAGTTCGAGTCTTGGTAAACTGATTTGTTTTATGGGGGCCACTTTACTTTTGGAACACACTATGCGACATGTTACTTCTCCTAATTTGTTGCTAGATCTAAGATATATCACACAACCGTAAGCTGCTTCTGAAGCATCAGAAAATGTACGTGTAGCTGCAACGATGTCGAGTTTGACGATGTTAGCAAACACCTTGGAATTTTTATCTGTTGAAGGTAACTTAAATTAGTAAATATTTTATTCCATAGGCGTAAAATGTTATCAGGTGCTTCGTCATCCCAGTCGGTTTTAGCTAACCACAGTTTTTGTAAAATCATCTTAAACCAAATGATTATAGGTGATAGCCAACCCAACGGATCGTACAATTTTGAGCTTTCTGACAGCATTCTTCGTTTTGTCCAAATTACATCTACCGGTTGGTTATTTATTTTAAACGTAAATATATCGCTCTGAGGATGCCACATAATACCCAGCGTTTTTGTGCTTTGGTCGTCTTCGATTAGTTTAGGGATATCTTCTGCATTATCCATTTCTACTGATTTTAATACTTCCTTTGAATTAGATTTCCATTTGCGCAGTCGGTATCCACAACTGCCTAGTATTTCTGTTATCTGGTTTTTCAGCAAAATCGCATCTTCCACAGTGGGACTGCCGGTTAGAAGGTCATCCATATAGAACTGGCTTCGAATAACTCTAGCTGCATTTGGATATTTCGACTCGTATATTCTTGCCAACTCTTCTAAGGTTCGGATGGCTAGAAAAGGAGCACATGCTGTACCATAAGTCACGGTCATGCATTTGTAGAGACTTATTTCTTCCTTTGGATGATTTCGCCACAAGATGCACTGAAAATTGGCATCAGACGGATCTACCAATATTTGTCGATACATTTTTTCAATATCGGCATTTATTGCGATAGTATTAAGTCGAAACCGAATTAATGTTGTTGTTAAGTCTGGTTGCAGTTTTGGTCCCGTCATCAAACAATCGTTCAGAGAGATTGCTGTAGTGGTTTTACATGAAGCATCAAATACCACTCGGAGTTTGGTCGTAGTACTTTCCTTAAATACGGCGTGATGCGGCATGAAATATTTTAGGTTATTTTCGCGTGGTAATTCAGACCAAGAAACTCGTTTCATTTGTTCTAATTTTATATATTCCTGAATGAACGTATTGTAATCTAATTTATAGTTTGCTGACCTAGCAAATCTTTTTTCAATACCAAACATCCTGGATTTTGCTGTTGCGAAAGAGTCTCCTAGTTCTGGTCGTGGGTTTACAAACGGTAGTCGTACTATAAATCTCCCGTCCTCCGATCGAGTTGTTGTTTCCTTGAATAGCTTTTCACAGGGATCATTTCCTTCGTTGTGCTGCTTGTCAACCACTGGTTCTTCTATTTGCCAAAATTTACTTAATAGATCCGATAGATTTTCGTTGGAAATGCTCGAGTTTATCTGGACGTTATAATTCTGGTTATCGTGGCAGTCTAATTCTTCTTGGTAGATTTTCCCTGCTATCAACCATCCAAATTTGGATGAGTGTAATAGTGGAAGTTTATTTATGGTCATTTTCCTTTCTTCCAAGATGTCTAAGAAAAATTCAGCACCTATTAATAAATCCACTGTACTGGGAATATTGAATTGAGGATCTGCCAATTCCACCTGCCATATTTCGTTATTGTCTGGTATTGATATTTTCGCCGCTGGTAGTGAGGATGAGATCTTCTCCATAATGTGTGCCGTTAATTGTATAGTATAATATGGCATTATACGTGATTTTACTGTAATAATTGTTTTTCCTCTAGTTTTTCCCGCAGGACACGAAGCTAGGCCGTATATGGAAATACGTGAATGTTTTCGCCTTAGACCTAAGCGCTGCATGCAAGATTCCGAAATAAATGAAGATTGAGAACCGGAATCTAGTAGTGCCCTGGCTAGTATTGGTTTTCCACTGCTTGATTGAATATATATCAAGGCTGTTGGTAGTATAGTGTTAAGAGGTGTTTGGAATTCGTGCAAGGATGTTATCTCTGTTATTGGTGAATTGTTTGTTGAGGGTTGTACTGATGATGTTGATTGTAGTGATGATGTTGATTGTAGTGATGATGTTGATTGTAGTGATGATGTTGATTGTAGTTGATTTTCTATTGTTGAATGAGGAGAAATGGAAGCTATTGAAGAAGAAGGTAATGATGAAATTGGAATTAATGTTGAAACATTTTCATTTATTATATGCATATTTGTGGTTTGTTGATCATCGACTGTATGTAGTACTGTTGAATTTTTGTCATTGTGAAGCAGAGAATGATGTTTTCTTTTGCAAATCAAACATACAGCTCGTGAAAAACATTGGGTTTGTAAATGACCTGGTCGTAGACAATTCGAACAACACTTAGAATTTTCAATAATTTTAGTTCTATTTTCCACATTCATACTTTTGAATAATGGACATCTATACAGCAAATGATCTTGTTGACATGATATACATTGAAATTTATTGACTTGTGTGGTATTAAAGGACCGTGTATGCCTTGAAATTGCACCTGTTGGTTTTGTAGCCGCCACGCAAGATTCCAGAGTATCACACCTAGTTGAAAGAAACTTTAAAAATTTATCAAACGTAGGAAAAGCATCGTCAACAGATTCCTTAGCCCATAACTGCCTGGTATCTCCGTCTGTCTTGTTTACTAGCAAATGGATTAACCACGGGTCACGTGTCTCAGCAGAATCCCCCAACGCTCTTAAACCTCGAATCACCTCATCCGATGTATCGCATAACTTCCTTAATTCCCGATGATTAGGCTGGTTACAACCCTTTTGCTCCAAGAACAATTGAATCAGACTGAAGATTATCGATTTTGGTTTATTATAGCGTTCCACTAGTTTAGCCCAAGCCTCTTCATAATTTTGCTCTGTTACCTTAATGTGGCGGATTAGTGTTGCAGCATCACCTCTTAATAATCCATTTAATATTTGTAGCTTATGCACCGCACTGATATTCTTATTCTCGTGCACTGACGTCACGTACAAGTCGTGGAATGATGGCCACACTTTATAATCGCCCACGAATGGTTCAATATTTATTTTTGGTAAGCGTACATTTTGCGTTTGATTCATCCCTTGTAGCAGATTTTGTTGCTGACCTATAAACTGACCGAGTGTAACGTTTAAGTCCTATACCTCTGCGTTTTGTTCAGGTGACCTTGCGTTGACTGCTGCTTTTAATGCTGCTAATGTATCCAAAAACTGGTTATCTACTTCCTCAGTGTTGGGTTCGTAACCTTCAAAAGCCAGTAATTCCATTTCGTAATTATTGAAATCTTTGTATAACTTTTCACATTTTTCTTCACGCACTTGAATGGATTCTAGCGTGGTATGATTATCAATTTTATCACTAAATAATTTAATATATTTCATTTGATTCACTACACGATCTCTAGCTCTTATGTATCTCTCTATTTTAAAATAAATTAACAAAAAAAATGTTCTGTACACAGTTCACTTAACACTTTTCAGTTCTTTACACTGTTCACTTGCTGCTTTAATAATAATTTTAATAACCAAATATGTAAATTTTAATGACTAATTTTGCCTTTTAAATTGTGTTTTAGGTAATAAACAATTCGAAAAAAAAATTCAACGGAAATAATTGCAACACAATTAAGTTAGAAAATTATGAAAATTAAGAATGGCTACTTATCTGTATCAAATATGATGAATGATGCGGCAGAATTGAAGTAAAAAAAAAACAGCTTGTAAATATGTATAATCCCGGGTTTCGGCACCAAAAATGTTCGTTCAATTATTAATAAATAATGAATAAGTTTTAATTGAACTTTATTTAAACTAAATGCTATATTTAAATTTTACTATATTTATTTTAATTTTATTTAAATACACCTCAACAATTCAATCCTTGGCTTTTTTATAATATTTTAGGCACTTACTCTTACGATCTTCAAAAATATAATGATTAAATTTTCAATGATGCTTAATCATACTTTTACAAACATTTTATCCATAACCCGTGACACCTATAAACCAGCACAAACAATACTACATAGCGATGTTTATTTTTTTATTAGTATGTACTGTCATCTGCGTTACGATAGCTAACTATGCCCGTGGTGAAATAATATAATTACATATTTATTTATTGGTATCACTGGTTATGCGATTTGTTTTGGTTTTGATAAATTTGACATTTACTTAATTACTTATAATGAATAATTTGTTGAATACATAAGTAAGTAAATACATTAAATTTAATGTTATAATTTAATTACAGCTAACTGAGATTAAGGAAAATAGATACATAGATATTTACTGGTAATCAATTGCAGTCTTACTATTAAAAATGCAGTAAACATAATTTTGGATTTCCAAACACCCAATATATTTAAAAATGTCAGTTGACACACTTTTAAATTTAATTTTGATCGCGTTCGAATGTTGTATTTCACGGATAATCCCTTACGAGCACCTGGTTTTGAATTGCGATCTGTTCTACGTGGTTTTTCTACCGTACAATATTTGAAAATAAAAGCATCTTATACTTGTTTCGAGTGACTATAATAAAAACCATCTGAAAAGTATCGTGCTTCGCCCATTTTATGTTGGCTGCACTTGAAAGAACTCCGATCGTTGTGTTTGTATTTAGACATCTCCGGTAACCTTTGCCTTTTATATCTAGATGTGAATCGAAATAATATTAGTACTCTTATAATTTAAGAGGTACATTTTAATCAAATAATAACCTACTTTACAATTTTAGCCATTGATATTTTTCGATTGGGAACATTAATTTTTTTTCTACGAAAATGTTGGGTGATAATGGGCGATTTAACTGAGTCCATTTCCTATATAATATTATAATTAATTTCTTAATTTTATTTTTCAAAGAATAGTTAGAAATTACTTACTAAAATGTAAAATTTATAAACTGGAGCAACTTGTACAAATCAATCACTTTGTAAGAAATACAGTGAATTACTGATTTTACTCATAGGACTTTTTTGACATAAAGAAATTTCGCGCCAAAATTTGGAATAGGCGTGTTTTGCTTTTAACGGATGTACTTCTTATTGGAATATATGGTTTTTGGTTATAAATGGGAGTGGAATAGTTTAGTTTTATACGTGAAGTTGTGGCGGAATAGATCTATTTTGAAACGTAACGGAAATTTCAGGAATTTAATACATTTTGTAAATTATTTCAGTTCAATGAAAGAAAACGAAATCAATTACCAGCTCAAAAATTTTTTTAAGTGGAATAGATCATTTTTTATTCTATACGTCAATTTGATAAATAAAACATGTTTGTCCAATTGTGAATTCGTCTATAAAATTTAATACATTCTTCATTCAAAATATATGCAAACCCAAATTTTGATAAATCAAAATTCTTATGTGACAAAAAAATTTGTGTAGTAGAACCACGTTCATATGTCTAATATGCATATTTGATTGGTTTATATACATAATAAAGTTTAGCTTTTCATTGATTTTGTGTTGAATTTTTAATTTGTCCAAATTTAATAAAATTCATCGATTTAATATTTGAATAATAAAAATGTTTGTTTGTTTTTTTTTTTTGTCATTTCAGGTGAGTAAAATGTACAGCTTTTTGCTATATATGGAAATGTCAAGTAAGTTATACACCACATATTTATGTATATGATGCAACGAGTTTTTTGTGATAACATTCTTATCTATATTTGTCTCCTCATTAAAACTTGCCGCACATATGCGATGATAAAACTTACCTTTTTATGCTTTTAAAATCCAACTTTGTTTCAATTACTCTACATGGTAGGATTTTTTTTTTGTTATTTGTATAAAAACAAGGCACAGTAACAATAACGATAATAATAATAGCAATAAGTGAAATGAGAAACTTTTTTTTTAATTAAAAATGGTTTTAGGCATCGCAATTGGCATTAAAAAAAAAAAAAAAAAAACTGCATGGCGAACGTATTGTGTTACGAAACCATAAACGAGTACGTATAATCAAAACACTTTGGGTTTCGGGTGGTTTATAAATATTTTTTTGTTTTTTTTAAAGATGTATGTATTTCGCATACTCCATTATGTTTCCTCACAACAAACATTGAAATATGTTTGTTTTGTATGTAATAACTTTTACCCCCTCTAGAAGGATGCCAAAAAAAAAAAAAAACAAACAACCAACAACAACATAAACTTCGTTTTTCATCTCATATGCCTGTAAAATTCTAAAATAAATATGTTCTTGTTAAGTAAGTCCTCATCGTGTTTCATGTTATTTCTGCGCTGTTCTTGTTATCTTGTGACAAGGAGATATGGTGTCTAAGACAAATACTACTGTTTACTACACCACTTCAATTTTCTAAAATTGATTTTCGTTTGTTTTTTGTATACGTTTTTCCTTTATCATAAATATACACACATATGGGTACAGAGTGTATAAGTTTGTATGTGTCTGTGTGTGGTGAACAATGTACGCGCTTGGTTTTTGCCTTTGGGTTGATGTTTTTCCTTTCCTCAACACATAAACCATTTCAGAAGCGATATATTTTACACGTGGATTAACTGAACACATAACATGATGATAAATAAAATTGATTGATTTTGTCTTTTAAGTCGTTACAACGTATACCTTTTCTTACACTAAATAGATATACTTATTATCTTTAGGCAAAACATTATGAAATTGGTTGATGATGAATTTTACACAGTTTAGCTTTTTCCTGTTTACTAAAAGCTTGTACATAATTGAACAATTTTATTTCTAACTACGCGCTATTATGAAATATGACAAAATAATCAATTTTTTGTGAGCCTAAATTATTTGAAAAATATATTAAAAAGAAGATGTACGTATTATATTTCAATTCATTTTTACAATTAATATAATTTGTCTCCAATGTATCGATTTGTAAAATCATCCTGATCTACATTTAAAATGGGTAACTTAAACTGTTTGGCAACATTTGAGATGGTTACTTCATTGTGCAACTTTAAAGCAAAATTATTTCATCAACATGCATTTTATGAGTTATAGTCGTTGAAGAACCTTCCAGAGGAGTACCTAGACGGAGGCCACTGGCAGACAAAATAATTTGGTAAATTCCTTTTTAATCTGAAATATTTTAAAAACAATTTTGCAACCAACTGTTGAGTAGGTGTTTGGAACAAAAATATAATGTCAAGCACACAAGTTACAATTGGTTAGGTTGGACTGGCTGCTTAGGCACACTTAGACCGGTGACGGTCCATTGTGATACCACAGGATATATATTACCTTTGCCCTTAGCTGGAACCATTTTAAGCTATTTATATAGCGTAAAACGTCCCGCACTTTACTGTTTACGAGATCCTACATATTGTCCATCTTGAACTTACCCAAGTGTTTGTATCTTCTGAGTTCCAATGCTGGTGTTCTGAATTCATAGGTTCACTTTGGGTTTGATAAAAACTCTTAAAAATTTGTTAGCGCGTTTATTTAATTTTTATTAGTAATTTAGTAATTATAAAACATTCGTATATATTATCTTTATTTATGCTATGTTAACTCGTTCACGTCTCGATCAAGAAGATTTTATTTATTTTATATAATAATGTTATCGTTTCATTTACAGCTGTTTACCTATACTAATCACAAATTAATATGATTGGTGATCAATATTATGATGATCCTGATCATACAGTAGAACCTCAATTATATAACACCTTCCCTCTAATGAAAAAGTTAAATTTAATTTAAGTTAATTTAACTTTTGGTTGTACTATATAATTGAGCTTTTATTGCTTACAATTTTATTAATTATTATGAATAAAATATACAAATTTCAATCGGTATAAATTCAATATTATTAATATTATTATTATTTTTTTTTTTTTTAATTTCAAAACTTAACATTTCCTTAAAATTATTATCAAAATCAAAATTTATTTAAACATTTATAATTAAACACCTTTAATGACAATTCAGATGTTTATTTCAAAAACATTTCTCTACTTATTTCTAACTTCTATTCTTGTATTTTAAGTTTTAATCTATTATTGTGCACTATGCGATTCTTTTTATTAATATTAATTTTTGAATTTTCTTGGGACATCTTCTCAATGATTTTATATGGTCCTAACCATGGTGAATCTAGCTTAGAGGTTTTGTGTTCATTTTTCAAATACACAAAATCCCCAACGTCAAAATTAATCTCTTTAGCGCTTTTGTCATAATACTCTTTAGATTTTTATTTACTTAATTCGATGTTGCGTTTCGCGAGTTCATGACAATTTTGCAATTTCGTTTTCAATTCAATTAAATAATCATCGTAGCTATAAATCGGTTGATCATTTAGGGATAGTCGTTTTAGAGAGGATGCAAAATTGGGTTTAAAACCATGAATCATTTCAAATGGGATGAAACTGGTAGTGGAATGCGGAGTTGAATTATATGAGAACATCGCGAATGGAACCCATGAGTCCCAATTTTGAGAGTCACTGTCTACGTATCTTCTAAGATAATCTATCAATCCCCGATGCGATCGCTCTAGAGCCCCATTGGTTTGGGGGTGATAGGCAGTAGTTTTATATTTCTTTATATTCAACAATTTACAAGCATTTGTGAATATTTCGCTTAGGAAATTCGAACCTTGGTCAGTCAATATGCTAACTGGAGATCCAAATCTGAGAATAAGATTTTCGACGAAAGAAATGGCTATGGTTTTTACTTTCTGGTTTTGCATTGAAACGGCTACGGAAAACTTACTTAGGTCATCCTGCATAGTCAATATATATTTGTTGTTGTTGTGAGAAACATGTAATGGATCAACCACATCTAAGAATATCCTATCGAACGGCTTAGTGGAAGTGGAGGTCAATACCATTGGTAACTTTGTAGGTGGAGCAGTTTTATTTTGTTGACATTCTGGGCAGTTTCGAATAAAGTTTTAAATACGGGACAACATTTTAGAAAATTAATAATAGCTTTTAATTCTATGATAAGTTCGCTTAATTCCTTGATGACCGCCAATATTGCTGCGATGATGTTCATTTAAAATTTCATTGATTTGAGTTTCGTCCGATATATTTTGAACAGAGTTATTTGGCAAAATAATTGGAAATCTATTTTCAGCCTTAGGTTCATTTTCTATCTCGGCTGTTTCGGAAATTTTGGGCGAATTGCTATCATCTAGGGCTACGATAATTTAATTTTTTGTTGTAGATCGTGTTGTAACTTTCATTACATCTTTGAAACTTTTTGAATTTAACGGATGAACCGTGCAACATTTATCGATTGAATTATCGGGAATTTCGATACGGCTAAGAGAATCGGCAATATGATTTGTTTTTCCGGGTAAATATTTGATCGTAAAATCGTAATCATCGAGTTCGATTCGCCAACGCACTAATCTAGAAGCTATATTTTTGATTGAATTTAACCATACCAAAGAACGATGGTCTGTGTTTACGATAAATGGTTTTCCAAACACGTAAGGTCGAAAGTGCTTGATCACCCAAACTATAGCAAGCAATTCCTTCTCAATGGTTGAGTAATTCTTCTCGGCTTGATTAAGCGATCTGCTCGCATAAGCGATGGGCAAATCAGCGTTAATATGTCGTGGTGAGGGTATACCTCCAATTGCAAAATCACTGGCGTCAGTTGTTATGTAAAATGTTTCATTAAAATTTGGGTATTGTAAAACCGGAGGATTACAGAGAATTTCTTTTAGTTTTCCAAAACCTTCTTCACAAAATGCTGACCATACAAATTTACAATTTTTTGTTAGTAAATTTGTTAGTGGTTTTGATAGACCGGAAAAATTTTGGACAAACCGTCGATAGTATCCCACGAGGCTAAGGAAAGATTTTAATTCCTTCGCATTTCGAGGTCTTGGATATTTCATAACAGCCTCAAGTTTCGCTGGGACTGGTTTAATATCACTATCAGTGATTAAATGACCAAGATAAACAATTTCTTTTCGTAAGAAACAGCATTTTACGGGATTTAACTTTAAGTTGTAATTTCTAAAGATTTCAAGAATTTTTATTAGTTTATTATTATGTTCTTGTAAATTAGAGCCATATACAATAATATCATCCAGATATACAAATGATTGGAGATTATTTAAACCGTACAAAATAGTATTCATTAGATTTTGAAATGTAGACGGCGCATTTTTTAATCCAAAAGGCATTCTAATAAACTCATAATGGCCTAGGTTGGTACTGAATGCAGTTTTCTCACGATCCTCCTTAACTAGTTCCACCTGGTGATAGCCATTTTTTAAATCAAGCGTACTAAAGTACGATGCTTTACCGAGCTGTTCCAGAACTTCACTAATATTAGGAAAAGGGAAAACTTTGCCAACTGTTATATCGTTCAGTTTCCTAAAATCTATGACTAAACGCCATTTCTTCTCCCCATCATTTGATTTTTTAGGAACAACTAAGGCGGAGAAATACCACGGACTTTTACTTGGCTGAATTATGCCATCTTTCAGCATTTGACTAACTTGCGTATTTATTTCCATTTTAGACGTTTCAGGTAATCAGTATTGTTTTACCCTAATAGGTGACGAATTTGGAAGTAATTTTATCTCATGAAATGTAGCAGAAGTAGCGGTAAGTACATCACCTTTCAAATAAAAAACATCATTAAAATTTCGACAAATTTGAGTAATGGTATGCCGTTCTTCGCGGTTTAAGTTGGTAAAATTAAGCTCTTTTTCTAACTCACTAAAACGTTTTTCGACAGGATTATTCCATGAGAAAATGGTGTAAAAATGGTAAGGATCTAGAAAATCTTTAAATTTATATTTTGACTTATCACAAAACTATGGTTATTTGTATTGAGCACAATAAAATTGGCAAAATTATTTATTACTTTTAGTATGCTACCACAAATAAAGACACCTTTGGATATTTGAAATGGTTGACAAACGAAATTACCGTTTGGAAAATCAACAGGCAAATTTATAACCTTTTCTGAACGTGGTGGAATTTCGAGTGGATTACCTAGGCAAGTCAATTTTAAAATTTTATTTCCCAAATTTGAAGGAATTTCCAAAGTACCATGAGAAAAATCAATTGTATATTTGAATTTAGTTAAAAAGTCATTGCCGACAATTCCAGCACACGTAATAGGGAAATTGTCATCAACGATATGAAAATTATGCTGTAACGTAGTTGATTCAAGCATAATATTAGCTTTGCAAGCTGCGGGGGTTTGGAGTTGGTTTGGAGTTTTTCGGAACCTATACCTTTGATAGCGCAACTCAGATTGGGATAGCAATCAGTTTTTCCAACAACATACGACCTTTTGACAATGCTGATATCAGCTCCGGTATCTAGTATAAAATAATTTTCGTGAGCTTTTAATATATCCATCGAAATTGCAACATATTTCGCTTCACTAGTAGATATCATATTTAAATGGACCTCTATTATTTTAGTGGGCGGATTGTTATTAAGATTATTATTTGATGATGAGTACTGAATGGGTGAATTTAAACTCGAGAATTGGTACCCGGCAAATTTTCGAGTTTTATTGAGTTTTCCGAATTTGGTTGATTTATGGAATTTTGATTAAAATTAGAGGCTGTGATATTTCTTGCGTTCGAATTTGATTGATTTTGCCGGTATTTTCGTTTTCGACACTCTTGAATATGTTGTCCAATATTTTTACAGTATGCGCAAATAAGCCGGATGTTAGCATTGCTGTTTTTATATGATGAATTGGGTTTGTTGACGCGGTACCGCAGAAAACACACATCGCCACTATGGCCCAGTTTATGACAAACTTGGCATTTAATCAACGATTTATCACTAGTTGGAGAAGCATTTGATGAACTGGGTTTATTTTGAAGGTTAGTTTCCTCTTCACTGGCTTGTGCTATGGCATCTTTTAACTTATTGAACCTACATGCCTTCACTATTAATTTAATTGACGGTATCAGACCTTCTTGAAATGCTTTTAATGCAGTTCGTTCATTTAGGCTTAATACGTCATCGTTTGAGTTCCCAAGTGTATTGAGACAACATTCATTTAACTCAGTTTGTAATTGAGATATGCGATTTGCATATGTTTGTACATTTTCGTTTTTTGATTGAAAGCTTTAGTAATAGTAATAGTAATAGTAATAGTAATAGTAATATTTTATTAAAATGTTAAATAAGCCGAAGCTTTTGAATAACAATCATATTTACAAATATTATCGATTTTCAGTTATCAATTTAAACAGACCCTTTTTAAATAAGCCTAGAGAGCTGATGAATTTTAGCTCCAAAGGCAAGCTGTTCCAGGTGATAATTGCATTTATCAATGCTGAATTATTCCTAACATTAGTTCTGTTAACAGGCAAGTTAACATTCTTTGTGCGCAGTGACTGGGAAAAATTTAATTTTTCATGCAAATACAATGGCATGCCCGATTTAACTATACGAAACATAAAAACGGCAGTCCTATAGCAGTAAAATTGAAACAAGTCGCATCCAAGAAATATATCTTTATACTCAGAGATATGATCAAACTTTCTAAGATCATAAATATATCGAGTACAATTATTAAATGTAACCTCAAGTATACGTCTTGAGGAACTATCACATTTGTTATAAATTACATCACAATAGCTGAAAATGGGTACAACCAAGCTTTTAATTAAATAAATTCTTAAGTTAACAGGGCAAAACTTTTTTATCAACCTAAGCGTGTACAAGCTATAATTAATACGCTGGCACAAGGAGCGCACATGGTCGTTCCAAGTAAGATTTGAGTTCAGTATAAGCCCTAAATTGTTTAATGTTGGAACAAATGAGATAATATCACTGTCCAAATAAAGCACAGGTCTAATATTAAGAGAAGTATTTCTAGAAAGAAACAATGCTTTACTTTTACCTGGATTAATTGAAAGTGAATTATTCTTGGCCCATAAAGAAATATTTCTAAGGTCAGAATTAAGTCGCAAAATAATTTCATTCAATTCTGATAAGTTACCACCAATATACAGTTGCAAATCGTCGGCATACAGATGAAACCGACAATTTAGGATTCGCCATGATAGATCATTTATATAAATAGAAAATATCAAAGGACCCAATATGGATCCTTGAGGCACTCCAGCAAGTATCCCCGCAATACAAGAATGATCATCACCACACCTCACAAACTGCTTACGATTACATGAATACGAATGCATCAACATAATAGCAGAATTGGAAAACTTATAATACAAATATAGCTTCTGTAACAACTGGATATGATTAACACAATCAAATGCCTTAGAAAAATCCAAGAGCACCAAAATAGCCATCGAATTTCTACTGTCTAAGGTAGACGACAGATCATCAACAATATGTACAAGGGCTGTAGTAGTGCTACAGCCAAATTTGTACCCGGATTGATATTTACAAAGAAAATCAAATTTATTAAGGTGCTCGTGGATCTGCAATTGCATAACTTTTTCCAAGACCTTAGTTAGAGCAGACAAAATACTGATTGGACGTATGTATGTATATCACCAATACCAGAAATAACATCCTTTTTAGGTAGTGGTGTGATAGAAGCTATCTTCCATAAATCAGGAAACACAGACTTTGTCAAACATTGATTTATAATGAATGTTATAAGAGGCAGGAACAGATCAATAAATAATTTTAGTACCTTGAAGTCTACCAAATCATAAGCTTTCGAATCTGATTTAATTGCACGAATCGCATTCAACACTATAAGTTCATCAACGCAATCAAATACAAAGGCATCATTTTCAGAACTACAGAAATCAATATCGGGTAAAGGCAAAACCCCAGTAGAATCACAAATATTACAAATCCCAGACAAGATTTGTTTTGCAGAAAATTCAATGGCTGCATCACCTGTCGAGCTTGATACACCTAGTTTTTTTAAATTATTCCACATTGTCTTAGAGTTATGAGCATTCTCAAAATAAAATTTTTGTTTAGCTTGATTGATGCCTTTAACAGTTTTATTCCTAATAAATTTAAAAGCTGTCAAATCAGCATCCAACCCATACAATTTATATTTTTTATGAGCCAAATCCCTACATTTCATTAAATTTAATATATATGAATTTAACCACAGTGCAGTAGGGCATTTATTAATGATACTTTTCCGGGGTACACAAGCTAAATCTAAATGTAAGAAATTTGAATTAAATATATCAAGGATGTCATTCACATCGGAATAGTTGTACTTATTAAACCAATCTAACGAAAAGAAATTATTTACAAAATGCTAGTGATTGATAGCTTTATAATCAGGAACAACAGTATAAGAAATTTGATCCCTAGTACGAGAAAACTTATAAGATGCAAAAATCAAATCATGATCAGAAATAGCAGGAACAGCAGCCTGGCCAAATGAAATAATATTATGTCTATCAGGTACGTACAAAATTATCAGATCCAAAAGACTGTTGATCCTAGTGGGTCTATAAGGTAAATAACATAAATTATGCAAATTCAAACAAGCTTCTAGTTGATTATTAACCATCATATTGAAGTTAAAATCACCACAGCAGAAAATCTTTTCATAGCTTATTAGGTATTCAGCAAAAATTGTTTGTAAACTGTTAATATCATTACTACAAGCAGGAGGTGGGTTGTAAATAACCAAAATTAAAATTTTACCAAAACTCCCAGTAATTTCAGATGCTAGATATTCTACTTTACCCAAAGAACCAGAGAATATTTTTTTAACCTTAAAAGTGGCCCAAAAATAAAGACCAACTCCACCCCAATTATTATTTATTCGATCAGATCGTAGCAGTTTATAATTATTAATTTGAAGCGACTTGTTAGAAATCTTACTACTAAGCAAAGTCTCAGTCAAGGCAAGAATATCAAATTGATATGTTTGTAAAATAATAGTTATGTCATCAAAATGTTTTACCAAGCTGCGCACATTCAAATGACCAAACTTTAAACAAGAATTGTTATGTACCTGCAAATTATCACCTGGAACAGCTTGATTAGCTTCATCGATTGAGCCTGTATACATATTATAATTATGTAAAAAAATGTTGTCATCTAAACAAGTGGTGTGTCGATTACAGCTGGTATCCGAAATTTCACACGTGGAGTTAGAGATGCCCGAAAATTTTTTTTGTCAAATTTTCTAACCAAAATACCAATTGGCCAAGTAGCAGGATCCAGAGCCTCACCACGCAATTCTTCCTTAAACCCCAATTTGAAGCACACATATTCCGAATCATTCAGATTGTGATTCTTTGGGACTAATTTAGAAATTTTACAGTTATCTGTATCTAAACAAGTTTTTGCCATAGCCAGGATGTCGTCCTCAGGAGTATTAGGAGCAAATTTTAAAATATGTATCCAAAACATTGGAGTAACCGTTTGTATACCAAAATTATTCGGAACATTTTTAGTACCACAAATAGATTTAGTGACTACGCGCTGTGGAGTTTTAACTCCAACTTCACTAGCATTCATACATTTGCTTGGTTGATCCGGAGCACCACTGTGAGAAGCAAGTGCATTCGATGCTGCAACAGGCACAACTACAGGATTTTTACCACTTCAGCAAATGTCGTACAAGAAGCACCGAAATTAGTAGGACTGGAAAATACTGGATTTTGATCGCCGTCATTAGTTAAAGGCGATGTAACCACAGCTTAATCTTCATTCACACCTACAGAGGAATTTAAAGGCATAGATGTAATAACATTAGTTGATCTCAACTGAGGTAAACAATCCAAAATCATGCCGATCTTTTGTTTAAGCGAGGAAACTTCATCAAGCAACTTTTCAATGAAGGAATGCTGAGCATTATCTTCACTCAAATTATGTTTAATTAATTTAAGAAATGCTTTATTTCTTAAAAGGTCACGGCAATCGCAGCAGAACCACATGATATTTGGGCATTTCAAAGTTAGATTATATGCAACACGATCAACCTCAGCGCATCCATAGTGGAAAGTGTTACTACAAAATCCAGAGCAGCTAATCATTTGATTATTAGTAAACGCCAAGCTGCATTTACCGCATTCCATATTATGATATTAACACAATAACAGAACAAGAGAAAGAAATAGAAATGGCAATGTCAAATTAATATTTACTCTATTGTCAAATTAATATTTACACTGTTTAAAAACTTATTCACCAAACACTAATATTTACACAACACATAGTACATAGTTAATAATATTAAATATTAAATTATAATATTTATTTCACAAAATCGAATTCAAATTATTTTTTAAAATTTTCAAATCAGAGAAAAATAAACAAACGTCTGATCACTTGGAAAACTCGATTTTTTTTAAAGCTTTGACGAAGCTCTAATTGTATTTGCGCGGATGAACGAGTCTCACCGAACTGTTTTTTAAATTCAGTTTTTTCTTCTTTAAACGTTTTGAACTCCTTATATCTCAAGACATTGTAAGCTTTCCCAGTTAATCTAGCTTTTAAAAGATTGATAAAATTGATGTGTTCTTCTATTTTTAAGGGTTTCAGAATAATTTCGCAACAAGAAATAAACCGGTGAAGATTTCTAGGATTACCATCAAATTCGGGTATTACTTTTAAAGCTAATTCTATATTTAGATCAGTCATTTTTTTATTTTTTTTTATCTTGGCATTAATAAAATAAATAATGCATGAAAATAATTGTTGAATGGAATTTTGAATTCGCATGAACAAAAAGTCCCGAAATTAATATATTCGTTATAAAGAATATTTCGACAAAAACTGCATTGATCAATCGTGGAATATTTCGAAATCAATTATTAGACTACATTACTTGTTGTACAGTGTACATACGAGGAATTGAATAATAGATGCACAACAATTTAAATCAAAATGCTGAATAGAATTCACAAAAATCGCTAATAATATAGTTTGAACTGATTTCAAATAATTTAACTAAATAAAAATAATAATAATAATTTAATTTCTAGCCATTACTTATGTACTCGTATATAAAATTTTTATTTTTAAATGTATTGATTAACTTACGATTAAACGCGTGTTGATTTGTTGTAGATGATGAATGACCCTCACGTTGATTTATTGGTAACCAGTTAATTGTCCGTTTGTTTTTTTTTTTACAGCTCTATGTTTGTAATTTATTCTGCATAGATTTTAACGTGGTGCCAATATTTTTATTTTTTTTTTCGTAGAACGACGCAAATTTACTTCTCAGCAATATTTTTGTTGAAACTGATGAAAATTTTCTTCTTAAAATGATGATGATGATGGTATATATCAATATTATAAATGTGTCTTAAAGATGTTCCGCGAAGAAATATTTTACATCCGGCAAAAAAAATTATGGGATGATTTAAATAACATGGCTATGCTTCACAATTGTTATTAAATTTTTTTTTTTTTTTTAGCACTTTACGTTTTTTTTTATCGTTTCTATTAGTTTCAATTTGTTATTTCAGCGTTTAATTTTTTTTTTTATGTTTTTAAGGGTTATAAACCTCAAAGTTTACTGAATTCTTCAGAGAAATCCCCCCGCTGCCACCAATTGTTCTGAATTCATAGGTTCACTTTGGATTTGATAAAAACTCTTAAAAATTTGTTAGCGTGTTTATTTAATTTTTATTAGTAATTTAGTAATTATAAAACATTTGTATATATTATCTTTATTTATGCTATGTTAACTCGTTCACGTCTCGATCAAGAAGAAAGATTTTATTTATTTTATATATTAATGTTATCGTTTCATTTACAGCTGTTTACCTATACTAATCACAAATTAATATGATTGATGATCAATATTATGATGATATTGATCATACAGTAGAACCTCAATTATATAATACTGGGCAGCGTCTAAGTCTCCTCCTCGTAAAAACAGTTTCGACAGAAGTTGCATGTTCTATAAAAAGGCAATGTCCTGGTCATGCTCCATGTCTAGCTTTGGCCAAACTTGTCTTGCTAAACTGTAGGAGAGAGTGTTACTCCATCTTATCTCTGCTGAGGCTAGCGCATATTTCCCAAGTACTAATTTTAAGATCAGTAATAGTAGTTTTGGAAATCTCTTCTCGAAGCGTAAAGTGGGTATAATATGGTCAAGATTCGCAATCTCATATGGGGGGGGGGGACAACGAAAAGAGTACCAACTCGGTCTTGAACGGATTAATTCCGAGTCTTTCTCGGCTCTCCATAGCAAGAAAAAATGGGAGAAGGTAGAGTCTTCTCCCCTTGCGGGACGGTTATGATATGATTAATTAACCTACTCACAGGGAAGCTCACCTCCAAAAATAACAATCCCTCCCTCTGATTGCCTCTGCTTTCACATTATTAAAGGCGCCTTCTGTATCCATGAAGACCACCAAGTAGAAATTCTTCGAGTTAACCGACTTATTATAGCATGCTGAGACAGTACCCACTTACTGGTTCCTATTCGCCCTCTAATGTATACATCTGACTTCGTTTCCTAGGTTTTAAAAAGAAAGCATGATAGGGTTATTGATCTCGGTCATTTTCCAAGTTTTTTTCCGCTTTCGGGTTAAAAACCACATTAACCTCCGCCCAGTACCAACGGATATAAAGCTGCTTTAAACACACTTTGAAAGAAACAATAATTAGTGAGTTGTTTTGAGGTTCCGCTGGGTTTAAAACCTTTGCTGTGCACCATCAACTCGCCAAAGCTCCTTGGGAAGTAGGTCCCCAAGGAAAGCTTCAAAAACAATCCACTGGAAGCTGTTCCATGACCCGTTTGGTTTAATCAATAAACTGGGACTTACTGTGCTTTTTAAAAGAATTTTCCTAAGGCGAGAAGTTAAACGTCTTCCATTTTATCACAGAAGACTCTCCAGGACCTCCTTTATGCCTTGCTTCATTCTCTCCTACAAATTTTAAGTTCCGCCCTATAGGAGTCGTAATCCTGATCTCCCTTGTACTTTTGGCTCTGTTAAGGGCTACACTAGAAACATTACTATAAGTCCCTAGTTCACTTGATCATCATAGAAGTTTTCACTTTCCCCTAAGCTTAGCCTATGGGCAAGCAGCTCTAAACTACTGGTTGCACGCGCTTGTGACGCTATCAACCATGTCCTCCAATTCCCTACAGCCGTCGGAATCTCCGGGGTCCTTGCCTCGACGGCAAAAATTCCTCCATTAATTCCAGTCTAGTTGGTCCTTCTAGGTTTCTTAAGGCTTTTCGGGTGTGAGGGTGATCTAATATAGATCACATCTAGAACCTCCTGCCTATTGCCAGTAATAAATGTGGTTAGTAACTATCAAATAATCAAAAAGTGACTCACCTTTTTCGTTAATGTCTGTTCTTTAACAGATAGTGTGATGCGCGTTAGCATTAAATCCTAGTACCACACCGATCTTTATCCGTCCCGCTATGAAAATCAGCCTCTCCAGATTAACCGGAGGAATCTGCTTTTATCGGTCCATGTTGGCTGAAACCAACCAGAATCTGCAAGTACCTACTTCCAAGATGGCTGTAAGTAGGAAAAGATTTAAATTATTTTTCACAAGAATACATAAGGTCTGATCTTCCCAGACCTACTAGAGGTTATAAGATTGTACACCTTGGTTCTGAGGCCACATATAATATTATTGCGAGACAAGCACCTTCCGTAGTGAATTTGGCAGTGCCCACAAAGCTGGCCAGGGTGCCAACACCCTCATCTATCGGTTGACCAGCTTCTTCGCTCATACCCCCTTCTCCTCCTCCAAACACTAAATGCATTGGTCACCCTACACTCAGCCCTGAACCTTGGGCGGTTTGCCACAGTTCTAGACCAAAGTTAATCACTTCCTTCGTTTTTTCAAGGAGGACCAGCGACTTCTTATTTATTTGAATAATTCATTATACCCTGACCCTGAATGATATTCAAGACCTCACCAGGGCTGGTCGGTTCGGGTGGTAGCAACTCACGTCCCCTTGACCTGGTGGGAATCTCCACCCGGCAAATTGCCGCAAGCCTCGCGCCTGGCCAAAATTCTCCCACTGTAATTATAACCTTTTTATAAAGACCCACCGATCTCTGCTACGAGCATGCAGTCAACTTCACACGCGCTTGGTATTATCAAGCATCTCTACAGGATGGGGCCCGGATTTTTTCTCAGGACCTTTAAAAAGACAAGGTGCAATGTATTGTAAATCAACTCCGACCTTGACTTTTGTCAATTACGCCTAGTGTCAAGACATGCTCCCTTAAAACATCGCTGAACAGCTTTGTCTTGCCTCGGTCAGCAGCTTGGTACTGTCGACCACCTCAACCTAGTCCTAAGATAGTTGTCTTTTAGACACAAGGTCTCTTTCGGAGTTTGCGCAGCCCACAGTGCTTTTTAGCAAGAATCTTAAAGGCCGAGCGACGGTTACTATCCCTATTCTTGGCCGGAGGGATATCCCTCATCCCTATATCCTCTGTCGCATTGGTACCGCTGAATCACTGCTTCAAAATTTGCTACCCTAGAGCCCCACCCGTCTGATTCGAGGTATGTCCCTTGGTTTTTAGCGGTTTTTGGAGAATGGCGGTGCTCCTAATTTTTTTAATTTTTTAGACCGATAACGATTCGCAAGAGTACCGGAGAAATAAAGATCCGCCTGCACAGAGTTCTATATGCGCAGGTAAAGCTACTGGAGGTCGCCTGATGTTCAGAGGGTTCCGTTAAGACTGGGCTTTGCTAGATGGACCCCAGCCTAGTAGATTATTAGCACGAACCGCTTTACACTTTAATCCGACCCATTTGTCATCATTTAGCGTGACCCGGAGGTGATAGCAATTATAAGGCAAGCGCATAAGTTTAACAATTGACAATCTATGAAAGGAGAATTCGGTTAAATTTTTTTTTTAAAAAAAGTTGATACTTTTGGCATGTAAATATATGAAAATGTTTCCTTAAGATCTGCAATATTCACCCCAATTACGATATACGACTCTGTGTTGCCTTTTCGTTTTTAATATTGTTAATATCAAATGTAATAACAAAACGCAATGCAGAGTCGTGTCGATTGTCGATTGACTCATCAATCATAATAGGGGAGATTATTATGCTGCTGGTAACAAAATGATGGTAAAAACTAACTTTAAAAATTATTCGAATGGCAATTTCAACCTTTATATTGTTAATGCTAGTGAAAAGTCAACATAAAGTTGACCATGTCAAAATCTGGTTCTGGAATAGATATCCCAACTCGTTCCAGCATCAGACCCTGAGTCTTATTTACAGTCACAGTAAACGCTAATTTCACTGCAAAGTGTCTCCTCTTTATTTCGAAAGACATAAATCACATCTAATACGTGGTGTGGGTAATTCTCGTTCAGCCGATTCAGGTAAAACTTAAGCCTCAATCAGGTTTCTCTTCTTTTCAACTCGGTGACTTATAACCTTGTCCGATTGCAAAGACCCTGTCTCGTATTTAAATTACGCAAAACTTTTAATTTTTGTTTATTTGGAAGTAAGAACTGTTTGCTTTATTTGTAATCGAGTCTCTAATCAAGTAAATTTCCACGTTGGATTGAACGTGGTTCAAAATTACATCTTTCATTTTATCAGCATTACCCTTTTTTGGGCACTACTTTTTTACCTTTCTTTGATATTCACTTAACAATGTAAATTGTTATCCATTATCCAAAAATCTCGTGTATAATAACTACAATGTCTTCTCTTTAAGTCGAACAAATTCATATTGCCGCAACAGGTCTTACTTTGTTTCTCAAACTAAGCTTCCGAAATCGTGCTACAATGAACACTTTTCAACTCTCGGATCTCATCGCGTGAGGAATAATCTGGCTCATCCATAAAATAACGCAAAAAATCTATCGATTGTTTCTGTAGCATAACAAGATGCTATGGTTTACCGTCAATTATTATTAGAGGTGCATTTCTAATCATTTTCCCCGTTTTGAATTCGAGCTTATGACATTGTAGTGACAGTTATTTATAACAACCCGTAACCCATATTTCTTATTATCCAAAAAGCACAAACAATAAATTCTTGCTTAGACAGAAGGCTTTCAAAGCTTTACTTATGTAAGAGGATAATCATAAAGAAAACATTTTCTCTACTCTACACTTATTACACTAGGAACTTCCTTTTATTTGTTTTTCAAAGAGCTTTATTGAAAATAAAGTTGTTATCGTTTTAGGTACATAACAACTATATTAAATATTCAGGAATCCTTGTCATATTTTGTCATATCGTTTTATGTTATTTTAATTAAAAGCATTTATATTAGCCACCTTCGATCGAATATAAGAATATATAAGTTATGATGAGAAAAGTTTGGCTTTCAAGTTGTTGAAGCTTTTTATTATTTTATACCAACTTTTCCTCAACTTATTATTGAATTTGCTCTTTCCATTATGAAGACTTCGATAACCCTTAGCGTTTTATAGATTAATTAATAAATTTTAGATTTTTGGAAATTTTCTGTAATGTTTACCTAACACTAAGAAATTCATAGCATTTCAGTTGAAAAGCTTTCCGGTGCTAATGTTCTAATAGAAAGCTGATCTAATACCACAACGTCTCCAGTATTCGAGGTAAAGCTAAGGTTTTTCGTTTAGGCGTACTTGATAACGATTTAGACGTCAGCTATAATTAGACGATGGGAGAGATTTCTAGACATATATAGTAATGTTGCAGCTTTTAATTATTTGATTATCATTTTAAATAAGAGATTTAATAGTTAAATAACTTAGATTATTTTCCGAAAACTAAAAATTTTTGAAATTGAATTGAAAACTTTAATTTCGTAAAGATTTCAACATTTTCCTAATTGATGGGTAAAGTTTAAACGGAAAATTGTTTTTAAAAATTAAACCCTTTCGGTGAACGAAGCTAAACTTCTGCTACCTCGTTTTGTTTTTTTGAGCTTTGCAGATCAAAATATCCCTAGCTCTAAATAAAAACTTCAAAGCAATTGAAATTTTTTACCATGTTTTGAAAATCAAAATTGATTTTAGCTTAAAATTGCAATATTTTCAATAGTTCGATTTCAAAGTTTTCACAGAATGTTATAAACATTTCGATTTATTAAAGCATAAGGCAGACTAGAAATCGAAAATATTGTTCACAATGGAAACAAACTTTCGAGATAACATTATTTTGTGCTTTTGAATTACAAAAAAAAAAAAAGTTCGCAAAGTCAATTCGAATAAATGTTGAATGGAAAATATGATGGTACATTTCACATACAAAATCCAAAATTATACTTTGATTTCTAATTATGTACCAATCTAATTATGTGCAATAATGATTGTAAGCATAAAAAGAACTAAAGAACTTTTCAAAAGTAGTAACTTTTGAATTTTATTAGGTAAAATAAAATAATAACGTTATCAGTTTGGTCCTCAACATAAATAATCTTGGAATCACCAACATTCATATTCTCGACCAGTTTTGTTAGGGTAGTTTTTGTGGCTCAAAGCCACCTTACGACTAATACTGATCCCCAATTTTTCAAGCAAACCTGGTTTAAATTCACCTCTGTATGTCTAACATACTTCACCATCGATAGTTTTCAGTGTTTTAGAAGATGTTGGTCCTTTTGTCGTCCAATGCAGCATTCTCAAATAATATCATTCAGCATTATTAGGATGAACAGTATATACCCGTCTCAATGCATCAGAAACATGTGTACTCCAGTATTCTCCAGTACCCAGAAATACTTACTACCATAATCAGGGAGTCTGATTTTCATGCTTATTATTTGGCTGGATCTACAGACGTCGATCCGATGGTCAACATTTTAGATGACATTTTTCAATAGGGCATTTATCTCGGCAATGATGTTGTTTTTTAGGTCTTGGATGGTGGCTGGACAATCAACGTATACCTTGCTTTTCAAAAATCCCTAAAAAAAGTTGTATGATGTTGCAGGCCAATTCACATTTCCGTGTCGCGAATTTAAGCGATTTTCGAAAAACTTTTGTAATTTGTCCATAGTCTCACGCGTAGCTTGAATAACTTTAACGGTGTTCAATCGAATACGACTCCGTAGCGATAAATGGGAAATATTCAACTAACAAAATGATATAAAATGACAGAAAACAAGCATGGCGTCTCTGCAAAATTATGTTTTATTTTCCTGCATCTCATTTGGACAACCCTATACTTCTCAAATAATGTTTGTTAACGCCGAATCATTTCCTTTATGTAAAATACTCAATTTGCACAGATTGGATGTTGTTGTTTCACAGATTGTTGTCTGCATTCGTGCATACAGCCTTCGTAAATTGTCCTAAAGGAAAACAGCAAAAGATATGTGCAAATAGTAATTAGTAACTAGTAAAATAGAGTTAAGTGGAATTAAATTGCAATTGTTACTTATCTTAATATTGTAGTTATTTAATTTAAATCACTTTATTATTATGTAAAACACTTTGTAATTAATTAAACACTTTAAATTAGTAAACAAACCGCAGTTTGACGTTTAATGTGAAAAACTTAGGTACGAGAGTATGTATTATCGAAATCAGATGCAAATATTTGGTTGCAGTCAGTTATACCAATTTGTCTATTTTTTCGTGGTACATGCATTGAACGTTAGAGCCGTGGTAAGAAAGAAACTTATGAGAAAATGCTTTTTTAAATTAAATAATTAAAACTTCGTTTATAATAATTATTTTGTAAAGTAACTTGGTAAAGTATTCGTGAATTTTATTTCATCCGATTAATTACCAGTTGGGGTTCTTTTTCCTTGTAAGTTCATCGTGCGGAATTCATCACAAGCAACATTCTATACACCATTTTTGCAGTATAAACCTATCGTTGCTTACGCCATTGCTTTTCATCGTTTCAACAGCTGTTGTTTATTCTTCGCGTCGTGAGATAAAGCGACTCTTCGAAACAATTAAGACCGATATTGGCTCTAAATAATTTGTATTTTCTACATTTATTTTTCTTCGTCCAGCCATATTCAATGTTTTCGAAGAAGTTTTATCCAAGATTTGGCTTCTTGGTCCATGATCGGTCAATCGTCACAGTTAAAATCCTCGAGAAAGATTAACCGGCTGGTACCGACATACCTACCACATCTCACCCGGGATAATTAGAAACTTCGAAGATTGTTGCATGATTGAAATGAAGCATTAGAACTCGGATGGCACAGTTCTAGCCAAATATTGAAATTGACATCTTTGATTTTCCCAGCCCAATGGAAGTTTTGGGACACCTGGCCTTCAATATAATGAAGTTGGTTTGCCGCGATTCGATATCCTTTATAACTGTTTAATGCGGTAGGCGCTTGGGGATTTCTTTTCCAAAAAAGATTTAGTAAATAGTCGATCAAGTTCCTAAGGAACTTGCTAAGGAACTTCATTAAAACACTTGAAATTCTTAAATGTTTTAAATATTAGGATTTGAATATATTTATCTTTTAAAACGTCCCAAAGGAGATGTTTGCAGAAAACACTTGTAAAGGTCTTGAAAAATACAATAATTTTATTTCAAAGGTTTGCTTTAAGTTTTCGCTAGCATGTTGATTGTTATGTTATTACTTAATAAAATTAGTGTTGGCCTAAGCGCCCTACCGGACGGAACCTAAATTAACTAAAATTGTATATATAGTAATTACGTGTCAGAAACATTGAAAAAGGTAACTTAGGCTTCTTGGTGATCTGATTTAAAATTAAAGGTGTCTATATCTAAGTAGATTATGTGTATTTCATATCTGCCAAGCTGATTAGTATAATGTATTCGGATTGTTTTAGTTTTAGATCCTTATTTCCTTCATTTCAAGATTACTCTTTGACGGTCCATATAAACCGTCTTCCTTCCAAATATAATATTGACATCTTGTTTTCCGAGTTTTAAGCAAATAAATTGAATTATTACATAAAACTTAACTTTTGAGAAGCTTTACTTATTACGTGGTCTCCAACATTAACTTTTATTGGTTTGGCCGACTTGCGACCAGTTTTAGAAAAAGGTCTATTACATGCTTGTTTTGTTAATTCAAATTTATATTAAATCATACTACTAGTAAATTTTTTGTAAAAGCAGTTTAAAGCGTGAAACCCACCAAAGAGCGGCAGCGAGAAACATATTTAAATAGACACTAATGCTGTATTCTTTAGGGCGATTTTTTCCATTATGTAAAATTTAAATTTGCAGTAAACGTTTATTTCACCTAATGACGGAATAATGACCTTAATTGTCCAGGTTATAACCTTGCATGGAAATATTTTGTGTAATACAGTAGAAGTAAGCTTTTTCTAAATTTTTTTAGAATATTCTTCTCCAGCCAAAGGCAATCACTATGAAATCAATAAATTCATTAATTGAATTAAAAGATGTATGAATTATTCAGAAACGATTGGAATTAGAAATAATTAGATGTCCCAAAAAATTACAATTATATATTAGTCATTGGTCCGAGTTCCCTAATCTAATTCTTAAAAAATGAGGAGCCATTAGAATCGGCAGTGAGCCCTGCACTTATCAAAAGGCATGACATAGAATCGAGTGACAGAACCAGCGCATTCACTGTCATTTAATTTTGTGAACAGTTTCCTTCGAATCAAATGAATGATTTTGCGTATTTATAGAAATCATATATGCTCTTCTGTATCAACATTCTGTACAAATTTAGCATGATGTTGTTTACAAGAAATTCCATCGCTACACAAGATAAAAAAAAAATCCTGTTGCATTTCAGTCGTATCAGAATCTAGCCGGCAACCCGTTATCTTCAGACAGGGTAGGTTGAAAAACTGGAAATGCAAATTAGGACAGAGTTTCTAACTAGTTTCTAACCGTCAATGTTTTTAAATCCAAATAACTTGTCAAAGTGCCAAAACCAAACAAAAGAAATGATTCTGTTCCGTTTTTATTCTATTTAAATATTTTTTCTTCCTGTAAACCTTACATAGTACACGGAAGCGATACGGACATAAACCTGTTGTAATTCGGCACAGGGATAGGATGATCAGGTGTAATTTTTTGAAAAGTATCATTTTTCGACCAAAAATAAGCTAAATATAACACTTATTCCTTAAAGCTTATTCCCTATTTTTCTTTCAAAATCAGTACAATCAAAATGCTGGTTTGCCACAAACAAACAGATAAAATATTTAAGACTTG
Organism: Tipula vernalis; assembly: GCA_958295665.1. Lineage (NCBI taxonomy): Eukaryota > Metazoa > Arthropoda > Insecta > Diptera > Tipulidae > Tipula > Tipula vernalis. The sequence continues at coordinate 163,695,413 of OY282558.1, forward strand.
CAGGATAAATCATCGCTGCCTCAAATCATTTCTTGATTGCATTTAGTTTTTCCGGTTTGGGTACGTTTTCTCAAAAATCGTATCCCTAAAAGGGTTTGCCCAAAATTGTTTCTCCACAACTTATTTCTGCAAATAATGTTTTCCCAAACGTCATTTCGTCGAATCCTTTGCTCAAATTGGGTATGTCCGCAAAAATCCCAAAATGATGAATAGCAAAATGAAAAACATTACGTTTTCCGGTCCTCCTTGCGCAAGGGTTCCAATGGCGTTGGTATCGTTATCCAAAATAAAAAAATTCCAAAAAATAAAAATCCCCAAAAATCACGTTTTTTAAATATAACAAATTTTTGAAATAATATTGTATATAGTCCCGCATTCGTAGAGTTGGGGCATTTTTGAAAAATTTAAGTTTTTTATTAATTATTCACATACTAAAATAAAAAACTCCCCAAAGCTGCTTAGCATTGGTCGTTTCCGCACAAGGATGACATGAAATTATGGAGATTTCTTTCATTTCATGTTGTAGTTCACAAAAATTTAAAGAGGTCTTCCTTTCCGATGGGGCAGTTTACCTTGTATTTTTCGGTATTTATTTTTGGGATTTTTTCGTTCGGGAATATGATGGTATCCCGTTCCAATGCTAAGCGGCTTTGGGGTGTTCTCTTTAGTATTTATGACTTAATTTTAGTATTTGAATAATTATTTAAAAAAAAACAATTTTTGAAAAACGTTCTAATTTCTATTAATATTAAAATTTTAATAAATCGTTGGAACGAACTAACGAGAATGGAGTAGCAGCCCCATTCTCTAAGCTATACAACGAATTAAAATAACTTTTTTTAAATTTTTTTGCTTGTCAAATCAAGGGTAATCCCACCCCTACAATATATCTTTGAGTAATTTACGTTTGAGGTTATGAGTTTGAGCAAAGGCGCTTTTGGGAAAGCGCATTTTGAAGAAAACTTTTTTTTGCGGAAGTGTTTTTTCGGGAAAATAATTTTATGTAAACATATCTCTATACCATAGTTTTTCCGGGTTGGTATCGTTACCCAAAATATAATAATCCCAAAAAATCAAGTTTTTTAAATATAGCAAATTTTTTAAAAATTATTTTAATCCGTTTTATAACTTAGAGGATGGGTACTTCCACCAGACTCCCGCTTTAACTGCTGAAAACCGGATACTTTGGCGATCTTCTGAAATTCTAACAATTCATAGAAATTGGAACAGTTTTAAAAAAATTCGTGTTTTTTAATAATTGCTCACATACTAAAATAGAGAACTGCTCAAACCGCTTAACATTGGACCCTTTGCGCTAGGATGACAGCAAAACGTCAGAAAAATTTTCTTTTGTATTTCACATACTAAAATAAAAAACTCAACAAAGTCGCTTAGTATGGTATTATTTCCGTTATGCTCTTTAACATCGTCTTTAACTTCATGTCGCTGATATGATTGATTTAGGAGGTCGAAAATAGTTACAATAGGGTAAAAAATCCTACCTCTTGAATTTACCATGAATTTCAGGGTAGAGCGATTCTTTTTTCTTTGTCCAACTCAAATTCTTTGTTAATCCATATTCAGATATCAAAGAGAAATAATTAAAGCCTCCTTAGTTGACAAATGAACCTTTACTTTAAATGCAGTTCTTCCACACAGTAAATATAGTCCGGAAGAAATCCTGCAGTGAAATTCTGATTAGTCTATAGTGTGCAGAGTTGGAAGTTACAGGATACGCCAATTTATTTTCCATGTAATCTATGGTGAGTTATCGTGGCAGCTCAATGTAAAAATGATTGCTTTTTAATTAAAGAAATATTTTAAGAATAAAGAACGGCTAAGTAGTTACACCATTAAATTCACATTCGTGGCAAAAAAAATATTATTCGTGTTTGTGCACGAATAATAACTTTCTTTGTATTGTAATAATACGTCACCCACAAAAAATAATTCCGATAAGATAAAGAAAAATCCTTCGTAAATAAAATAATTTTGCGCCTTTCTAGAAAAACATACTCGAACTTTGTACATAAAAATAATAAAGGGTTAGCTATGTTTGGATCTCGGTTTTTTGAATATCCCGTATAAACCTATTCAAAATCTCACTTTTCAAATCTGCCCCATTTCAAAATCCTACGTCGTGAAAATCGTGTACACATTTTGGAAAATGCAAATTAAAAATTTTAAACGGCAGAGTACAATTATAATAGCTTATTCCTAGGGAAGTTTACATTACCCGTTATGAAACCATTAACCGATATTTTAAAATTTTTGATATTTAGCGATTTGTATGATAAAGTATGCTCGTTAAAAAATCAATTTCTTCGAAATTAAGAATAGTGCAAAGACGTTATTCCATACCAAAATTTCAAACTTCTTTAAGAAAACGTAAAGAGTATGTATGTATCTATCTCTTACATAATATACGTACATACACAGTTACATTTTCATAAATATGAGACCTTAATTGTACCAGAATTAATAATGTTTAATTAAATTTATCATAAATTATTTTTTAATTAAATATAATTTTTAATTTACTAAAATTATTCCGTATTTTTACTGAGAGTAACGCTTTTTTCGAAAAATACTTCTCAAATCCGTTAAAGTCATCTATAAGCTTTAAAACCTACGCGGTCCCGTGGGTTACGGCTCTGGGGAAGTTTAAGCAATTCTCTGGACCATCAATGATATTCCACTCGCGTAAACTTTTTTTTTTTTTTTTTTTTTTTTTTTTTTTTTAATAATTTTATTTATGATAACAATAAAATTTTTTTACAAAGTAACTAGCGTAACGAACACAGTTATTGGCACCTAAATATTTCGACCCAACTATTGGCACCCGCCCGTGAAATAACAATTCTCTTAGAATTATCAAATTCCCGTTATGTCGAATGATTATTTTTTTTATTTGTGTGTATTTCTCGACTCATTTTATAATTGTCCGTTGTATATAGTAACTCACTTGCATTAAAATTGCGGAGTTGGAATGGCGTGTTGTGCAGTATTTTTTTTGGTTAATATTTTGTCATTTTTGATAAGGAGCATTGGTTTGGTATGTGCCTCTTTTTATTTATATAATTAAGTGAAATATTTAGACCAGTGATTGTTTATAAGGCAAAGCATTATATTACAGTTTTAAGAATAAATATTTCGAATAAAAGTGTTAAAAGTTAAATAAAATGGGTGCCAATAGTTGATACCACATAATGTTAAATTCTAATTATTGGCACAGGGTGCCGATAAATGAATTTTATGTACTACAATAATTGGCACTGTCAATAATTGTACTTATTTGGGGTGCCAATAATGCAGTAAAATCGTTAATTTTGAGAAATTATGCCGCGAAAGAAGAACTCTTATGACGAGTGCCAACTACAAAAGATCCTCGGTGAGGTGAGGGCTGGTAAAATTTCAAAAAAATCAGCAGCCAAAATTTATAGTATTCAGAGATCAACGTATCAATTTAGATTGGGCCCCAAATTCACGAAAATTTGGCCAGGCCCATCAACAGTATTGACTGAAGCGGAGGAGCTAGCAATCGTAGACTGGGTTAAAGTATCCCAACGAAAAGGTTTCCCTAAACGGAAGGAAGATATTCTTAATGCCGTCAAGGATTTCCTCGAGGAAAATAATCGGATCATCCTTTTGGTGAAGAAAACTTGCCGGAAAAAGGCTGGTTTCACTCGTTCTTAAAGCGACACCCCTCCATAACACTAAGAGTACCAGATCCTGTTTCATCTGCCAGTGCTAATGTTGCAGTTACCGACATATTCAAATGGTTCGACTTCATAGAAAATTATTTATTGGAGAATGATTAATTTTTCAATTTTGAGCGATCCCAGCCGCATATTTAATGGAGATGAAACAAATTTCATGCTGTGCCCTAAAACAAAAAGTGTTTTAGCAGCGATAGGGTCCAAAAATATCTACGAAGTTGATAGGGGTTTGGCAAAATCAAATCTAACCGTCATGTTTTCGTTCTCAGCATCGGGAATCATGACTCTCCCAATGATTATTTACCCATACAAACGAGTGCGAGAGGAAATCAGAAGCACGGTGCCAGGTACTTGGAGCTATGGGATTAGCGAAAACGGATGGATGACTAAACAAACATTTTACGAATATATTTCGAAAGTTTTTTATCCGCATCTTCGAGATAACAAAATAAAATTTCCAATTATTTATTTTGTAGATGGACACAGCACTCATCTTACTTTACAAGTTAGCCAGCTTTGCGTCTGATTGGGTATTATATTAATTGCTCTGTATGCAAACTCAACTAGAATTTTACAGCCAGCAGACGTAGCAGCTTTTAAACCGCTGAAAAGTGCATGGAATAGCTCAGTGCTAGAATGGAGGCGTAAGAACCCTAGCAAAAATCTCACTAGGGACATATTTGGTCCATTATTAAAAGAAGTGGTGGAAAAATCGGTGTCTTCCGATACTTTGCGGAAGGGATTTAAGGCATGTGGCCTTTTTCCCTGGAATAAGTATGCCATAAATACGTCCAAGTGCCTAGGTAGACCGTCACTAGCGCATTTTCAAAATATTAAAAATTCAGATGACACAGATGCTTTTCTTGAATGCTGTACTATTTTAGGAACCGAAAAAGTAGCGATGTTGGAAACATTTGATAACGCTGCAGATATTGAAGATAGGTCGGATGATTTTAAAACTTTACATAAGATTTATACCTATCTTAAGTTCAATAAATTTAAAAGAACGGTGGAAGGAAATGTGGCCAACAAAGGTTCGCAGACGGATTTTTCATCACTCTCATCAGAAGGCATTACTGGCATAGATATTGCCAATATTAATGAATTTGTTTACTGCGACCAAGTAATTGAAAATATAAATTATGTTGAAAACATAACAATACTCAATGGCCACGAATCCACAGGTATTCCTCAACTAGGTCAAATTTCCGTTACTCAAACGTACACCGTCATTAATGATAAAATTGACTGGCCTTCAGAAAATATTTTAACCGTTGATGGGAACATGGATATCCCAGAAAAGATTCAAAAAGACTTTGAATTTGTCACTCCTTTCTGCACTAAACTAAATCCAACAACACAAGCATATACACCCATGGAAGACATATTAGACTGGCCGCAGACACCATTAAGAAAGGGTTCCAAAGTTCAAAAAAACAAAAAGAGTCATTACCAACTCATTATGGATAGAAGATGAAGAAAGGCGAAAGGAAGAAAAAAGGAAAATCGAATATCTCAAAGAAGAAAGGAAAGCTGAAAGAATTAAGAAGAAAGCACTTAAAGAAAATGGCAAAATAACAAAAAAAAAAATCCGAAGGCGACATCAAGAACCAAACAAAAAACCCAAAACAATATTGTAAAACTTTTGCCAACAGCCAAAAAGACACACGACCACCGCACACAGTAACATCCGGTGCTTTAGCGTCATTACAATATTGTTCACCAACAAAAAGTGTAGCGGAAATTCAAAAAGAATCCAGTCCACCACCTCAAGTGCGAAAACTTTTTTCGCCCGAAAAAATTTGGATGGACTCGGAACAAATTTCGTATGTCGTGGGGAAATGTGTTATCAATGCACAAAATTTATGTCAGGGGATATGAACTCCGAAGCCTGTGGCATCAGGTGTACAAATTGTACAAGGAAATACCACATTAAATGTTAAAGGAATTAAAATGCTCATATCTTCCGAGCTTTGCGTGCAACTCATGTTTAGCTATGGCAAATTCAGAAAGGAACTGAAGACAAGTAGCTAGCTAGTTATGTAGCTATAGCTATGATTTGAACTGATTGTTTTATTTTATTTTTATGATTAAATGAATTTTTATGTACCTGAGTAGAAACTACTTATGATAACATTATATTTTTAAATGAATTTTTTATGTTTCTTATTATTTGTGATAAAAATAAATAAAAAAATAGTTTATTAACTAGCTAAATTCCTTATTTTTTTTAATTTTTTATCGTGTATTTAATTAAACTTGTATAGAGCCAATAATTATATTTTTCAGGTGCCAATGATTGTATCAATGTGCCAATTATTGTACTTTTTTAGGGTGCCAATTGTTATGTGATCGTGCCAATTACTATAGTTTTGGGAAGCGTTTTTTTATTTCGATAATTTAATAATCTTACCAATGAAATTTAATTAAATGTTGTTTTTAGTTCAGTAGAAGACTGTTTGAATATTATAATCAAACTTCAAATGAACAATTTTTTGAAAACCCCTAAATTTGGTAGCTTTGTTAAGTTAAAATTTTCTTATGGGTGCCAATAACTGTGTTCGTTACGCTAGTCATTTTTGACTAACAGCGTTTGACTCTGACAATATAATAATAAAGCACTCATATGTGTTCTTTACATAAAGTGTTGTTTTGGTTGATGTTGCATTGTGCGGACTATTCTGGCAACTCAAAAGGTTTTAGTCTTTTGAGTCTTCTTATTATACCCTCTTGATGAAGTAGTCTTGCAGCTTCGATGTTAGGGTGATGATGGAGCCTCTCCTGGTGTTTTTGAGCACATTTCTTTATTTCACTTGCGACTGTGTCTATTCCGAGATCTCTATAGGTCACTATTACGAGTGTACCAAGGGGCATTTACAATTCCTCTGAGGACTTTATTTTGAAATCGTTGAACTATCTGTTGATTGCTGATTTTGGTGCATCCCCATAGTTGAATACCATATGTCCAGACCGGCTTGAGTACTTGTTTATAAAGCATAAGTTTATTATGAATGGATAACTGAGAGTTTCTTCCAATTAACCAGTACATTTTTCTATATTTTAACTGAAGCTCTTCTGCTTTCTTTTTCACGTGTACTTTCCACTTTAACTTTGCATCAAGGTTCATACCAAGGTATTTTGCTTGATTGGCATGTGGTACAGAGATATTATTGAGAGTCACAGGTAGTGGTTCTATTGATCTATTAGTGAAGTTAATGTGAGTAGACTTCGATTCATTCACTTTAATTCTCCACTTAGCTAGCCAATCTTGTATATTATTTACGGCTATTTGTAGTTTGAATGTGACTTCACCGATTGTGTCACCAACAGCTAGAATTGCAGTGTCATCTGCAAACGTGGCGATAGTTGTATTGCTGGTCTGCGGTATGTCGCTAGTAAACAGCACGAAAAGGAAAGGCCCTAAGACACTCCCCTGCGGGACTCCTGCTTTAGCTTCTTTAATACTGGAGTAAACTCCTTCCTGTTTAACTCTAAAATATCTCTTTTTCAGGTATGACTTTAGCAGTTCGCAATACTCAAATGGCAGAGTTTTCTCCAATTTAAATATTAAACCATCTAGCCAGACTTTGTCAAATGCCTGCGGTATGTCAAGAAATATAGCTGAACAAATCTTTTTTTCCTCTAAGGATTTTTCTATTATATCTGTTATTCTATGGACTTGGTCGATTGTGGAGTGTTCCTCTCTAAATCCAAACTGATGGGACGGAACAGCTCCTGATTTTACAACTTCTGGTTTAATTCGTTTTAATAACAATCTCTCAAATAGTTTTGACATAGTTGGAAGAAGTGATATTGGCCTGTACGAGGCCAGTTCACTTGGTGGCTTACCTGGCTTAGGTATCATTATCACTTCCGCAAATTTCCAAGATAGAGGGACATAACGGAGTCTGAAGGAAGCATTAATTATGTCCGATATTTTTTTAATAGCTTTATTAGGTAGTTGTTTTAGAATCTCTCCAGTTATCAGGTCATATCCTGGTGATTTTTTAAGTACTACATGGTTCTTTATTACTTGTTTTACTTCTTTAGCATTAGTTAATGGAATTTCCTGTCTCAGGATAGTTGTTTGGTTTTCGAACAATATATCCTGTTGGTTAAGTGTTGTTAAATTTGGCTGAAAGGTACGCTCGAGATGATCCGCGAATTTTTCTGCTTTTTCTTCTTTGGTTTTAGCCAGGTGACCATTATTTGTTCTTATTGGTGGTATATGCATAACTGGCCTTTTCAAATATTTGGTTGCTTTCCACAATGAATAATCACTACCTTTATCATAGGTAAGAGATTGTAGGTATGAATTTAATGATTTATTTTTAAATTCCCTTATTTCTCTACGTATTCGTTGTGTTAAATTATTTAATCTATTTTTGACGGTTGGGTCTCGTGTACGTTGCCCTTGCCACTCCCTACGGGTACTTCTCTTCTCTATAACTAGTGATTTAATTTCCATTGGATAGCATTTGCCTGCTATTTTTTTGTTTGTTGTGTTAGTACTTTTCCACGCCGCTACCTGTATGTCCTTGACGAGCTTCTCCACCTCCTGTTCTAATGTTCCTTCTGATGAAAGTTGTGTGTTTAAAATGATGCTATTGTTTAGTTCATTACTGAACTTTTTCCAATCAGTATATTTATTCGTTAACAGTGGCTGTGTATCATTAGTAATTATTGTATCACTTATTATCATTAAAATAGAGGAGTGGTCAGATGTGGAGTCCAATCCTTCCTGCACTTGTATATAATCAACCGGGATTTTTCTTGTTATAAAGAAGTCAATTAGGTCTGGTGTTTTATTTTGATCACTGGGCCAATAAGTTGGTTTTCCAGTAGAATGCCAGTTGCAGTTGTATTTAATTATTGCTTGATGAAGCTCTTTCCCTTTAGTTGTGGTTAGTCTTGATCCCCAGTCAGTATGTTTAGCGTTGAAGTCACCCCCGACTACAAATTTTTCACCGAGCTGCTTGAAGAACTGAGTATAAGCATTCTCTTTGATGTTGTATCTAGGTGGGCAATATATTGTGGATACCACTAACTTGTGGTTGCGGGTATTAATGCTAACGCTAATTGCTTGTATTTCATCACTTTCAAGTTTTTGTTGCAGATGGTATTTAATATCTTTTTTTATAATCACGGCACTGCCCCCTCGTGCATTATTATTAGGATGAACTGCTGAGTGAACTTCGTAGCCGCGGATTTTTATATGACTTTGAGTAGTAAGGTGTGTTTCAGATAATAAACATATATCTATTTTTTCTAAATCAAGAAATAGTTGTATTTAATTTTGTCGTTGCAATATACCATTGCAGTTCCATGCAAGAATTTTTTAATTATTTGCCATGTTTTTCGAGTAGAGTGAGCCTTTGTAGGATTGATATAAGGGCTTTTTCTTGCTTTTCTTCTTGTGAACTAAGTCTATCAAGAATATCTTGTAGTATTTCATTAGGTTGGTTATTATCTGAATCATTTAATAAAAGAGAACTATGTTGTCTTCTCGAACTTCCAGTAGATAGTACATCAGCAAATGTTACATTTGGATTAGTTCTTGATGGCTGGATTAATGTTTGGTGTGGCCTTAAATTTGTAGGTATTCTTGTTGAGGCTGAGTTAATTTCTGGCCTGGTAATTATTGAAGTTTCCCTTGTTTTGTTGCGAATTTTTTGCAGCTCTTTTATAACAATGCAACCTCTGTAGTTGGCTGAGTGTGTCTCTCCACAGTTAACACATTTTGGTGGGGTGTCTTTTAGTTTCGTACATTCAGCCGTACGGTGTTTTCCTACACATTTCACGCATTTGGGCTCCTTATTACAAAAGTTTTGCGTGTGTCCGTAGACTTGGCACTTTTTGCACTGGGGGATCAGCTTAGATTTTTTAACTGCTTCTATTTGCACTTTCATATGGAGTATTTCCCTGATTGCGTAAATATTTTTAATGTCTTCTGTTCTTTCAAAAGACAACATATATAATGGAAGAGGTGTTTTGTCACCTCTTTTTAGCAGCTGTGTAACTTCTTTAATTTTGTATTTTTTCTCCAAAAGATACTCTTTTATCTCTTCTGGTTTGCATGAAGCGTGTAGCTTCCTAGCAATGACTTTGGTTTGCCTTGTCTGCTTATCTTCGTAGGAATACCACGCTGTCTTTTCTTCGTTAAGAGCTCCTGTTAACTTTCTATAGCTATCACTGTCTGTGACATTTATTTTGATATCACCACTATTTAACGCTGTAGCTTGAAACTTTATATGATTGTTGTCCATGATGTTTCTAATACTCTGATAATTATTGCAATTAGATATTATTACTGGAGGTGGCCGTGGCACTTTTTTCTCTAGTTGTACATTCTTACTTCCGGTTGGGAGTTCATTACTTGATCGTTTCTGTTCCGACGGAACCTGAGCTTTATCCTCCTGTTGCACGTGCCTACTTCCGGTTGGAAGCTGCTCAACTGATTGTTTCGAATCGGGTGAAATCTGTGGTGATTTACTCATCTTACGTTTCTTATTTTTTTTGTTACGGTTCAGAATCCATCCCGTTTCTCTATTGAGTTCTTCCTCGTCTGTTTCATACATAACCTCTATATGATCATTGGTGTTGTTTATCTTAGTGGTTTCTTTCTCAGACATTACTGCATTTAGAGCATCTTTTAACTCCTTGTTTTCTCGCTGTAAGTTTTTGAGGTCTTTGTTTAGATTTAACGTTAACTTTTCTATTTCGTAAATCTTATTGCGCAGTTCTGCGTTATCCCTTTCTACGGTGTTCGCTATTGGTGGTGGTGATCTACCCACCCTGGATTGTTGTTTAAATGGGTTGGGTTGCCCAAAAGGGCTGTTAAACAATGATTGGCTCACCCCAGAATCCTTTGAGCCAGCCTCGTTAGAGGGTGGATTTGCCAGCTGATTAGCTGGGTTACCACCTGGGGTACAATTTCCTGAATCTGTTGTACTCATTGTTTATTTTACTGGTCATAAAGCATCTACCACTCTGACCAGTACGAGTTGGTAGTGGGTCTGGTTTGAGAAGATCATTTACTAAATTCTCGATAGTCAGTTATACCGCCGTGTCTCGGTCGCCAGAGCCTCGTTAGTTATCTGGCAGGGTGCACCACGTGCAGGTGAGGATGACATTTGGACTATTTGTAGACCAATTACTTAAGCCCCCTTTCCCACCCCACTCGCGTAAACTAATAAAAAATATCGAACTTGCCTTAGTTTATCCAAATTTTAATGACAAATAATACCAGAGCCTTTTAAAACTTTTTTAGTGGTATAACTTTTCACTGATTTCCATAGGGATCCAAAGTAAAAATGACGTTTTTTAGCTTCAAGTTTTTCAATGAAAAAAGCAAAAATTTTATAAAACGTTTTAATGTTTTCTGCATATCTTTAACAACAATATACAAGAGTATTAAATAAATATTAATTGCAGAAATATTAAAATTAAATTATTTCTAAAATATATTTTTCGAACTTCATTTTGAAAAATACATCAAAGTTGGCTGTGACCATATTGTTACGGTTTTGCCTTGTCAATCAAGGTTCGTATCACTGGATTGTGAATAATACAAAATCAATTTTATTTATCTCCATTTTTTATTTCACATAAGAATTATTACAACACAGTTTATCAATAAAAATTCACAAAATATCTTTAAATAATTTTTACACAATTTTACTATTCACTTATAATTTTTATTTCGCACTACAACACTTTTTAAATCACTTTTTAATTACTTTTTAATCTTCACACTGTCGCTTTCCGAATACTACTAATAATCTAACAAGTTTACTCTATCGCGTTCCAAATACGAATATTCCAATTCGATCTTGTTCGCCTTTTTATACACACAAACCAAGCTTCTCGAAAGTACATGACTTTTCCAGTTAGAATAGTGTAGAACAATTTTATCATGAAAAATTCTATTTTAGTACAGTTTAACATTGAGCTATTAATTTTACTTATTCTATCACACGCTAGGTGTCACCGCCACAATATTAAAATAATATTTGCTAAATTTATCTTTAGTTTTACTAGTGTACGTCAGATGTCTAAGATGATACAAAATTGTCACGCGTTCTTAATATTTTGTGAATTTGTTTTGATTTTCCTACAATTTTGGAACTTAAAATTTCCCCAGGTGGTAATTTTTGGTGTGATTTGGTACGATTTTATCAAATTTGGACTCCTGTCATTTTTTCCGGAAATGTAATATTCAATTGCCAGCCAATTTTTTGTAGTTGCCTATATAGTATGCATTTTGCATAAAATGGATATTGCAGTCTTTAACTGTTAAATATTCGATGCAAAATCGAACTGATCTAAAACCATTAGAAATTGTCTAATATTAGTCACTCGACATATAAATATTTGACACGGTGTAGTGGAAGAAATTTTTTTTCTCAAATCTGCTCAAGCCGTATACCATTTTAATGGTTTCGACGAATTTCTGACATTAAGTTTGTTAAAATATCAGTTATGGTGTTGGTGCGCACAAAATATACGTTTGTCACTTCATTAATAGACTGTACGGGTTTTTTTGTTTTAAAATTTTTATTTGATTTATTTGTTGTCAATGCTTTGATAATGCTACAATTTTGTTTGTTGAATTTTAGATATAAAATTTACCGTTATGACGTTTTGATTGAGAGACGCGACAAAGTCCCAAATTTTGTCACCACTCAGATCTTCTGAAGATCGCAACAATTTCATTTCTGACACTGTAGTTATAAAGTTCACCATTACAAGGCTGTTGGTAGATACACCTTAAAGTAAAGTAGCCTTAGGTTAATTAAAATATAATCCTATAATTGTAAAGTTTGTTTTAATGAAAAAAATATTAAATTTATTAATATTAATAATTTTGTCGGTCCAATTTCAACTGACTTGAAAAAATAGCAAGAAGAGGAACATTCATTAGATACAGTAAGCAATATAATAATAAACTAAGAGTAACCGGTTGTTGTATACAATGGTATTTGTGTTGTACATCATAAGATGTAGATGAACGTGAGTTTATGTTGTAAAATATCCGCACATGATTCTACATTCCTCTTCGCTTAATTCATGTCTCAGTATGCGCAAATCTGACAACCGGTCTCCTCAGCCATTCGGAATGTCTCGGTATTTCCCGTTGTACGCTACTTGTAGAATCTTCGGTTCGTTCCCTGAAATTAGAAGGATTATCATTTAAATAAAAATTCTTTCCTGATTGACCGGTAGCTGATGCAGGACGCCTATTTTCTGTTACGGCTTGCTTTTCCACCATATCTTCCCAAATTTGATTTTGATAATTCTTCCGTAATCCACCTTCTGTCTTTACTAAATAGACCATTTTGCTAATTACTTTTGAAATTTCTCCAGGTGTCATCTAGGACTTCAGTAGTTTTTGTGAGTATTTTCATTCCGATTTGAAATTTGGATTCCTCTACTTTTTGAAACTCAACTTTAGGGAATAATAGAGATAAGATGGTTTTCGGTTGTCGGCCGTGGAGAAGCTCAGCAGGACTTGTTTCATGTTGTACAAGCGATGAGCCTATACGGTAGGGATACCAGAAACTTGGTAAACGGTTCATCATGCAATTTGGTCGTGCATAAGATTTTCTTCATCGATCTCTTAAATGTGCGTACCGCTCTTTCCGCTTGCCCATTCGATGCCGGATGAAATGGAGCTGCCGGCGGATTTTGAATTCCGTTGAGTTCACAGAATTTTCTAAAGTCTCCGGAAACAAACTGTGGACTATTTTCCGTTACAATAGTATCAGGGATGCCCTCGATTCCAAAAATTACCTGAAGCGATCGAATTGTCTGAACAGCTGTGCTCCGGTGCCCCGCATCCTTGTAATGTAGGGAAACTTTGAATACGCATCAATGCAAATGAGCCACATATTCTCAATGAATATGGCCCAGCAAAGTCCAAAATCCAAATGAACTTCTTCCCAAGGTTTTGTTGGAGAGGGCCAAGCTGCAAATTCCTTCTTTAGGTCTGTCTGTGAATCTTAGCAGACTGTACAATGTACTGAGAGCGTCGCTATGTCTCTGTCTATATTCGGCTACCAACAGTAACGTCTTACCATTTGATATTCAGAACCTTTGATCGGAGTTCTGTTGGAATAAACATACGGACGCAATCTGTATGCAGCAATAAGGTACCCTTACGGACTGTGAGACTACATCTTCTGCGAAAATATCGGATAACATTTTTTTCAATCTCAGAATCCCTAGGCCAACCACATTGTATGTAGTGTAAGACTCTGCTTAGGATCGGATCTTGTGTTGTTGCTTTTCGAATAACTGTCGCATCTGCAGGGAAAACGTTTAATTGTCCGTCTATCTGATCATCAAGCTGGAGACATCCACCTTCTCCTCAGTGGAAGATTCATCCGGCTCACATGGAAGTCGGGACAGTGTGTCGACGTTGCCATGCTTTAATGTTGGCTTATACTTAATCGTGAAATTATAAGGCATTCATTTGATTGGCCACCGATGCAATCTGTATGCTGTTATTGTTGGAATTTGTTTTCTTTGATGATAAATTGGTACTAATGATTGGTGATCAGTGAAAAGCTTGAAATGCCTGCCATATACATCGGTACTGATTAAACTTCGTACACCCAAAAATAATCGACAAAAGCATCTTGTTGAGCTCGACCCCACTCGAAGGGAACATCTGTTCGTCTCAATTTATTTAACGGTGCAGAAATCTGTGAAAAATTCATGACAAATTTGTTATAGTAGTTACATTTACCCATAAATGCTTCCAATTGCTTGAGATCACACGGGTGTTGTAAATCTTAAATAGCTTTCAATCCACAAGCGGCAGGACGGATCCCTGCGGCATCAATTATGTGTCCAAGATATGCGACTTTTGATTGAAAAAATTGACTCTTGTTTAAATTGCCACTTAGATTAAATTTATGTAGACGTACAAAAAAAGATTCCAGATTTAATAGATGATGCTCATCATTTGAACCCGTAGCAATGATGTCATCTAGGTAAGTAGCGCAATTGCGCTGAACAGGCCGAATGGAAGACGCTGGTACTGAAATAGTCCAAAAGGAGTACTTATCACCATCAAATGCTTCGATTCCTCATCCAGCTCGATTTGGAAATATGCACCGTACAGGTCGATCTTAGAATAATGTTTCCCATTCTGTAATTTATGGAACAACTCTTTCGCTCTTGGAATTAGAAATCGCTCGACTTCTATTTGTGTATTTACCGTTGCCTTAAAGTCCTCACAGATGCGTAATGAACCGTTAGATTTTGTAGTGACTACTATCGGTGTCGCCCACTGCGATTGAAGTTTTTCTAATTCGTTCTTTACTTCGGCAAGTTGTGCGATGCATGCTCAAGTAATTGCAAATGTGCTTTTAACCCTACGCAGCAACCCAGCGTGTTCTGAAAAAGTGAATCAAATGTTTTGTTCATAAACTTATTGAGAATTTGTTTATTGCAGTCGGAACTGTAATTAACCGCTGAAACTGTGGTCAACTTTTTCATGAGATCAAAATTAAACGCATAAAACCAATCCATTCCTACAATGTTTGATCCATCCTGACTATTGGTAACTAGAAGCGCTAGTAAATATTTGTTACCGTAGTAATCGACCTTGACTTCCAGAACACCTTTAACAGGGACGCACCGGGTACCCACTTAGACCACACATTGAACACGTTGCACCGGTATCTACGTGAAAACCCAGATGTTTACCGCTTACGCAAAGCTTAATTAAAAGTTTTCTCCCTTTCTGTAAAATAGGATCCGCACTATCGAAAACTTCATTAGTACTCGAAACTTCATTGGATACCACACCATCAGATGACTCTGATAATTCCAAAGTTTGGATCTCTTCTCTAGAATTGTAGGTTGGCAATCTATTCCATTGTTGATTGCTTCGTCCTTTGGATCTACACACGGAGGCTATGTGACCGATCTTTCCGCAATTATGACACTTTGCCGAAAGAAATCGACAGTCAATTCGTTAATGTTGTGTAAAACATCCAGGGCATGTATGGTAACTGGATTTGTTAACGGTGTGTACCGTACTTGGATCTATATCATGCTTTATTTCCTTTATCAGAACTATAACTTTAGCTAAAATGTGATCTTCTAATTGAAACGCAGCTGTGTGAACGGAGTCACGTGGCGTACGGCGAATAAGCATGTCACCAATTTCATTATCAACGAAAGACCCTTTTCATTTCGCGCATCTTAAATCGCAGTTTTGCTTAGCACCCCATAAATCAGCTATACAAGACGCGTAAGTTTGATTTTGTTTTATCACTACTTGTCGAAATTTAGACTGCGAAGCAAGCACATGTGTTTTATCTGTGTAGTGATTTTTTAACTAATATACTAGGTCATCAAACTACCTTTTCTTCTACCTTAAGATAACCAAAGATATTTTTAATCAATTCACATTCGCTTTTACCAATCTATGACCAAAAAATATTCACCCTTTCTACTATCAGTGTCAACTCCATATCCAATAAAATGCTGCTGTAATTGCATAATGTAACTGTCGAATGTTTCTTTGTGTCCATCAAAACTACGAAATTGTTTCTTTGTGCCCTCAGCACATTTTCCATCCACTATTGATTAGGTTACAGTAATTCCTTCATTGTTTTATCCATTGTCAATTAATTTTACTTTCACATATGTTTGAATGTGGCTGCTGTAATTTTTTGATTCGCTATTTAACCTCACAGGATTTGTTTGGCACGAAATTAATTATTTATACGTTTGATAGGAGCTTGATAACCGAATAGTACCTAGAACAGTTAATCCCTGGTTTTGTATCAAATTTTCGATCGATATGCGATTGCAATGTATAACCCTTGTTTTTAATATTAAATAGTCTTGACTACCTGTAGGTGTTAGTGTTTCACCACTTTCGGGCTTCAAACAGGCTTCCGGGATCTACTGTTGGAATGGTTTTTAAAAAATTCTGGCATTGTTAATGAAAAATTCACCAAGGTGTAAAACATCTTACTAAACGTGATCCTACAGAGCACGATTCTAAAGGGAATGTTTAACTAATTAATTTTCAGATATCTTAGAGGAATGAGACTTGAAAATATTTTGACCAGTGTAAAAAATTTGCGAAACACCCGAGGTTGGCCTGTGAATAAAGCCGCTTCAAATTATTTTATTTACTTTTCCATTTCTGAAAACATTTTTCGGACATAAATACTTTTTCCAATTTCGTTCATTAAATAAAGCTAATATTTAAGTGCTTTCAAATCTAATTATTTGAATTTTCAATTTTAATTTTATTTGAAAATGGATGTTGAAAAAAAGGGTAAGCATCTATTTTCATTAAAAGGTAAGCCTCAATTAAGTCTTGAACTTCTTTTTTTTGTTAGGTTGATAATATTCAGTCTAGCAAATGATTTGTTCTAGATTGTTTTAGAACAAAAAACGTAATTTCAAAATATCTACATAATAATGTTTTTATATTGAAATGGGATAGATTATAAAATTTGGAACGTTTCCAACTACTAATGCTAACGATTTTCGTCTAATTTTAATCAGGTTAATGTAAAATGATTTTCTTTATATTTGTATGCTCTGAATCTCTGATAAATCAAACAAATAAAATTGATAACAGTTCCATTTTATTTATAGTACATAAAATCCAAAAAAAAACTTGAACTTTTGTAAAGTTCTCAATTTAAATTTTTTTTTTTTTTTTGTATATGGTTTCACTTGTTATTGCAATCCCATAACATTCGGTTAGAATATTCGTAGATTTACTAAAAATAATTTTAAGTAATTAGAAATCAAAGCATAACTTTGGATTTTGAATGTAAAATACATAAAAGCACATTCTATCATATATTCCAAACATAAACAGAAAAGCATAATATTTCCAAAGTTTGTTTCCATTGTGTAAAATATTTTCTATTTGTCTACAAAACTCGGTGAAAACTTTGAAATCAAACCATTCAACAAATTGTGTTACTAACTTTAAATCAATTTTATTTTGCAAATCTGGGTAAAATGAGAAAGGTTTAGGTTTTAAAAGGTATTAAAAAAAAATTTCCGTTTAAACTTTTTCTATCAATTAAGAAAATTTTGAAATCTTTTATTAAACAATATTGAAACTTTACTAGTAATATCAGAAGAATCGCAAAATTTTGGAAGCTTTCATAGATGAACTTACATATATTAAAGCATGTGTATCTACTAAAGAAATAATTTCTGTTTATTAAAGTTTTGGTAATAAATTTAGAAATATGTTTGGTTTTCAGATCAAATTACATACTCTGGAAAGCTTTCCACCTGTCTCAGTTTAGCTTTCTGCACGACTTGAAATTTAATTGTTATAATCGTACCTTTAACGAAATAGTTTTTATTTCATATTTAAAGCACAAAGAAATAAGCTTTTAAAAGTTTTTTTTCTATTCGTTCTACGCTATAACAAAGTTATATTAAAACTAATTTATTTTTCGAAACTTTTATTTTAAAAACTCAGGTGAAACATAAGTGCCGACTAAATGGGAATGTTTTCAGTAAAAGAGACAACCACAACAAACTTCTTGGAAAAATGTTCGACGTGCCTTCCTTCAAATATTGTATGTTACAGTAGATAATTAAAAAAAAACTAAAATCCTTTTTTTAATGACGTCAAATTACTTATAAATAATTCCGATGACTTTAATAAAAATCCGGCTAGTTTGGACTCTTTCAAAATTAAGTTAAATAAATTTATTAAAAAATAAACTTTTTCGTTTTCCAGTTTATTGTTTTCGTTTTATTCTTCCATTATGTTGCCTTTAAAAATTTTACAAATTAACATTCGTAGTTTAAATAGTAATAACGATCTACTATACCATTATATGCAATCCAATCGTATTGAAAACCTGGACAAGCCCTAGTAGCAATTTAATTTTTAACAATTACAATCTTATTACTGATGACGGACCGGATGGTTTTGGCGGTGTAGGTTTTTTAATACATAAAAAAATCTCTTGGAAAATTATTGATTTAAATTTTCATTACGTCCGTTAAAGCTTTCAAAATTAACCTCAAATTTAAAAATATTGATTTTAATATCTTATCTTTTTATAATAATTCTGTTAATAGACCTCAGGAAATCAATAACGAATTTGAACATCTTATTACTTAGAATCTAGATAACTGTTTAATAGCGGGAGACATAAACATTCATAATAGTCTTTGGGATGGTTCATTAACCCCTACTTACGACAGAGTGGGTGATAAAATTGCAGATATAATACTGCTAATAATGTCTTTTTATTGAATGACAATTTAATTGAAAAACTCTCATGGAGAATTGATCCCATTAATTTAGGAAGTGACCATCTTCCAATACTTATTGACTTTAAAATAAACTATTATCAAAAAAAACAAAAACAAATCACAAACTGGTCAAAAGTATTGAAAGATATTGATCTAAATTCTATTGATGATAAATGTATTGTTGAAGAACATCTAGAAAAATTAATTTCTGAAAACACCTCTATTATCACAAGTAAAAATTTTTTTAAACCTAAACCTTGGAGGAATGATCTTATACAGACGTATGGAACATTAAAAAACACAAACAACTAATTTATAATTTAAACAAAAACATTTTTACCGCTATTGAATTAAAAAAAATCTGTACAAAAACTTAAATTAACAATCAGAAGAGAAAAGAAAAAGTCTTGGAACATTTTTTTGATGACCATCAATCATAAAACTAATAACTCTGATCTCTGGAATAATATTAATAGAATTAAAAATAAAAAACAATCCAACTACAGAATTTTAGAAGATCCCATACTAGCAAATAATTTTCTAAATTATAATTTTCCTTTTTCCTATGATTCCCCTCCTAATCCCCCTAATAACCTCGATTCTAATACTAATCCTGCGAAATTTAAAAACACTGAAATTCTTGACATTATTAAAAACTCCAATAATACTGCTCCAGGATTTGATAAAATCTCATATAAAATCATTAAACAATTAGTTTCCACTAATCTTAACTTAATAAATATTATTACAAATTATTTTAATAACATCTGGCAAAATCAGATTTACCATAAGAGATGGTAGAAACATTATTAACTACCGTCCTATTTGCCTGTTACCTATTTTCTCTAAAATCTTCAATAAACTCATCTTAAAACGAATTAATCATTTAACCTCCAATAATATTCTTAACTATTACAATTTACCGGTGTGAAGTTTTTAACATATTTTACGCAAGTGTACATACATTTGTTTGACAGTGTAATTCAAGTTATCAAACACAATTTTTAACGCTTCCTTTAACACATTTTTTAACACATTTCACGTAAGTGTACAATTGTTTGATAGTGTAATTCAAAAAAAAATTATTATATGAGAAACAAGATCCTACCATAAGCCAAATAATCAAATCATTTGAAAATCATGATTCCACACTTTGCTGAATAACACAAATCTCAGAGATTGGCTCGCATAGGCACCATATAGGATAGAAAGAGGATACATTAGGCTTTACAAATCTGTATGTGTTATTCCATAATTTAGGGTTGGGCTCTGATGACATATTTTCAAATATTACCAAAATGATCGAATATATGGAAAATCATGATTCTACACTTTGCTAAATAACACAAATCTCAGAGAACGAAATAGAAAAGGCGTATAATATTATCGAAAATTTCAGCACGTACGATGTGATAAGGTGATCACGATTTATCAGATAGCTCCAGAGTTGCCATTCCAGTATGGGTGGCCCTGATTGGTAGTGCCACACAAAACACACAAAGCATGAAAGCATACGACCTGGTAGATTTGTAAATATATTAAGAGATCAAATCGCAAAATTGATAAAAATAATACAGTTATCGGAACCAAATGAACCAAAATTATTAAAGAGAAATGTGATTGCCAATCCTAATCCTGACGACCCCGACAGTGCTATATACGAAGAAATATGGAATAAAAAAATTAAAATGCAGAATTCACCCAAAATTTTGGAAATGAAAGAAGAAAACCCAAGTTTAAGTCCATTAATATCAAACCCCAAAGAAGAGAATAGCTGCCATTTTTTACAAAATGGGTATTCTTTTGTAGAAGAAAATAATAAATTTATTAAAATAATTAATACGTGTGCCTTCGACGCCACAGCACAAATTTTCCTTTGTTTATTCTCCGTTTCCGAATATTTTAAAGTCTGTTTTGCTCATCAAGTAATCAGTTTTTTAAGTTTTTATCTTGCGAATATAAATTATGATGACCTTTCAATAATTTATAAATAACGGTCTAGATTATTGGTAAATATTTACAAAAATAGTTCAGAACTTACAACCACAGCGAAAACTATAAATTTAGATGCTACTCGTACATGTCCAATATCATTTATTTTAGAACAACTACTTACAGCTCCATTCACCGAAACAAGAAACTACTTTAAATGTTATCCTACACCTAATTTAAGGCCAACATTTTATTTGCCCCTTGAAAATGTTTTTCAATTTAATCAGTTGTCACTCACTAATTTGCAAACCTTTCGAGATTTCGAGAGCTCAAATTGTCCGATATGCCAAGGATCTAAAATGAAACGTTATTTTTCAAATTACGGTATTGTTATTGTCGATGTCAAACCAAAAAATAATATTTATAACATTAAATTAAGGGATATTAGTCAACATGTTACCTTATTAACTGATAAATTTCAATTAAAAGGAATAATACATTTTGAACAGCTGAATGTAAAAAATATGCCTGGCCACTTTCGTTCATACATCAAGCGATTTAATAATACGTGGGAACTGTTTGATGATATGCTGCAATTTCAATGGAAGTAAATTCGGCAACAAAGTTAAATCCGGCAATATTGATTTACTCCAAATATTAAATAAAATCAGGTGGTCTCATTACTAGTCAGTAATTATTGATTATTAATAGCCGGTCGAGATACTGCTAATAATTTAACAGCGATATAGTAAACTGTAGTACTAATAATGTATTTTCATAAACATCTTTCAAATCCTATACGGTTTCTGTAAGAGCCAGTCCCTCCAAGATCACAGCCTTATCGTGACCGAATGGTTTTCGTATAGTAAAGAAGGAATAGGCAATACCAGTCAGGGCTACCCATACTGGAATGGCAACTCTGGAGCTACCTGACAAATCGTGGTCACCTTATCATATCGTACCTGTTCAAATGTTCGATAATATTATGCGCCTTTTCAATTTTGTTCTCTGAGATTTGTGATATTAAGCAAAGTGTAGAATCATGGTTTTCCATATATTCGATCATTTTGGTGATATTTGAAAATAAGTCATCAGAGGCTGTAACGGAGCAATATGATTATGAGACCGTTACATAAACGATATCAGGGAATGGAAACTTTTGATCTTGTCATCTTTCCCCCTAGCGCTAGTCGAAGAGGTATATTTCCTTTCGTGGGTGGTTTTAATGTTCCATATGATTCCCTGCTTGTATGATGACATACAATTTTTTCTTTTTAACTTGCAACTACGCCGATACCCACCTGTCCATAATCCACCACAACAAATGATTTACCGCATCATTTTGATTCTCTCATCAACACAATAAACAAAAAAAAATCGAATTCACTAAAAAGAATATAATTATAATTAAATATTATAAACAAAATGTTTTTCCTCACAAAATGTATTCTAACTAGAATCTTAATTAACAAAAACAAATCTTACCTACCCACCACCGATAAATACTAACCCGAATACAAAATTGAAAAATGTTTAATATACTAATACAACACTGAGAAAATTTGTATCTTAAAAACAAAGGATTCTTCTTTAACTTAAAGAATTTTTTCCTATAGATTTTGCGCAAAACTTTTTTGGTTTTAACTTGAACAATTCGGAAAGTTTAAATCAAAGATTTTTTTTATCATTTGGAATAAACTATTGTGAAGTAAAAACAAATGACTTTTTCTTTTCACCAGAAGGTTATTGAAAACCTAAATTATTTAATTCAAAGAATTGTCACCTTTTGGTTTAATGTACAGAAGATTTTGATTTAAAGATTATCGTATTTTTATTTAAAACATTTTGAACTTTTGTTTCAAAGATATATTTCTTTTAGCTCAAAGAATGTAAATTTTTAAAAATTATATTTATTTAGGCTTTGTTTTAAAGGATCGTAATATTTGTTTCAAAACATACTTTCAAAGGGTGATTTTAAAAAGATTAGTAAATCAAAATTTTTAATAAAATAAAATAGTTTTATTTTGAAATTCTTTATTATGAAATATGAACAACAAATAATATATAAAATTTACTTCCTCTCATAATTTTTCATTATTATTATCTTATTATCTTTGATTTAGATAATACTTAAAGAAATTGTATACAACATGTACATTACACAACTTACGTGTATTCTTTAGCTCTTATAACCTTGTGCCCCGTATTTAAATAACAAGAATTGACCGGCAAGCTATTTATTTGTAGGAAGTCAATCAATATTAAATCTTTGGAAGGTTCCCCAATATCATAACAATGGTAATGGGATATGAAAACGGCGTTATTGAAACTATTACATACTGCGTAATATGAATTACGTTCAATTAATATATCTCTTATTTCATAGATAATAGTATTAGGTTCATTTTTACAGAAAAAAAATCCTACTTTATACATTGTTCCTCGGAAAATTAGACTGTTTTTATAATATTTAATACTTTCTTTATGGGGTGTTATATTGGTATACTTTGAATCTCTTTCTCGACAGCGAAATATTTTTTCTATTTCAAACTTACTTTGAAAAAATTTGTTGGTCATAATTAGCTGAGCAAATTTTAATGAAGCTTTTATTGATAAGGTTAGTGGAATATTAAGACGTGATGTAATATTTCTAGCGTATTGTTTATGAATTTGATGCTCAGCTTCAAAACGAAAGCACCACAGAAACCTTAGAGGACCACATTTCCGAATTATTGTCGGATAGTGAACGAGGAAATGGTATTTGGGCTTCAACTTCTCGTTAAATAATTGTTGGTAAAGTGTATTATGCTTCCGAATTAATATTTCCATTTCTTCTAAAAGTATATCATTATAGCTGCTCTGAACAACTAAATCAATTAATTTAATACAAATAAGTAAAAATTTGTAAACATTATCAGTAGGGGGAATGTCACATCCAATAATCAACGGCATAAAGTTATAAAAAGTCCAAATTTCTCTAGCCGTCATTTTAAAATGTCCATATTTGATATGGTTTTTCTCTATCGGTTCACTTACATTTCCAATTTCTATTTCTCCATAGTTAAACATTTGTTTTTTATAATTAAAATTTTCAAGCGATATGTATTTCTTTTTGTAAATGAAATAGTCCAATATGCTGCGCAAATTATATTTACAAATTCCCAAAAATACATCATGCATAATATCACATGCAAAATTATCGATGATATGGAACGACGGAATTTCGTTAAAAATAGAATTTTCTTTAATCCCTGTTTCATGGAAATCTGTAAACGCTAAATCTAAATTATAATTATCCTTATTTCTTAAAAATTGAGGGAATTCTGTTACATCAGATTGTGTTTGCTGTTTATTACGTTTACACAATCGACAAAAATGAGTTGCATTGAATGAAGATGAGAATCCCATAATAGTATTAAGCCCTAAATTATCGCCTAATATTTGCCCAAGCAGAAAATGTATATGGAATTTTGAATTTTGTGTTTGTATTTCTAAACCATCGTTCTCTAAAGATTTTATTATATCAATTAAGGGTCTTAAAGAATAGCCAATTCCAAATTCTTTCATGTCTCTAGACTTCACAAATCCAGCAACAAAGATATTATTTAATTTCGATGTTTGAAACTTAGGTATAGTTGGAAATGCGTAATAAATACCACATACTGAGTGTTTTCCAGCATGCGAACTTAAAGGGTCGTTCACTTCAAAGTCGTCAAAGTAAAGATTGAAAGGTATGACAATTTTCGTTGGAAATTTTAATATTTTTTGCTTCCATAAAGAACCATTTATAAAACTGTTTAATGTTTTTTCTGAACTCAGAAAATTCATATTATTTAAGGTAGAGGGCTGCTACTTTACTATTATCTAAGGAAGGGAATCCATTAATGAAAACTTCAACTAATTCGTTATTAATCAAAAAAGATTTAGGTTTTGAATATATACCTAAACGTTGAATATGTTGGAAAAATTAGTATTCTGTATTTATTAATTCAAACGGTTCATTCAAAAACTGTAAAATTCTTTTATATTCTTTTCCCAAGCTATCGGACAAATAATCAGAGTAGGGAAGTAAACATGAACTTATAGATTTGGTAAGGTTTTCCGTAATAGATTTCTGAATGGAAAATACAATATTTCTTGGTAACGATTTCTCGCTGTGTAGATTTAGTGCGAGTTCAAGGCTTGATTGTTGTAAATATTCAATTGGATTTTCATAATTGTTTTCCAGTATAATAGGGCTATTTAATACATTAACGTCAATACTCTGTGAACTACTTCTTTCTAAAACTTTGGAAAACTCTCTGTTTACGGTCCGGGTATCGTTTTGAACCAAAGGTGCTATTAAATTTTGATTAGATGTAACTAGTAATTCTAAAGTATTTTTTTCATTTGGTAAGTGTTTCTTTAAATGTGTCTTATATTTATAAATATTTTGAAATATTTGATTGCAATTATTTTCAGCGCATTTAAATTGGTATATAGAAGGAGTCCCATGTAGGCTTTGTAGATGGTGTACAATTTCTTTAATATTACTAAATATTAAATTACACAAAAAACAATGTAACATAATTAATTATATTAATATGAAAAATAATTCAATTATTTATTACTTAAACTACTTAAAATTAAAAAAAAAAGTGTATTCTAAAAATTCAATATTGTGCTATATATGTAAAACAACGATATTCAATGAATTATTTAAAAACTTAGAACTATTTAAAAAGTTTAACGAATTTTTTAATATTATTTTGCTAAGACTCTAATTCATAGAAGTACTCTTGCAAAAAATACCAGACCTCTTTACTTATGCTTGAATATTCTATATTAAATACCAATGAAAGTTTAATGAATATGTCCAAACACTTACGGAATGTTCCGCATTTGTATTTAATATCCTCATATATTAAAAAAATTTCTTCAATTTTTTCCCATTTACGTCCGACTACTACGATTCTTGGTTGTAGGGATCCATTTTTTTTTTTTTATTTCGTCCAGTTTACCATGTAGTTCATTTAAATTCTCAATAAAAATTACAAAATCCTCCTGCGCATCGGAAATGGTCGGTTTAAATTTTTGATTTACTCTCTTTGGCTGTATTATTGCGTGGAGTAATACGCAAACAATAATGCTCTAGTATCTGAAAAAAAAAAAAAAAAAAAAAAAAATATTTTACAAACTATTAACAATATTATTTTATAACTATTCTTACTTTCATCTAAATTCTTAGTTTCAAGCATGTTGAAAAGAAGTTGATTGTTTTTATCTTTGATTTCGTTTGGGAAGACTCTTAATTTACATATGGTGATAAACGCATCGAATTTACCGAATAATTTTGTGTTTTGTAAAGGATATCCCACTTGGAAATCTATATCAATCTGTATTAAGTAAAAAAAAATAATAATAATAATTTAGTGATCTGTGTACTAGACAATTGATAGCACGGAATACGGAAAGGAGAGATTCTAATATAAAATTATTCATTCTCTATGTTTATACTCGTGCATATGCTTATATAGAAATTAATATTATAGCGAATATTATTAATGTTCGGCAATAAAATTAACGTACTAATTGATATCCCAAATGATGTCTATATAATGGCCACTCGACTAAAAACTCAGTAATATTTGTATTTGATGATGATTTAAATGCTGAAGTTCGATCAATTGACGTTTCTTTCCATTTATCACATATTAATGGCCAAGGTTCAAAATTTAATTTCAGCCATTGTTTGTTGTTTAGAAAATCGTCTGAAAATATGTAAAATACATATGCATAACATAATATATTAAAGTTATAAAAAAAAAATTACCACTGGGAATGGAATCGGGAATAGACGGTTTTGCAATTTTGTCGGTTGTTGAATTCAAATGGGAAAGTTTCAAAAACTTTGTTGAATAGCACATGTTACTGTAGCGATCGTAAAGCTTTCCCGATGGTTTCTTCTTGCCCTTACGAGGAACGTAACACTCTCCTACATTGAAATAATTATAAAAACATAGTACCATAGCATAAACTTTAAACAAATGAATTTAATTTATATTTAGATTTACAATTATGTTTACCGGAAACTCAGTGATGAAAACATTTGCAATATTTTGCGACAAAATCTCAAAATCTGTTCCAGCCAATCTATAATTTTTTGACATAACGTGGTCTATAATTAGATGAACCAAGTTCTGCCGGTTTTTTTTTATCAAGACAGTTGTTCTTCTCGTAATAATTAATAACCAACCGCCCTTTGATGGTTTTTTGCAATATTTCCATAATGTCATACTCGCGATCGGATTCCAACGCACTTTAAAAGATAAGATATTAAAATTAGATGCAATTTTGTTAAGCAATATAATATTATGTATTTACGTGCGGATCTTTGGTGATGCTTGGCTAGATGTGGCGGATTGTTCATTGATCCACTTTATAACGCGGCTGTTTAGTGATCTGGTAACATCTGAGTCAGGTAGAGGATTATTCTAATTGAGGTATTTAAACATAAAATGAATAACAAATTAAGAGCTACAATTTTGAATTATGTGTTGTTAGTGTTTACCGTGTCATTGCGCCATTTGCGGAGACCGGCCTTAAAAACTATTTTTTCTCCTTTGGGATAGTTATGAAAAACATCGTCAATCCCATCTAAATCAATCACTTCCAAAGTTTTTACCGTAAACTCGTGACCATTCGCCAGGAAATTAATTGTTTTTTGCGACAACCCCCATGTTGACACCAAATTGCGGAATTCGATGACTTTGGTTAAATCATCGCCGGCATTTATTACTGTTATTGTTGATAGCAAAAACTCGCTGTCCATAATATTGGTGGTATTAGGTTGACTTGTGCTATCATCATTACAAGAGATATTACTTTCGATTTCGTCCATTATAATTTGCTCAAAATAATGTACTCTAAAAATGTAAACGCAGCAATACAATAATACCCAATGCATATAAGATTTTTAAAAAATGTAGAAAGTATAAAGATGAACCATGTAAAAGGTTATCAATCACAACACAACAGAAAATATTATCCATTATCTATATTTTCATTGTTGTTGTTGTTGTAATTTTCATTTACTCAGGCCAACTAGCACTTATAGCTGTATATAGCCCACCATTGTCTATAAAACAACACTTCATTGTTTATAATTTATGATTACACACTTTTTTTTTTTTTTATAAAATTTCACTAATATTTTTATTTTTAAATATGAGTATATTTCTCATTTCTTAATGTTCATAATTACGCATTAACTTTATTGTTTATATGAGCCAACCACTTCCACTCCAACGAAAACATCCGTTTTCAAGAAGTTCTAGAACGAGACTATATTTTCATTTTAGCACGAACAACGCTATTTAGTTAATTGTTAGCCATCAAAGTTTGTCTTGCATATTTGAGATACAATTAATATTGAAATTATTTGGTAGGTATATATTAAGAAAATAATTTGAATAATAATTTAACTAGTTTAATTAATTATAAAAATAAGAACATACAAGAGTTTCAATCACTAAAAATACTGTTATTTTTCTTAAAAAAGTCAAATAGTTTTCCATATGGGATTCTTTTTTTTAAACAATTAACACCAAAAATAATGTAATATGTACACTTACATCAAATTATCCCAAATATTGATTACACACTTTATCACACTTCTTTTAATTATATTTTAATATTTATTAAATTTCACTTTATATTAAAATAATCAACTCAATGCTTGCACGGGACGATGTTAAATGAAACCACATTCCTCACATAACCGTAAATTGCATAAACAGATAATCAAAACATTTGCAACAAAGCCTTAAAACTTTAGTTTAAAATATTCACGATTTTGTCAGTGCATTTATAATTTGCTTTAAAGGTTAAGAACCTTTTATCTAAAGAATTAAAAATCATTCGATAACAAAGATTTTTTTTTGTTTTGAAACAAATGATACTTTCACGTAAATTTTCTTTAAAATAAAGAATAATTTTCTAAAGGATTGATTCCTTTGAAATGAAAACTCAAATTTTTCTCAGTGAATAGGTATATATTATGTAGTAGTGGCTCACTCCACATTGTCGATACAACGAACGTTGTTGTTTTATCGAACGCGTAATCCAATATGTAGTTGTTTTTCACTGTTAAACACAACAGCAAGAATTGATCAATGAAACATTTCGGTTCAATTTCATTGATTAAAATAATAAAAAAAAAACAAATCACTTATATACTTGGGTATTATATTATTAAAATATATTATTATGAATATTATTAGGTACTGCTTATTACATATTGTTTTTTTTGTAACTGTTATATTTAGAAAATATTTATATTATTTATACGTATTATTTATAAGTATCACAAAACACTTCTTTGTTGGATTAATATTAACGTACCTATATGTATTTAACTTATGTATATATACATAGGCATCAAAATAAAACACATTTTTATATCGTCCAAATGGCATTCTTATTGTATAAGTAATTCACTATATTCGGTTATATTAACCGTTTGGCAAAGTTTTTTTTTATATATATTTAAATTTTTACTTAATCGTAAACTTAATTTTCATTAAACTAATTCAAATGACATAATAACTTCAGGTATTTGATACTATCAGCTTTAATAATGTTTATAATTTTTGATTATCTCACAAAAAGATAATACTTAAGTTTTTTTTTGTTTGAAATCTTAACAAACAAAACACATTTTTATCAAAAATTTTAGCCAATATAAGTTATCTATTATTTACAATATTTTCTGAACGACTAAAATTTGTCATTTTATACCCTAAATGGGCCGTTATATATTTTTAAAATTTAACGTTATGAATCAGAGGTGATCAATCTTATAATTCCTTTCTGGTTTCGCGCGTTACATATGCATACATATATTTTCTCACTTTATTGTAACGATGATTCGTTACAAGCCCAACCCTAAATTATGGAATAACACATACAAATTTGGAAAGCCTAATGTATCCTCTTTCTATCCTATATGGTGCCTATGCGAGCCAGTCTCTGAGATGTGTGTCATTTAGCAAAGTTTATAATCATGATTTTCCATATATTTGATCATTTTGGTAATATTTGAAAATATGTCATCAGAGCCCAACCCTAAATTATGGAATAACACATACGGATTTGGAAAGCCTAATGTATCCTCTTTCTATCCTATATGGGGCCTATGCGGGCCAAGCTCTGATATTTGTGTTATTTAGCAAAGTTTAAAATTATGATTTTCTAATGATTTGATTATTTGGCTTATGGTAGGATCTTGTTTTTCATATAATAATTTTTTTTTGAATTACACTATCAAACAATTGTACACTTACGTGAAATGTGTTAAGAAAAGTGTTAAAAACTTCACACCGGTTTTAGAAACAACAAAAGTATCACTGACTATTTTGTTGAAATGTGTAATTTCATCAACTCCCTCAAACAACAAAACAAAAAAATCGTTTTAGTTAACATTGACATATCCAAAGCTTTTGATAATGTAGATAAAAATATTTTATTAAACATCTTTAAAAATCTCAATTTCCCTAATAACATTACACATTGGATTTCTCAATTTCTTACAAATAGAATTATTTCTATTCAAAATGTTAATCATGCTTTCATCCACTAGAAGACTAAATAAAGGTATTTCTCATGGTAGCTGTTTGAGTCCTACCCTTTTTAATATCTATACCACTTCTTTACACGACAGTAAGTAATAACTCCTATACAAAAACCGATGATATTTGTATTGTAATTTCAACCGATAATCATGATAACTTACAATTAATAACAGATTCCACTTTACCCTCATTAACTGATAAATTACAATCTTTAAAATTAAAATCACAATCACAAACAAAAATCTTTTAAAATATTCTGAACAATATGCGTTATCTATGGCTGAAATTAGTAAACATAATAACTTTGCAAACATTTTCACAGATGGCTCCATAGTTAACAATAGCTGCATTTCTTGACGCATAGTGATCCGGATCAGATCAAAATTTACATGTGAAGCAACAACAACATTTGATCCAACATTTGTTTTGGATCACAAATGGTGATCTAAAAATAGTTGAACAATATTTTGTAGTTGAACAATATTTTGTAAAGCGACAAAGAATATAACGAATACAACGAGTATGAAGAGCAGGTTCAAAACGAAACGAGACAAAAAAATTGAATTTTGGTGTTTGTTTGTTTTACGCATTTTTGTGTCGTTTCATGAGACATGATCTGGGGTGCTATTCTTGAAACATTACGAAAACTTTCGTATTGCGAGTTAGTGTAAAAGTATTACGAAAACCCTAAAATCGTATTCTTGAAATCGAATTACGAAAATTTTCGCAACGGAACGTTACTAAAATTTTCGTAATGGTTTTTTCGTTTCCCATTGCATTTCGTAATGAAATCATTTGGATTTTTGTGTTAATTATATTGATAAGGATGTTCATAAAACTCAATATTTTCTATTCTCAATATTTTATAAAAAAGTGAAAACAAAAGGGTACGAGTACCTTTTTTTTCTTTGTTTCACGTGTTCTTAAAAATATGTATTATTTATTTCGAGATAACGATGTACATAACTATGCATTCGGTTTTGTTTACTACCTAACTAGAACAAAACCATATTTTCTTCTAAATTTTTGTATTTACATGTCGTATACCTAAATCTTGGGATATTTTTTTAAATGCTTGACCACTTTCTAATTTTAAACAATACGTGTAAGGGTATGAGATTTTTTCGTAATTGACAATTGGCTATAGCGGACAAAAATGGAATATGTGATTCAATACAACAAAAATATGTTATTTAAAGCTATATTGCCTATTTAACTTTTATATTTATTTGTTAAAATTGTAATGATTGGAAATTAATTAATGTAATGTGTAATAAAGTGTGATTTTTATCATTCATTAGTTCATTTGGAACAATTTTGTTTTATCATTTTAAATGCCTTGTCTTCAAACATTACGAAAATTTTCGTAATGCACAATATTTTGGTAATCGTAATGGTGAAATCATAAATTAGTATTCTTGAAGCCATTACGAAAATTACGAAGAGAGGAATAAAAAACTAACAAGATTTCGAAAGAGATGATTAAAAATGTTAGTTTAGTCAAAGCTTACCTAAATATACAAGCCGTCAGGTTAAAATTCGAACTTAATATAAGGGGGATAGAAAGACAAAAAAAAATGAATTTTTCATACAAATCATATGAAAAGTTATGTTTTTTTAATATCGTTTTTTTTAAATGAAAAATCTTACAAAAATGAATTTTGATTTCTACATTATCAAGAAGAATGATTGGTAAATATACGATTTGAAAATCAATTAATAAAATCTTGTTTATATATATTTAATTAATGTTTTAGTAAAACCCCTTTATTTACAAACACATCTTTACCACCTCATGACGTCATACCTTTCGTTCATGTTTTTTTTTGTAATAAGCCATAGTGACACCTACTTATAAACTCGACTAATTAAAAAAGTTTAAAAAAAACAAAATGGCCGTGTAGTTTTCATGTTTGAAATCAGATGGCGGTAATAAGAAATTGAAATAAATTCATATTTCAGAAAAACAAATCAAAATAATGTTTTAGCAAGTTAGGAGTATAATTTAGTAAATAAAAAGATTAACGAGCATGCGAATCTATTTCATCCGGACATTATTGATTTGAAGTCGAAAAATTCGGACGATGCGTTTGTTTTCAACATTCAAAAATTGCAATAATGATTTGAATGAAATTTGAATAATGATATTCCTATCTCTAACGGTGGAAATGAGTTTAACAAAAAGAATTCATCAGCTCAATTAAAAATACGAAAATTAATGCAAGTAAAAGGTACCGTCAATTAAAAATTAATTAATTAAGAAAAAAATTTTTTGTGATTTTAATAAAATATTGTATTTATTTATTTATTTGTATAATAACAATAATTTATTATTAAAAGGAAAAGCACACATGGAAGCAACAAAAAAAAACAGGACGAAAAATTAAGAAACTTGCTTCCATTAGGCATAAAAACCTTTTAAATTTTTTCAAACAATATCCACGTAATGAAGTCTTATTGACTGAAGCCGACGAATGATGTTGCCAACGTTACTTATCGGCATACACGATCCAACCTTGAAGAAATTTGGAGGCAATTCCAACACATATTCAAATTGTGAAGCGTCCAACACATATTCAAATTGTGAAAATATATTAATAAAATTGTTGTTTTTTTTTTTCAAATAATTAATATTAATCCACATAAATTTCGCACATAAAAACCACTTTGACATTTGATTGCTCTATTAACCGTAATAAGTCCGGGGAAAACCAAATAAAACGGATTATTAATTTTTAAAACTCATTCGAACAGAAATAGTAACCGAAATATATATTTTTTGTGGTAAACTACAGATGTCACTAGTTTCTCACTTGACAGTGTACAAAATGGAAAAGCTAATTTTTTGACATATTCTAAACAAATGTCATACTTGTCAATGGAGAAAAGTAGTAAGTTGAATTTTTTTTTTTTAAATTATTTAAATTAATTTATTTATTTTTATTTATTATTTTATTATTTATTAGCTGATTAGTATAAATTTATCGTTTCTAGCAAAACCGCAAATAGTTCAAGTGAACTGAACTATATGTTGAGACACAAATTAAGCGTAGCGAAGACATCGAAAAAGTTTATTTGTAACCGAGTTGAACGTGATTTCATTGGAAATGTTAAACAATCATTCCTACGCTCTAAGAATTTATATATTAAAAATGATGAGCGATGTAATACTGAAAGATTTAACGTCGGAAGAATTGACCGAAGTAAAAGAAGTTGGTGCGAGATGATTTTCTCGAAAAACTTTTCGATCACATGATGGATGTTAAATCACATGTACGATCATAGGCATTGAATATATTTTATCAGCTGAAAGAGGCTTATGCTGTGCCGTTGTTATATCAACATAAAATATTGTATGTTCGTGTCAACATTATTAAATTATTTAATAAATATATAAATATATATTATTTAATTATTTTATTTAAATTTGAGCTAGAGTAAAAGAAATGCGACTAACGAGATTAATAAATTCATTATATCACTACAATTGCTTAATTGCGTCTTTTTTCTTTTGTTTGTTGTACCAAAGCCATACATAATAGATAATTTCTTTATCATGTAAGTAAGGGGATTATTTGTGATTATGTGGGACACTATTAAATAAATCCGGGAATGCCACAAAAATATCCGGGTATAATTCCATAAATTACATGATGACCAAAGGGGAAATTCAAGAGCTCGCGCTTTATATGAGACTCAATTACCGGACGAATTTTGTCGAACACGAAATGGATTCAGCGCTAGAATGCTTGATTTGAGCAAAATACAAAATATGAACATTAAAATAAATGTAAAAAGTTTTAGTAATGAATTTAATTTTTCCGCGTCCACGCGGATTCTATAATCGACCTGTATATTTGAAAAGCATAAAATACTTACCAAATAAAATAAAACATTAAATAAATTAACTACATACGTTAGTTTAAATTACTTGTAAATACTTAGTTTCCCATTTAACAGAATTATTGCACTGTTAAAAATATTTAATTTAAAAAAAAGTTGTGTAGGCAACTTCATAACATCAAAAAAAAAAATTTGTGTTTACAAAACAAGATCTTACGTCATTGATTTCGTTTTTATAAGTTTATACTGTATTTTTCCAAATTTTTTACATATACATACAAAGAAAAAGTAAATTTGTACAATTTTATTTTAATTATATTAATCAAATTACTAAATTTAAGTTATTGGTTCTAAAATATGTTATACTCAAAGGTTTGATTTAAATATAAACCTAAAAATATTTTCTATTACGAGTATTTTTCATTCATAAAATTTGAATCAAAAATGTTCAATTTTACATGGGCTCTTATGAGAAATCGTAAAATGTATCCCCCTTAAATTAAGCTTCTTTTAAAATTGGTCTGAGCCTGACGGCTTGTATATTTAGGTAAGCTTTGGTTTAGTTTAGTATAACTGAGAATATTAAGCGAAGCGGACGCTTTCTTTACTTAAAATTATAAATTGTTGTGAATTTTTGTCAATAATGGCTTATTTATTTAATATTAAATTAAATATATTAAAAATGATTGTGTATGCTACTTTTTCGTTTAAAGGGAAAATTACTTCGGTCTAAAAAGACCAATGTATTGAAATCTTGTCAAAAATGGCCAAAAATTTGTTTGATCCAAAATCATTTATCTCGACGTTTTGAAAATCCTTGAGTCCGAAAAAGAAAAAAAAAAACTAATGTCTGTCCGTCTTTCTGGACGTCTGGATTTCTGTACCCATGATATCTCGAGAATCGCTTATCCGATTTAGAATTTTTTTTTCCAAAAATCTGTTTTTATGGTACGGCGGTACATATGATTGTATGATGGTACGATTGAACGATGATATAATGTTATGTCGTGTATGATGGCATGATGGTTTGATGGTATGGTAGTACGACAATATGATCCTATGCAATGCCACTACATAAAAAGCCATGAAAAAAAAAACTTGTAGAGGTGTTAAGGCAATAAGGATTTTTATTTTCCAATGGAACGTAAACACAATCATATGGGATTTTGTGTTGCCTTTATTTTCAATTTAAATGAAAATTTTTATTGATAAATAGAAATAATTTTAAATTAAATACAATCTGTTTCGTCGGCAAGTGACCCCTTGTGTGTTGGTGATAGCTTTTCACATTTTTCATCATATCTCCCAAGTTATGGGCTCGATTTTAATTCTGTTTGCGGTTTTTTAAAGCTTTTGAGTCACTTTATTGGTTAATTTGCACACTAAGCCAGGTTTTTGTAAAGAATGTAACAAATTATGGGAAAATCACATTTTTTTACTTAAACGATTTTTTTTATTTAAAAAAACCTCTACTTTTTAAAAAAAATGAACTGTAAGTCGAAAAAATGTCCCATGGCATGGTTATTTTATTTATAATTATTAAAACATTGTTACTACCTAACTCATAAAATATTCGAACACCAATTTGTCGAAAAAATGGCGTTTGTAGCCGTTTAGGTATAGTGATGTTATCTAACCAAATCTTTTAAATGATCGAAAACTCAAATTGGTAAGTAATATTAAATAGTTCAGTTGTTCGCTAACCAATCGTGTGACACTTTCACACATGTACTCTCAGTGTTCTGTGTTTTAACAATTTTAAGTTTGTGTGAAAATTAAAAGGACAGTTTGTGTTAAGTAAACGCTTAATCATTACAATGGCACATTTGCGTGATCCACCACCTTCTCATGTAGCCAATATGCATTTTGTAAACCTGTTCTCTAATGGAAATGCACGCGTTGCTGTCGAAAAATACAGGCGTCGATATCCAACAGGCCAGTACTTGGGTATAGGACATTCATTGCAATACATCGACGTTTTCCCAAACAAGGATTATTCCAACAACAACACGAGTCCAGCGTGAATATTAACGTACACGTTGGAAGAGGATTTATTACGATTAATACGCACTGAACCTACGACAAGTATCAGCCGCCTGTCTATTAGATTAGGCATATCGAGGTCAAGAAGGCCTTAATCCTTATCACTTCCGTCGTGCTCAACATCTAGGAAATGTGGACCATCGTGCCAGAACAGTTTTTTGTAACTGGATAACTTCACAGCAAAGAAGTGATGTCAATTTTATAAGGAGAATATTGTAGACAGATAAAGCTACTTTCACCAGGGCGGGTATAACAAACTATAGAAACCTCCATGTTTGCGCTGTCGAAAACCCAAACGTCGTAAGGGAGACAGCTTTCCAGAGCCAATTTGCTATAAATGTATGGGCGGGAATGATCCACGATTAACTTATCGGACCTTACGTGGTAATAAACAGGCTTGATCAACACGTATTATTAGAATTTTCAGGAATCACGTTGTCATGGAAAAAGTGCCATTGTTGAGGAGAAGGCGAATGCAGCTGCAATTAGATGGAGCTCCAGCACATTTTGCAAAGATAATACGTGATAATTTGAATGAAAATAATCCACGGTGGATCGGTAGAGGAGGTCCTGTAGCCTGGCCGCCAAGGTCCCCTGATCTTACGCCCCTAGATTTTTATTTCTGACAGCAAGAATTTTCGCTGCTGCAGCAGAAACAAGAGGCAACCCTTAACAATTGCGTTGGACAACAACTAGTGTGATCAGGAGAGCCCTTGTTTGTTTACAAGAGATTGGAGAGCATTTCGAACCTGTCATTTAATTAAAAATGTTTAATAATTTGTAATAAAAATTGTTTTTATTGATTATTAATAAAATAGTATTATTTTATTTCTTTGACTTTAATTTAAATAACTTTTTTGTTTAATTTCCCTACTTTCTCTAGGTGATTTTTACGCGGTATTTTTAACAGTTAGCTAGTAAGAAAGTTTTGTCAATTTGTAGATATTATGCTGTAGATTAATAATAATAATTAAAATAATTAACTTAATGGGACATTTTCACGGTTTACAGTTCAGTTTTTTAAAAAGTAGAGGTTTTCTTTACTAAAAAAAATGTTATTTTCCCGAAATTTTTTACATTCTTTAAAAAAACCTAGCTAAGTGCGCAAACTATCAAATAAAGTGACTCATAAACTTCATCTTTTCAAAAACCACAAACAGAATTATAATCGAGCCCATAACTTGAAAATGAGACACCCACTTTAAAGGATTTTTTGCGATAATTTTACTTAAATATTCAGAATTTTCCGGCCGGTCACTTGACGACCAAACACATTGTAGCTATATCTTGCAGCTTGTACAGAATTTTAATTGAAATTAATAAAATTTTAATTAACAATTTTGCATTTTAGTAAATTGATTTTTAGAGAAATTTAGGGAAATCGTTAGGCTTCGTGTTTTTTTTTTAAATTTCTTTTCGTAGATTACTAGATTAGTTTTATTATAAATCATGGCTGTTTATGTAGTAGCATTGGTAAAGTAATAAAACTAATCTAGTAATCTACGAAATGAAATTTAAAAAAAAAGCACGGAGGCTGACGATGTTTGAGAATAAAAATCAATTTACTAAAACGCAAAATTGTGAATTAAAATTTTATTAATTTTAATTAAAATTGTGGACAAGCTGCAATTCGATATATTTAATTTAAAATTGTTTATATTTATCAATAAAAATGTTCGTTTAAATTGAAAATAAAGACAACACAAAATAATTCCAATATGATTTTGTTTATGTTTCATAGGAAAATAAAAATCTTTATTCGCCTGGGGATTTGACTGTTTAGACTGATGTCACGGCTGTTTATGTAGTGGCATTGTCCTTTGATTCTATGGCGATATGATTTTAGATCGTACTGTCGTACGATACTATTATGGTATGATGGTATGATTGTATAACTTTACGTACCATTAGTATTAGCCGCCTGTGACGGTATATCAATCTAATTCCAATTACAACACGCGACATTTAAAAATACATCCCAAATTGTCAATTAGTATTGTAGCTATTACCCTTATTTTTAAGAAAATAATAAACATACCACAAACAAATAGGTACCCTTTTTTTTGTGGTAATACAATAATAAATATTTAGCGAAATGTAAATACATATTATTTTTAACCATCAACAGAAATTATTGAGATTTATGAACGTCTTTGTATGAATATAATTAAAAGAAAAATCTAAATGATTTCATTACGAAATGCAATAAGAAACAAAAAAACCATCCGAAAATTTTAGTAACGTTCCGTTGCGAAAATTTTCGTAATCCGGATTTCAAGAATACCATTTTAAGAACTTACATTTTCATCTTCTCTCTCGAAATTTTATTATTTCTTTTTGCCTCTCTTCGTTATATTCGTAATGGTTTCAAGAATGCTAAATTATGATTTCACCATTACTATTACGAAAATAGCATTACGAGAATTTTCGGTTACGAAAATTTTCGTAATGTTTCAAGAATAGCACCCCTGATCTGGATCAGATCAAACGTCAAGAAATGCGGCTATTATTACTGACTCTCAAAGCTCTTGCATTTCGTTAAAAACGGCTCTATTACATGATACAAATAGACACTATGAAAATCAAATTATTGACACTGCCGGCCATAATCAAATTAAAAATTTAGTCATTAATTGGTTCCCGGGTCAATGTGGCTTACAAGAAAATACCATAGCAGATGGTTTAGCAAAAAAAGCAATTTTTCCCCTAATCACTTTCTTGATAATGAACCTACTCTCACAGACCTGTTTAATAATATCTCCAGATCTATTAATACTAAGTCGAAGGAAATCTACACATCGATGTGTAATTCATCCGGTCATTTTTATACACAAATTTGCCCTTCACTCATCTTCCCCTAAATATAAATTCCTTTTAGGACTAATTGTGAGATTTGTAACACTGTTGAAAATAACGAACATATTAACGATTGTGTCATATATAACAATATAAGAAATAATTTCCCACTTTTACACAGAAAGTCCTTGTTAAATATCTTAAAGCATCAGAGAATGGACGAGTATAAAATATTGTGTGATTTTGTGGATAGAATTAATTATAAACTGTGAATTAAGACTACGTTTAAATTTTATTGACTCTTTTTCACACAATGACGTTTTCATTTTCATTTTATTTTTATTTTTATTTGTATTTGCTTTAAAACATTATATTACTAAGAATTATGAATATTTTATAATTTAATTTAAAATTTAATAAAAAAAAAAAAAAAAAAATTATGAATTAATATTTAATTTCAAAACTCTTATTAATAATATGTATCCTTTCATTTTCTTTAGTATACTCATCATTTAATAACTTCATTTAATCTAATTTAATTATTAATTTTGTTTTATATATTTATGTTTAATTTAATTAATTAATTTTATAAATTTTTAATTCAACTATGCATACTTTATTAAACCCTCCAGAACCTGCTCTGAGTGGTCTCTGGAAATCTGGGATGTTCTCAACTCACTGGTCTTATGGATTGAAAGATCTGATCTGAGCAAATTTAAAAACAAACAAACAAACTAAAATCCTTGATCACAATTTTATATGAGTCTAATTTTGCAATACCTAACACCTGATCAGAACGAGAAATTAGTGTTCTTGAAAGGTAACTTTTGAAATTTTTTATTTTTAGTTTTAATTAAATAACATTTTTGCGATGAAAAGATGTGTTTCTTATAAACCGTGGCTCTTACAAGGATTTCCACAGCTTAGTGAAACCATTTACATTCTAATTATTAATTAAAAAACAAATTAAATGTAATGTTCAAAGGTTAAGCTCGGAAACCTTTTCAACCGAAATGCTATAAATTTGTGGTGGGTTAGACGAATTACAGAAAATTTACAACAAAGCTAGAAAAAATACTAACCCTTAAAATCGGCATAGTTACAACAGCTAACACAATTATAAGTCGAGAATAAGTTTGTCTAAAACAATGAAAAGCTACAACAATATGAAAGTGAAACTTTTCCCAACATATGTATGTGTGTTCTCCTATTCGATATAAGGTGTGATTAATGTATTATAGAAGCTTTTAGTTACAATAACACAAACTGTTATTACAAAATATAACAAGAATTCCTAAATATTTAATAACATTGTTATGTACCTAAAACGATAACGACTTTATTTATTTTATCTAGTAAAGCTGTTTCACAAACAAATTAAAAAATATTTCCAATATATTTATTATACACTCAGCAACTAATCAGAGTAGAGCAAATTTTTTTTATTATGAAAATTCTCGAATATAAGTAAAGCTTGGAAAGCTTTCTTAGTTAACAAGAATTGGTTATAAGTGTTATGGGGTTTCTTGTTTCTAAGTGACCGTTTAGCCGATTTGGCAGAATTTGAAGAACAATTTTCATTGAACATCCGAATAAAAATAATGAATGGGTAGTATGTACGTCAATTTAAAGGTTTAATGGGAAACGTTAACAAGAGATTTAAATACTTATCCGTTATATTACCAAAACGTCAATAAAATGGGTGATTTTAGGTACCGCAATATGTTAGCGTTGAAAATTTACTGATAGATGCAATTTCCTATAAATCGAAGGCATTCAGAAAACAGTATGTTTATTTTAGTCAACATGTTACCAATATTTTGTTATAAGAATAAAATATCCTGTTTATGCGATTTACGAAACCTCGTTTCATCAATGCACAGCTTTGAATTTATCCCAAACGACTAGGTCAAGGGATGTGAAGTTTATCCTACATTTATCCTAAAAATACAAAAACAACAAATTGTTTAATAGTATGTCTGAAAAGGTAACATTTAGGCGTTTTTCAGAAACCTACGATATAACTATATAAAAGTTTAATTGCAAATAATATATTTTATATATTGTTTTTAGTTATACTAAATAAATTAAACATATTAAAAGATTAAGATAAATTAAAATAGAACGGCACGTACCGATTTAAACAGGTATTTTGAAATAATACTAAACGCATTTATAGGAATTGCTCATCGGATTCCTTTATTGGGTGATAAGATGTAGGCCTAATTTAACTACTGACCAAGTTTTAGAATTTTGGCTTGGATTTCTGATACCCAAATAGAGATCAAAATATAGTATAGGGACTACACAATATACCTCAAGTTGGCGAACTCTTTGACGTAATACTAAACGCATTTATAGGAATTGCTCATCGGATTCCTTTATCGGGTGATAAGATGTAGGCCTAATTTAGCTACTGACCAAGTTTTAGAATTTTGGCTTGGGTTTCTGATACCCAAATAGAGATCAATATATAGGGACCACACAATATACCTCAAGTTGGCGAACTCTTTGACGTAATACTAAACGCATTTATAGGAATTGCTCATCGGATTCCTTTATCGGGTGATAAGATGTAGGCCTAATTTAGCTACTGACCAAGTTTTAGAATTTTGGCTTGGGTTTCTGATACCCAAATAGAGATCAATATATAGGGACCACACAATATACCTCAAGTTGGCGAACTATTTGACGTAATACTAAACGCATTTATAGAAATTGCTCATCGGATTCCTTTATTGGGTGATAAGATGTAGGCCTAATTTAACTACTGACCAAGTTTTAGAATTTTGGCTTGGATTTCTGATACCCAAATAGAGATCAAAATATAGTATAGGGACTACACAATATACCTCAAGTTGGCGAACTCTTTGACGTAATACTAAACGCATTTATAGGAATTGCTCATCGGATTCCTTTATCGGGTGATAAGATGTAGGCCTAATTTAGCTACTGACCAAGTTTTAGAATTTTGGCTTGGGTTTCTGATACCCAAA
Organism: Tipula vernalis; assembly: GCA_958295665.1. Taxonomy (NCBI): domain Eukaryota; kingdom Metazoa; phylum Arthropoda; class Insecta; order Diptera; family Tipulidae; genus Tipula; species Tipula vernalis. Next base: position 163,737,623 of record OY282558.1, read on the forward strand.
TAGAGATCAATATATAGGGACCACACAATATACCTCAAGTTGGCGAACTATTTGACGTAATACTAAACGCATTTATAGGAATTGCTCATCGGATTCCTTTATTGGGTGATAAGATGTAGGCCTAATTTAACTACTGACCAAGTTTTAGAATTTTGGCTTGGATTTCTGATACCCAAATAGAGATTAATATATAGGGACCACACAATATACCTCAAGTTGGCGAACTCTTTGACGTAATACTACACGCATTTATAGGAATTGCTCATCGGATTCCTTTATTGGGTGATAAGATGTAGGCCTAATTTAACTACTGACCAAGTTTTAGAATTTTGGCTTGGATTTCTGATACCCAAATAGAGATCAAAATATAGTATAGGGACCACACAATATACCTCAAGTTGGCGAACTCTTTGACGTAATACTAAACGCATTTATAGGAATTGCTCATCGGATTCCTTTATCGGGTGATAAGATGTAGGCCTAATTTAGCTACTGACCAAGTTTTAGAATTTTGGCTTGGGTTTCTGATACCCAAATAGAGATCAATATATAGGGACCACACAATATACCTCAAGTTGGCGAACTATTTGACGTAATACTAAACGCATTTATAGGAATTGCTTAACGGATTCCTTTATTGGGTGATAAGATGTAGGCCTAATTTAACTACTGACCAAGTTTTAGAATTTTGGCTTGGATTTCTGATACCCAAATAGAGATCAAAATATAGTATAGGGACTACACAATATACCTCAAGTTGGCGAACTCTTTGACGTAATACTAAACGCATTTATAGGAATTGCTCATCGGATTCCTTTATCGGGTGATAAGATGTAGGCCTAATTTAGCTACTGACCAAGTTTTAGAATTTTGGCTTGGGTTTCTGATACCCAAATAGAGATCAATATATAGGGACCACACAATATACCTCAAGTTGGCGAACTATTTGACGTAATACTAAACGCATTTATAGGAATTGCTCATCGGATTCCTTTATTGGGTGATAAGATGTAGGCCTAATTTAACTACTGACCAAGTTTTAGAATTTTGGCTTGGATTTCTGATACCCAAATAGAGATCAAAATATAGTATAGGGACTACACAATATACCTCAAGTTGGCGAACTCTTTGACGTAATACTAAACGCATTTATAGGAATTGCTCATCGGATTCCTTTATCGGGTGATAAGATGTAGGCCTAATTTAGCTACTGACCAAGTTTTAGAATTTTGGCTTGGGTTTCTGATACCCAAATAGAGATCAATATATAGGGACCACACAATATACCTCAAGTTGGCGAACTATTTGACGTAATACTAAACGCATTTATAGGAATTGCTCATCGGATTCCTTTATTGGGTGATAAGATGTAGGCCTAATTTAACTACTGACCAAGTTTTAGAATTTTGGCTTGGATTTCTGATACCCAAATAGAGATCAAAATATAGTATAGGGACTACACAATATACCTCAAGTTGGCGAACTCTTTGACGTAATACTAAACGCATTTATAGGAATTGCTCATCGGATTCCTTTATCGGGTGATAAGATGTAGGCCTAATTTAGCTACTGACCAAGTTTTAGAATTTTGGCTTGGGTTTCTGATACCCAAATAGAGATCAATATATAGGGACCACACAATATACCTCAAGTTGGCGAACTATTTGACGTAATACTAAACGCATTTATAGAAATTGCTCATCGGATTCCTTTATTGGGTGATAAGATGTAGGCCTAATTTAACTACTGACCAAGTTTTAGAATTTTGGCTTGGATTTCTGATACCCAAATAGAGATCAAAATATAGTATAGGGACTACACAATATACCTCAAGTTGGCGAACTCTTTGACGTAATACTAAACGCATTTATAGGAATTGCTCATCGGATTCCTTTATCGGGTGATAAGATGTAGGCCTAATTTAGCTACTGACCAAGTTTTAGAATTTTGGCTTGGGTTTCTGATACCCAAATAGAGATCAATATATAGGGACCACACAATATACCTCAAGTTGGCGAACTATTTGACGTAATACTAAACGCATTTATAGGAATTGCTCATCGGATTCCTTTATTGGGTGATAAGATGTAGGCCTAATTTAACTACTGACCAAGTTTTAGAATTTTGGCTTGGATTTCTGATACCCAAATAGAGATTAATATATAGGGACCACACAATATACCTCAAGTTGGCGAACTCTTTGACGTAATACTACACGCATTTATAGGAATTGCTCATCGGATTCCTTTATTGGGTGATAAGATGTAGGCCTAATTTAACTACTGACCAAGTTTTAGAATTTTGGCTTGGATTTCTGATACCCAAATAGAGATCAAAATATAGTATAGGGACCACACAATATACCTCAAGTTGGCGAACTCTTTGACGTAATACTAAACGCATTTATAGGAATTGCTCATCGGATTCCTTTATCGGGTGATAAGATGTAGGCCTAATTTAGCTACTGACCAAGTTTTAGAATTTTGGCTTGGGTTTCTGATACCCAAATAGAGATCAATATATAGGGACCACACAATATACCTCAAGTTGGCGAACTATTTGACGTAATACTAAACGCATTTATAGGAATTGCTTAACGGATTCCTTTATTGGGTGATAAGATGTAGGCCTAATTTAACTACTGACCAAGTTTTAGAATTTTGGCTTGGATTTCTGATACCCAAATAGAGATTAATATATAGGGACCACACAATATACCTCAAGTTGGCGAACTCTTTGACGTAATACTAAACGCATTTATAGGAATTGCTCATCGGATTCCTTTATTGGGTGATAAGATGTAGGCCTAATTTAGCTACTGACCAAGTTTTAGAATTTTGGCTTGGATTTCTGATACCCAAATAGAGATCAATATATAGTATAGGGACCAAACAATATACCTCAAGTTGGCGAACTATTTGACGTAATACTAAACGCATTTATAGGAATTGCTCATCGGATTCCTTTATTGGGTGATAATATGTAGGCCTAATTTAACTACTGACCAAGTTTTAGAATTTTGGCTTGGATTTCTGATACCCAAATAGAGATCAATATATAGGGACCACACAATATACCTCAAGTTGGCGAACTCTTTGACGTAATACTAAACGCATTTATAGGAATTGCTCATCGGATTCCTTTATTGGGTGATAAGATGTAGGCCTAATTTAGCTACTGACCAAGTTTTAGAATTTTGGCTTGGATTTCTGATACCCAAATAGAGATCAATATATAGGGACCACACAATATACCTCAAGTTGGCGAACTATTTGACGTAATACTAAACGCATTTATAGGAATTGCTCATCGAAATCCTTTATTGGGTGATAAGATGTAGGCCTAATTTAGCTACTGACCAAGTTTTAGAATTTTGGCTTGGATTTCTGATACCCAAATAGAGATCAATATATAGTATAGGGACCAAACAATATACCTCAAGTTGGCGAACTCTTTGACGTAATACTAAACGCATTTATAGGAATTGCTCATCGGATTCCTTTATTGGGTGATAAGATGTAGCCCTAATTTAACTACTGACCAAGTTTTAGAATTTTGGCTTGGATTTCTGATACCCAAATAGAGATCAATATATAGGGACCACACAATATACCTCAAGTTGGCGAACTCTTTGACGTAATACTAAACGCATTTATAGGAATTGCTCATCGGATTCCTTTATTGGGTGATAAGATGTAGGCCTAATTTAGCTACTGACCAAGTTTTAGAATTTTGGCTTGGATTTCTGATACCCAAATAGAGATCAATATATAGTATAGGGACCACACAATATACCTCAAGTTGGCGAACTTTTTGACATAATACTAAACGCATTTATAGGAATTGCTCATCGGATTCCTTTATCGGGTGATAAGATGTAGGCCTAATTTAGCTACTGACCAAGTTTTAGAATTTTGGCTTGGATTTCTGATACCCAAATAGAGATCAATATATAGTATAGGGACCAAACAATATACCTCAAGTTGGCGAACTCTTTGACGTAATACTAAACGCATTTATAGGAATTGCTCATCGGATTCCTTAATTGGGTGTTAAGATGTAGGCCTAATTTAACTACTGACCAAGTTTTAGAATTTTGGCTTGGATTTCTGATACCCAAATAGAGATCAAAATATAGTATAGGGACCAAACAATATACCTCAAGTTGGCGAACTCTTTGACGTAATACTAAACGCATTTATAGGAATTTCTCATCGGATTCCTTTATCGGGTGATAAGATGTAGGCCTAATTTAGCTACTGACCAAGTTTTAGAATTTTGGCTTGGGTTTCTGATACCCAAATAGAGATCAATATATAGGGACCACACAATATACCTCAAGTTGGCGAACTCTTTGACGTAATACTAAACGCATTTATAGGAATTGCTCATCGGATTCCTTTATTGGGTGATAAGATGTAGGCCTAATTTAACTACTGACCAAGTTTTAGAATTTTGGCTTGGATTTCTGATACCCAAATATAGATCAATATATAGGGACCACACAATATACCTCAAGTTGGCGAACTCTTTGACGTAATACTAAACGCATTTATAGGAATCGCTCATCGGATTCCTTTATCGGGTGATAAGATGTAGGCCTAATTTAGCTACTGACCAAGTTTTAGAATTTTGGCTTGGATTTCTGATACCCAAATAGAGATCAATATATAGTATAGGGACCAAACAATATACCTCAAGTTGGCGAACTCTTTGACGTAATACTAAACGCATTTATAGGAATTGCTCATCGGATTCCTTTATTGGGTGATAAGATGTAGGCCTAATTTAACTACTGACCAAGTTTTAGAATTTTGGCTTGGATTTCTGATACCCAAATAGAGATCAAAATATAGTATAGGGACCAAACAATATACCTCAAGTTGGCGAACTCTTTGACGTAATACTAAACGCATTTATAGGAATTGCTCATCGGATTCCTTTATTGGGTGATAAGATGTAGGTAGGCCTAATTTAACTACTGACCAAGTTTTAGAATTTTGGCTTGGATTTCTGATACCCAAATAGAGATCAATATATAGTATAGGGACCACACAATATACCTCAAGTTGGCGAACTATTTGACGTAATACTAAACGCATTTATAGGAATTGCTCATCGGATTCCTTTATCGGGTGATAAGATGTAGGCCTAATTTAGCTACTGACCAAGTTTTAGAATTTTGGCTTGGGTTTCTGATACCCAAATAGAGATCAATATATAGGGACCACACAATATACCTCAAGTTGGCGAACTATTTGACGTAATACTAAACGCATTTATAGGAATTGCTCATCGGATTCCTTTATTGGGTGATAAGATGTAGGCCTAATTTAACTACTGACCAAGTTTTAGAATTTTGGCTTGGATTTCTGATACCCAAATAGAGATCAAAATATAGTATAGGGACTACACAATATACCTCAAGTTGGCGAACTCTTTGACGTAATACTAAACGCATTTATAGGAATTGCTCATCGGATTCCTTTATCGGGTGATAAGATGTAGGCCTAATTTAGCTACTGACCAAGTTTTAGAATTTTGGCTTGGGTTTCTGATACCCAAATAGAGATCAATATATAGGGACCACACAATATACCTCAAGTTGGCGAACTATTTGACGTAATACTAAACGCATTTATAGGAATTGCTCATCGGATTCCTTTATTGGGTGATAAGATGTAGGCCTAATTTAACTACTGACCAAGTTTTAGAATTTTGGCTTGGATTTCTGATACCCAAATAGAGATCAAAATATAGTATAGGGACTACACAATATACCTCAAGTTGGCGAACTCTTTGACGTAATACTAAACGCATTTATAGGAATTGCTCATCGGATTCCTTTATCGGGTGATAAGATGTAGGCCTAATTTAGCTACTGACCAAGTTTTAGAATTTTGGCTTGGGTTTCTGATACCCAAATAGAGATCAATATATAGGGACCACACAATATACCTCAAGTTGGCGAACTATTTGACGTAATACTAAACGCATTTATAGGAATTGCTCATCGGATTCCTTTATTGGGTGATAAGATGTAGGCCTAATTTAACTACTGACCAAGTTTTAGAATTTTGGCTTGGATTTCTGATACCCAAATAGAGATCAAAATATAGTATAGGGACTACACAATATACCTCAAGTTGGCGAACTCTTTGACGTAATACTAAACGCATTTATAGGAATTGCTCATCGGATTCCTTTATCGGGTGATAAGATGTAGGCCTAATTTAGCTACTGACCAAGTTTTAGAATTTTGGCTTGGGTTTCTGATACCCAAATAGAGATCAATATATAGGGACCACACAATATACCTCAAGTTGGCGAACTATTTGACGTAATACTAAACGCATTTATAGGAATTGCTCATCGGATTCCTTTATTGGGTGATAAGATGTAGGCCTAATTTAACTACTGACCAAGTTTTAGAATTTTGGCTTGGATTTCTGATACCCAAATAGAGATTAATATATAGGGACCACACAATATACCTCAAGTTGGCGAACTCTTTGACGTAATACTACACGCATTTATAGGAATTGCTCATCGGATTCCTTTATTGGGTGATAAGATGTAGGCCTAATTTAACTACTGACCAAGTTTTAGAATTTTGGCTTGGATTTCTGATACCCAAATAGAGATCAAAATATAGTATAGGGACCACACAATATACCTCAAGTTGGCGAACTCTTTGACGTAATACTAAACGCATTTATAGGAATTGCTCATCGGATTCCTTTATCGGGTGATAAGATGTAGGCCTAATTTAGCTACTGACCAAGTTTTAGAATTTTGGCTTGGGTTTCTGATACCCAAATAGAGATCAATATATAGGGACCACACAATATACCTCAAGTTGGCGAACTATTTGACGTAATACTAAACGCATTTATAGGAATTGCTCATCGGATTCCTTTATTGGGTGATAAGATGTAGGCCTAATTTAACTACTGACCAAGTTTTAGAATTTTGGCTTGGATTTCTGATACCCAAATAGAGATTAATATATAGGGACCACACAATATACCTCAAGTTGGCGAACTCTTTGACGTAATACTAAACGCATTTATAGGAATTGCTCATCGGATTCCTTTATTGGGTGATAAGATGTAGGCCTAATTTAGCTACTGACCAAGTTTTAGAATTTTGGCTTGGATTTCTGATACCCAAATAGAGATCAATATATAGTATAGGGACCAAACAATATACCTCAAGTTGGCGAACTATTTGACGTAATACTAAACGCATTTATAGGAATTGCTCATCGGATTCCTTTATTGGGTGATAATATGTAGGCCTAATTTAACTACTGACCAAGTTTTAGAATTTTGGCTTGGATTTCTGATACCCAAATAGAGATCAATATATAGGGACCACACAATATACCTCAAGTTGGCGAACTCTTTGACGTAATACTAAACGCATTTATAGGAATTGCTCATCGGATTCCTTTATTGGGTGATAAGATGTAGGCCTAATTTAGCTACTGACCAAGTTTTAGAATTTTGGCTTGGATTTCTGATACCCAAATAGAGATCAATATATAGGGACCACACAATATACCTCAAGTTGGCGAACTATTTGACGTAATACTAAACGCATTTATAGGAATTGCTCATCGAAATCCTTTATTGGGTGATAAGATGTAGGCCTAATTTAGCTACTGACCAAGTTTTAGAATTTTGGCTTGGATTTCTGATACCCAAATAGAGATCAATATATAGTATAGGGACCAAACAATATACCTCAAGTTGGCGAACTCTTTGACGTAATACTAAACGCATTTATAGGAATTGCTCATCGGATTCCTTTATTGGGTGATAAGATGTAGCCCTAATTTAACTACTGACCAAGTTTTAGAATTTTGGCTTGGATTTCTGATACCCAAATAGAGATCAATATATAGGGACCACACAATATACCTCAAGTTGGCGAACTCTTTGACGTAATACTAAACGCATTTATAGGAATTGCTCATCGGATTCCTTTATTGGGTGATAAGATGTAGGCCTAATTTAGCTACTGACCAAGTTTTAGAATTTTGGCTTGGATTTCTGATACCCAAATAGAGATCAATATATAGTATAGGGACCACACAATATACCTCAAGTTGGCGAACTATTTGACGTAATACTAAACGCATTTATAGGAATTGCTCATCGGATTCCTTTATTGGGTGATAATATGTAGGCCTAATTTAACTACTGACCAAGTTTTAGAATTTTGGCTTGGATTTCTGATACCCAAATAGAGATCAATATATAGTATAGGGACCACACAATATACCTCAAGTTGGCGAACTATTTGACGTAATACTAAACGCATTTATAGGAATTGCTCATCGGATTCCTTTATCGGGTGATAAGATGTAGGCCTAATTTAGCTACTGACCAAGTTTTAGAATTTTGGCTTGGGTTTCTGATACCCAAATAGAGATCAATATATAGGGACCACACAATATACCTCAAGTTGGCGAACTATTTGACGTAATACTAAACGCATTTATAGGAATTGCTCATCGGATTCCTTTATTGGGTGATAAGATGTAGGCCTAATTTAACTACTGACCAAGTTTTAGAATTTTGGCTTGGATTTCTGATACCCAAATAGAGATCAAAATATAGTATAGGGACTACACAATATACCTCAAGTTGGCGAACTCTTTGACGTAATACTAAACGCATTTATAGGAATTGCTCATCGGATTCCTTTATCGGGTGATAAGATGTAGGCCTAATTTAGCTACTGACCAAGTTTTAGAATTTTGGCTTGGGTTTCTGATACCCAAATAGAGATCAATATATAGGGACCACACAATATACCTCAAGTTGGCGAACTATTTGACGTAATACTAAACGCATTTATAGGAATTGCTCATCGGATTCCTTTATTGGGTGATAAGATGTAGGCCTAATTTAACTACTGACCAAGTTTTAGAATTTTGGCTTGGATTTCTGATACCCAAATAGAGATCAAAATATAGTATAGGGACTACACAATATACCTCAAGTTGGCGAACTCTTTGACGTAATACTAAACGCATTTATAGGAATTGCTCATCGGATTCCTTTATCGGGTGATAAGATGTAGGCCTAATTTAGCTACTGACCAAGTTTTAGAATTTTGGCTTGGGTTTCTGATACCCAAATAGAGATCAATATATAGGGACCACACAATATACCTCAAGTTGGCGAACTATTTGACGTAATACTAAACGCATTTATAGGAATTGCTCATCGGATTCCTTTATTGGGTGATAAGATGTAGGCCTAATTTAACTACTGACCAAGTTTTAGAATTTTGGCTTGGATTTCTGATACCCAAATAGAGATCAAAATATAGTATAGGGACTACACAATATACCTCAAGTTGGCGAACTCTTTGACGTAATACTAAACGCATTTATAGGAATTGCTCATCGGATTCCTTTATCGGGTGATAAGATGTAGGCCTAATTTAGCTACTGACCAAGTTTTAGAATTTTGGCTTGGGTTTCTGATACCCAAATAGAGATCAATATATAGGGACCACACAATATACCTCAAGTTGGCGAACTATTTGACGTAATACTAAACGCATTTATAGGAATTGCTCATCGGATTCCTTTATTGGGTGATAAGATGTAGGCCTAATTTAACTACTGACCAAGTTTTAGAATTTTGGCTTGGATTTCTGATACCCAAATAGAGATTAATATATAGGGACCACACAATATACCTCAAGTTGGCGAACTCTTTGACGTAATACTACACGCATTTATAGGAATTGCTCATCGGATTCCTTTATTGGGTGATAAGATGTAGGCCTAATTTAACTACTGACCAAGTTTTAGAATTTTGGCTTGGATTTCTGATACCCAAATAGAGATCAAAATATAGTATAGGGACCACACAATATACCTCAAGTTGGCGAACTCTTTGACGTAATACTAAACGCATTTATAGGAATTGCTCATCGGATTCCTTTATCGGGTGATAAGATGTAGGCCTAATTTAGCTACTGACCAAGTTTTAGAATTTTGGCTTGGGTTTCTGATACCCAAATAGAGATCAATATATAGGGACCACACAATATACCTCAAGTTGGCGAACTATTTGACGTAATACTAAACGCATTTATAGGAATTGCTCATCGGATTCCTTTATTGGGTGATAAGATGTAGGCCTAATTTAACTACTGACCAAGTTTTAGAATTTTGGCTTGGATTTCTGATACCCAAATAGAGATTAATATATAGGGACCACACAATATACCTCAAGTTGGCGAACTCTTTGACGTAATACTAAACGCATTTATAGGAATTGCTCATCGGATTCCTTTATTGGGTGATAAGATGTAGGCCTAATTTAGCTACTGACCAAGTTTTAGAATTTTGGCTTGGATTTCTGATACCCAAATAGAGATCAATATATAGTATAGGGACCAAACAATATACCTCAAGTTGGCGAACTATTTGACGTAATACTAAACGCATTTATAGGAATTGCTCATCGGATTCCTTTATTGGGTGATAATATGTAGGCCTAATTTAACTACTGACCAAGTTTTAGAATTTTGGCTTGGATTTCTGATACCCAAATAGAGATCAATATATAGGGACCACACAATATACCTCAAGTTGGCGAACTCTTTGACGTAATACTAAACGCATTTATAGGAATTGCTCATCGGATTCCTTTATTGGGTGATAAGATGTAGGCCTAATTTAGCTACTGACCAAGTTTTAGAATTTTGGCTTGGATTTCTGATACCCAAATAGAGATCAATATATAGGGACCACACAATATACCTCAAGTTGGCGAACTATTTGACGTAATACTAAACGCATTTATAGGAATTGCTCATCGAAATCCTTTATTGGGTGATAAGATGTAGGCCTAATTTAGCTACTGACCAAGTTTTAGAATTTTGGCTTGGATTTCTGATACCCAAATAGAGATCAATATATAGTATAGGGACCAAACAATATACCTCAAGTTGGCGAACTCTTTGACGTAATACTAAACGCATTTATAGGAATTGCTCATCGGATTCCTTTATTGGGTGATAAGATGTAGCCCTAATTTAACTACTGACCAAGTTTTAGAATTTTGGCTTGGATTTCTGATACCCAAATAGAGATCAATATATAGGGACCACACAATATACCTCAAGTTGGCGAACTCTTTGACGTAATACTAAACGCATTTATAGGAATTGCTCATCGGATTCCTTTATTGGGTGATAAGATGTAGGCCTAATTTAGCTACTGACCAAGTTTTAGAATTTTGGCTTGGATTTCTGATACCCAAATAGAGATCAATATATAGTATAGGGACCAAACAATATACCTCAAGTTGGCGAACTATTTGACGTAATACTAAACGCATTTATAGGAATTGCTCATCGGATTCCTTTATTGGGTGATAATATGTAGGCCTAATTTAACTACTGACCAAGTTTTAGAATTTTGGCTTGGATTTCTGATACCCAAATAGAGATCAATATATAGGGACCACACAATATACCTCAAGTTGGCGAACTCTTTGACGTAATACTAAACGCATTTATAGGAATTGCTCATCGGATTCCTTTATTGGGTGATAAGATGTAGGCCTAATTTAGCTACTGACCAAGTTTTAGAATTTTGGCTTGGATTTCTGATACCCAAATAGAGATCAATATATAGTATAGGGACCACACAATATACCTCAAGTTGGCGAACTTTTTGACATAATACTAAACGCATTTATAGGAATTGCTCATCGGATTCCTTTATCGGGTGATAAGATGTAGGCCTAATTTAGCTACTGACCAAGTTTTAGAATTTTGGCTTGGATTTCTGATACCCAAATAGAGATCAATATATAGTATAGGGACCAAACAATATACCTCAAGTTGGCGAACTCTTTGACGTAATACTAAACGCATTTATAGGAATTGCTCATCGGATTCCTTAATTGGGTGTTAAGATGTAGGCCTAATTTAACTACTGACCAAGTTTTAGAATTTTGGCTTGGATTTCTGATACCCAAATAGAGATCAAAATATAGTATAGGGACCAAACAATATACCTCAAGTTGGCGAACTCTTTGACGTAATACTAAACGCATTTATAGGAATTTCTCATCGGATTCCTTTATCGGGTGATAAGATGTAGGCCTAATTTAGCTACTGACCAAGTTTTAGAATTTTGGCTTGGGTTTCTGATACCCAAATAGAGATCAATATATAGGGACCACACAATATACCTCAAGTTGGCGAACTCTTTGACGTAATACTAAACGCATTTATAGGAATTGCTCATCGGATTCCTTTATTGGGTGATAAGATGTAGGCCTAATTTAACTACTGACCAAGTTTTAGAATTTTGGCTTGGATTTCTGATACCCAAATATAGATCAATATATAGGGACCACACAATATACCTCAAGTTGGCGAACTCTTTGACGTAATACTAAACGCATTTATAGGAATCGCTCATCGGATTCCTTTATCGGGTGATAAGATGTAGGCCTAATTTAGCTACTGACCAAGTTTTAGAATTTTGGCTTGGATTTCTGATACCCAAATAGAGATCAATATATAGTATAGGGACCAAACAATATACCTCAAGTTGGCGAACTCTTTGACGTAATACTAAACGCATTTATAGGAATTGCTCATCGGATTCCTTTATTGGGTGATAAGATGTAGGCCTAATTTAACTACTGACCAAGTTTTAGAATTTTGGCTTGGATTTCTGATACCCAAATAGAGATCAAAATATAGTATAGGGACCAAACAATATACCTCAAGTTGGCGAACTCTTTGACGTAATACTAAACGCATTTATAGGAATTGCTCATCGGATTCCTTTATTGGGTGATAAGATGTAGGCCTAATTTAACTACTGACCAAGTTTTAGAATTTTGGCTTGGATTTCTGATACCCAAATAGAGATCAATATATAGTATAGGGACCACACAATATACCTCAAGTTGGCGAACTATTTGACGTAATACTAAACGCATTTATAGGAATTGCTCATCGGATTCCTTTATCGGGTGATAAGATGTAGGCCTAATTTAGCTACTGACCAAGTTTTAGAATTTTGGCTTGGGTTTCTGATACCCAAATAGAGATCAATATATAGGGACCACACAATATACCTCAAGTTGGCGAACTATTTGACGTAATACTAAACGCATTTATAGGAATTGCTCATCGGATTCCTTTATTGGGTGATAAGATGTAGGCCTAATTTAACTACTGACCAAGTTTTAGAATTTTGGCTTGGATTTCTGATACCCAAATAGAGATCAAAATATAGTATAGGGACTACACAATATACCTCAAGTTGGCGAACTCTTTGACGTAATACTAAACGCATTTATAGGAATTGCTCATCGGATTCCTTTATCGGGTGATAAGATGTAGGCCTAATTTAGCTACTGACCAAGTTTTAGAATTTTGGCTTGGGTTTCTGATACCCAAATAGAGATCAATATATAGGGACCACACAATATACCTCAAGTTGGCGAACTATTTGACGTAATACTAAACGCATTTATAGGAATTGCTCATCGGATTCCTTTATTGGGTGATAAGATGTAGGCCTAATTTAACTACTGACCAAGTTTTAGAATTTTGGCTTGGATTTCTGATACCCAAATAGAGATCAATATATAGTATAGGGACCAAACAATATACCTCAAGTTGGCGAACTCTTTGACGTAATACTAAACGCATTTATAGGAATTGCTCATCGGATTCCTTAATTGGGTGTTAAGATGTAGGCCTAATTTAACTACTGACCAAGTTTTAGAATTTTGGCTTGGATTTCTGATACCCAAATAGAGATCAAAATATAGTATAGGGACCAAACAATATACCTCAAGTTGGCGAACTCTTTGACGTAATACTAAACGCATTTATAGGAATTTCTCATCGGATTCCTTTATCGGGTGATAAGATGTAGGCCTAATTTAGCTACTGACCAAGTTTTAGAATTTTGGCTTGGGTTTCTGATACCCAAATAGAGATCAATATATAGGGACCACACAATATACCTCAAGTTGGCGAACTCTTTGACGTAATACTAAACGCATTTATAGGAATTGCTCATCGGATTCCTTTATTGGGTGATAAGATGTAGGCCTAATTTAACTACTGACCAAGTTTTAGAATTTTGGCTTGGATTTCTGATACCCAAATATAGATCAATATATAGGGACCACACAATATACCTCAAGTTGGCGAACTCTTTGACGTAATACTAAACGCATTTATAGGAATCGCTCATCGGATTCCTTTATCGGGTGATAAGATGTAGGCCTAATTTAGCTACTGACCAAGTTTTAGAATTTTGGCTTGGATTTCTGATACCCAAATAGAGATCAATATATAGTATAGGGACCAAACAATATACCTCAAGTTGGCGAACTCTTTGACGTAATACTAAACGCATTTATAGGAATTGCTCATCGGATTCCTTTATTGGGTGATAAGATGTAGGCCTAATTTAACTACTGACCAAGTTTTAGAATTTTGGCTTGGATTTCTGATACCCAAATAGAGATCAAAATATAGTATAGGGACCAAACAATATACCTCAAGTTGGCGAACTCTTTGACGTAATACTAAACGCATTTATAGGAATTGCTCATCGGATTCCTTTATTGGGTGATAAGATGTAGGCCTAATTTAACTACTGACCAAGTTTTAGAATTTTGGCTTGGATTTCTGATACCCAAATAGAGATCAATATATAGTATAGGGACCACACAATATACCTCAAGTTGGCGAACTATTTGACGTAATACTAAACGCATTTATAGGAATTGCTCATCGGATTCCTTTATCGGGTGATAAGATGTAGGCCTAATTTAGCTACTGACCAAGTTTTAGAATTTTGGCTTGGGTTTCTGATACCCAAATAGAGATCAATATATAGGGACCACACAATATACCTCAAGTTGGCGAACTATTTGACGTAATACTAAACGCATTTATAGGAATTGCTCATCGGATTCCTTTATTGGGTGATAAGATGTAGGCCTAATTTAACTACTGACCAAGTTTTAGAATTTTGGCTTGGATTTCTGATACCCAAATAGAGATCAAAATATAGTATAGGGACTACACAATATACCTCAAGTTGGCGAACTCTTTGACGTAATACTAAACGCATTTATAGGAATTGCTCATCGGATTCCTTTATCGGGTGATAAGATGTAGGCCTAATTTAGCTACTGACCAAGTTTTAGAATTTTGGCTTGGGTTTCTGATACCCAAATAGAGATCAATATATAGGGACCACACAATATACCTCAAGTTGGCGAACTATTTGACGTAATACTAAACGCATTTATAGGAATTGCTCATCGGATTCCTTTATTGGGTGATAAGATGTAGGCCTAATTTAACTACTGACCAAGTTTTAGAATTTTGGCTTGGATTTCTGATACCCAAATAGAGATCAAAATATAGTATAGGGACTACACAATATACCTCAAGTTGGCGAACTCTTTGACGTAATACTAAACGCATTTATAGGAATTGCTCATCGGATTCCTTTATCGGGTGATAAGATGTAGGCCTAATTTAGCTACTGACCAAGTTTTAGAATTTTGGCTTGGGTTTCTGATACCCAAATAGAGATCAATATATAGGGACCACACAATATACCTCAAGTTGGCGAACTATTTGACGTAATACTAAACGCATTTATAGGAATTGCTCATCGGATTCCTTTATTGGGTGATAAGATGTAGGCCTAATTTAACTACTGACCAAGTTTTAGAATTTTGGCTTGGATTTCTGATACCCAAATAGAGATCAAAATATAGTATAGGGACTACACAATATACCTCAAGTTGGCGAACTCTTTGACGTAATACTAAACGCATTTATAGGAATTGCTCATCGGATTCCTTTATCGGGTGATAAGATGTAGGCCTAATTTAGCTACTGACCAAGTTTTAGAATTTTGGCTTGGGTTTCTGATACCCAAATAGAGATCAATATATAGGGACCACACAATATACCTCAAGTTGGCGAACTATTTGACGTAATACTAAACGCATTTATAGGAATTGCTCATCGGATTCCTTTATTGGGTGATAAGATGTAGGCCTAATTTAACTACTGACCAAGTTTTAGAATTTTGGCTTGGATTTCTGATACCCAAATAGAGATTAATATATAGGGACCACACAATATACCTCAAGTTGGCGAACTCTTTGACGTAATACTACACGCATTTATAGGAATTGCTCATCGGATTCCTTTATTGGGTGATAAGATGTAGGCCTAATTTAACTACTGACCAAGTTTTAGAATTTTGGCTTGGATTTCTGATACCCAAATAGAGATCAAAATATAGTATAGGGACCACACAATATACCTCAAGTTGGCGAACTCTTTGACGTAATACTAAACGCATTTATAGGAATTGCTCATCGGATTCCTTTATCGGGTGATAAGATGTAGGCCTAATTTAGCTACTGACCAAGTTTTAGAATTTTGGCTTGGGTTTCTGATACCCAAATAGAGATCAATATATAGGGACCACACAATATACCTCAAGTTGGCGAACTATTTGACGTAATACTAAACGCATTTATAGGAATTGCTCATCGGATTCCTTTATTGGGTGATAAGATGTAGGCCTAATTTAACTACTGACCAAGTTTTAGAATTTTGGCTTGGATTTCTGATACCCAAATAGAGATTAATATATAGGGACCACACAATATACCTCAAGTTGGCGAACTCTTTGACGTAATACTAAACGCATTTATAGGAATTGCTCATCGGATTCCTTTATTGGGTGATAAGATGTAGGCCTAATTTAGCTACTGACCAAGTTTTAGAATTTTGGCTTGGATTTCTGATACCCAAATAGAGATCAATATATAGTATAGGGACCAAACAATATACCTCAAGTTGGCGAACTATTTGACGTAATACTAAACGCATTTATAGGAATTGCTCATCGGATTCCTTTATTGGGTGATAAGATGTAGGCCTAATTTAACTACTGACCAAGTTTTAGAATTTTGGCTTGGATTTCTGATACCCAAATAGAGATCAATATATAGGGACCACACAATATACCTCAAGTTGGCGAACTCTTTGACGTAATACTAAACGCATTTATAGGAATTGCTCATCGGATTCCTTTATTGGGTGATAAGATGTAGGCCTAATTTAGCTACTGACCAAGTTTTAGAATTTTGGCTTGGATTTCTGATACCCAAATAGAGATCAATATATAGGGACCACACAATATACCTCAAGTTGGCGAACTATTTGACGTAATACTAAACGCATTTATAGGAATTGCTCATCGAAATCCTTTATTGGGTGATAAGATGTAGGCCTAATTTAGCTACTGACCAAGTTTTAGAATTTTGGCTTGGATTTCTGATACCCAAATAGAGATCAATATATAGTATAGGGACCAAACAATATACCTCAAGTTGGCGAACTCTTTGACGTAATACTAAACGCATTTATAGGAATTGCTCATCGGATTCCTTTATTGGGTGATAAGATGTAGCCCTAATTTAACTACTGACCAAGTTTTAGAATTTTGGCTTGGATTTCTGATACCCAAATAGAGATCAATATATAGGGACCACACAATATACCTCAAGTTGGCGAACTCTTTGACGTAATACTAAACGCATTTATAGGAATTGCTCATCGGATTCCTTTATTGGGTGATAAGATGTAGGCCTAATTTAGCTACTGACCAAGTTTTAGAATTTTGGCTTGGATTTCTGATACCCAAATAGAATTCAATATATAGTATAGGGACCACACAATATACCTCAAGTTGGCGAACTTTTTGACATAATACTAAACGCATTTATAGGAATTGCTCATCGGATTCCTTTATCGGGTGATAAGATGTAGGCCTAATTTAGCTACTGACCAAGTTTTAGAATTTTGGCTTGGATTTCTGATACCCAAATAGAGATCAATATATAGTATAGGGACCAAACAATATACCTCAAGTTGGCGAACTCTTTGACGTAATACTAAACGCATTTATAGGAATTGCTCATCGGATTCCTTAATTGGGTGTTAAGATGTAGGCCTAATTTAACTACTGACCAAGTTTTAGAATTTTGGCTTGGATTTCTGATACCCAAATAGAGATCAAAATATAGTATAGGGACCAAACAATATACCTCAAGTTGGCGAACTCTTTGACGTAATACTAAACGCATTTATAGGAATTTCTCATCGGATTCCTTTATCGGGTGATAAGATGTAGGCCTAATTTAGCTACTGACCAAGTTTTAGAATTTTGGCTTGGGTTTCTGATACCCAAATAGAGATCAATATATAGGGACCACACAATATACCTCAAGTTGGCGAACTCTTTGACGTAATACTAAACGCATTTATAGGAATTGCTCATCGGATTCCTTTATTGGGTGATAAGATGTAGGCCTAATTTAACTACTGACCAAGTTTTAGAATTTTGGCTTGGATTTCTGATACCCAAATATAGATCAATATATAGGGACCACACAATATACCTCAAGTTGGCGAACTCTTTGACGTAATACTAAACGCATTTATAGGAATTGCTCATCGGATTCCTTTATCGGGTGATAAGATGTAGGCCTAATTTAGCTACTGACCAAGTTTTAGAATTATGGCTTGGATTTCTGATACCCAAATAGAGATCAATATATAGTATAGGGACCAAACAATATACCTCAAGTTGGCGAACTCTTTGACGTAATACTAAACGCATTTATAGGAATTGCTCATCGGATTCCTTTATTGGGTGATAAGATGTAGGCCTAATTTAGCTACTGACCAAGTTTTAGAATTTTGGCTTGGGTTTCTGATACCCAAATAGAGATCAATATATAGTATAGGGACCACACAATATACCTCAAGTTGGCGAACTATTTGACGTAATACTAAACGCATTTATAGGAATTGCTCATCGGATTCCTTTATCGGGTGATAAGATGTAGGCCTAATTTAGCTACTGACCAAGTTTTAGAATTTTGGCTTGGGTTTCTGATACCCAAATAGAGATCAATATATAGGGACCACACAATATACCTCAAGTTGGCGAACTCTATGACGTAATACTAAACGCATTTATAGGAATTGCTCATCGGATTCCTTTATTGGGTGATAAGATGTAGGCCTAATTTAACTACTGACCAAGTTTTAGAATTTTGGCTTGGATTTCTGATACCCAAATAGAGATCAATATATAGTATAGGGACCACACAATATACCTCAAGTTGGCGAACTCTTTGACGTAATACTAAACGCATTTATAGGAATTGCTCATCGGATTCCTTTATTGGGTGATAAGATGTAGGCCTAATTTAACTACTGACCAAGTTTTAGAATTTTGGCTTGGATTTCCATCCGTTACATGATGGGCCAACATGGGAACATTTAAAAAAGAGTTAACAGTTCAATTCGAAGATTCTCGTTCAGTCGACCAATTGCAAATTGAATTGATTAAAGTCTGTCAATGTGCAAACGAAGATGTTTTTGCGGTGCACCAAAAAATCGAAAAAAAGGTTTACCACCAACTGACAAAATGAAGAATTGACAAAATCTAGCACTGTAAACAGACTACAACCGTTAAACAACATTACTAGTGATCAATTTTTCCCTCTGCCGAACGTAACAGAGATATTAGACCAACTGGGCAAAGCAATGTATTTCACGACACTCGATTTTTCAAATGGGTATCATCAAGTTAAACTGCATGCTGATGATAAAGAAAAGACAGCGTTTAGTACCCAAGCCGGTCGTTGCCATTTTTTGCGAATGCCATTTGGTCTGAAGGAAGGCTCCCAATTACATTTCAGCGGCTCATGAACACGATATTATTGGGGTTAAATGGTTTAATATGTTTTATATATCTTGATGATTATTCCAAGATCTCCGAACCTTCAAGTCGATTGTTACGGTTAAATGTAGAATTTTAATAGAATGCTCATTGAGTCGTTACTTCATCTCCTATACTTCAACGTCCTAATTTCAATGACATCTTCATTCTAACTACAGACGCGAATGATTACGCAATCGGAGCGATTCTATCACAAGATGTCGAAGGAAAACATCTACCAATCTCATTTGCGAGTAGATTGCCAAACGACGTAGAACGAAACTACCATTCCGTGGAAAAGGATCTAGTTTGGCCTACTCAACGACTAATCATCGTCCTTTAATCTGGCTGAAAACAAACCCGAAAGCTTCTTCTCAGAGAATTTTAATCAGGCACTTAGTCGTTTAAAAAATCAAAGGCTCAACATATCTGAATCCGCTAAAATAATTGCAGCTGTAATCAGAGCACCATCGAAACGAAATGCTTAAGATGACACCGGTGATATATCTGAGGATATTTATTTATTTATTTATTTATTTATTACCAGCACTAATAAATAGCATAGGTTACAATATCAATAATTTTGTAAATAAAAAAAGAGTTACAAATTATTATTTCGAATACGACTCTTAAAACGATCCCTTGAAATGTTAAAATCGAAAAGTTCTGAATATTGGTTAAAATATTTTGACGTACGCGCGACCGGTTCATCAATTCCATAATTCGTACGATGAAAAGCAATACTCAGTCTTAACTGTCGTGGACGAAGAATTCTTTTAGGAATCCGGGCAATCAATCTTAGCACAAATTACATCCCAAGCAAATACTGCATGAATTATCTCTCTTCTGAATTCAAGACTAGGAATGTTCAAAAGTGTACAACGACCGGCATAAGAAGGTAAACTAAATCAAATACTATAACACAAACTCCCAATAGTTCCATTTTTGGTAGTCCTTTACTTTCCACCCAACAAATGATATCCCGAACAACAATGCACCAAACCGAAAATGACATAAATGAAGTTATAAAGGAATTCCATATTACTCCTCTTGGTAGACATCAGGGATATTCAAGAACAATCAAGCGACTTAAACAATATTACGAGTTTCCTAGTATGAATGATCGTGTCAAGTCATTCATTAATGTTCTTTATATCAAAAAAATAAAGTATCTTATCTAAATAAATGTGTCATGCAGATTAATGTTGATGTTAAGAGGAACCAAGATGTAGCCGAAGGAATTGGTAATTAAATTTTGAAAGCTGTTGCTAGTTTTGTCGGTCGTGCTCTTGCTCATATTTTCAATTTTTCCTTGGAGCATAGAGTGGTTAGATGCTCGTTGTGATAAGGGAAACTAAAAACCACTTGCAATCTAACCAGTTGTTCTCAAAGTTCTCGAAAAGGCAAGTAAAAATAGAGTTACCATATTCCTAAATCACTGTGAAACACTAAGAGTTCATCAGAATGAATCACGTATGTTGGAATTATTGGATGTTCGTATTCATACCGGTTTCAAGAATGTTAATATTTGTGCAGGTTTATTTATTGACGCTTCTTTATTGACGCTTGGGTTGGTGCAATCCAGGCCATATTTGAGTGTGTTTAATTCATTAGAACTTTATGAAGCGGTCTAATTATAAATTAAAATCGCCTAAATGTTTGCAATTGGCCAATACACTCGCATTTTTTTGAATTTTGAAAGATTTAGTATAAACTTCACATCTCTATATAGACGTGTGAAGTTTTTCCTAAAATAATACTAAACGCCATGTTTTTTTATTTAGGAGAAATTTAGGATAAACTTCACATGCATCTAGGTCAACTGTTGTCTACCGTTCAATTTAACATCAAACGAGCGTTTGTTTGTTGATTTAATGCCTAGGTGTAACCTGAATCAGATTAACAATACTCCAAATGTGAATGGACGGATATTTACTTGATATTTACCAATGGGTTAAATATCTTCAATGTAGAACAATCTTTACTGCCTTTTGTTCTAAATAAGGTGCACCATAAACCTATGGAAATATCACTGAACAATAACTACCAAATTAAACACGCCATGACATAAAACTTTAAGAAAATTAATTAAAAACGAATTTAATGAGCATTTGGGAAACATTATAATTGGTAGGATTAATTTACCGATAATATCAGCGAAAACGTTGAACAATTCTGTGATATAATCTCTTGCCCGTTCGAACCAACAGTACCAAAGCTTATCAACAAATGAAAAAAAGCAATTCGGAAACAGATAAATCCAATTCATCAACATCAACTCTAAATTCCATAGTTATTGCTTCATGTTTGGTACCAAAGTATTTCCTAAATATTTTAGGAAATACTTTGGTACCAAACATAAAGTTAAGAGATCTAATTTTCCAGATCAGTAGATCGACACGATGTTGCGTATTTTTCATATTCCTTACCATCAATTGGCTGGTGTATCTCAATATTCTTATGACGCGTTGATGTTTCGCGTCGCTTTCGAAGTTGGTTTTGGTGCTTACGCCATCTGCCTCGGTTCGTTTGCACCACGTACATCATCTTGCACTGACAACTAATTATTTTACCTCGAACTTATTTGTCACCTCGGGAAAAATTTCTTACCCAAACACTGTCATCAGGTTGAAACTTCGAAGTTGGTTCGCCAGTAGATTACGTCTGGAATTACATTTTTGGTAGCAGGGCAGCCAGAAAGTTTTCTGGATAGCGCCCATCAAGCAACTCCGCCGGCGGTTTATTAATCTTCGGAAACGGTATAGTTCGGTATGTACTCAAAAACGTTAAGACAGCCTTGTCTCTGCCTTGCCCTACCAGCGCAACTTTCGACAAAGTGGTTTTACATGTCCTTTTGTCGTCAAATGCTTAATGTTTCCCTCTGGGATAAAATTTTTCAACTCTTTTGATGTGAATTAAGCCCCGTTTCGGATACGATGGTATCAGAAAACGCTTCCAATGCAAAAATTGACCTTAGCGATCGGATGGAGCTTTAGCAGTAATGCTTTTCAAGCTAACCAGGTAAGGAAAGCGGGAAAAGGCATCCACACACAGAAGCCAGTAACACCCTCCAAAATGGGCCGGCAAAATCGACGTATATGCGTTCCCATGGTTTATTTGGTTTCGGCCAATCGCTGAACTCCTTTCTCGGATGGACGTTTAATTTGTTGCAGATGTCACACGTACTCGCTTTTTCACGTATGCTATTATATATTCCAGGAAACCAGCAATATCGCCTGGCCATCTGCTTCATTCTAACCATTATCCAATGGCTTTCGTGCAGAAGATCCAATACATTAGCTTAAATTCCGGATGGAATAACTACACGAAGATAATCAGACTGTAATAGAATAACTCCATCATGTATCGTTAGTGCCATTCTTTTTTCAAAATAGGAAAACATGTCTTTTTCGAAGTTTAATGATTAGGCCAACCGGTCCTAATAAAATGTGATACTCTGTTTAGAACAAAGTCCACTTCAGTTAATTCAGAAATCTTATTCGAATTGAGGGGAAGTCTTGGAAAAAGTCATTTTCGACTGAGAGCGTCTGCATTGCTGTGAAGGTCAGCATTGCGAGATCGAATCTCGTATTGGTAACCCATAAGGATGATCGCACATCTTGCTAATCGGTTTGCATTTACCACAGGAAGTTTGATGCTCGGCCCAAATAGACTGACTAATGGTTTATGGTCCGTGATCAGTATAAATGTTCTTAGAGATATTGGTGGAACTTTCGGACACCAAATATTATCGACAGAGCCTCTTTCTCAATTTGGCCATACGCAAATGCTATAGGATGCTCGATGCCATCGTGGTAAATATGCGAAATTAGCGCACCGACACCATAATAGGATGCATCTGTTGCTAGCACAACTGGATAATCATCACGGAAATGAACTAGCTTCGTCGTCTCAATTATTCTGGTTTTTAGTGTGTCGAAAGCCTTTTGCTAGCTGAACGGAACTCCACGTGAATTCAGCATCTTTTTTCCTCAAGTCATTTAAAGGTTCAGAATCTTGCGGCATCTTGCGAATGGCGTCCAATCCAGACTCTGATGGTCTAATATCTTTTTCGTCTATAATATGGCCTTCGGTTCGGTCTCTTTAAATTTACATTTATCCAATTTGACAGTCAGACCGTGTTCTTGAAGTCGCTGGAATACCGATTCAAGTACTCGCAAGTGTTCATTTAAATTGCTTCCTGCCACGATTATATCATCCAAATAGTTTGCGAACCCTGGAAAACCAGCTAACACCTGATCCAGAAATTTTTAAAATATCGCCGCTGAACTGGAAGTTCCCATCGGTAGTCTTTGGCACTGCACATTCCAAATGGAGTGTTTACAACGAAAATTTCCTCCGATTGGTCGTCCAGCTGAAATTGCAAGTAAGCATTGGATAGGTTGATCTTTGAAAAATAACGACTTCCATGTAACTTGTGGATATTTACCTCCGCCCGAGGTAAATAATTCTGTTCGACCCATATCTGAGGGTTCAATGTGAGCTTAAAATCACCCATGACACGAACTGAACCGTACTTCTTCGCCACGGGTAGAATAGGTGTTGCGTAACCAGACATAGAAACCGCCGTCCAGTCTACCTCTTTCTCCACGTCTTCCATTTGAGCAAACGGAATCGGGCGGGCCTTGAAAAAAGTTTCGGCATTCGTCTTCAACTTTAAAATATCATTATAAGTCATACAACGACTGCCCTTTTCTTCACCTCCGAATTAGACTCAAGTGCTCGAACCTCATGGTTTTTTTTTGCTGCTGATGCCCAATATGTTGACTCCTAAATCCGAACAAGTAACGAGCAAATTTAAGTTTGTACTGGCTTGGCCAAACGTTTGTAGCCGGTCGTGATTGTTACGCCTATCATCACTTTCCTGTTACTTCTTATAATCTCAGCTAAAAATACTTGCTCCGCGAGCTCTAAGGTTCTGATGCACTCTGATTTTTATTCTGTGTCTCGTCTTGCCCTTTATTCCTAAAACAAGATTGGCAAACAGATTGTATACGGCCTACCTTACCACACTGGTAACATTCAGCTTGTAAAACCAAGAAGATTCCCTTTTGTGTTTGCTTCCATAATCTTGCCACGATTTGCGATTTTGGAACGAGAACTGTGAGCGATTGTGTGATTGCTCTTGTCGCTGCCTGGAATATCGATATCGCGACCTTCCCCTTGGTCGCTTATGCTCTACTATTTTGTGAACCTCTGGCAAGAGATTATTTTCCTTCCCCTGTATCGCGTCCACCGTCTTACATGTACTGTCGTACATATCTGCTAAAGTAATAATATCCGATAACGTTGGATGCTTCTTCTGTAGAGCAGCGGTCCTAACTGAATCGTGAGGTGTCTTTAGGATAATTGCCCTTCTTTTCATTTCATCTACATATGTTTGATAACAATCCTCCTTATTGCAGACGAATTCGCAGTCACGTGCGATCCCTCGTAATTCCGCTACCCGAGTACCGCTGGCCTTCCTTCAATGTTGTTCGCCCAAATTTGCGAGCAGCCAACACATGAGTACCCGATTTGAAATGATCACTTAATTTATTTAGTAACTCTTTATATGTTTGGTTACCAATATTCTCCGTCCCAAAAAGTTTTTTTAACAACGTGTAAGTGTCCGTTCCAACCCAAGACAATAGAGATGAACGGCGTTGAAGGTCATCCAACACGTGGTACGCTGCAAAATGCTGTTCTAATTGTCCACATTAAATTACCCTCGTAGAGTGTCAACGATCAAATTGTCAAAATGGTGGTATTGATATTTCCAATAAGCTGCCTTTATGCGTGGCAACCTCCAGTAACTCTTTATGTTTGTCCATTAACTCACGTACTAGTTTTGCTTGATCATCCATGACCTTGGTGATAAGCTTTTCTACCGTAGCCGCATTCATTTTTATTTGTCGCCACTGTTGTATTTATGATATAAATACAATTATAAGCACTAAACCCGAAGGCTATGGTCCGGTCGGAACGCCACCTTTTATACTGAAAAACAATGCAGAACAATTAGCGCCACTTCTTTGTAAATTCTTCATCATGTCACTAAGTTTAGACCTTTTTTCTAATAAATTGAAAATCTCCAGGATTACGCCCATCTTTAAATAACAAATATATATAGGCACCTAGTAGCCACTGCAGAGCGCTATAAAGCCTCTGGTTGAAAAGCCTGATTTTGTAGTCTGGTTTTACTCGTACCTTCTCGTACATAAGAATTTATCGAAATTGGTAGACATAAATCAAATCTAGTAAAAGCTTCATTAGGAGTTCCTCAAAGGTCACTTTAAGGTCGTTGGATTTTCTTAATATTTATTGATAGTGTCGTCAAACGTCTAATGTCTGATGATCTAAACATCTTCAAAGTCATTACCAATCCAGAAGATGTAATTTTACTAAGCGGTATGTTTTTCAACCGAAAGAAGTCACCTAGATAAAAGACTTAAATAATGCAGTAAAGGATATTTATTGTTTATATTAAACTTTAGCTATACGTTAGATCTCATCTGGAATATGGGCAACATTTATTGCCAAAAACTGACTCACCTTTTATACTGGGAAAATTGAATATAAACGTTCCTACTAATAATCTTAGGCAATACAGTTTCTTACAACCAGAGCAACACATAACAAATTATGGGGAACATGAACCAATTAACGAGATTAAGACGTAGACGACTTGATTAAACGAATTGATTGGATTATCTAGCGACCTCTTTAAAAATAAATTGAAGAAACATTTTTTTATAAATTAAGTTTTATTGTATTGTATACCTGAACTCATATGTACACATCCTCGAACGACACTCTCCCCACAAATATAGTTCACCAAGCCAACCATTTATATCTTACAAACATTTTCCGTTATTTTGAGAAGGGTTCTTAAAAGATATCATGGGTTCCCCTGAATTTCGAGACTACTTCCCCAATATCAAAATTGATCATAAATTTATAAATCTTCTACTCTCATTCCGCCAAATCATAGACTCACAATTAATGTTACATTATTTAGAACTTTGACGTATTGAACAGCAATTAAAATCGCATTCGCCATGTTTAATCTTCGACCTTTAACAATTAGATCCAGTTATACATCTCTAGCATACTGTTGAAAATCATTGAGAATTCCCCGTTCAGAGAGCATCCACAATGTTCAAAATTTGTTTTCTCAAAAGTTGTACTATTTGTTTGGATCACAACATTATGTGAGCAACGTGAGAATTGGCTGATATAATTCTTTACTCAGTTCTTCAGTCTGAACGGAATCTCGATGTGCACCATTCGAAAATGCGAAAAGTAATAATACAAAATAAGAATTAACGTCAATTTTTTTTTTTTTGTGACTGATATGCCACCTCCTTGTCACATATAGCCTTTCATTTTAGATATCTCCTACCGCCTGCAATAGTAATTTTCCATTAAGATTTATATATGACCTTCAATATTAAGAGAATTTATTACTCAATACCTTTAGAGGCGATTTTATTAAATCAATTCACAATTAATATATCGATCTAAAACATGTCGTTCAAATTTCAAACCTATCAAATCTACCTAAAATAATTAAAATGTATGACTGGAAGGATGGAAGGACGGGAAGACGGACTTGACATTTATCTAATCGATTTTTTGCAGTCCTGGTAACCTAATTCGTCGATTTGGTGATTAAGAAATGAAGCCCAAACAGAACTCTGGTTTCGTTGCAGAATTAACCGGTAGCATTCTGTTGTGGAACAACAGAAAAGAACTTCTCAACAGATATCCAAATTTTAGCTTCCATTTGTGAATGGAGGTCATGAAAGCTAAGCTGCTCCATTTAGGAGCAATTTTGTTGAGCTTTAATGTTTCCATCTGAGGTGAAATCATGTGTGGTGGATGCGTTAGCCATCACAAAAATTCTATCAATTGTTCCTGGAGGTTTGTTATTGGTGTCAGAGATTTCTATGACATCTGAAGCCGGGTTATAGCTCAGCGTATTGGGCTTTCTAAAACTTAGCCCGATCTAGCTAATCCCTTGTATAAAACACATTATAAAGAAATTTGTATTCTTCAAAAAGGGCGTACACTTATTTCATGGAATACAAGTTCAGTGTGAGAACAATGAAATAATCATTGAAAAACATGCATTAATAGGTTGTCTTTATAAATAAAACCCTTAATGAAATACAATCACAAAAATGATGACACTGCGCATGACGTATGTATACAACAACAATTCTACATTCAGTTATGTGATCGATTTTGAGTGTATGGGCCTACCGTACTACCATTTGTATATAAACTTGATTGGACAGGATGGTTAAATATTTACTGAGATCTACCCGGTTACAGACGCCTTGGCGATCAATAGAAAGTTTTGTTGTCATGTTTAGCACAACGAAATTCTTCATATTTATAACCGTTTGTATCTATTAAATTAAAATTAAACCAGCTTTCAACCCTTGGCACCCTATAATAAGTTAATAAATTGATTAGGAATTACTTCAAGGAGGTACTTTTAAAAATATCAATCGCAATAAACAGCAACTGGATCGGGTTCCTGGAGATCTGCCGTCAATCTTAATAAATGACTAATTACCTAATTATCAGACACACTACTAAACAAAACTACCATAAAATAACACCTGTGCGAATTATAAATTGAAGACCCTGTTTAATTTAGCCAAAAGTAAAAAGTCGATAATGCAGACTACGTGAATAACATTCCAACCGAACATGAACAATTTAGTGGTTATCAGCCGAAAGTAAACATGATACATGAATTGCAATAAAAACTTTGGTAAATGTCTTACGTGGAAAACTTTGTTCTACCTAGCTGGAAAAAATATCAATTCAAGTTTCTTGTGGGAAATTCGGAATAATTTGATTTTTCAAAAATCATTAACAAGTCACGTCAATCCAATCCATTATACAATGGATGATATTATCCTGAAAGGATCATATCATCCATTTCAGACTCATTGCACAGTGATAAATTCTGTGACTCTAGATACACAAATAATTACCGCATTGTCCAGTTGACTTTTCTTTTCTAATCGGAGTTTTATTTCTCTATTTATTATCAAAATTGGTCAAAAATACTCATTTGGCTTGGCCACCACTGGTTTAGACCAATTGTTGATTCGACCATAGAGTTCCTCTTATGGATGTGTTTGACCACCGAATTTCCTATAGCATGCATTAATTGGATTCCTATGTTTCGTTTTTCTGGTATGGTCTCGCTTAAATTTGGTTTCAATGCCAATTTGAACTTTTCCACCACAAGTCGCTGTCGACTAACCTATCAACACGAGTTTCACGAGTTGCCAAAATCAGTGGGGTTCTCCTTATCCTTCACATTCCGGTAAATAGTTGATGGATGGCTGAAACACTGTTAGCGACGTAGATTTTCCATGTGTGCGAATGAGTACAGAGGCATGATAATATCGAGTCTATTCACAGTCATACGGAAACCATTTCCAGATGCTGTATAAAGCTCCAACCGTGGTAAGCTCACTTGCTGTATCGGTGCTACCTTATTCTTTGCAGTTAAGCAATTCACTCTGATCTTACCATTCATTCGTGTGCGAATATTAACCGCTGCGGAATATGCTAACTCACTCGCGTCGCTGAAGCCGTGAATTTGAAGTTCGCCTAAAAGGTTACATATAAATCTGGGTACTCGGATACTGTCTAAATGTTCAAATTCTGGACAAAACTTTAAATAAATATTCTCATGCTGATAGTAAGTAAATAGTATCAGCCATTCCAAAGGAACAAATATTTAAGATGGAAGGGATATACGTTTCTCTTTGTTCGGACAGGGTCGACCACATGTTTCACTTTAAAGGAAGGGAAAACAAGTCTTGCTTTGAATTCCAATATAGACCTAATAATTGTGACCGTTGGCCTTCCTCAATTATTTGAGACTCATCACCTCCATCACTTAAATATGTTATGTTCGAGCGCCACTTTCGTAACACAAATCCAGCGTCGGCTAATATGTATAAGAGAAACATCCCTTTTTAATGTAATTTCATGTTGCCCAGCATTGGTACCCGTTAATACGTCGTCAACGTAAAATTCCCTTCGAATTACCTTTGCGACCTCCAGAAATTAATCTTCACAGTCATTAGCTATTTCAAATAGCACTCTAATTGATATAGAAATGGAGCCGATTCAGAAACATATATTACCGTCAATAATTCATATTGAGCTACAGGTCCAGCTGGATTTTCTCTCCAAAGGATGCGTTGAACCTGACCTGCGTTGACTGAAAGTGTCCTGAATAGATGGCCCGACCATTAACTGGCCATTTAACGACGTCCCAGTTGTTTCTGACCCATCGAACACGATCCGCAGTTTTGTTATCACACTATCTTCACGTGATTGACCCAAAGGGGCTGAATCTCCTCGCACGACGAATCGACAGTTGATTTTCTTATATGTTGAAACAAAATGTTCTTCAGTTAATTGCTCCTCCACGGATTGTGGCACTTCTTGCAGAATTTCTCCTTATTCCCAAAATTTGCGCAACAATTTTTCCAAAATTTCGTTGGTTGATAAACAAAGATGGAAGACTCTATACGGCAGGAATTTACCTTCGTCATCACTTACGTTATTTGGTTTTCTTGATATGACATATCCATTCTTTAACATGATTTGCCCTATGCCTAAAATGAGGAAAAAGTAGTCTGCTCCTAGCAAGATGTCAACTTCTTTCCGACGTTAAGATTCGGGTCCGCTAATACCAAATTGCTGCTTTCAATCTCATTATAGTTCACTTCTTCATTTTATTTGATATATACGTTAATTGGCAGAGACTTAGAAATAGATAGTAAAGGACGTTTTCCCCGTTGTGGATACGTTTGCAGTAGCTAGACCTTCTATCTGTACCCTTCCACCCTTGCAAGAAATCCCTAACCTATTGACACACTTTTCGGAAACAATCGAGATTTGAGACCAAGAATCCATTAGCAAATTAC
Source organism: Tipula vernalis (assembly GCA_958295665.1). Classification (NCBI taxonomy): domain Eukaryota; kingdom Metazoa; phylum Arthropoda; class Insecta; order Diptera; family Tipulidae; genus Tipula; species Tipula vernalis. The sequence goes on from OY282558.1 coordinate 163,768,445, forward strand.
TTTTTATATTATGACCGTAACTATCTTTGACCATCACGACTGCAGTGGGCAACACCGCCGTGCCTACTCCGGACACATTTGTTTTCACCGTAGTATTTAACCCGCTTGATGTGCAAGGACCTTGTGGTTCTGTTGCTGGCTTTTCTATCTCACTATCACATTTTAATGTAGCTGAATTTCATTGGACCCCATCGTGTGAGAGTCTATGATGTCTCGCGTCACCACACGTTCATACGTTCAGTTTGAACCGACCACTGTTTTCGTTCACAACTTCACCACACATTAAATTTATCTTACAAATAGTTTGGAGATTAAATTGCGGTTCAATTCCCAATACGTCTGTCTCACAATCCCAAATTAATTCTGGAAGATTGTTGGCACAGTTTTTTTAAAAGTACCGCTAGTGAAAGCATACAATTACAAACATTATAAAACCCTCGCGTGTTTTTGTTTACGACTCTCTAAATCAAAGTGGATTTCCATGTTTGACCTTCGACCGTGGAATCATTTATTCAGAGCCGCTTTCCTGGTTGACCAGATTAAATCTTTCATTCTTTCAATTAGTAGCCAGTACCAATCAGCTGCTATGCCTTTCATAACGTAGCTCAACTTTATTAACCGACCTTTCGGAATTTTCTCAGCCATCACTCATTTGTTCGAATTTAAATAAGAACCTCTGAATTGAAGTTCTTAGGAGACTTGCTTGCAAACGATTGCATTAATCATTATGGGACATAAGCTGAAATGATGAGAAACGTGAATTAAGTGGTCACCAGGTAAATACATTTCTGTTTGCGAAGACACCCTTAGGAGTGATTGTTCTCAGAAATTTTCGTTTTGATTACCGAGGTCAACCATTTTTTGAGTTCATAGTCTTCATGCTCTTTGGATTAATAAATGCACATACAACATTTTGGGTCCTATTTCTCTTCCTTCCTAAAATGGTTCCGTAGGAATGATTTGTTAATGGCATGTTACTAGCATATTTTGCAGGTTTCGTAACCTAAAATTTTCGGTAATGCCTTATAAATATAAATTTCAAATTATTTACTATTGTACTTAAAAATTCATGACCTGAAGAATTTAGGTATTCGTATATTTAAAATATTTGTCATCGTCTACTCGTGATTTCCTAATTTAAATAATAAAACAAACTAAAAATCGAAAAGATGCCCAAAAGCCGGAAAATTGACAGAACAAGTACAAATCCACAATTTCGGCGCATTTTCGGCGTCTAACGAACAAGAAAATCTCACTGATCTCTTATGTTTTTCCATTATCCGTCAAAATACTACAAACTTACAAATGGTCCTTATGAAATCTGCATCATTCGTTTGGAAAGCATTGTTAAAATTAATTTAATGAAATTTCTAAGCAATCACAATAACCACAATAAAGTTATCAAACTGAAAACGACAGCCAATTAGCTAAATGACAGATTCAGAATATCTACAGTGGTAAATCTACAGAAACATCGAGATTTTTAAAAAGTGCTTCTGGAGCAAAAATATTTTGCCCTCAGAAGAACGTTTTTTCTTCAATCGAACAAATTAAAAGCCAAAAAAAGCAAATTTTTCTTCTTCAGAAGTGCTTTTACAAATATTAAAAGTAATCCCAGAGCGAAACAAAATAAAATGCACCCTTCCCATATTTCGTTTGAATCAAGTGACCCGGGGTGGGGTTTGTTGATCAAACTACCCGGGTATTTGAGTACTCGATAAAAGGGCCAAAACTGCCGAATACCCTGACACTCGATAATTCGTGTTGGATACCCTAGTGGAATACTTAATATAACTTGCTGAAATCGCAATATAAAAACCAACATCAAATAAGTTAAACAGAGTAAACATTTATTCTTGGGGCAAAACAAATGTAAACTCGCTTCTCGCCTTTTGTGCAAAATCCGGCCCCAAGTAATTAACGTCAGTTATTAGAACTTTTTGTTTGTTCATTTTTTTTTTATGTTTTTATATTTAAATTATGTATGTATACGAAAAAAAATGTTTATTTCTTTGTACTTGTATATTCATTAGAATTTGTTTCGAATTCTAATGAACATTTAAAAAAAAATTGAGTGCAGCTTTAATCTGTTTAAATGTTGATTAAATAATGAGCTTATTACATTCTAAATTTCAAAACAAAAAAAATTCATCTACTTAATTTTAAGTATTCCTAAGATTTTACTATGATTTCTCCTAAATGTATACCTGGTTTACCTGGCTCGAGAATATCATATTACCCGAATATTAAATTTATAATGGTCAGAACTTTTATATTTTCTAAAATAAATTTATGACTGAACTTAAAATTTTGTAGAATAGTGTTTTACTTTTTTATTTTGTTCTTTTTTAAACTTTTAAAAGCTTTTGTAATAAAGAAAACAAAACTATTTTTTTTCCGTAAACAATTACCGCCTTTCAGGAATAAAAACAACTTCTATAAATTTTATGCTGTATTACAGTGCTATGATTACGCTTATCGTTAAGCTTCAGGTCAACATTATCTGAATTCTTTAAATCCTCACAACTTTATACCGATTAGTTGAAACAAATCACTCCATTTTCAATAAAAATGTTGGATAAAATTGGATTACATGTACACTAGTCTTAATTTCCCTACAGACGTTGATCTTACCTGAATAGAATAATGCTGAAACCTCTTTTCTACAAAGTATTTTTTTTTTTTTTTTTTGTTACTTTGTTCTATTATACATTTTTTTGCTCTACTTATTTTACCCGCACTCACCTTATTTACTACGAGTGTTAATAAACACAACAATTTCTCATTTTTTTTATTTTTTATTTTTATTTTTATATTACACTTCCAAAGCTTTTCATCGCGAGTTGAACGTAGAACGGAAAAACCCCAAACACGTCATTGTGTAAAAAGTAAGAAAAACTTTACTCATATTTTTGTTGGTGCGCGCGGTGGAAAATGTGGAAATTTTTGTTCAAATCGTAATTTTCTTTTTTTTTTGTTTTATGTTGTAATTTCCCTGTTCATATTTTCCTTTTTATTTGAAATAATTCTATTTTATTATTTTGTTGAATGAATAAATTTTGATTTCTCCTCCGCTTAGCGTGCGCTTTATGTACATATTTAATATATATGTATGTATTATAGGTGTACGAGTGTGGGTGTGTTTGGATAGCGCGCAGCATACCCTTAAAATACTCGTTGAATGATTGGATTATTTATTTTCTAAAATGCTTACATATACGAGTTATGTGTACATCTTAAATGATTATGATTTATGATTTCTTCATCATTGTTTCGAGGGTGGCTAAGAGATTACACATGTATGGTTCGGGGTGTAAAAATTTATTCAAATTTATACGATTTAGTTTATTTAAATTTACAATAAAAGTTAAAAAAAAACGAAAAATATTAATTTTGAGAGAGATAATCGAATAAACACTCGTTCTACTCGACTGAATTTTGTTATTCGAATTTTTGGAGTCTTCCACTTGAAATTGTCTCGTATATTGTCAATATTGTTTGGATGAGTTCGATATAAAGGAAGTGTGTGTTTACACAGTGTGTTTAACTGTGTGCGGAAGGGAAAACAAGTAAAGTATTCATCATGACACCTTTAAATGATTTATGATTTTTAAAGCACAACGAAAACAAAAAATTATGATGTCCTTAAGAGGCATCCAATAAACTTTTTTTTTTATATTTTTCAAACAAAATGAAAATAAAAGCTCTAAACTTTGTTTATACATTTTCGGAAACAAAACTTTAGATGTTTTTTTATGTTTTCCGTTTTTCCCCATTTTTTTATGATGATTGAAAAAGTTTATTTATTTGGTTTGACTGTATATGTATGTGTGGGTGTGTGTTATTATTTGTCAAATTATTTATTTTCATTTTGGCTTTTCATTTTAGATTTTGTAAATATCATAATAAATTGCTGTTGTCGTTGTCGTCGTCCTCATCATTATTTGTTGGGGTATACATACGAGTTTATAACCCTCTATATGTATAAACGATACGATACGATATTGATGGAAAATTTAAATTTTTTATATTTTTGGGAACAAAAACCGTTTTGGAAATTGATAGAGTAAAATACATTTTTAGTCGAGTGAGTAGAGTAAAATTAGTAATAATCGTAATAATATTGGTAATAATGGGGTATAGATTTTTATTTTGGGGTTGAATATTCTTCGTTATAAAGGGTTTGATGTTTTTTGATGATGTTTACGAAAATAAATATTTTTATTTAGTTGAATTTGAAACATGTAGAAAGTTTTATTTTGCTTATCAATGTTGTTTTTTTTTTGTTATCAGCGGTGATTTAAGAAATTTATTTTTGTTATGTTCCCCAATGACCTTGGTTATATTGGATCTTGCACGCAAAAGAAGTCTTAAATCAATTTCAATTCCGTAGTGCATTGCAGTGTGATTTAAACAACAACTGCAAGCACTGCGGGAGTGAAGTTGATTTTATGAATTAATCAGCCGTACGCTTCTTAAGAAATTTGCAATCGGACCTTTTAAATCAAATCAGGTGAATTGTGCACTCATTATTCAATAGATTGACTTATATGTTTTAGCTAACTAACTATTACAAAATACATAAAATAAAATCATCAGAAATACTCCAAGTTGCTTCAACCAGACATATACCAACGATGACTGAGCGACAGCCCGATTCGCCCTTGACCTGAATGAAGTTCTACAGTTAGTGATACTCCGAATCTGTACAAGAAATTGTTCACAATAACGTTTCGCACATTTCGTATCGTGCATTCGCGCCAACATTCCTTCATCGCCCGCTTCTTGTTAGGTCCACTGTCATATTTTCAACTACTTCCACTAAGCCCAATAGATTTTTACAGTCGTACTTTCGGTAGCGAATATTCGATCTTCTGCATCAAATTTGATTCATTAAATTCGTATGGTGAAACATTTTGTCTTAATCTTAATTTCGGTCATCTCACTGGTTTCTGCCGCAATCTATACGTTGTAGTTTCTCGCCATTACTAGGAGACCCCATCGTTCGCCATCGATCTAAATCATTTCGTCTGAGAACGAAATCTTCGGCGGTTGCGGTTTTGAAAGCTTCATTTGGGCTTATCTTTCTATTAATTTATTCAAGATAGCTGTTATGCAGCTGGATTTAACATAATTTCATTAATAGCGAAGAAGGTACAGAAGAAACATCAAGATAATAAAAGGAGATTTCAACGCAAATATTGGAGCAAAATAACATCGACCTCAAAACTATCATGGGCAAAAGTGCGTTGACCTCTGTACAAAACAACAACGGAGCTTAAAGACTCGTCGACTTCTATGTCATAAACTAGTTGTTCATAGGACGCAGCAGATTTCCTTACAAAAATGAACTCCACCTTATGGCAGAACCAAGAACCAAACAGACCATGTCACGGATAATAAGAAGTTCCTCGCATCATTATAAGAGGTTAGGGCGATAAGGGGCACAGATGTTCACAGTGATCATCAGTTGGTTTAACCGCAATTCCAAATCAAGCCAGTCACTGTAAAGCGAACCAAAACAAATCGGAGAAAATTCAACACATATACAGATTTAGGAACACTAATACAAGAAACATCCTCATTGAGACGGTCCGCAGCTTAATCTTTAAACCAATGATGTTTTCAGTATAGTAGAAAAATGGGAACAAATTGGAGGCCCAAATAGGTACAGTACGCCGATCGAATGATCGAAGCAAATATTCAGATATAATTCTCGCGACTGCTAAACAAGCTGCAGCAAAGAGAAATATGCGCGTATTACGTCAATGCGTACGAAAAAGCAATATAAGATTCAGCAACATACCGCTTATAAGATATGCTTATGGTCAAATCTTAACAAGAGCGGGAAGTTCTGTTAAAGAAATAAAATAAATATTTCGAAGAAGACAGTATCCAACTCAGTGCCCAAAATCCTGAATTCTCAAATGGAACTAATAACGAAAGAATCAACACATCAATTTAAATTTGATTCAAGATCCACAGGCTTTAAGCCTCGCAAAACCAAATCCGCAGGATTTTCTTGGGTAGGTATGTAGGCCCACACATTCAGAGGAACTAGGTACAAACGTAGCATATTTCGAAGGAGACGATTGAATACGATATTAAGTTATTTCGGAGTCTGATCACAATGCTACTCAATGTAATTTTAGATCTAACGATCAATTTTATCAAATATTTTTGTTAAAAGTAATGCCGCACATAATTCCAATTGGGGAATTGTATGTTTCTTTTAGGGTGAGAGCGAACAATAACTTAAATTTCCATTATCCATCGCATATCTGATATAACTACAACAATCATGAAATTCTATTACTCGATTATCGGGAACAACGCATCTTGTTATTTGAATTGTTGCAAAAAGAGGTTGGGGTAATTCAGTGTCCCAATCCAACCCATTTGTCTTAAAAATGACAGGTGCACACAATTCCATAGGGCCGAACATTTGTGTTAAATTAGACAACACACGTCGCTTGGTGGCCAAACTCGGCTTTGAAATATTGTTAATTGGAGACATACTAAACATATCATCTACAAAACTGTACTTCATACCTAATAAAGTGGTAGATGAAGACGTCTGATTTTTGGCATTAGTAGATCCCAGCTTTACTACATTTGACGACCATTTTCATAATCCGAAACCATATTTTGACAACTATTAAATTTATTCCTTCTTTAAGACAGAACCTTCGTGAATTGTACCGGTGGCGAAAATCGGATCGTCAACGTAAAAATGATTCATTAATCTCACGGAAGCGTCATAAAGGCGCAGTCGCCAATTTAATTGGTAAATGGAAAAAAACAGTGGGCAAAAGAAACGTTTTGAGGACTATAACCTTCCTCCACTTCAATTTTTAAGGGATCTGAATAACTTGTTTTTAATCACTCTGTAGAGGGTAAGCGATATCACGTCACTGCAAGTTTTCCGTTAACCTGTAACCTAACCTCAGGCAAACGAATAGATAATAGTGCATGCTCTATGACGGCAGAGCCATGCACAAAAACCAAATAGATAAAAGCTGGCAGATAATACCACGAATACGTTTGAACAATTTTCCTGGCCAAAACAAATGGCAAATCCGCCAAACTTAACCGTGTTAATTTTGTGACCATCCGAAGTCAAATCATGCAAAATGGTGGCACATCGATGTATTTACTTTTTATCAATTCCCGTAATTTTTGAAGAAATCACTAGATACTCAAAAAACTTCCTAGATGTGTATCTATAATAAAACTCATTTTCCCTTGAATTGGAATTAAATTCGTTTTTTTCTTTCGGCAACTTGTTCTTTTTCAATATGTCCTCTAACCTGCCATGTTTTTGTATCTAACCTGTATGAAACAAACATACAAAATTCACAAAATCCAATCCAGGAAACAAGTGCTGGCAAACCAAAAGCATAACGATTGTTCTGAAATTGCTTGATATATGTAACATTTAGTGGAGGAGGTGCTACTCAACGCATAGCATGCCTTTCCATCAACAATGATTAACTGTAAGCTCTGATGTGCTGTGAAACTTCAATTGCTCGTAGTAAGTTTCGGGGATACTTTACGTTGATTTTTTGAAAAAATACTCTTCTTCTTCATCCTGTACCTGAGTAGTTTCTTCTTTAAACTGAAGCCTAATTAGGCGACAGTATTGTGTCGTAGAAGGACTAGAATTTTTCCAATTTTTTTAAAAAGTTGTAATGGAATATACGAGGTTTTAAACAAAAGTCCTCACCATTTGTTTCAGGGCCAAAAAAGGATTCCTTGCACTGACTTCAACCCGTCCTCACGTCAAACTCCTATTTGCCTCCTATTAAAAGAAGGTGAGCCGACCAATTGTAATTATAAGGGAGAGAGTCAATCACATCCTTTTGTGACTTCAATAACCTCGAAGTCGTATGATCCAATATGCTTGTAATTCAACTTCAGCACTCTATTCAGTAATTGTAATTTTATTTTCAACTAGATAATAATTTTTCTTTTCCTACAGAGGAGACTTTGCTTGGAAAAACACCTCTAAAGACACCATTTCGGGTGTTGAAAGCCGTCTTGTTGGCTTGCTAAATACCTGCGCTTGTCGTTAGAACATTATAGAACAATTAAGTGGTGTGCCTACGTAATTTACTGAAGTTAATAATTTCCTACATACCTATTCCTAAATACATGTTGGACCCATTCATAACGTCTTGCCGCAATAATTGCGCTTAATATTAAAAACATACCTACTAAATACGCATTGTTTGCTCGAACCTGCAAAAACCAATGTAGGTTGTAAATGAAAACAAACAAAAAAATAATCGGATCAAAATTAAAGAAATGCCTAAAGTAACATGTTCGTAACAATATGCCACGAAGTGAGTACTTTGGCGTAGCACCCAAATTATACTAAATGGGGGATCAAGTTTGAGTGGATCTATCATAAAATTAGTTTCATCTATTTAATAAAAGAAGATTTAGTTGTCGAGGATCGTCCAAAAGTTTCTAAAACTCTAGAAGTATCAAAATATAATCTACTATAAAAATATTAAAATATTATTTACAGCGTATTAGAACTGCGGAAAAATTTTAAACATATGTTATTACGATCTACCTACCCTTGATCTTGAATTTTCAACAAAAACAATTCACAAAATATAAAGGGCTGAAACCTCATAAGGTGATCAGAACTTCGGTCTTGATTAATTCAACTTCCAAATCAATCCCGAAATGAACCTATTAAGTCTATGGTTGTTATATTGCTAGCGTTGCTAAATATGGGTATTGGTTTATTAGTTGCAGGTACATACACTGTAAAATTGAATGAATATGATGTACGGCTGTGCTCGTTGGTCGTTGCGTTGTAAGTTATGCATACGTGACCGCTGATATAAATGGTTGATATATCGCGGCGATGAAACGAATGGAAATGTTTGGTGTACGCGCTCCAATATATGTGATTGATATATTGTACTGATCAACGAATATAAATATTTATAAATATAAACATAAGTGAGGCGCTTCACCTCCAACTCAATTTATAACTCATCATAATCGCAACACAATCCTAAACGCAATCACCAAATTAACGGCCAAACCCTTTATCCTTAAATAGTTCCCCAACAGAACGAACAACTCACACTCCAATGCAAGCTAATTAAATCGTAATTCTACGTCAAATAAATTTAGCTAGACCCAAATTTCAACACTCTGCTCAACTCTACACTTATTTTCCAACCCAATGCGTTGGAAATGGGATTTTAAAATGATTTTTGGATAAAGTTCTGTAATATGGCCAATAAGACTAAAACTTAGCTATTAATCGATAATATTTATATTTATTTAACAATTAGTTTTAGACGAGGTTGTGAGATACATGTCAATATGGCTTCTATAAGGTTGTCTATTTAGGTTTTTATGAATCATGCAGCTGTTTAGATTTCTTTAAGACAACGTAAACATCCTATTTCAGTTTGCTAAACGATCAAAATTCTCTCCGTAACAATATTCGAGTTCCATTAGAAACTTTTCTTGCAAATCCATTGTTTTAAACATTGAGTTATGTTCGCGTTAAGTTTGGCCTTGTTAAGAAAAATATAGTGTGTAGCAGACACGCGCCTCAGTATTGAAACTAATAACAGTAGGGCAGAGTTTCGGAATTAGAAATATTATTTTAAATTCTCATTGCCAATCTCGAATTTCATTATACTCGGTTAAGGAATAGCGAAGTTCCGTCCTACTTGGCCATATTCCAGAACTTTATATAAAAATCATACTTGGCCTTATTCCCGAACTTCATCCAAAAATCATTTTAGAATCTAATTTCCAACGCAAAGGTCAAATTTAATCATAATTGGATGAGAAATAGGCAAGTTTCATTATACTTGGCCATTCATATAATTTGCTAAAGGTTCAATTTGAAATGTAAAATGTTCAATTTGAGGTTTGAGATATTAACAGTTACCATTTTTAAGTCTTAAACAATATTTTTGTACAATTTGGTTCAAATCGGTCAAGGTGTGTGGATTTGTTTAAACGTAATACCCATATGCTGTACATAAATACAAACACTCACTTATACAGATTGCTCAACTGTTCACTAAACACTAATCCAATGATAGATTATAATTTACATATTAAGATCCACAAATCAAAATATTTTCCTTTAGACGTAGCCATTCCTTAAATTTGCCTCACTTTATTGTACTGTTACGTTGGTAAAATAACATGAACAACTGATCACTGGAAGACAGTGTTCAATAAATATAGTAAACTTTTCAGTAAATTCAGTAAACGCTAAGTTAAAGAATGCAAGGAATGTATTTTCAGAAGAAGTCAAAAGGGCCTAAAATTAATCTATGGCTGAAAGTTTACCTATTCCGTTAACCAGCGAGACATTTTTCACATGCAATGGAAGAAAACTCAATGACAACGCTTTGTTGTGTTTGGAGCTCTAAATCAGCTATGAAGGATTGGCCTGGTCTTTAGAGCCTACTTCAGTTTTTCCATGTTGTCCATTGTTGTGTTTCCATGTACGTAGCTTTTCATTTGACAAAGATGAACTTTGAGATTAAAACGTAAAGAATTTTTTAAATCATACATATGTGTATATTACCTGCATTTTGTAACGATTTTATAACGATCTGATTCGGATCGAACGATGATTCATGAAATAGCAAAAAACCAAAATTTGTTTAGTTAAATCTGGATCACTATTTGTCAAGAAATGCGGCAAGGAATGTAAAAAAATGCATCAATTTGAATAAAACCATTTTAGAGATAATTTTACTCAGCAAAACACTGTTTCTATATTCACTCAGAAAATTGAATAAATGTTGAGTAAAAATAAAGAAAATTCCCAGGATTTATGATGAAAATCCCGGGTGTCGGCTTTATATAAATTGACCTACAAAATTGAAGTCTTTGTGTACTTTAGGAAGCGTTCATTCTTGGAGTCGTACCATTGTATTTTCTAAGTTCCTAGCAACAGATTGATTTAATTTGCCTAATCGTTCACAACATGAAATATTTTGATTGAAATTGGTTTGTACTGACGACATAAAAATCGCTTAGTTTTGGGAGTTTGTCATACAAAAATTGATACAGAATGAAACCTTTCTTCATTTCTCTGTATTCGTAGTTTATAGCTTTGGACAAGGTTATATCTTCTGCAGCAGTGTTATATTGCATTAGTGAAAAAATCTTTAGGCTGGGCAGATCATTTTTGAAAATTTTCTCATTTGGATTTGTATCGTTGCTTCACATTTTTGAAACATTATTTTTAAAAATTCCTATAATTTCTTGATTGATAATCGAACACAGATTTGTTTATGTCCATTAGTTTAAAACACGTGACATTTTATACACATTATAAAAAAATTCTTCTTATTTATGATTTTAGGTAGCGCCAATTCTTGTCGGAAACCAATTTTTAACAGGTCTACATCTCTGCTTCCAAAGTTCCTTCTTACTCGTAGCTGTTGAAAGAATATTTTTTAAGCTATAATTCTTTGTTGTTCACCAATTGGAATTTACAATATTGTTAACCTCAGCGATGCCTGACTAAATATAAATAATTATCACACATTTAACGCACTAAAAATCTTTTTTTTTTGTGAGAGCTCAATATGGACGTTTCCATTTTAATGGAAATAATTTTAAACAGAAATCGAACCGACAACAAATTGCAGTAAAATCATATACCTAATAAATCAAAACTTTGACTCATTTTAGCTACTGTGTTGATTTTAGTTTCAGCGATGAATTTTTGTTCCATTAGCAGAATATCTCCATATGGGATTCTAAAATGATTTTTGGATAAAATTCTGGATTATGACTATTCCTTAACAGTTTATGTTGAAATTCGACATAAGTAAAAATATATAGCCTTGATAATTAGGATGGATAATGACTATTTCTTTACTGATTTTCGATATGCCTAACAACAGATAAACCTGAACAGCCGTCTAGTTTACAGAAACTTCAACAGACAATAGCTTTTATAATATTGCCTATTGATATTTTTGTGAATCTGGCAGTTATTGAGGTTTTCCATTTACTTATGTTTTTGAACCGCCCTAAAATTTATTTTCGATGATCAAATGCAAAAGGATTCATTTATATTCAAAGTCAGATATCTCAGCAAAAAATTGACGTACAGCTAAAATAGAAACTAAATTGAAGCTTAATTATCAAGCTAACTGCATGTATTGATTTAACTAAAAAAATACTCCTGAGCCCGCGGACCTTATAAAGAAAACCGAAAAATCTCACCAAAAAATGTCTGGGTAAAAATTTTGAAACTAGAGAGATAAACCTATAAAATTCTTTATTGTCCACCTCTGTACGACCGTTTTTTCCCAGAGATATAGAAATCACTTAATGCGTAAGAATCCCAAAGGCCTTGGCTTGCAGTACTACAGTATTATACCAACGCCAGTGCAGAATTTTTTATAAAAAATTTTTTAAATAGATCCAAGACACAGCCACTGTCAATATAATTTTTTACACACACTGGTCCAATGTAACAATTTATCTTGGACTATATTTCGCTTAGTTATGGTTGTGATAACGTATCGAAGTGGAATGAAGTATATTGCAATTTTATAGATATAGTGTTTCATATAGGCGATATATTTACTTTCCCTGGAACATTGCTAAAATGTTACAGATTCTTTGATGATTTACAGCCTCACATTCTAACCAAACTGTTGATTTGCTTTTCATATGATGGTGGCAAGCATAATGATTAAAATATGACCTATGACCTATGTTGGTAACATGAAATAATATTTTCGTGTACGCTTCTTCGAAAGTTCGATCGATTGTTTTCATGACATTTTGATTGTCATCCACTTCATACTGTAAAAATAAATATGATTCAAAAAAATTTGTTTATTACTTATAAAAGGAACAACTTCCTTAGTTTGTCAGTAAATACTGCAAAATGTAACTAGAGGAACTTATCGATATTCAACTCTTTCCGAAAGTCACTTGGCCTCGCTGTCCTCCCCTCAAAGAGCGCTCCTAATTTTTAATAGATACGAGATTAGGGAAGGGAAACTAGACTAGTTCCATGGAAATTGCAAGCATGTCACTGAACCTTCTGAACCTTGCTGTTAATTTTAATTGTTTTCTTCTCATGGCTCTTTAAAAAATGTTTACCTTTATTGTGTTTCTGAGGTTTCCCTCAATCGGAACTGACATCTTGACCTCTAAAATTTTATGTAATAATTAACCTGATACCATTACTTTTTGGCCCATCGCTGACGAGGTGGGAAACTGTGTGATACCTGTGAGTCTCCTGGCAGAATCAGCAATCAGCGTTTTTTCCAAACTGAATTCTACTGGAATTCTTGTCAGTTCACTTAATGCCAAACATACCTTTATTCAAACCATCAGCAAGTTGCGGATGTGTTCCTTGAACTTTCAATAAGCTGTTGTGATATTTGAGTAACTAACGCGAATAATTTACTTGATTGAAAATAAAAAGAGATTGCTCAATTTAGGAATGATATATTTAAACAATGAAAAATCTCCAGTTCGAATGCTTCTTTCAAACATTTGGTAATAATTAATAAAGTTAATGTACATTATGTAAAATTGAAATATTTTGCCTAAGTTTCCGTTAAAGTTTTTTTCTGTGTAGTATTTTTATTTAGATACTAGCCGGATCGAACAAAATATTATCAAATATTTATTGGATTACCAAAATATCAACCGTAGCGGAAAGTTTATGAACGAAAAAGAGATTACTTAATTGGCCGTACTCCGGGATTTAAAATTGTATGTTAAGTTATTTTTGGTTTTTCAATGCAAATTCTCATAGAAAGCAGGGAAATAACATAACATAGATTTATGATTTAGTAATAAGCAATAAGCAAATGTTGACAATACCGTAGACAATAGTTTTCCACGTAGACATGTAGACAATATGTAGATAATTATTTTTGTTGTTATTTTTTCGATAATATAAAGCACGGAGGCCTGAAAACAAAGATATCTTAGGGAAACGAATACAACATCGTAGCCTGGAGATTTATTAGCTGCAAGTTAATTTTTAACAATAAAATTGAAAACGGCGCAATGAATTTGTCAACAGATGGAATAATCAAAATCGAATTCAAAATCATATTCAAATTGTCAGCTAAAGCTATTTTCTGGATAACATACTGTTATACTGTATTAAAATTATTGCAAAACTTTATTGGATTACATAAAGTCAATTGGAGTCTCGAGTCATAGTAATTTCTTTCAAGGTCAGCTTTGATTATATTGATTACCAATTGCAATTTAAACGAACTGCTTTGTAATTAATTAATTATATTTCTTACGGTTAAGTTTTTTGCAAAGAAAGTTGTTTTCTTCGGGAGCGGCTCGAAATCTTGTTTTCCAAACTTTTGTTTTTTATTTATACTTATTTATTAAATATTAAATTCCCAAAAAAGCCCATCGGAGGGCTAAGCGGAAGGGGAGCGCAGCGACCTCCCGCGTGTTCTTGAGAGTTACCGAAGCCGTTAGCCTCCACAATTCTAAGTTAAATTAGGGGTTGGCCACGTATCACTAATACGTGTCATTAATAGATTCTATATAATCCGCTAGTACGTGCGGCACGCAGTGCGACATGTTTGCTGATCCCGGCTCCTACGTCCCCCCGAAGTAAATTCCCCATTTTGCAGAATTAATATTTTTGGTTATTTTCGTTTCGTAACCGAAATCTCCATTTTCCAGAATTTATAAAACAAAAGATTTTGGAAAACAAGGTTTCGTACCTAACCCCATTTCACTTAATTTCAAGAAAATGCCTTTATTCACTTGCGTTAAAAGTTCCTTAATAAAAACTTGTTTGACGCCAGAACAACCCAGTTACTCTATTTATTTATAAGGTTTTCACAACATTTCTCGCCTTAATAAGCTCATTCATTACTCATGTTAGACAGTTGAATAAATAAAAAACTTGCAGAAAATCACCATCAAAATCAAAATAACCCTTATCAGCCAGTCTTCAACACGTACACTCGGAATTGTCACAAAAGTGGTTTAGTTTTGTGAGTTTATCGGATTTGTAGTTTTCGTCCATAGCGAACATTTTTGTTTTGTCAAAATGTTAACCAGTCTATTTCTTATGCTGATCTGAATTATCTGGACTAATTTAGAAATGCGACTCTCTAATTCAGGTGGGTTCAGGTGGGTAATCGAGCTGTCGATGAGTAAACACCTATTAATAAAAACAATTATAAAAATAATTTTTTGTTTTTTTTTTTTTTTGGTTTTTATTATGAAACATAAACAAAGTAGTATAATTATTAAAACCAAAATATATTAAATATTATAATTAGATTGTTATAAAATCAGTTGCAATTAAGTGCGTTTACACAGGCGTTTGTCTAACTTAATGTTAGGCAATGTAGTGCCTAACTATTCAAAAGATTCTTTAAGGAGCCTTAAAAGAGGTTCTGAAATTTACACTATGGCCAAGCGACCAAGAAACACGTTCTCAAGAGTGGGATTAACAGAATATGCTGTACCGTTTAACAGCCGATTTAGTGCATTTTATTCCAATAAAATAAACAACAATGGAGATGCAGTTGAACCAACAAAACAAGTGCGACCGCAAAGCAAGGTCAACCAAAAAATACCACCTGTTATTACGAAATTAAATTCCAAAGAAATTAGTGACGTAATGAATAAAATAAAAGTTGATAATTATAATATTCAATTAATTAGTATTGGTTCAAAAGTAATCGCATATAAAACTAGTGATAGTGAAAGTTTTAACAAACACTTAAATGAAAATCAAATCGAGTTTTTCACTTACACCTCTGAGGAAAACAAAATCAACAAATTTGTGATTTACGGATTAGGGTCAATGGATACAAGTGAAATTATAGAAGCACTTAAAGCGAAGCAATTAAATCCTCTGAAGGTGGAAAGAATAGAACCAAAACATTTACGCTATTCAAATGGTGCAATTTACTTCGTCGTCACGTTTAAAAAGGGTGTCACAACGTTAAATCTGTTGAGACAAATTCAATTTATTGCACACACAAAATAAGATGGGGAGGTTATGAACCACCGCCCAATCGTTTAACTCAATGCAACCGTTGTTTTATGTACGGTCATGGTTCAAGCAACTGCAGAATGAAGGAAAAATGCAAATATTGTGTACATCCACATACAGATGACAAAGAATGCCCCCAAAAGAGAAATGAAACGAAACATGTACGTAGCAACTGTGCTGGTAATCACAATGCTAGTTCGATTGAGTGTCCATCAAGACAAACATATATTGATATAAAAAATTCAATAAAATCGCGAAATATTGTAACGTCGCATACTCGGAAGTCAACAGCTTATCCAAGTCTACCGTCAACAAGTAATGCAATTCCTGGGTTTGTACAGCAAGGTAAACAAACAGCTGATATTAATCATCAAAAGAGAAGTAGTTTAAATTATTCTAATGCTATTACTAATGGTAACTTATTTAGTACTAGTGAAACAATTTCTATTTTTAGGGAAGTTGTCAGTTCTTTAAGACAATGTCGAACAAAAGATGGACAGCTTGACGCTATATTTACGATTGCGCTTAAATATGTCGGGCTCCCTTAAAGAAACAAATATTTTAATTTGGAATGCCCAAGGCATTAAAAATAAAAAAATAGAATTAATAAAGTTTCTGCATGATCACGACATAGACGTAATGTTAATTTTGGAGACATTTTTGAAACACAACATAAATTTTTTTATGAAAGGTTACCATTTCCACAGAAAAGATCGTGAAAACCAAAGTAAAGGAGGTGTCGGTATACTAGTTAAGCGCACGCTACCTCACTCTGTATTATCTGATTCTAACCTAACATCAATCGAATATATAGGAATACCTTTAAAAATATCTGGAAACAGAGACGTGAAAATTCATTGCACTTATTGTCCAAATTCGAACCATCCCAATCTAAAACATGACTTAATTAAATTAGTGTACCAAAACAACCCATATGTAATTGGTGGTGATCTAAGCTGTAAGCATCAAATCTGGAATTGCCTCAGGTTCAACAAAGGTGGCCGATGCTTACGGAATTTATCAATAAATTACCCAAATTGCACATTATTAGCACCGGAAAATGCAACGCGATATAGCGCCAGCGGGACGGCAAACACTCTGAATATATTTATTTCCAACAATATTATTCCTGTTTATAATGTTACCACAAGAACCAAACTAAGCTCAGATCATTTTCCAGTCACATGCTCATTAAGTTTATCTGCAGAATAAATTCATTCGCCTCAGACCAAGTTTAATTATAAAGCATGTGATTGGATAGCTTACGGGGATTACATCGATTGTTGCTTGGAAAACTATAGCAGTGATTTTAGAGATCAGTAAGATATTAATTTAGCTATAGAATCTTTAAATAAATTTATATTGACAGCCCGTGAAATTAGTGTACCCAAGATCTTAAATACAAGATACGATAACCTTATACTTCCGGAAAAAGTACATTTTTTGATTCGTTATAGAAATACCTTACGTTGTCAATGGATACGAACCAGATGTTCTTTTATTAAAAATACCGTGAATTTTCTTAACAGGGTCATTCAGAATGAAATTTTTTATTTAACTAACCAAAAATGGCAAATTAAACTACAAAATCTAGCAAAAGGTTCAGAACCATATTGGAAAATTGTTAAAAAGGTAAAAAATTCAACTAGGCCTATACCTCCACTTAAAAAGGAAGACGGTTCAACTAGAATTCTGTACACGAATGATGAAAAATGCAATAAATTTCCAGAAACATTTTTGGAAGCGCATATAGGAACTATAAATGAACCAAATTCGAATTTATTTCAAATACCAAATGCTTGCCACGATATTGACAGTTTACAAATTAATGGAAATGCTGATATTATTCAAATATCCGAAGCTGAAATTTCACAGGCAATAAATGGATTAAAACCATATAAGGCACCAGAATGGATTCTATCATAAATATTTTGATAAAGAAACCCCCAGAGTCAGCAATTAAATGTATTCAAACTATTTTTTATAATTGCTTTAAACAAACTTATTTTCCCTTGACCTGGAAAATAGCAAAGATTACACCTATACCTAAACCTGGCAAAGACCATTCTTTTACTTCCAGTTATCGCCCCATAAGCTTACTAAGTTGCCTTAGTAAGGTATTTGAGCATCTTATAAAAAATCGAATGCAAAACTTTATAGAAGAAAATAATATACTGATAAATCAGCAATTCGGATTCAGAGCCCAGCATTCGACTGTTCATCAAGTCCATAGAATTACTAATTATATTAAAAGTCATCGGACGGCAGAGGGTGAATCAACTGGAACGATCCTTCTCTATGTGAAAAGAGCATTCGATACAGTGTGGACCAATTCTTTATTATTTAAACTTTTAAATTATAAATTCCCAATAGAAATACTAAAGATTCTAAAATCTTATTTTTCCAACCGTAAATTTTATGTTCAAATTATGAGTTCGAAATCATCCATGGTCTCAATTCCAGCTGGAGTTCCTCAAGGGGCGGTGCTTAGTCCCATTCTCTTTAATTTATTTATTAATGATATTCCATTATCTGAACAGTGTGAAATAGTAATATTTGCAGATGATACCGCAATCTACACTATAAATGAATTTGGACATGCTATTACCGAAAACCTCCAATCTTACGCTGACACACTCTCTGAGTACTATTACAAATGGGGTTAAAAGTAAATGACCCCAAAATTGATGCTATCTATTTTACCAGGTGTAGAGCACTACGTAAATTACCTAATCGTAACATCGTTGTACAAGGTGATCAATTAGAGTGGAAAAATTATGTAAAATATCAAGGCATATTTCTTGATAAACGGCTAACATTCAAAACTCTTATATCCGAAATTGACAGGAAATGCGACAAATTATTAAAAATATTACATCCCCTAATAAATCGCAAAGCAAAATTAAGTTGCAAAAACAAAATTTTAATTTACAAGTGTTGTATTCTGAATGCAATTCTATATGGAATACCACTATGGTGGTCAACCGCTAAGTGCCACAGAAATAAATTACAAACTATTCAGAACAAATTTTTAAAAATTATTAAAAAATTGCCGCGGCGTTTCTCAACTAGAAGGCTTTATCTTTTGTCCGACATGCTTTATGTCGAAGAATACGCGGACAACTGTCTAAGTAGATATGTTAACAAATTAAATCTTGTAGAAAATTCTATTGTAAATACATTAAATATTAGCACGTAAGATAATAATAATAAAAAAAAAAAAAAAAAAAAAAAAAACTAGGTTAAGGAAAATTAGGTTAAGGAGCTTGATGTAACGTTTTTTTTTGTATATAAAATGTGTTTAAATTCATTTATAATTGAAATGAATAATTAATGTTATCTGATGTAAAGTTATCTTATGAATAAATAATCTCAGAATGTTATAATTTATTAAAGTTAAACAATTATGTACTATATCTTCTTAATACCTATAATAAAAAGTTTACTTACTTACCTCTCTAAATCAGATACAATTCTAGGGTAAGGAACAAAACTTTTGTTGAAAGCTATAACAAAACGAGTTACCTAGTTTTAGGGTTTTAAAAACGTCCTGAGGAATTCCCAAACCTCTTAGATCTAAGATCCATTTCTCTTCATTAACAAGTTGATGTCCCATAGCTCTATAGAAGGTTCTTTTTCCCGCAGCAGTGAAAGGTTGCGTTGGTGAAAAAGCCTCTGGACTTATCAATTTTGAAAATTTGCTCAAGTGGATTTGTTAAAAATATGTCTTGATCGTTGATCAAAAGATAGATTATCTTGTATATCTCGGAAATTTTTTGTCGATAGTTTTGAATACGTTTTTTATAAGTCGTCGATTAGCCGGAAAAACGTATCATTTTCTGCACCATAGCAAAAAGAACTTCTTATTTATGGTTTTTGTTAGCGCGCCAATACTTTTCGCAAACAATTTCATAGTAGCTGTACTTAAATCTCTCTTTCTCTCTCTCTCTCTCTCTCGCTCAATTTCTCTTTCTCTCTCTCTCTCTCTCTCTCTCTCTCTCTCTCTCTCTCTCTCTCTCTCTCTCTCTCTCTCTCTCTCTCTCTCTCTCTAACTCGCTGTATATAATCTCTGTTTCCAAAGTCTCTACTCTATTGCTGGACAGAGTATTTTTTAAGTGGTAATCCCATTTTCACCATTTATAATTTCTAATGTTGATTTTTGTACTTCCAATGTTTTTTAGGGTAAAATTTCCTAAAATGCGGCTATCAAGTAATTGCAGTTATCGAGTGTTGTAGTAAGCGAGTTGGTTCTGTAATTTCCATCCTACACCCATATAGAACAGCTTAAAAATATATTATCGTATGATATATTCTCGTTTATTTCTATTCATAAAGGCTACAATGGCGACAGAGGATAATTTCTTAAACAATTATTGTAATGAAATTACCGTAATAAATCAAAACTTTTACTCATTTTGTTTCTCGGAATTGTCGACGCATTGTCTAAATTCCCTACATTGCCGACGTCACTTTTTAATTGTCTACATACATTGCCTACACGAGTAAGCAATGATTAATTATTGGCTGACTTAATTACTGACCACAGTGCTTCGTTGTTAATGTTAATTACTAATTGATTTGTAGGAGGTTCTGTCTCAGGAAGTAAATATTGAATGTGACCTTGGGAGACAGAACTGATATGCCATTAGAATCTGGTAATTGAGGTCTTTGTTTGTAAAAATGTTTCCCTCAAATTCTTCATTGTCTTTACCTTCTTATTTAAATTGTAGTAGAAGTTGGTGTAAAAACTCTCTCGATGAGGCATAGATTTGCAGATAAGCTCGCGTATTGTTATTGACGCTTCTTAAGGCGGATTTTACGAATGTTACCGTTATCAATAATATTCGTACATTTCATCGTACCATTAGACTATCCTAGTACTATACAACCATACTATAATACAGTCATACCAATATACCAACAAACCACCAGAACCATCATGTGGTCGTAACATCGTACCAACATACCATTTTACAACCATACCATCATACCATTGTACCATCACACCGTGACTCACTGTCACACAATCAAACCATCATTCCATCTTACCATCAAACCGTCATACCATTACACCATTATACCATTATACCATCGTACATTATGACCATAACCATCACAATCATAACCATCATCATCATCACCATCCCCATTACCGTTTGAGTTTTAACCGGCACCATCAACATCACTACCCTACAAAAAGGCGATAGAGGTGTGAGATATTAACAGTGACCGTCCTTAGGTCTTAAGAAATAACTGTGTGTCTATTCCCAAATTTTTCGCTCAACGGCCAATGAAAGTTTATATATTTAGTCGTTCCACCAGAGTTTTCATCCATTTATTTCAAAATGTACAGCAAGAGGTGAAATAATAGTAAAAATTAACAGTATTAACAATGTTTATAAAAATTAATTAAAAAACAAGGTATTGCCCATCAACCAAGCCACTCCAAAAATTTTGACTTAAATAATTTTGCCGATTCTAACCACTTACAACCAACCTACAACAATTTTTGGCCGAAAATAGGCGGAAGTTAGAGACAAACGCGAAATTCGTAAAAAATATATAAACTTTATCATAAAAAGGCTAGAGTAGGCAGAATTATTATCGGATTTCCTACTACCAAAAAAAAAAACTAGTCAAGTATTGCAATATCACGGAGAACATTCATATGTTCCTGAAACATACCGAATCAAACTATGTCACCGTAAATAAAATGAGGAAGAAGTTAAGACGAAAACATTTTTTTTCCTAAACTGACCATCAGAAAATTCTACTACTTTATACAAACAACTAAGCATGCCAAAGGCCCCCTTACTAATAGTAGGCCAAATTAGACTTTTATTAATAACTAAGCCTGAATCCCTAACAGTATTTGAATATTTAATTAGCGAACCCTGCAGAAAAATACTAGGAAAGGATTAGGTATCTAACGGGCCAAACAAGCCTATTAGAGACCAACCAACTAACGATATTACTTAAGTCTTCATTTAGCAGAGAAATATTTTTAACAATAAAATTCTGATCTACATGAATATTTCTGTAAATGTCAATCATTAATATACTTACAAAATAATAGAGGACCCAGCACTGAACCATGAGGGACGCCGGAAATTACAGGAAGGAAATCAGGCAATGAAATGTCGAAAAAAACTGCCTAAGAACATTTAGAAAGATAGTTAAAAATCAATTTGGCAGCGGAAACCGAAAATCTAAACTGAGATAAAAGTTTATTAAAACGAAATCTGTGATTAGTAGAATCAAAGACCTTAGAAAAATCTAACAAATTTAAACAAATCAATTCCTTATTACTGATATTACGCCCAATATCATCACATACATTTAATAATGGAGTAGAAGTGCTATGAAATTTTCCAAAGCCAGATTGGAAGAACTATTGCTATTTAGATGCGATTGAATTTGATTTTTAACAACTATCTCGAAAGATTTAGAGAGAGAGAAAGAGAGAGAGAAAGAACTTAAAATACTAATTGTTGCAAAATTCGATAGTTCTGAACGATTACTGGTGCTAGCTTCCACTTATCTTGATAGGAAGAGGACGTGAAAATAAAATTGAATTTTAAATTAACATTATCCAGACCAGAAGATTCCGATTTAACCTTCAAAATTCGAGGCGTTAGAGAACAAATTGGATGGTACTAATGCCTTAGTTAAAACTAGAGCAAAAGTAACTATTGATGTCATTGGGTTTGAAAACCCCACTAGAACTACTCTTTCATTTGCATTGGCCTAAATTACGAACATTACAACAAAAAATCTTAGGAGGAAGGAACGAGTTAGCCAAACAACTCTTTTACGAGCCTGCTTATAATCTAAATGAGACTGACTATTAGGATAACTTTTTCATAAACGATATTTACTAACTCTAATATTTATGGTATTTGAAATTTCTACCTAGTTCAACGCAACTATCAGTAATATACAAGTTGAAAAATTCTGTTTGACTAGTTGCAGAACTAAGGCAGAAAATATCCTCCCATAACGAACCGGGTTACAAACTAAGTAAAGTCGGAATTATCTATACTACTTTCTAGTTTTTGGAGGGTTAAAGACGGTACCGAATAATATTTTTCTGAAATGAAAGAAGGTATGGTAACTAATCTAGCCTTAATGTGATCACCTACAAACATACATAAACCACCCAAATTAAGGGGAGGTACGGCTCTATCTTTGTGAACTAAGGATATTTGGGTTTAAAAACGTCTCAAAGGAATAAACTATGTCGATAGAAGCACGTTTAAACTGGCTACATTTAATAATAACCTATCGACTAACATATAGATTTTAGGACTATATTGGAATTGTTAAAACACATGATTAAAATCAAAATCAAAATTTAAGCCTAAATACCATGTGGCCGTGATTGATGTGCAATACTTACAAATAACGGTAAGAAACGCATCATTCAGCTCCAAAATGAACGTCAATTACTGGAAATCTAAAACGAGAAGAAACAAAATACGACCCAAAGAAACAAATCCCAAGTAAAAGTAAACAAATGAACAATATTTAACCGAACCTGAACAATCATTTTTTTTTTTAAACTATTTCACTCTACACTTTTGTTACTTTTATTTATACTTTTATAGTATAAATTGGTCTCCAACCATTTAATATTCGATCGAATCACTAATTTTCCAACCCAACGACGAGCTCAACAACTTTTTATTGCATTTGAAATGTAAATTTAATGTATATAAAGGTAAATGAAATCATAAACACAATAAAAAAAAAAAATTCCACCACCGTGTATAGTTTATACTGTAGTGGTTTCTAAAGCAAAGTATTTTTCCGTTTCCTTAATTTTCAATTATTTTCAAATTTTAAAGCTAATTTTCCATTTTCTTGCTTTTACAGGTATGCTTTCCATAAATATAATTTTGCCAAAAAGTTCAAAATGAAATAAGATAATGTTTTCATATTCTCTTGCTTTCCGAAAAGAATTTTCATCTTTTATGTATAATTCACGAAGAAAAAGTGTTGTTGCTTTGCCGCACAGTGTATATTATATACGATTCATATTATAACGATACTGTTGTTGGTGTATTTTTGGGAAATTATTACGTAGTGATAATTTTAGAATCCAGAAAGGAAGTATGAATAAAAATAAGATGAAAATGGGCAATGAAACAAACGGAAAATGAGAAACGGAAAATCGATATTTTCTGGTTTTTTGGGAATTGTTGAGGTTTAGAGCACGGTAAAAAGAAATTTTTTTTATTGTTGTTCTATTGTTGAACAATAAAATTTAATGGTATTTTATGCCCTTCATACATACACCTACACACAAGAAACGATTTCTTTTCATCAAAGAACCTGGTACACATGGGAAATCAAAATAATTGCCGAATATAAAATCAATAGTACGTTTATATGTTTGTTATGCATATTAATGATGCGATACTCAATGTTCGTATATAAAATGTAGCTATGTACTTACTCTCATATCTTGTTGACCAATTATCTATTATATTTGTCTAGTCTAATGGACATCAATCACAATATTATAACGAAGCATAAATATATTTAAAAGTATTTGCGTCAATATTTTATGGCAACCGAAGAGTAAACCAAAATATAAAAAAAATCATCCATCAATCATAACTAATGTACAGTGAAAATAGGAAAATTTGATAAAATTTCCAATATATTATATAGGGAAAAAGGTTTTTCTAGGAATGTTACATTTTTATGTAACCACACTTTATGAAATAAGAAACTGTTAAAGTATTAAATTACGAGCTTTATGGGGTTATTTGAAAATTATATAGGCTTTTGTTGTTGCTATATACTATATATCGAATAACAACAAATAATTTATTCGAATGGATGGATGGACAAAAGCCTATATTTTTTACAATAAGGGAGTGGTTAATATAGGATCATACTACATATATGTATATATACTCAAGTGTATATAATTTTCAAAATTTACTAACTTAGTTATTTCCAACACAATAATTATATGTGTCCCACATTTAAACAAAAACAACAAATATTGTGTTATATAAAATATTATCTCAATAATATTTTCATATATAATCCCAGATAAGCCCCAAATAATATTTAACTTCATTAATTGGAAACAGGATATACATAAATAAGTACTGTATACATACCTACTCGTATACATACATATGTATGTACAAGCTCAGAAATCCCTAAAATACTATGATCGATAAAATTAAAAAATTAAACCAATTGAAATTTATTACTACACATACAACAACTGTGCTGTTACTGAACAATATGATTAAAAAATATTGAAACGTTATTAGTCACTGGAGGGAAAATCCCTAATTTGGGCCAAACAAAAATTAACAATTAAAGCGCACTTTATATCTCTTTGTTAAAAGTATTTAGATTTAGGATAATTTGGTAATATGTTGTGTTCGTCCCGTTGTTTTTTTTAATGAATTTAGTCGGGGAAAACCAATACAAAGTTTTTTTTTGTTTTTCTCAGAAAAGTTCAAAATCAGATCGTTATATTATATGCTATCAACTTTTAATTTATTTTATTTTTATTTTTATGTCGTCTAGATCTGTCGAAAAAAAATCTATTAAATTAAAAAGTTTTTTTTGCGGGAAAGGGGGAGGGCGTATTGCTCGTTTTCGTCTAATTTTTTTTTTTTTTTTGCTGTTTTGTGCTGCTGCTGCTGCTCTCTTAAATAATCAAGTTAAAGTCTGCGAAAATAAAAAAAGGAAAACTAAAAAAAAATGAAATGAAGATAAATTATGTCAATTCCGATAATTTTGTTTTTTTTTTGTTTTTTTTTTGTATTATTAAAGATTTTAATTTTCCTTGATTGCAATTTATTAGTTGACTTACGATTGGTTTATTATGTTGTCACAATAAATTCGAGATATTTTGGTTTAAATGGATTTATGTTTATAGTTGTTGTCTGGGAATCAAAATGTGTTTGATAAACAAAAAATTAACTTAAAAAATAATTAAATCGAGATGTCGCAAAACTTTCGGTTTAACCCTTTTTTTTTTTTACTAATGTCAACAATCTTTTGCTTGGGTTAGTTTCAACAAAAAAAAAATAAATAAATAACAGGAAAAACAAATATTTTTAAAAAGTTTGTCGTAATAAGCTTTCGCCATCGGAACATGATATTTAAACTTTTTACTCTTTAGCGGCTAGTCATTTTTGTTTAATTTAACCATCAACTTTTTCATTCAGCGAATCATAACAAATCGGCCATCAGCATTCTGCTATTCTTCCATATTTATATCGTTTTCTTTACGCTGCAGATTCTGTTGTACTTTCTTTTGTTGTTCTTAATATTTATTGAACAGTAATACTGATGTGTTCTATTCTACGATGTGTTCTAAATTGCCCATCAGTTGCTGCAACGTAAATACTCGTTGTCTTCGACATTCTACATATGTCTTGATGTATCGTCGTATAAGTACCGAATATGATTTTCGTTAATTATTCTTTCGCTCACAATATGTTTTGTAGGTAATATCATTGGATGCTTGATATTGAATGAAGCTTCTAATTTATCTAACCTCCCTCCGACTCTTAGGATGCTCTCGTTATCAATAAAAGGGGATAGAGAAATGATTCGACTTTTAGTATCAATTTTTTTGTTTTGATTTAACGCCAGAAGTTCATTTTGAAATTCTTCTGACTGTGCCCATTTCACACATAATTTCTCCGCTTTCCCAAGTAGCACAACTGCGTCTTTGTTTCGATATATTATTTTAATTCGTTTGATTTTTAAGAAAGAGTCAATTCTTGTGAACACCTCTTCTAGCACTTGGTTTGACTTCTCTTCGACATGAGACACCAATGAGACATTACGTTTTTCTAACTTGATCTGCTCAATGTTCATTTTATTTGGCCATTCTTGTTTCGGTTTGGCCAACCATCGTGGCCCGTTCCACCACTGGCTGCAATCTAAGAGTTGCTTTTGAGTCACACCTCGAGACGCGAGGTCCGCTGGATTTTCTTTTTTATGTGACATGGCTCCATCGCACGTATGGAATGGTCTCTCAGATTTCTGATGTTCTGTTTCCAATAAAACATTTCCGTCGTCGTGGAACGTCTGATAACCAGGATAACACGATTCGCAAATCACTCCATGCGTAGTACTCCGCGTTGTTGACTTCTAACGCCCGTTCTGTCCGCACCGCATAGCTCCAACCTTGGCATTGATACTTGTTTTAATGGTGCTACTTTGGTGTTTGACATAACAATTCGGGTGTTTACAAAGCCATTGCTGTCAGTTGTACGTAGATAAACCACTGCTGCATATGCATGCTCAGATGCGTCACAAAACCCGTGAATTTGAATGTTAGTCGTTGAGTTAGCCAGGGAGTGGATCATCCCAACCTAATTTTTGTACCCATTATTATTATTATTATTTACTGGAGGGCCATGTGGGCGATAAGCCACCTCGCACCGCGACCTAAAAGATCTATTGTGCTGGACCCTACTTAATTATCCGTCCAGTCAATATCCAGGCTCTTAATGAACCTGACAATACTACTGGCCGGTACAAGATACATACTATCTGGGCTCATGGTTCTCCCTCCTAGATGTTGCAGTCTTTGCTGGAAAATAGCTGGGCAATGGCACAGAACATGTTCCGCTGATTCCGCTTCCAGACCGCAGAAGCGGCATCCATCTGTCGTACTTAGGCCCATCTTCTTAAGGTGATACCTTAAGGGGACATGACCTGTGAGAAAGCCAGTAAGCAGCCTCAACTCAGGTTTCCTAAGTTCAAGACACTCCTTAACCCTGACAGACGAAGTTGATATAAATTTCTTCGCCTGCCGTAAACCTGGAATTCTGCGCCAGTAGGAGGACTTTTGAATATCCTCCCAGCGTTTTACCGCTGCTCTAAGGTGTCCCTTAGTGACACCGCAGAAGGGTTCTGGTCCAATAAATGGAGAGGCAGAACCCTCACGGGCGAGGCCATCAGCTGCCTCGTTTCCTTCGATTCCAGTATGACGTGGCACCCACATAAGTGTTACCTTATTTGAGCCTGCCAGATGTTTAATAACCTTCAGACAATCCCACACCAGCCTTGACTCAACGGTACAAGACCTAAGAGCTTTTAAGGCTGATTGGCTGTCTGATACAATATAAATCTTTGCATCGTTTAGGCCTTTTGCTATGCCTATCCTAGCGCAAAGTTCTATAGCATGTACTTCTGCTTGAAAAACGGTAGCATTGGTACCCAAGGACTTCGAGAGGATAGTGCCACTCCGGTGTATTCCTATCCCCGCCCCATCTTCGGTTTTTGATCCATCTGTAAACCATACAATGGACCCTAGCTCAAATGATGGTCCACCTGCCCTCCACACATCCCGGTCAGTTAACCTAACACAGAATGGTTTGTGGAAGTCCAGTTTAGCTGGCATACAGTCGGAAGGCATTCCTATGGTAGGGTCTGTCTGAAATTCCTTAAGGATTTCCAGATGACCCACCATATTGCCTGGTTTGATATTTCCCTCCGCCTGCATTTTCAGGGCCATAATTGCAGCATCCTTTTTAATATGTAGGTGTAACGGTGTCAGTCCTAGAAGTGTCTCCACCCCGCCGTTGGACATGACTTTATTGAGCCCGTAACACCGATGCAGGCTACACGCTGAACCCTATTCAATAACGTTTGCGTTGTCTTCTGCTCAGTTTTAGGCCACCATACAACCGATGCATAGGTGACCATAGGTCTAATGATTGTAAGAAATGATTAGTAGATCATTTTTGGTTGTAGTCCCCAAGTACGCCCATAGAGTCTTTGACAGGCCCAGAGAGCCTTGATGGCTCTATTTTGAACTTTCAACAAATGTTAGTTCCAGTTCAGTCTTTGATCTAGGGTAACACCTAGATATTTAACCTCGCTGGAAAAAGGCACATTAGTACCGTTTAACGAGGGAGCTGTAAGCGCAAGCTTTTTCCTCCTCGTAAAAGGAACAATGACAGTTTTGCTTGGATTGACACTGAGTCCTTCCTGGTAACATCACTGCCATATTATATTGAGTGCATTTTGCATGCGATCAGAAATGACCTCATCAAACTTGCCTCTGATTATGATAGCCACATCATCCGCATAGCCCTGGACATCAAACCCATGGCTACTCAGAAGGACCAGTAGTCCGTCAATAACCAATGACCACAAAAGAGGAGATAGTACGCCTCCTTTGGGACAGCCCTTTACGGCCTTGATGGTTACTGATTCGCCACCTAGTCTGGCAGTAATCTCACGATGTTCCAGCATGGAACGGATCCACCTAATTGTAGAAAGTGGAACCCTTTTCCCATTGCTGCCCTCCCTATAGATCCATAGGAGGTATTATCAAACTCCCCCTCAAAGTCCACGAAAGCACAAAGGGCAATTTCTTTATATGTCACTGCTTTTTTAATCCTCGTGACTAGACCGCTAAGGGCCATAACCGTGGATTTACCAGTTTGATACGCAAACTGGTCCCGATGCAGCGGATTCTTTCCAAGGGACCTCACTTCTTATTTGATAGTCCAGGATTTTTTCCATCGTCTTCAAAAGAAACGATGTGAGGCTAATTGGCCGATATACCATGGCCTGCGTGTCTGGACGACATCCGCCCTTTGGTATAAAGACCACATTTACTTTCCTCCACAGTTTCGGAATATAGTTAAAAGCTTAACTTGCCCGAAACATCTGAATCAAGCTGGGGAGTATTTCCTCAATACCTTTTTGAAGCAAAGCTGGTAAGATACAATTTCCTCCAGCGGATTTGAAAGATTTGAAAGACCCAATAGCCCATCGCACATTGCTGGGTGTAAAAACTTTCCCAGAGAGACTCCAGATCCTACTGTGAGGCGCATAGGCCACCTCACTTGAAGGATCATGCGAGTCCTCTTGGGCTCCTACCACTACTGAATCCGGAAAGTGGGTCTCTAACAGTACCTCTAAGGTTTCCTTCCGGTTTTCAGTGAACCCCCCATCTTGCTTCTGGAGAAGTCCTAAACCATTTGAATGATCCCTGGAAAGGACTTTCTGGAGACGAACTGTAGAGGGCAATTCATTGATTCCCTCACAGAAATTCCTCCAGGTAGCCCTTTTGGATCTCCTCAGTTCGAAATTATATTCCGTTAAGGCCATCTTATACTCGCCCCATTCACCGGTGCGTTTAGCCTTGTTGAATAATCTTCTCGATTTTTTCCTCCGTTTACCCAGCGTCCCGTTCCACCAAGGGACCATCTTTGTGGACTCTCTTCGCTTAACTGGGCAGCTGTTCTCGTAAGCCAAGTGTATAGAATTATGCAGCTGGTTTGAACAGATCTCCAAACCCTTAGGAGACTCTATGTTCCCCACAACCGAGAGAATTTCTGATTCGAGTGAGACTCTATAAGAGTCTCAGTCGGTCAATTTTGGAATTCTGATTACCTGCCGCTGCATGGTCTCAGCCGCCAAATCGAATCTGATGTGCAAGTGATCCGATAATGAGGCCTTTTCAGACACATGCCAGTTTTTGACCAAGTCGTTGAAATGCGGACTAGCAAGTGTCAAATCTAGGACCTCTTGCCTAATCGCATTTATAAAAGTAGGTTTCCTGCCCCTATTGACAATGTCTACATTATTTGAGATCAGAAATTCAAAAAGGTACTCACCCCTGTTATTGATGTCCGTGCTATCCCACACCGTGTGGTGGGCGTTTGCATCGCATCCTATCAGGTAGGCCAGCCCATTGCGTTTGCAATGAGCTATGAGCCGCCTAACGTCAAGTGGCGGTATTAACTCTGAGTCTCCAGGAAAATAGGCGGAGGCCATTATAGCCTCCTGTTTGCCTCTTTCACCCAGAACCTCCACCATTACTGGAACCAAGTCCCTGGAGATGAACTCTGAAATGGGAATAAAATTAATTTGCGAACTGGCCAACACAGCCGCTTTTGAACTCTGAGTTCCGTTATGATAAATTAACTTACCCACTTGATTTGGTATACCTCTAATCTGGTTACCCATCACCCATGGCTCCTGGATTAGAGCCATGCCAATGTTTTGGCAGATAAACCTACGACAAAGGACGTCCGAAGACGCTTTTGCATAATGCAGGTTTATCTGCAGGCAGGCGATGTGTGTCTTCAATTTACCGAAGGCCACTTCTGAAGGCCCTGCTCAGCCTCCTTTTCAGCACCGCCACCACCCGCATGCTTTTTTTGTCCGGCCGATGGCTGACCAGTGTCCTCCATCGCCGTTCTGCTAACCCCCGCTGCCTGAGAGCCTCCAGGCCTAACCAGTGGCTTGCACGGGGAGCCCTTGTGAGGCCTTCCCCCGCGGAACCCCTGACGCCTTCCTCTCCCTTTCCCGCCTTCTCTTCACCTGTCTCCTGGAGAAGGCGGTCACCCCGTTGGTCTTAGCTACAGGTGCCGCTACCGTAGCTTCTACAGGCTTCACCACTTGGGTCCCGCCGACAGAAGCCGGTTTAGCTCCACTCTGACCACCCTTGGGATGCAATTGTACAGTCCCAAACTTATATAGTTGACCTTAAAGCCAACCCGCTTGAGCTTCTCAACTGAAGAGTGGTCCATAGAGAACGTGGAAAAGGCCGAAGAGCCTTTCGCCTCTCTCCTGATCACTCTTCAGTTAATCGCCTGCATGCCCTCATTTTGGCTTTTTATAAAGCCAAAAAGCTTCTCCGTGGGCAATTCAGCACTATTTGGGAAGGTGCCGAACACAATCCTGGCTCGAGGCAGGTTTTCCGCCTCGGCCACGATCAGCTGCGCACCCTCCCATGGCTTGATACTGCCTATGGCCTCCTTGAGCCACTGAACAGTGGCCCGGTCAGCACAGGTTAGTACCAGCCAACCAGGCCGAAGCTGACTGCCAAGGAAATTAGGTTGAAGCTCCTTGGCCTCTTGCTCTAGCACCTTATCTAAGATGCCCTCCTGGACAGCCTTAAGCTGCTCTCCAGTGAGGACAACCTCTGGAAAACCAGTGGGCAAGATCCCAACGATCTCCGACTCCGCTGCCTGCCTCAAGGTAAGTCCAGACCGGACCGCAGAACCCGAGACCGTCGGGACAGATTCTTCTCCCCTGGCCTTTTTTTGTGCCGGTGCAGTACCCTCATCCGAGCAGATCCTCTTTGATGGTGGGGCCTCTGCGGGAGCACAAGACTCCCTTTGTGGCCGCATCGTCAGAAGTCTTGTCTCGCTTCCGGGCGGTTTGCCCTCAGCAAGAAGCCTCTTGTACCGCTTTTTCGCGGCCCAACATATTTTCACGCGAGGAGCCGCGAAAGGTTTGTCAGTGATGATGACAGTTCCTTTCGAGTCCTTCCCGACGACTTTGCTCCCCCTGCTTTCACAGAGGCGATACCCCTACTTACGGGGGCCGAGTTCTCATCTACTGAGATGTCCATGTCGGAGTTGAGAACTAATTTCTGAAGCCCCGAACGGAGCTCCCCATCCGATGGACCACTCATCGAGAATCCCACAGCGGAAGGAGGGCCGAGGTCCTCGAACACCACCACGGAACTATCGCTGGTGCATGACGCTTTAGGAGCGTCATCATCCTTATTATTTTTAACTTGTTTAAACATTTTGTTCCCACGAGTTGCTGGGAAAAGAAAGTCGCCTTTGGGATATCCAGCTTTACCACAGGAAGGCTAAATAAAACTGGTGGGCGCCTGGTATCCAGAGTCCGCATACTTTGGACTGATTAACCTATCAGCCATTCATCCATCGGCATATGCTGTTCCACCTTAGATTAGGGTTTCTTATCAAGGATTTCTCCTTTAGCGCCGTACTTTAGCCTGTGCCAAATAGTCAGAAGTACCAAAGGGCCTTAGTTACCAGTGATTGCCACGAGGAGGCAGTACGTACACCTGCGAATTGTGACCAGGTTACCCCTTCCACAATTGTACCCATCACGCCAGCTGCCTAATGACAAGACCAGTACAGCTCGCGTAATGTGCACCCTACCGAAAGGTTACGGAGCTGGTAGATTACTCTACTCAACTTTGATCCCCCCCTCCAGTAGACGCTAAATCACCATACCATTTTGTAGCCATAGTTTCTGTAGAATTATCTTAAAAACGGCTATAGCAGGTGAAAGCCAACATAATGGATCAAAAATCCGAGCAATCTGTGAAAGCATTTCGCGCTTTTTTGATACCCTTTGGTCTCCGAGTTGTATCTTATACGAAAACGTATCTTTGGTCGGATTCCACTGCAATCCTAAAGTTTTGACTGTATGAGAGCCATCATCAATGCATAAATTGGTTCTTTCTCGGAACTTGTTTGGTATGGTGCTTAATACATCTGGTGAATTTGCCTTGCATTTGCGGGGATTTAATCCACCTGTAGCCAGCATCTTTGATAATTCCTGGATAGCCCTTTGTGCTTCGTCGGTTGAATCAGCACCTGACAAGCTGTCGTCCACGTAAAAGTCTCTTTTTGCTATGCGATATCCTACTGGGTATGTTAACTTATTGTCTTCAGCGATTTGGTGCAATGTGCGGACAGCTAAAAATGATGCGCAAGGTGTACCATAAGTAAATGTATTCAGTCTAAAACATCTCATAGGCTCAGCAGAGTTTCCACAGGATTCTTTGATAATCTAGATCCTGGTGGTGTACTTCGACCTGCCGGTACATCTTCTCCACATCGGACGAGAAAGCAATAGTATGTCTTCTGAACATCATTAGAATAGACACTAAGTCCTTCTGTATGGTGGGACCCACTAATAGTCTGTCGTTTAACGATATGCCGGATGCTGATTTGCATGATCCGTCAAACACGACTCGTAGTTTTGTGGTTGTGCTGTCGCCTTTGACAATAGCATGATGTGGCAAATAGAAACTCTTGGTCTCGTGGAATTCTGGCTCAGCAGACTTTATCTGGTGCATGTGACCCAAACTCAAATATTCATTCATGAAGCTTCTATATTGTTCATGGAATGCTGGATACTTGGCGAATTTGCGCTCCATAGCAACTAAACGACTG
Source organism: Tipula vernalis (assembly GCA_958295665.1). Classification (NCBI taxonomy): domain Eukaryota; kingdom Metazoa; phylum Arthropoda; class Insecta; order Diptera; family Tipulidae; genus Tipula; species Tipula vernalis. Next base: position 163,802,429 of record OY282558.1, read on the forward strand.
ATTGCTGCTGATTGTGAGTGTCCTAAACTTACCGAATCATTTTTAAAAGGTAGTCTGACAACGTACCTGCCATCGGAGTTCCGTGTGTGGGTTGCCGTGAAATGACTTTCACAAGTTGCTTCTGATTCGGATATAGTTGATGCTGTTGGAACTTCTTCCAATGTCCAGAATCTTTCTAATAATTTGGGTATGTCCTCTTCTTCGATGGTGGTTGTAAATTACTTTGAGTTAACAGTGCCTTCATACGCTGTTCCAGATACAATCCATCCAAATTTGGTCGACTGAGCAACAATTCGATTTTTGATAGTAAATCTGTCGGCCATGAGTAATTCGAAAAATATGTCTGCGCCGATCGGAATGTCAATTTTGCTGGGCATACAATATGCTGGATGAGTGCTTCGACTTCTATGCGCTCGATGGCCTTAAACCTTGATTTCAGCGTTATTTTTACTATTCCCTTTGATGTTTCAGCCCTTGTTTCCGATATGCCTGAAACAGTAATACTTGCGAATGAACGTGGAAGATGCAATTTTTAGACGACAGTTTCGCTGATAAATGTCGATTGGGATCCTGAATCTAATAAGGCACGGACCACATGATGGTTCCCTGCCGAATCCATGACATGTACTAGATCAGTTGGCAGTAGAGCTAACCGAGCGGTGCGAGTGGTGTATGCATGCGTTTCAACGTGTTGTGGTTCTGCTGTGGTAGGTCCGGTTCGAGCGACAGAACTGATTGGTGATGGCGCTGATGTGATAGATTCTAATTCTTTATGAAGTATTGTACTATGCTTTGCATTACATATCCGACATGAATACTGTACCGAACACGTACTTACTGCATGACCTGCTCTAAGGCAATTGTAACACACTCCCGATATATTAACTATGCGTCGACGGTTCTCAATTGACATTTGCTTGAACTTGATGCATTTCCATAAATGATGTTGCCGACTCAACATGGACACTTTTCCACTTTTCGATTGTTCAAGAATTCTAAAAATGCTTCTAACTGTGTAAATTCTTGATCTGAGCTTTCATTTGCCCAAGCAATTCGAGTCTCTTCATCTACCTTGTTTAAAAGAATTCTAATGAGCCAAGGATCTCTTCTCTCAGCATCAAGCCCCAATGCCTTTATACCTCTGATGATTTCATCCGACGTATCACTAATTTGCCGTAATACTTGAGGAGACCCATTGGTGGCGCCGGGTTGATCGAAGAATCGGTCAATGTGGGAATTCAATTTGTCCCACGCTTCCGTATAATTGGCGTCGGTTACTAAGAAATTGCGAATAATGTTAAGTGGCGGACTCCTAAGCGACCCTTTCCAAATTTGGAACTTGTGAACCTGATAAATGGTGTCCACATTATGCACATATGTATAAGCCATAGAAAGAGGGCCAGGCGTCATATTGCCCTGCCGATGATTGAACTATTGACTGTTCATGTATTGTTTGCGTCCGGTCAACCAAGTTTTCCAGAAATACGCGCTCTTGATCTAATAATTGATCAAACGAAATATTGGTGGGCTGAGGAATTTCTTCTGGTTTCCGTTTGCGAAATAAGTCTAAAAGTTTTAATTTTGTCTCAAAAAATTTAGTCTCAAATTCTTCCTGTTTTAGTTCTACGTTTGAGTTTGGACTATTAGCAAGTATAACCGCTACTTGGGTCTCGTACTCTTGGAACTCCTTCCATAACTCTTCGAGCTTATTTAGTCTAACCTCAATGTCGAGATATGTGGTATCTTCTGTAACTGTTAACGCAAATTTTTTTATTAAGGTTAAAGAGGCCATCACGCGACCACGTGACTGAACAGCCGCCATATTTTTGCGACTTTATAACCACAGAAATAAAGAAAAATTGGTATTTATACACCCCAAGGAACAAACAAAAAATTGGAAAAACAAACAAAATACACATATAAATTGTATATAATTATAAAATCTATACTTATCGACTTTCGTTCTTTGAAGGGTGCCAAGATGATTTGGATGCAAATCAAAAACACTTGTAGCGTGCTTTATGTGTAGGTCCGTGGTGTAATTAACCCAGCAATGATTATGGCTGATTGTCCAAAGATTGTAGCGTGTTATATGCGCACTAATGTTCGTCGCGTAATTAAAACAGCAAAATGGTGGCTGAATGTCCACAGATTGTAGTGTGTTGTATGCGCACTAACAAAAATGGCGTAGTTAAAACAGCAAAAATATTTAACACTGATGTCCTCAATGAATTAGTGGCACGTGATACCGAGTAATACACGTATGCTTCGATCCACTAAAAACACAATGCACTTTCAACTAGCCATCCGGCTCGAAGGACCAATAATTAATTGCTATAAGAATTTGGAATGCCCACAATTCTAAGATTGTAAAAAAAGGAATAATAACACGATTGAAACTCTTTTAATTGTCGAATTGAAACCAAAAACTTATTTTAATTTTAATTTTCTGAATATTTTTATTTTTTGACACAATAATTGTAACAATGTATGTTTCCTGATTGATCGTGTGATAAAAGACTGTACATTTTCTTTATTTTGTTTTTAATTTTTAGTTTTATAATATACATAGTTCAAATACCTAATTGTAGGTGGCCATTAAATGCGATCTATATGCACCTGCATATGAACATTAAGTTTCAGCTGTCACGCAAGTTTAAAGTAAACAAAGTTTGCAATATTAAATTGAGTTAAAAATAGATAACCTTATAACTTAAGAATAGTTATTAACCTTATTAAATTTGGCTTACGCATAATTGTTATAACAGGTCCATTGAATTGTGATGATGAAAGTAAACGAGATGATATATTGGAAGATGTAGCTGTGTCACATTTACTATATTTGTTGATTTCCATATGGTTGTAGTTGTATCTACTTTCTAATTATCGCCTTGCACCGGAATGAGAATGAACATGAGGCTTTGATTGTTGCAGAGTTATAAAGTTTTATATAGCGCCCATAAACTTATGAATGAAGCATTTTTGTACTGGTACATGTATATTGAATCGACTTGTGCTAGCGATATTTATGATTTCCGTTAATTCCAGAACATTCTTATAACTAATTAATAATACTTTAATTTCATTCAAGAATACGTTCAACGTTGAAGTTTCAATATTTTGTTAAGTTTTAGGTTTTTAACAACTTCATTGTTGTTTTTTTGTTATTCATTTTATGCACATTAAAGTTTGAAAGTTTATAATTTAACACTAAACATATTTTGTTTTAACTTATGTTTAGAATTCTGGTAAAATGTTTACCGTTGCCACCAATTGTAGTGGTACCGAGTGGTTTGTACCAATGGTCCATGGATGGCATTTAGGCAGACTTCCTTATATTAAAATAAATTACAAACAACACCATATAATTATGTTTCTATTATTTCAAACTATTTATTATTATTTATTTTATAAATTTAATAACCAATTTGGTATGATCTTCACATCGCGATCCTTTTTCACATTCTGATTTTACATTTTTATTTTAATCTACAAAATACGTCGGTTGAAGATCATAAAAAATACCAATATACATTTATATAATTCATTTACAGTAAATACATTAAATTTTTGAATGCTATCTTGTGATGTTGGTGCTTTTCCTCACACCACTTACTAAAACTATCTATAGAAATTAAAAAATGATATTTTCCAAACTGAATTAAATCTAAATGATTTCTATCAAAAGGTTTTTTACTCGGTTCCCAACTATTATTTTGACAATCCGGAACCATTTTACTTTCTTTTACTCTAGTAAAATAAAGTATAGTAATCATGAAAATTTTGTTTCTTGCGATTTTTAGAGATTTATCTGTTTTGAGGTCCCCTGAGTCCGAAAAAGTTGGTTTCGAAATGGTGTCTGTTTGTCATTCTGTCAGTCTCTCAGTCTGTCTGTCTGTGTCCTTTCTACAACCCAGATGGTTTAACCAATCGAACTGAAACTTCAGATTTAAGCTTTTTTATTAAATTGGGAGGTTCCAGTGAATTCTACTCCAAATCGCCTAACCGGAAGTGGCCACTCCCTTTGCAGGTTTACACAAAACTACTTAATACAAAATGTTTCCAAAAAATAAAAAAAAAATAAAAATTTAAAAATTAAAAGAAAAAATTATAAAAAAAAATTTAATTTCTCAAAATTCTCTGTTCGTAAAAGAAATTCGTGTATTGGTCACACTTCCAATTTTCTATTCATATTACAACTATTGCAAGTCGTTGCAAATTCGGTAATATCTTTATCTAGACCTAGCTACCACACAGAAATCTAGGTAAAAGTTTTGTTCTAACAATTCCAGGAAGTTCCCGATGAATCAGTTCGAATATATTCCTCTGATAATCGACGGAATGAGAATTCAATTGTTCTCACATGATAACGAATCCAAAACTCTATAATACGATTTGAGTTGTAATGGGATACCAGTATTAGGTCAACCAATTATAATATACTCATGAACTCTGGATAAAACTTTGTTAATTTGAGTTTTAGATAAAGGTGTTTCAGATTCAGTGTTAAAAGAATTGATATTTAAATTATTACAAGAATTAATAGAATTCTCATAGACTTCTGTAGGCTTTTGACGTGGTAAAGGAGATAGAGCATCGGCATTACACATGAGCGAGCTCTTTCGATATCGAACCTCATATTGATACATCGATAAAATTATAGCCCAAAGTTGCAGTTTCGCTGCTGCAACAGCAGATACATTTTTTGTATTGGTAAAAATGTGTTTTCATGTCTGATAATCATTATAAGTAGTAATTTTTTTTTCCTAAAATATATTTATTGAATTTTCTAACAGCGAAAAGTTAAGCAAGAATGCGCCAATGCTGCACCAATCAATATGGGCTCTCATCACAGACAATCACAATTAGTTTATTTGGATCATAATGGGTTAAAATATTATCACAATGAAGCAAAAATGATTTACAATTATTAAATGCTGTTTCATATTCATCACTTCATGAAAAAATTGAATATTTTCGCATAAGTTCATATAAAGGGTGTAATTGCAATGACAAGTTTGGAATACATTTTCCATACTAAGTAATCAATCCCAAAAATGAACTAAGTTCAGCGACATTTCTAGGAATACGTGATTTTTCAATGGCTTAAATATCATCAAGATAGATCTCTACACCATCAACATCCCTAAATACCGACTCCATAGTTTTCTGGAATGTAGAGGGGGCTGAACTAACCCCAAACGGCAGACCCTTATGAGTATTGATAGTTATCAAAGGTTTTGATATTTTCGAAACCGAAAGTTGTTGATAGGCTCCCTCCAGATCAAGTACAAAAAGATAATAATAATTTGCCTATGAAGCTAAAAACAACATCATCAATAATGGGCAAGGGATAGTGTTCAGTGGTTAAATATCTATTTATTGTAATTTTAAAATCGCAACATTTTTCCATTTGGTTTGGCCATTACAACCCAAATCACTAGATGTAACAGGTTTTAAAATAGATTTAGATACCATCAATTCAAGCACTTTTTCAAATTGATCGCTTAATCTACAGGGTAAATTATATACGCGATGAAAAATAGGATGTATATAATCTTTTAAAACCATATCAGCTACAAATCCCAAAATAGGATCTAAATTACTTGACTCAAAAACTTTAGGAAATAAATGTCGTACTTGATTTGCTTTATCCGAATTATCTGGAATAACTGTATTAAGAAATTTATCATTTTTAACATCTTCATCATCATCCCTTATTTCAAAAAATTCTCACCAATTAGAATATATCATTACTGGATGACATGGTTTATCGATTCTCACAACTGTTAAAACTGTATTATATTCTACTTTTCTAGCCTCTACCATCACCGGAAAACCACCAACGACCTCAACATTACCTCCTGAAAGTAGTTTTTCAAAGTTAATATTAGAATATTGATTAATAGGAAAATCTGGAAAATATTTATTATACGTTAATATATCTGTCACGGAAAGGCATGCACCGGAATCAGATTCAAATTCCATTTTAAAATGTTCTACTTTTAGATTAACATAAACAGGCGGTAACCATTTCCCAATTAAATGAATTTATGCTTAAATAAAAGCTTTTTGAAAGGTAGTAGTTTCATCGCTTTTATTCAATAAAATTCCTTGAATATTATGAGGGCCAGTAACAAATTTATCACGTAGCATACGGTCTAAAAAAGTTTTATAATCACACGTGGTGGCGAGCGTTTTCAATTCTATAATATATTCTGAGATAGTTTCGTTTGGTTAAAAACTTGAAACTTTCCGAAATTATATTTGTTTGCGGTTTAAAATGTGTTTTGAGCACGGTAACAAATTCATCGAAGGTTTTATCGGATGGATACATTAATTTTCATAATAGACGAAAAGTTTCCCCTCCCATTAACGTAAGAAATAATGAAACTTTTAGATTTACCTTGGTATCATTGAATTTAAATATCTCATTCATTCTCATCAAATTTTTCAAAATCTCCACCGGGAATAAAATTTTCTATTGTACCAATTAACGCCATCTTATCTCTTATATAAAAAAAAAATCCAGTTACAGAAAATGACGCATGAATTTATGCAAATAATACTACCCACCACGTTTTTATTTTTATATCACAGAAACTTTCACAATCAAACATTTATCCATAAATTTGTAACAAAATATTTACCATTGCAGCAATTTTTCGTCGCCATTGTTGTACTTTCGTTGATTACCCAAAACACAAGTTATTCCTTTTAATAATATTGATTGAACAATAATACTGATGTGTTCTATTCTACGGTTGGAGATAAGAGAGACTCTTCCTAAAATTTTATTTTCATTTTCCAATCCGTTGAACGCAAATCTTGGAAATCTTAAAACAAAATTCTTGATAAATCACTAATCCTGTTCGCGTGAAAACTTAAGGTAATCTGCAAAATACCAAATAGTCGTCGCAAAACCTCGAATAATCTCGAAAATATGGCAATGACAATAATTTGACAATAATAATGAAAAATATCGATGTCAAGAGCTACACAACGCTAATAAAATTTGGAAATCTTTAAAGCATTGATGAACTATGTAGTGTATGAATGATTTTACACACAATCCTTTTATGTTTGTCGAAGCAAGTTGTTATTGGTTAATTCAATTTTTGTTTAGCGGCGACAACCAAACTCGAAACCACAGCTTGGTAAGCAACTTCCTTTAATACTGCTTTCAATTTGCTAAAACCCCCAGCCTGGTGCATCGGTGTTACGATCTGTATCACGATGTGTACCATAAAATATTTATCTGGTAAATGTACATTACATCAGAATTAGCACAGTTGATTTGATGTTGGCTGCGGTGTAATCTTGGAACCAGATTTTAATATTAATATTTGTTAACCATTGTTTGCACGCTTTATTGTGAATGAGCGTTTGCTCAAAATAGAGTGTGCGAAATATGCTAATTTATGTAAATAAATAGTAATTTGATGAAGATAAACATCAAAAAAATCTCCAACAATTCTAAAATATCGAAACCCAATTGTCTTGTAACTTTCGAGTATAAGAAAGAAACTCGGTGACTCGAAATCTTTGAACAAACTTAAATTCCTGGAATAATTTTAAAAAAATCTCAAAGCTGTGCTTTATTTGGGAAATTCCGACTAACTTGATTATGTAAAACATTTTGAGTTCTCAACAGATAATCATGGTTTTGGATTATAGTTCAGGAAAATTTTACAAAAGTACTAAGTAATTCACATAGCAGTGAAATTTTGCAGGATTGTAGGGCTAACTAAGGAGAATATTTTCTGAAATTTTCCCACTCCAAAAAAATGGGATATCTGTGGAACGGGAGGTAGAACAAACTTGGTTAATATCTTGAATAACGCGGAATTAAATTGTCAACATTTTCTAAGCATAACATTTGCTTAGTTATAGTGCCGCCATATATGTCAAATTTGAAGTTAAACGCGTTTTTTTAACTGTATTTTGGAGTAGCCCTAACTAACCGAATGTTGTGCCTAGAATGTTTAACCCAATATTTTCTTGACATACAGTTATGTTTTTTTTAATCAACTCACTTAATTTTGAAGCAGTCAGTCTTATTGATAAGTACGTAATTAATCAATTATTTCTAGTCACCTATTAATGATCTGGTCATTAAAAACAAAGCTGAGGTTGCTAACTCGGGTTTCCTCACTTCGCCGTCATCATAAAATCTTTCTATTCTAGTTACGCCTATACAATTTAACTAAGTATTTTGTCTTTGGGGATCTTGCGGTAGTTTAAAATTTTTAAATCTGACGTGGCAGATTTTTCTTTGCAGCCCAAGCGATCACTACATCCGATTTCCGATTTACTCTAAGAGGATAATAAAATAAAACATTGATTTAAATAAGTTGGTGTTAAAAGAAATTATTCATATTAGCTTACATATGTAATTTTGTTCAAATACATCTACTTCAGTTGCTCTGCTTGACATGATACTTTTAAATCCTCTACGGAACTATGAAACTAATTTAATTTTTAATTATTTATAAATCAAGTGAAACGCCACCTTATAACATTAATCAATTCTAGTTATTGCAAATATCTACATATATGTATGTGGGAACACCCTGTTATAATCATACAATCGTAGAAACCTTCATTGGAGTTTGATGATGTTGTCTCTTTTTGCGATGTTTTGGTTTACCGTTGAATTTAAAAAAAACGATGACAGAAGACGATTGGGTTAGATTTGATTTGACCGTGTACAATGGAAGAAGTGTAAATAAAAGAAGTAAAATTGAATTACATATTTGCAACGTGTTAAAGTCGGGTGTTTTATTTGAGGTTGTGTGTTTGGAGTTCGCTCATTTTTTCTGGATCAATTTGTGAAATCCTACAAAATTAGGGCTCAACCGGGATCCTCGACAATTGATTCAATGCAGAAATAAGACGGCGGATATTTCCGGATTTGTTTTCAATATTCGAGAGCGTGGTGTTCAAGGATTAGCGGTCATCTAACAAGGTCAGATATAATCGAGTTGAGCGATTATAAGAAAACTTTTTCGTCAATTAGGTGTACTAAAAATGTGCAAGTTTATAAGTGTATAATAGGGCGAAAAAATAAAACAAAAAATCATTCGATTGATAAAGTTAACTTCGCCGAATCGGATGAAGAAGAGTATATCAAACAATTTCATTTAAGTTTGCAAAACATTCGAACTATGAACAGCACCATGAGAAAAGTGAATAATAGTGAAAATCCGGAAATCTTAAACGAAATTAAATCGATACGTGAAGAACTTTTGCGTCTAAAACAAGAAAATGAACGGTTACGAAGCCAGCCGCATGGTTTAGAAAATTCGGGAAATCGTTTTAACGGTGAAGATGAACTGTTAAGTGAAACCGTTGTAAACTAAGACTCAATTCGTAAGAATGCCGCTACCGATGGAACGCCGCATAATAGTAATGCTAATGCCGCAACACAATCGTCATTGTTAAAAACAATTCAATTGAGTTAAAAGATTTAGCTGAATATATTTCAAAATTCGACGGAACTGATGAACATCGTGTTGAAAATTGGATAGACGAGTTCGAAAACACAGCAGATTTATTTGAATTTACTGCGTTACAAAAATTAGTGTTGGCGAAACAATCTTTAACAAGTAGTGCAAGAGAAGCTTTAAAAACCGAACCAAATATTAGAAGCTGGAACGAAATCAAAAATGTATTACTTCGAGAATATCAAAAGAAGTTCACGAGTGCGGATATTCATCGTCAGCTTTAAAATAGGCGAATTAAAAAAGGTGAAAACCTTAGAGAATACTTTCTGACAATGAGGGAGATAGGTGCACTAGGCAACGTGGAAGAAGAGGCCGTTTTCCAATACGTTATAGATGGTGTCAACGACAATGAATCAAACAAAATGATCTTATCTGGAGCCAAGACGGTGGATGAATTCAGAAAAAAATTGCAACTGTATGACAAATTCCAGTCGAAAACAATTTCTTACACAATTTCTCAAGTATAGCCAAAACCAAGCCGAACAAGCACGCCACAAAATACCATTGTATGCTTTAATTGCGGTAAAAAAGGTCATACATCGAATAAGTGCCGGATGAGAGATGAGGGACCAAAATGTTTCAGATGTTTGAAATTTGGTCACAAAGCTCCAGACTGTCCTAGTAGACAATCAACTAAGCAACCACAAGCAAAGACATTGAGGAAGGAGGTAGAAGAAGCTAACAGAAATTTAAGATACAATCACAAGTTAGTTACAATTGTTGGACATGTAATCGAAGCTCTTGTTGACACGGGAAGTGATTTAACAGTTTTATTGGAAGATGTTTACACTGTTATGGGATCTCCATAAATATACGGCACCCGAACAAAATTAAGAGGGATTGGAGACAGTTCAATTGAAACAATAGGCTACTTCCATAACGCTGAATATCGAAAAGAGCTAGAACAACTGATCAAAAACTTGTAACGAACTGTTTCAAAATTTAACTTTTCTGAAAAAAGGCAAGGTCATCTAAAAAAAAAACATGTTCGTTATCAGAAATTCTCCTGGTGGTCTATCGTGGTGGATGCAGCACATTGCCGGCTAGGTGGCAGTCCGTTGGGCGGGGATCTTTCCACCAACCACACAAGAGCTAGATAATGCTGCTTCTTGTTATTGATGTTTCATTTGATGGAAAAAAGTCAACTTTCGCATTTATTATAACAAAAAATAACTTAGCTTGGTATCACAATATACTTGCACATTAATTATTATCACAGCACTACTTTTATCACAAACAAATCAAGCCGCTACGGCTCAGTGACCTCAGATGTCATGATCACTGCTTGCTGTACCCACCCAACCGTAAATGTACTACCATGATAACGGCGTACCCATATGTGAAGCTGGAACTTAAATCATCATCAAGGCGTTTAACCGACCAATTTCATGTTATTAAATAACTAAATTTGCGCACAGTAAAACTCGAAAAAACACATGATCACTTGTAGCAATAAAATAAATTCATGATAACGACCAGAAATATTAAGAACAAAAATTAAGAAATTTCGGTTAGCATTCCACACAAATTTTATTAATAAATTAGAAATAAATAACTAAATATCATTAAATAGTGAACATAAATAGTACTAAAGAGAAATGCTTAACACTAAACTATATAACTAAAATAGGTGCATGCATACAAAACAAAAGTTTCTAATTGCTTTACTTTAGAACCATGGCCCAACAAAAAAAAACGTATCTAGTATTATAGGTTTTAATTTACTAAATTTAATTAAACATATATAATCTAGTTTATAATTAATAAATAAAAAAAATAATAATATAACGGGCTTACAATCTCCTCATTCTTTTGAAAAACAGTCAATTTCTCATAATTTAGATGGATCTACTGTATATGTTGCTATATGCATAGGATTGCGTCCATTTTCGATTAAGATGAACGTATGGTAAATAATTTTCTTCTCGCCAAATTTGTTTACCGTGTAACTTAGATTCGTCTGGTGTGATATAAGCAGCTATGGTGTTGTTTCACAAACGCTTGCTTTTCCGCGATTTCTAAATAGCAAACGAAACACCATAGTTAAAGTTCACATCAATAGTTTTGTACTCGACCAGCCCAATAAAAAAAAATATGCATATAACAATAAAAATTTACCTTAAGGTTTTCGTCAATGCAAAAAACAAGTGGTGCACTGCTAATTACAAATCTTCAAATTGGTTTTGTTGGTAAAATGCAGGAATCAATTGTGTTGTATTTTACGGAATATAGCCCGTATTCCGATTTATTTTCACTCACTCACAACTTTACTAAGCTAAATAACACACAACGACTAATTAAAGTTAAATTTATTTTTGGCTTGCTTTATTGCCAATACGTATTATGCCCTACGGCGATCACTATGCAACTGACCTATGATCATATAATTTTTTATTTTGAAGCAAAAAAAAAAACAAACCCGTACAATACCAATAAAATAAATCGGAAGTCAAATTAACTGTCGCATTTTACCAAATACAATATTTTTTTAATATACATGAACATACATAATCATCATTTTTATCTTTAATTCTATTATATCAAATGAAGTGGTTTGCTGAAATTTCCTAAGTTTTTTACAGTGCGTAAGTAAATATAGCAACCAAATAATTTGCCCCAATTAATCATGTGTTTTGTTAAATTTTGAATTTTCGACTTGTAACAAGCTGAAACTGTTACAAACTACGTGTTAACACAATTATGAGAATCTCCAATAGTTTCCAACCGCCAAGAAGAGTAGCATCTAAAGAAAAGGAGAAAATAGAACGTCAAATTAACAAATGGCTTCAAGAAGATATAATAAGACCTAGCTGTTCCGAATACGCAAGTCCAGTCGTGCTAGTGAATAAAAAAGACGGATCCAAGCGCTTGTGTATAGATTACAGAAGATTAAACAGAGAAGTGATAATGGATCGGTATCCACTACCTCTAATAGAAGATCAGATTGATCAATTACACTCATCCGAAGTATATTCAACGCTAGATTTAGAAAACGGATTTTTTCATGTGTTAATTGAGGAAGAGAGTCGAAAATTTACAACTTTGTGACACACATGGGTCATTATGAGTTTAATCGTGTTCCGTTTGGATTGTGCACCTCCCCAGCTGTATTTCAAAGATATGTAAATTACACATTTATACATTTAATTCAGAATAAAACATTAATGGTGTATATGGATGATTTGATTGTGACAGCAAGAGATGTTGAAGAAAATTTGAAGAAGCTAAAAGATGTTATGAAAATAGCCAGTGAATATGGATTACAGTTCAGGTGGGAAAAATGCCAATTTCTATGCAAGGAAATCGAGTTCTTGGGGTATATTGTGTCGAAGGGGAAAATCAAACCATCACCAGCCAAAACACATGCAGTCGAAAATTTTCCAATACCTAACAATTTGAAGGCAGTACAAAGTTATCTAGGATTAACTGGGTATTTTAGAAAATTTACACCTAGTTATTCACTGATAGCAAAACTATTAACCGACCTTTTGAGGAAAAATAATAAGTTCGATTGGGGAGCGTCCCAACAAAATGCGTTTGACTCATTAAAGAAGTTGCTAATTAGTTACTATATAAAGTATTTTCAGGCCTAACGTGCAAACAGAGTTACACACAGATGCATCCAAATACGGTTACGGCGCTGTTTTATTACAAAAGAGCAAAGAAGATGATAATTTTTATCCCGTCTACTATTTCAGCAAGAAGACTCAACCAGCCGAAGAAAGATACAGCTCATACGAACTAGAAGTCCTTGCTGTAGGAGCATGAAAAAAAAACTCAGGGTGTATCTATTTGGAACAAAGTTTACTATTGTGACTGATTGCGCAGCATTTAAGATGACAATGTTAAAAAACAACATATCACCACTTATAGCTGGATGGGCTCTTACATTAGCATAATTCGAATACAAATTGGAACACCGAAGCGGAATTAAAATGAAGCACGTCGACGCACTAAGTATAAATTCCGCAACCCTCATCCATCCTCAAAAAAGACGAGAAAATTCAACTTATTAAGAACCTGTTGGAGCATGGACCATACAAGAACTTTTGTATCAACAGAGGATTAGTATTTAAAGATGACGAAAAGGGAACCCAACTGATTTCGTACCTAAAACACTGCAAGATGAAATCATTACAAGAGTTCATAGAATCGGGCATTTTGGGACCAAAAAAATGACTGAGATGATACAAAAAGATTATTACATTCCGGGACTGTCCGAGAAGTGTCAAAAAATACGAGATAATTGCATTGAGTGTATACTCGCCGTACGTAAATCTGGAAGGCATGAGGGGTTTATACACCCCCTGCCCAAAGATAAGTCACCGTTCCATTACTATCATTTAGACCATTTAGGTCCATTTTAGCCAGTACAGCTAAAAACTACAATTTTTTTTTTCTGTTGTAGATGGGTTCTCCAAGTTCATATGGTGAAGACCACACCCACCGAAGAAGTCCTCCAGAAGTTGGAAGCACAGAGGACGATATTTGGAAATCCGAAATGTGTTGTAACCGATCAAGGTACAGCATTTAAATCACGCAGTTTCAACGAATATTGTAAGGGGAACAATATTGACCACACGGTGATAACAACAGGAGTCCCACGAGGAAACGGACAAATTGAGCGGATGCATTCAATCATCATACCCGTATTGGCTAAATTAGCTATCGAGCGACCAGAGAGGTGGTATAGTCATGTCAGCAGTGTTCAAAGATTTTTGAATTGCACTTGGCAGCGAAGCATCAGTCGTACACCGTTTGAAGTTATGTTCGGTGTTAAAATGCGGAACCATGAAGACATAACTATCGCGGAAATCGATGGAGCAGTTCATAATCGATAGAGAAAACGATCGGAGTGAGGTACGACAACTGATTTCCAAGATACAAGAAGAGAATAGAAAAACATTCAACAAGAGACGAAAGGAAGCAATTGAATATGCAGTAGGAGAGATGGTCGCAATAAAACGTACGCAATTCGGATCTGGCCTCAAGTTATATCCAAAATTTTTGGGGCCATACAAAATTGTAGAGGTTAACCCTAACGACAGATATAAAGTCGAGAAGGTTGGAATTCATGAAGGTCCCATTATAACAACGAGCTGTGCAGAATACATGAAACCATGGAGACAACCAAGAAGCATTTTGGACACTTCTGAAAGTGAATCTGAAGAGGAAGATCAGGGAGGAGGGTCAATTCAAAGAGTGTAATACTCCACTACACTATATCTACGATGACAAAACACCCGGATTGACAATTTACCTAGAGATGAAGTATAATTACTTACCTATAAGCCGACATTTACCTAAAACGAAATACTTAAACCAAAGACGAAGTATTTACTTAAGATGCAATACCTAAGATGTGATAGCTGCGTAAGATGTAACGCCTATATAAGATGGAATACCTACCTGAGACGTAGTATTTTTCTATGAATAGCGAAGCAGACGATAAAACAGTTTCCAATAATACATTCAAAGGAAATCAAATTCAACAATTCATCGAGGCGCCGAATTATCAGGATGGCCAATTTATGGGAACACTCTGTTATAATCATACAATCGTAGATAACTTCATTGGAGTTTGATGATGTTGTCTCTTTTTGCGATGTTTTGGTTTACCGTTGAAATTAAAAAAACGATTACAGATGAAGAAGATTAGGTTAGATTTGATTTGACCGTGTACAATAGAAGAAGTGTAAATAAAAGAAGTAAAATTGGATTACATATTTGTAACGTGTTAAAGTCGGGCATTTTATTTGAGGTTGTGTGTTTGGAATTCGTTCATTTTTTCTGGATCAATTTGTGAAATCCCACATATATGTACTAAATATTTATACATGATTATGTATATGTATCCATCCGAAAAAAGTCTTTTTTGAAGAGTAGACGCGATTCCATCCGAAAAATAATCGAGTCTATTATTCGAGAAAAATCTGCCAGAAATGCGTTTGTTGGTAATCAAATTTCACATAGCGTAAATTATTACCCAAGGTCGGCCGGAAACACTAAAACCCCAATTCGTTTGAAAAAATGAACGTGTCTTTGGCCGTATAATTATAAATCAACACCGTATGCTGTGCAGAACGTGTCCAGAAACTATAACTACATCTTTGGAAAATGCGTTATCAACATCGAAATTCGTGGAAAAGTTTAACAACATTTTTGATTGTTTAAATTGCCGAAATTTCAACTCTAAATCGCCCTTCGAAAAGCGATTAAAGCAAGGAAACGATATACACTAGTAGAGGGTTTAGCTTTTCTGAGCAAATTAAAAATTATTTGAAAAAATGAAAATTATTTCAAATTTATTAAAGGCTTACTATTAACGCTCAGATAAGGTTAATCGACCATTTAACATTAAGCAACTGTGTGGAATTTGTTTTAACAGGAAAAACAAACCATAAGATGTCCTAGACAATTTTTTGTCCCGACTAAGCGGTGTCGGTGGTTTTAATTACACCCCCAGCAGCAATGAAATCGAGATTCATTGTACAAACATCATTGTGACCAAACTACTATTTAACTCTGAATATTCCAATTAGTTGGCAGATAACGGCAACATGATAGAATTCGAATGGCACAATTTTCAACACCCGTTGGCTGGCTATTTTCTGCATTCAAGAAAATTAAATGTCGTGAGTGTCGAAAAAAATTAATTAAAGAAAATTATGAAATACCAACGATGTCCGTCACATTTATACTAGACAAAACTTATTTTCACAAATCGTTAACTTTCGGTTCATTGAAAGCACCAAGAATGGTTTACGCTGATATTGCAAATATTTGTCTGAAAATATTTCAACAAAAATTTGAAAACGAATGTCACCTTTCAAACGTTTGTGTACGAGCAACTGAAACGTGCATAAATGTTTTAAGCGAGATTTTCTGGGATTTATTCCTTTAGAAGGATCGTGTTACTACACACTTGAAACCCCTAATTAAGTTTTTTATTCTTGTTGTAATCAGAAAAAAATCCAAACGGCCTCTATTACAAGGCCAATTTTCAAATATAAAAAATAAAGGTAGATCAATGTCAGCTCCAATACATACTTCAAAAAGATTAGAAATTCCCAACAACTAAAAAATAAATTTTATTGGTCATACAATAAATACATTTTGCTTTTTCTTAAAGTTCGTTTTCGATTTAGTTGAATGTTTGCAAGTCAAAAACTTGTGACCGTCTGGCATAAATGTGACAGTGTCCAAGGGCTATACCATCCAGGGTCGATGTAGAGCCGATTTATTGGCGGATATATTATGAATAATTCGCCTCTTGATTTTATTTCTGATTAAAATTAACCAATCAAAAATCTTGTGAATGCCATTTTCACTAATGTATTTCCGTGATCACAAGAGAAAATCGCTTAAGTCAAATTTGATAATATTTCTAGAGAGGTAGAAAAAGTTGAATAATTAATTCATTTTTGAGTTATACTGACTAAAGCTACAATGGCTTGCGACCGCAGCATTTGGCCACAAGGCGTTATTACTTAAGTGAAATTTAGTGAAGTTAGAGGAGAGATAGTAAACGTTGAAATAATTTTTGTCTTAAGTCGACTTAGGCCGTTTTGTCTTGTGACCACGGATTTGTGTCTATAAAAAGACGAAAAAAATCATTAAATTAAAATTATTATTTATTTTAATGCCGGCGGCAGAACTAAAATCTAGTGGAAATAATTGAGAAATCTGTAGTTCATGTGTCAACTACATATCTTTTGAATAATACAAAATTAGAATTTTTAGAGGGAATTACCGGACGAATAGGCAAGGCTTGTGAAACGACACGCGAATATCAGCCACAGCTTTCGATATATATTTTTATTAATACTCACGGTTGGATTTTACTTCCTTTGCTTTATTTTTGTTTTTTTTTTGAGTCTATTTCATAATAAATAATTTCAATTATTATTCAATTTTGTAAAATAAAGAGATAAATAAACATAGAATAAAAAAAAAAAAAATTGTGGGCTAAAGTAAGTAAGTTATTTATTAATCGCCAGTAATGATGAAACCTAGACGATGAACTAATTTGATAGTTGTTGATATCCTTTGTCTTATTTTGTTGATGATGACTGTTGATTTTTGAAGAATTTTAGTAAAATTGATGACCATGGGGCGGAAAATAATTACAAGATGCCAATTAGTCGAACTTTTCCTATTTAACTGGTAAAGATGTGTGCAAATTGATCAATTTGATGAAAACCTTGTCCAAATCCAAGGGAATGCCAAATGTTACAAATTGCGTGTAAACCCACTGAGAAACGAAAAGAATTAAATTTAAAAAATTCAAAAAAAAAAATTTAACTGGCCAATTTAAATTTTTTCGATTCTAAATAATTTTTTTCGGACAAAACAATTCAATTTACATTTTCTCAGCCAATTAAATACATGTTCTTGAATTTTTTAAATTGAAAATAGTATTGCACGGTGATAAATTCGGTGAAGAACTGGAAGATTTTAATGAAAACAAAGCAACAATTTTGGAATCATATCGATTTATATCGCAAATTTTATTCGAGATTCCTCAAAATTTCAGGAACACTTATTCCAAATTTTTAATTAATATTTAAGGTTTGAGAGAATTATAAGACTATTTGAACTTGTAGAAATTTTTCGAGTCTATTACATAATGTTTCTCGATATTTTTCAAATTTTACGAGGTTCTTGTTACAGAATTAAGGTTTTTTCGAGACTTGTTTTAAGCTTTCCGAGATTTAGATACCTTCGACTTATTTAAAGTTATGTATTTATCTCGAGTTACATAGCTATAACATTTTTCTAAAATATTTGAGACTTTAAAAGATTATCATTGAATGTTATTGGATACTTTCGAAATTTTCGATATAAGGTACTGATTATTCAAAATAATTGAAGATGTTCGAGATTATTACAAATTTGCGAGAATATTCGGGATTGTTTGATTTTATTAAAAATTGTTCGAAGATACTTCATAGTTTATTAGTGAAAAAATAACTGTCAACATAGCTGCTTCATCTATTTTGATTTATTTAATTTAGAATTTATTAGGCTTTTGTAAATGTTATGCCAGACTTTTAAAACGGTGCTCATCAAGTGTAAAGCCGGTCGATTCTAGATTCACAAGTTTGCGTAAGTATAAGAATTTATTTTTCATTAACAACTATATTAACAAGTGTTTTTCAGTTGTTACATTCTTTCCTCCATCATTTGTGATCTAAATCAGTAAAAAAAAGAACAACAACCATGACTTTGATGAGCTAATAATCCCTCAAAATCATGCAAACACAGTCATTGTGCATGTGACCTAATGACCTGACAAGTTCTTTTTTTTTCCTTTTATTCCGAATAAAACCATTACTTAAAGGATATTATAGATGTGCTTAGAAACACCCACACAACATATAATCCATATAGTCACAATGACTCGATATATAGTTGTCTATTCTAGAGAAAGTATGTAGAAGAGGATTAAATTAAATTTTCATTTCAACGAATTGTTTTTATTTTTGTTTGTTACTAATTTTGTTTTGATTGCTCTGCTTTGCTCGTCCCTTATTGTTGTAGATTTTTCGTTCAAACTTAATTTTTTTTTCTTTTGAAATTTGATAGACAAGACGAAATTAACCCTTTTAAATTAGATTAGAAGTAGAAAATAAAAGAAAAACTTTTATCCGCTTCTCGTCTCTTTGTTCTGTATTTAATTTGTCTGTGTATGCCTTTACATTGTACGTATCCTTCCTTTTCAGCAACTTGAAAGCTTTTGTGTGGGCTACAGTATATACCAAACATAATTATGTAGGTTTATTTTAATTTTTGATCAACATAACATATTGTTGGTATTTTTTTTTGCGGTAGAACAAATAATCACCAAATTCTCAATATACACACAGGGGAAAATCAATATATTTGTAAATGGTGGTCGGTGTGCGTCAAGCGTAGATTTATGAATTAAAAATTGATAAAAAAAATGCATATTTGGTTGTTTCATGATTAAATTTTAAACAAATAACAATTATGCAGCACATAATTGTACAGTACATTTACGTTTGGTACTACATACGAGCTAGCAGATTTTTATGAAAAAGCGAACGCTTTTGTTTGTTAATCATATTGTTGCACAGTCGAGAGTTATCTACCTCGTTGGTTCAGTAAATTTGTTTTACAATAGAAGCTTTATACTTATGTCGTAACCAAACAAATTTTTTTTTTTTTTTTTTATAAATTGTACTTAAAATGTATAATTTTTCATTTTTCCCCATTTTTCCCAGAGAATTTTTCACATTTTAAGTGATTTTGGCATTGTGTTTTGAGCGTATTGTATTATTATTTGTAAAAACAATAGAAGCGAAATAATTAGAAGTTGTAAATGTTTTTAGAGACAAAGCAAAATGTGCATGAAGACCATTGATTGCGACATATATTCAACGGTTTTATATAATTTGGTCTAATGGATCGGAAAATAATAGAAAAAATACGATGAGCTGTTGATATAAATAATTGTTGTCACAAGCAGACTGGAAAATCCCATGTTTAATCAAAATTACACGTACGATTACAGCTTCTGTATATGTAGCAATAAAATTATACCAATACACTATTTAATCTCATTTTTGTACAACTACACATATAGCGAAAACGGGTGCTTTTTCATATAACACACAATTTTTTTAATTTTCACAGACGAAGAAGAAACACAATTTTCTATTTTCTAGATTTATACAATTAATTGTGTTTAGAAGAGGTTGAAGTACTCTGCACATTGCAATTTCAATAATAGTATAGAATTTTTTTTAAGTACTAATTGAAAAAGTTAAACTTGTGTGGAACACCATACCGCAAATTATTTTTTTTTCTAACTCAGTCTCGCTCTCTGTATTATTTATATAAGTATCTACAGATGAATCCTTTGTAAGGGGTTCGTTCATCGCTTAATCAAAAATTACTGATTTGCTTCAATGAGCAATTGAACTTTTTATTTGTTTATATTTATTTATTGTTTTTAATCGGTTTAAAATAATCTTTTCAAAGATTTCCAAATCAGAAAGCAATTTAATTTTATAAATTGTGTATTTCCTCAAATGGGATTAACTACGACCGAATTAATTTGATTTGCGCTGTAAATATTCTACGATTTTTTTATGTAAATATTCCAGGGTTTTTGGTCCATTTCAATTTAAGTGAAAATTCGAAAATTATCAGACTGAATTTGGAATATTTAGAGGACTAAAGCATTCACCATACAGTAAGGGCGAATAGGTCAAAATTTCGTTTTGAGCAGTACAAGCACTGTTACTCGTCGATTTTTATTATTTTTGGAATATTAATGTTGAATTTCCAAGATCCGGATTCTCGTTCAAACGATATGAAAACATCAGATTTCCAAAAATATTGGGGTTTCTCTAGAGTTTTTGGACAAGTATTATTCTTAATTACAGAAATTCGAAAAACTTACAAATATGCCGAATTGAAAATTTTTAAGATAAGGAATACAATTTTTGAAATGGTTCCAAAATTAAATTATAAAAATCTATCAAGTTGGATTTTAAATTACACAAAATGTAATCTTTACGTTATTGGATTTAACATATTTCGATTTTTGAAAAACATAAAATTTCTAGATACTCCTGAAAATTTAAGGGTTCAATATTTGACAGAAGAGTTGGCATATTTTTGGTATTTGAAAATTGCAGATTTTGAAAATCATTTAACTCGTTGGGCTTAATTAAAAATTGATCAGTTTGGAATTTGGATTCAAGCTTTTTGGATTTCGAACTACTTTTTTGAAAACTGGTTTAGTTACGTTATTGCATCCACCAAACTGAATTCGAAATTTTTGGAAATGGTGTTTTGGCCAACTTTGAATTGTTATTTAATATTGTTAATTTCAACATTTAAGAAAAAATTATAAATAAAAACTTTTGCGGCATATTTTGTTGAATGAATTTTGAAAATGTCATCTATTTAATATGGAAGACATATTTCGCTATTAGCTACCGTTAAAAAGTTTAACAGTACCTATAGTTGATACAGTTTGTGGTTGCCTTGTATTTAGCTCTAGTATTTATATGTGAATCGAATGATTAAACGTTACAATGATTCTGGCGATAGCACAAATTCAAAGAAATCCACAACATAGCGCAACAATATTGGCTAAAAACATCACGTGTATAAGAAACTTACAGAAAAAAGAACTTAAACTGAAGTCTTACAAGATATAAAAGTAAGTACAGGATTAAATAGTGGTTCAGAAGGCAATTTGTCTTCCACGATCAAGACCACTGAAAGCCTTACTCGCAAGCAGCCACCTCGAAATGTTGGTATTTTCTGTTTTATACAACAATTTTTGCAAAATCTCGTTTCACAATTCATTTCTTCGTAACAGTGATTTCCATACTCGTCAATTCTAAATCAAATGCACTACGCCATATGGTTCGCAGGCTAATTAAAAAAAACAAATGAAAGTATGGAAAGATTGAAGTAAGCACTTCGTCGGGAATGGCAACCAATTCCAAAGGCTCACGGAGACTTGTTATCATCAACCGCACTAGAGAAAGCCATGTCAAACAATTACGTTAATATGTCAGATTACAAGTCAATTGCCTTCAAAAACTGGTTTAAATGATTCTTTTGCTATGTGTAGAGCAGTTTCTCGAAACTCCAGAGTACATTCCTTGGGACTGAGTCAGAAAAACTTCATATCACAAACAGTTCGGCAGACTAGTTGGTTTTGTATTATCAAACAAAAAATCTGTATTTAGATGTAACTAGGGTCCTTCGTAAAATGGAAAAAATTTATCTCAGTGAAATTTTAATTCTGACCCATTACTACTACAAATTAAAAATTATAAATTACAATCTACTAGTACAAATTACAAAGTACATTACAAATTACAAATTGCAAGTTACAAATTACAAATTACAAACTAAAAATTGCAAAAAAAGAATTAAAAATAATAAACCAATTTCCAGTTAAAAGCAAAAATTAAAAAATTACAATTTAGAATACAAAAATTATCAGTTTAAAATTAAAAACTCAAAATAAAAAATTACCGTCAAAATTAATTAGTAATTTTTATTTTATAATTTTCCAATGTGAATTTTTAAATTCTAACTGCTAATTTTTATAATTTTTGCATTTAATTCATAATTTTTTACACATTACAAAATTCAAATAACAAAGTAAAGAACAATAAATTACAAATTAGAAATTGCAAATAGGAAATTAAAAATTAAAAATTAATTTAAATTTCAAAATTAAAATTAAAAAATTATAATGTACAAAAATTACCTATCATAAATCACAAATTTCACATTACCAATTACTCATTACAAGGCTCAAATTAAAAATTATAAATCATAAATTACAAGCAACAAATTCCAAGTCCCAAATTCCAAATTACAAATTAAACGATGAAAATTAAGAATACAAATTGCAAAGTACAAATTTCAAACTAAAAATAGCAAATTACAAATTAAAAACAAAAATTAAAAAACTACAAATTAAAAAATTTACAATTATAAATTACAAAATTCAAATTGCAAATTATAAATTACAAATTACAAAATCCAATTACAAATTATAAATAACAAATTACAAGTTACAATACAACGACCTATTACAAATTACTAATTCCAAATTAAAAATTACACATTATAAATTACAAATTAAAAACAACAAATTACAACTTAAAAATTACAAATTAAAAGTTACAAATTACAAATTACAAACTACAAATTACAAATTACAAGTTACAAATTACAAATCACAAATTAATAATTACAACTTACGAATAATAAATTACAAATATACAAATAACAAATTACGAGATCACTACATTTGTCTGAAAAAAAAATCCAGAAATTTAAAATCCAGAATAATTGAAAATTAAAAACCAAGAAAAAAAAATCTAGAAATTATCAGGAAGGCAATCCAGAAAAAAAAATCCAGAAAAAATATTTTGTTTGAAATAAATGAAAAAAATTCAATTTTATAGGCATTTTAAGACTTTTGTCATCATTGGAAACATTTGTGGTACATCTATCAGAAGAAGGGTTACGAGCGACACAATTCCTTTGATCTGTGTCTGCAAGGTTGACGAAGCTTTAACGAAGCATTAAATTTATAATTCGCTAAAATACGTTCGTCGACGCCATACTATTATACTAACCCAACGAATTGAGCCAACCACAAAATAATTTGAAACATTTGTGGTAGAACGGCTGAAAGGTTGATGAAGCAATTTCCATTACCATAAATATTAAGAACTTTACGGAAAAACTCATATTTTAAAGACATTTTATAAATTTTAACTTTAACTTGGGTCGCACTTTGATAATTGTTTTTCTGAATTTCAAGTTTCTGTATTATTTTATTCGGGAATATGTTACCAACCCACAAATTACCCATTAGAAATTACAAATTACAAAAGAATTAAAAATTAAGAATAATTTACAAGTTAAAAGCTAAAATTAATAAATTACAATTAATAAAATAACATCGAAAAATTACTAGTGAAAACTTAAAATAATAAATTACATATTAAAAATCACAAATTACACACTACAAAATTCAAATTACAAATTATAAACCACAAATTAAAAATTATGAGTAACAAATTACGAATTATTAAGTAGAAATTTGAAACTAAAAATTGCAAATAACTAATTAAAAATCAAAAATAAATTATAAATTAAAAATAAAAATTCAAAATTATATAAATTACAAATTACTAAATACAAACAGCAAACTATAAATTACAAATAACAAACTTCAATTTACAAATTACAAGTTAAACATTTAAAAAAACAAAAAAAATACAAATTAAAATTTAAAACCAGACTTAAATTTTTACAAAACTTAAATTGCAAATTATAAATTACAAGTCACATATAACAAATTACAAGTAACAAATTCCAAATTTCAAATTATAAATTACGAATTACAAATCACAGACTAAAAATTGGAAATAAAGAATTAAAAATGAAAAATTAACAACAAATTAAAAATCAAAATTATTAAAATTACCAGTAAAAAATTATAAACTTTAAATAAAAAATGACCAACTGAACTGATAATTTTGCATTTTGAATTTTGAATTTCTAACTGGTAATTTTAATTATTTTTGGTTATAATTCGTGAGTTTTTACACATTGTAATGCGGAGCTGAGTTGCCTCAGCCCAACCTTACTAATAAATTATCGGTAAGCTAATTAGTCCCATAGCGGCATTTACCTGTGGCTGCAAGCCGGTAAAGGTAAGTTCATCGTGGGTTTTGATGGGTTGCTTTATGGACCTAGAGATACCCCATGTCAAGATGTGATGGTGGTTTTGGTGATTATTGGACCACAAATGGAAGGAGGGAAGTTAAAAAAAAAAAAATGAAATGTTGGACCTGTCTAAATGCACACTCGGTTTGGCCTTAGCCACTCATGATGGAGGAAATTATTATATCCTGTATGAGAGTGGTTAGTTGAGTAATTTAATCAGTAGTTCGTAGTTGACAGAAAAGGGGACGATCAATTATAAATTTTAACTTTTTTTTTTACTATTTATTTAAACAGGAAAAAGAAAACAGAAAACAACAATTTAAACTTTACTGTAACCAATGGAACACAATTCAATTGTTTATCCACTGATATTATTTACACTCTGATCCGTGTATTTAATATCTGAACTAAAGGTTGATTCACCAGATTTGTCCATTGAGCTCGTCAAGAAAACGACAACTTGACGGAGTTAAAAACCGAGTTAAAAATATGTTATCTCTCTTTTGTGTCCAGCGAGATAATATATTTTTAACTCGATTTTTAACTCCGTCAATGGACAAATCTGGTGAATCAGCCTTGGGTTTACTTACTCATCCCTTTTACTTTGTTTTACTCAAGTAAAATAAAGTATAGTAATCATGAAAATTTTGGACCTTGAGATTCTTAGAGATTTATCTGTTATGGGGTCCACTGAGTCCGAAAAAGTGGGTTTCGAAATGGTGTCTCTCTGTCAGTATGTCAGTCTGTGTCCTCTCTACAGCCCGTATCGTTAATTAATCGAACTGAAACTTCAGATTTAAACTTTTTTGATAAATGGCGAGGTCCCAGTGAATTCGACTTCAAATCGGCTCACCGGAAGTGGCCACTCACTTGGTCCAGAAAATGTATTTTGCAAATATCTTAAAAAGTATAAGGTTTACATAAAATCTATTAAATTCAAACTGGTTCCAAAAAAAAAAACAAAAGAAAATGGAGGTGCGGCTAACACACTTTCTTTTTACGAGCGATTAAAGGGGTATGTCGGAGTCCACCATGGCACGAGTCCACATTCTTTGTTTCAAATTCGAAAATTAACTGTATCTCTCGTCAGTGGCCAAGGAATCTTTAGCGACATATATATCACCAAATGTGTGGCTGTAACGCTCTGATGACGTTAAGATGTGGTTATTTATTCTTGTAGGGCACTAGAAATTGTGAGTGAGAATAGAACCCTCGCAATCACGCAACGAAGTTTTGTTTAGTGCAAGGTAGTCTCATCGCTGTATAACTGACTCTGTCGCCTGCGTGAACCTTGAGACCCTGCACATTAAGATTGAATACAAGTGCCTGACTTGCGGACCGGTTTCAATGTGAAAATTATATGTATAAGAATTTTCTTCGTAGTTTGAATTTTGTAGTAACAAGTGTTTTGTTATAATTTGAATTTAAATGTATGTAGAAATTAATTATTTTAATTCAAAGTAAATTATCCGTCACCGTTTCTTTAGCTAAATAAAAATTGACGCCACAATTGTTTGATCATATGAGGCATTCTCTTGCTATGGTGCTCTCAAGCAATGTAAATCATTGAAACGATAGGTTCGCGGTTCGGCTTTCCCTGCCGTCTAAATTTGGTCACAGACAATTTAAGCTAAATTTCGAGTCGCTCACTTTCTAAAAACAAGGTACTGATTTGTAAGACGTTTTCACTTGTCACGTCAAAAGTTAAAACAAGTAAATATTACGTACTTAAATATGTATTAGGTGCGTTTAAGGGTGACGTGCTTTTCTACCAAAAGTTTAAAGTTAAACCTTAGAAAGCGACGTTTTTTAATATTTTACTTTCTTTTACTCTAGTAAAATAAAGTACATGTAGTAATCATGAAAATTTTGGACCTTGCGATTCTTAGAGATTTATCTGTTTTAAGGTCGCCTGAGTTCGAAAAAGTAGGTTTCGAAATAGTGTCTGTCTGTCAGTCTGCCTGTCTGTCGGTCAGTCTTGGTCGTCTCTACAGCCCAGATGGTTTAACCAATCAAACTGAAACTTCAGATTTAAGCTTTTTTAATAAATTGGGAGGTCTCAGTGAATTTTACTCCAAATCGGCTAACCGGAAGTGGCCACTCCCTTGGGCCAGAAAATTTATTTTGCAAATATCTTAAAAAGTATAAGATTTACAAAAAACTATTTAATACAAAATGTTTCCAAAAATTAAAAAATAAAAATTAAATTTGTTAAAATTCTCTGTTCGTAAGAGAAAGTCGTGTGTTGGCCACACCTCCATTTTTTATACCATGTTTAGTGGCCTAAAAATCACTGAATCAGTCATTTTATTTTTAATATTAACCTAATTCAAAAAAAATTACTCAATGTAAGATTTGGTTTGATTTCCATTTGATAAAAAAAAAAACTGGAATTTTGCTCAGTTAACTTAATTTATTTTAGATTGCCCATTTGACTAACCGAGATATTTATTGTTAACAGAAAATTTTGCTGGATATCAAATTAAAACAAAACGCGGCATAAAACGCCTGAACGGCGTTAATACGAGTGTACTCGAATTAAGTGTATGCAAAAAAGCACTACATTTTATTTTTACCCGAATGACGTTTGTGTAACTATAACTTATTTTATTTAATGTTAGAGTTATGAGCTTTTACAGGGTGAACCAACCATTAAGTAATGACCGTTGGAAGACGTTCATTATAACATTACCAGTTATACATTAAAAAATTCAAATAACAAATAACGTTCAACAAATTTCGAATTAATAATTATAAAATACAAACTAAAAATTGGAAATAGAGAAATAAAACTTAAAAATAAATTTCAATTTATAAACAAAAATAAAAAAAAAAACAAATTAAAACCAAACAATAAAAAATACCAATTAAGAATTAAAAACTTAAAATAAAAAATTACGTATTAAAAATCACAAATTACACATTGCCAATTACTTATTACAAGGCTCAAATTACAAATTATAAATTACAAACCACAAATTACAAACTCCAAATCCCAAATTCCAAATTAAGAATTAAAAATTAAAAACAAAAATTAAAATTTAGAAATTAATACCAAAATTATAAAAATTCCCAGATAAAAACTAAAACACATTAATAAATAAACCTTACAAAATCCAAATTACAAATTATGAATTACAAATCACAAGTTACAAATTAAGAGTAACAAATTATAAATTACGAATTACCAATTAC
Source organism: Tipula vernalis (assembly GCA_958295665.1). Taxonomy (NCBI): domain Eukaryota; kingdom Metazoa; phylum Arthropoda; class Insecta; order Diptera; family Tipulidae; genus Tipula; species Tipula vernalis. The sequence continues at coordinate 163,830,376 of OY282558.1, forward strand.
AAATTACAAACCAAAAATTGCAAATCAATAATTAAAAATCAAAGCAAAAATTAAAAAATTACAAATTAAAACCAAACATTAAAAAATACCAATTAAGAATTAAAAACTTAAAATAATAAATTACGTATTAAAAATCACAAATTACACATTGCCAATTACTTATTACAAGGCTCAAATTATAAATTACAAACCAAAAATTACAAACTCCAAATCCCAAATTCCAAATTAAGAATTAAAAATTAAAAACAAAAATTAAAATTTAGAAATTAAAACCAAAATTATAAAAATTCCCAGATAAAAACTAAAACACATTAATAAATAAATCTTACAAGATTCAAATTACAAATCACAAGTTACAAATTAAGAGTAACAAATTATAAATTACGAATTACCATTTACAAATTATAAACCAAGTATAGCCTTAGACTTTCTTGTCTTCGGTCGTAATTTTTTTTTTTCCGCAAAATTTTTATTTAATTTCTTTTTTAAATTTGAATTTAATTTAATTCGGGTCCCAAGCTATAATCGAGGTAAAGATGGTTAGTTGTCTTCAGCTCTACTCATCAGGCCACTTCTGGTGCTCAGGTCACCGCATGGAGTGACCGCTTGCGAAGCGATAGTGGAAGAGGTGGATCCCGGTCGGGTTAGCCCAAAACGTTACAGGCAGGAATCTTCGCTATCAAAGTCCTAAATCGTAAAATCAAGCTGAAACTGCTTTTCAGAGTACTAATGTTCTTAGACCTGAGACCACTTGATTGTCTATAATAGCACGGGTTTGCATGAAATTGGCATTTCATATTTTCAAAATTTCATAATAACAAAATAACCCAACAAGGGGACGGAATGCATTATTCTAAAAGTGTAATACAAATATGCTAATAAAGATGAGACACCACCACAGATATGAATAAGTGCCGCGATTCTGAAGCAATTAGTTTTATAGTTTTTTTTTTAAATAATTTATTATGTTAATTCACTTCATGCTGCACAATCTGTTGTGAATGAGCTACAGCTCAAAACAGGGTGTGTTAGCTTGGGGTACAAAATATATGTATGTCAATAAAACAAGCAAATAAAACAAATAAATAAAATAAATAAATAAGAAATAAATAAGAACAAAAATTGCAAATCAATAATTAAAAATCAAAGAAAAAATTAAAAAATTACAAATTAAAACCAAACATTAAAAAATACCAATTAAGAATTAAAAACTTAAAATAAAAAATTATGTATTAAAAATCACAAATTACACATTGCAAATTACTTATTACAAGGCTCAAGCTACAAATTATAAATTACAAACCACAAATTACAAATATCAAATTCCAAATCCCAAATTCCCAATTACGAATTAAATATTACACACTTAAAATTAACAATTAAAAGTGAAAAATAAAAATTAAAATTTAGAAATTAAAACCAACAATTATAAAAATTCCCAGATAAAAACTAAAACTTAAAATAAAAAACTACCATTTAAAATTCACGTTAATAATTAAACCTTACACATTAATTAATAACCTTACACACACATTAATAATTAAACCGTACAAGATTCAAATTACAAATTAGGAATTACAAATTACAAATTAAGAGTAACAAGTTATAAATTACGAATTACCAATTACAAATTACAAACCAAAAATTACAAATCAATAATTAAAAATCAAACCAAAAATAAAAAAATTACAAATTAAATCCCAAAAATTATAAAAATTCCAATTAAAAAATTAAAATAAAGAACTACCAATAAGAAATCACAAGTTACACATTACCAAATAAGCATTACAAGATTCAAATTACAAATTATGAATTATAAATTACGAATTACCAATTATAAATTACAAACTAAAAATTGCAAATAAAGAATTAAAAATTAAAAATCAATTACAAGTTAAAAACAGAAATTAAAAAATTACAAATTACAAAATACCAATTACAAATTATGAAATACCAAATACAAATTACAAATAATAAACTACAAATAACAAATTACAATTTACTAATAACTTCTATATAGTTAAAAATTAAAAATTAATTACAAATTATAAACAAAAATTATAAAATTACTAACTAAAACAAAGATTATCAAAACTACTAGTTAAAAATTAAAAATTACTTCTTAAAAAATTCAAACTTCACGTTACAAGATTTAAATCGCAAATTACAAAAATCAAGTCACAAATTACAAATTACTAGTACAAATTACAAATTAAGAATTACCAATTGAAAATTACAAATTAAAAAACAAAAAAATTACCAACTAAAATTTGAAAACTTAAAATAAAAAATGGCAATAAACGTGTTATTGCTTTTTTTGGAAAGTGACGACAGTTTTTGGGTATTTTATTTTTTCCCTCTCCTACTTGAACCTATAAAAGGTTAAACCTTGCTCCAGGAATTTGTCAAGAATAATATTGTGTAATTTTCTTGGACTATAAATTAACCTTTATTTTCAACTAATTTCAAAATGGAAATGCAGTCTGCGCGAATACTGTGGTAATAATTTCCTCGTGTTACAATTTCCTTGTATTAATGCTATTCTATGACTAAACATAAGTACTACCGCAGGTTTGTGTTTAATTGGTAAAATGTTGGTTATTTCTCTAGAAAAAATAAAAATTTCAGACCTTTAGGTAATTTATAGTTTCATGTTAATTAATGTCTTATGTTAAGATTGGCGTAACGAAATTATTTGTGGAACTGAAAATGAACCGTCTTGAATGATTGCGCCTTTCAAAACTACATAAGTATAATTATTATATTATATTCATCCTTTTTTATTAATTAAAATAAGACAATTCAAATTTAAATATGCAATTCAACAATCGAAAACTGTTAAATTATTCAATTCGCATTTACATAATAAACGTCAATCTAAAATAGTATTCGGGCAGCGAAAAGGGCATAGGAGAATGTTTTAACTTTAAAATGTCAAAAACTACAATAGGAAAATTATTACCATAGTATTAAGCCTTTCACCCCAAATAAAACAAACCTGCCTTCTCTCTTAGCCCAACCGCTAGAGTCTACGTATTTTATTGAGACGAAAAATTCTCGTCTACAAATATACATTTCACGTGCGCTGGATGTACGTTCAATGGACGTATTTTGAACTAAATATTGTCGCATATTAAAACATTTTCCAATTCAAATTTTTTATTTTCTTTAATATAAAAATATTAATTATTATAAATTTAACTCCGGATTAACAGGTAAGGGAAATGGTAAGATTTGGTTCGACCTTCAGGAATCCTACTTTTGATATTAAGTTTAAATTTCTGTAAGTTACATATATGTCAAAGGGGAGGCCTCATCAGCCAGCCTAATACACAAATGCGTACTACTAAAAAAGAAAGCTTTAAACAATATTCGTAAATTTAATGATCATCTCTCATCTCTTAGATTAGTCACTAACTAATTTATTCTATTGATACATCGCAGTCTTATAAACACAATCCATAAATGTCTCTAAAATAGTGTCAATTTTTAAATAGGGTGACGACACTGAGTTACCTAACCATAGACGAATGGACATCAATATTGAATTATTATACAAAGCCTTTTGAGAAAATTATTTACAAGAAATTAGTAGTGCCTATAAAGAGCATGTTATGCAGGAACCAACACAGGTTTATCCTTGGGCCATTCTACATTGATCTGCAGCGGCTCATTCATCAAAGAAAAATATTTTGACATCAACCAAACTACAATTCCATTTGAAATTCGTAATCTCTATCTGCGCGCCGTCTTAACTCCGCTAGCTAAAACAAAACGTCGATAAGAAAATCATTATTTGACGTTTTTACTGAGTTATTCAGTGTTCAAAATAAAAAGAAACAAAAAAAAAATAATAATTCGTTCTATTCGTTCTTCGCATAAATTTTGTTTTTCTCGGTACGCGACATATGGTATACTATACACTCGAGTTTTGTTTTTGGCCTGACAACAATCAGCTTTTGTAATTAATTACTTCCGTACGTGTTTGCAGTTTTTTTTATTTTGTGCGCCTAACAATGTGAGCAATCCGCAACTATTTCGAACCCATAAATTCAGGCGTATTCATGCAACAGCAATCCGGGCCATTGCTGTTGCATTCCATGAGAACGCCAAAAAAAAATGCACTGCGTTTTAAATTTATATTTATTTATTTAACCAATTTTTATGTATTTATTTCAAATCTAGTTTATTTATTTTTAATCGTGAAGTTAATATTATTCCGAAAATTGTAAGAGAATTTAATCCAGTTTTGAACTGATGAGCTGATTCGAAATGATTATTTACGAACAAATTAATCGTCTCATCAGGTCATGGCTACTGGACTGATTGTACCACAATTTTACATTCTATATATGGAATGTATTATATACAGAGGTTGTATTTGCGAATTATACTAATACAGCAAAATTTCCTTAATACTAATGTTAATACTAATGTACTTTAACTTGTTATTTGTAAAACACATCCAAATGGTATTTAAGACCGGTTGAGTAATTCGTCTAAACATTTTCCATTTGTAAAATAAAAATACAAACCACATCCTTATTCTTTATGTTTTCATTCATCAAAAACCGCAAGTTTCTATATATTTCTCATATTTTAACCACATTTTACTTCAATCGACAACAAAACCCGACACATTCATAAATTCGTTCACACAATATTATGCTTCTGTTTTATTTCTAATCCATTTAAAAATGTTAACAAAAAATTATTACTACAACAACACCAACTACGAAAATTTTATAGCTTACAAACAAATAATATATAAAATGTTCACCACCTTCAACCCCACCCGACCTCAGTACTTCGTTCTTGCTTTTCCCCATAGTAAGGCAATGGGATGTTTCACCACATTGTGATCTAAAAGTCAAATAAAAAATTAAATAAAAAACAAAATTGAAAGATGGAGAAGAAAATGCTTTTTCCGAATACATTATGAAAACCCACCTTAAAATTAAAATAAATAAAATTTAGTGATGAGTAAGACGTTTTCTTTTTTGTTTTGGGGAAGACTTATAACGAAATTTATTTTTTGATTACACCCTGTAATTTTCTTATTACATTTCTATTTAATTTTCTTATTTAATATTAAATTTGTTGTTGATACTTTGGATAAAGCCCCTATATACTCTTATCATTAACATTATTTAGCTTTTATTACATTTTGATATTTTTGTGTTTTGCCGCGTTTATCTTATGTGTAATAAAATCGCGTGCGCTCATCTTTTTTTGCTGCAACCCAAAATAAAACAAAATGTCCCATAAAAATTATGTCAATTTTGTTTATAGATATTAATTATACAATGGGCAACCATTATACGTAATTAAATGGCATTTAATGAAACGAATTTTGTTTTGGTTTTTCATCTTTTATATGGTGAGGTGGAGGTACGGTTCTAATTACACGTTTATTATTTTTTTTAAATTAAATTTTGAAATATGGGTTTTAAATATCTTTTAAAATATTTGTGGTTATTTACGTTTTTGTGATATTTATTTTTCGTTACAGACTTCTTGCGTTCAGAAGACACGAACCGATTATAAAACAAATAATAATAATGTTAATAAATTATTTTTAACAGTTGTGATATCATCCGTCATTGGACTCGTAATTTCAAATTATAATCAGATTTTATGTGCTACTACATTTTAGACACTGTCGTAAATAACGGATTTCTTCTCTATAGCCCAAAACAAATGAATGGATCGGTTTGAACAAATATATTGAAGCGTTCCAAATATAAAACTCTAATCCGTCCTTGTGCTAATAAGCTACCACCGAAATCTTTTCTTGCACATTTCTTGCTGGTGTAACGATTGCGGGTTTGTCAACCCAGGTACTCGATCCTCTTCGTGTTCCGTTTCAAAGGCCATGTGTTGCTCATTTGGAAGGTAAACTGGAAGCCGCATGATAAAATTTGAGTAACGAGTAATCTAATTTCTTTGTGGTTTTGCGATATTGGAAAGGTCGAGGTACTTGCAGATGTAATTGATAACCCTAATTGATTGATATTTATTTCTCATAAGAGAGTTTCTAGTACAACTTTCAGTTAATTTGGCCGCATATTTTGGAGTAAAGTCTTTCCAAATGTTTTTAAAAAACGCGAACAATTTCTATGTTTGTTAATTTTTGTCTTCTTAAGACTCCGAACATTTTCGATCGAAAGTTTGAACGCCATTTTGCTCTTTTCAGTGTGTTCAAAGAATGTACCTTCAAACTGATCTTATCATTATTCTCTGAAATGACTTCATCTAAACCTCTTTCAGGTATATCATCCACATTTCCACAGTGTCTATATCGTTTAATCGACTTCTTCACAAATGGCACATATGTTTGGATGTAATATGCTACGATGGGTAGGGGATGGTTAACTAAGATCCCTACCTCGAAATGCTTTTAACACAGGAAAGTCATTTTAATATACCACTGAAATGCTCAAACTAAACTTAAGAAAGAAGTTAACGCGAAAGAATAGATTGAGTTACTTTCTTGTGAAACATACTGTATGTCACTGAATAATTCTAATTCTTGCTCTGGACTTTTTATTTATATAAAATTAGCCTTTATAATGATTGATCAACATTCTTTTGTATATGGGGTACGCTCCTTTAAATATTTGTACCTATTATATTACTACAAGTTGAAAGAAACCTGGTCAATTATTTGTTGAACCTCATTCATTTACTTATTGGAATAGCGGTGATGTTAAATCTAAAAACCACTAAAAAATTCAAATGTTTATCGTCAGGGTCTTATTTTAAATTTCCATATAAAGTCTTGCTTGATTTAATTTTTCATTTGTAACTTACAATTTGTAATTTGTAATTTATCATTTGCAATTTGAGTCTTTTAATATGTGATTTGTAATTTTTAATAGGTAATTTTTTATTTTAAATTTTTTATTTGTAATTTGTTATTTGTTGTAATTTTCAATTTGTGTTGTAATTTGTAATTTGTAATTTGGAAATTGGAAGTTGGAATTTGTAATTTGTAATTGTTAATTGGTAATTTGTAATTTTTAATTTGTAATTTGTAATTTTAATTTATAATTTGTAATTGGTAATTTATAATTTGTAAGTTGTAATTTATAATTTGTAATTGGTCATTTGTAATTTGTAAATTTTAGGTTGTATTTTGTAAGTTGCAATTTATTATTTGTAATTTGTTATTTGTTGTAATTTGCAATTTGTTTTGTAATTTGTAATTTGAAATTTGCCATTTATAATTTTAATTTTTAATTTGTAATTGGTAATTTAAAATTTATAATTTGTAATTTGTAATTGGTAATTGCTGATTTGTAATTTATAATGGTTAGTGGTTAAATAATAAGTAATTTGTATTTTGTAATTTGAGTTTTTTTTTAATTTTAGTTTTTTTAAGAAAACCTGCGAACAACATGTTTTATGGTTTCTATGGGGTTATATTTAAATTTCGTTCCGGGGATTTATACAAATTTGTTGTTCCACAGAAATGGGATTCTAAAATGATTTTCATATAAAGTTCTAGAAAAAGTTCAATTAATATGAAGTTAGTATTATTAGTCTATACCATGGGATTCTGGAATATGGCGAAGTAACTTGGCTATTTTTTATCGATTTTAAAAATTCAAATCATACTATAAGTTTGCCTGTGGTCATTAATCCAACATATTATAACTTTGGAAATCAATAATCAATTATCAACGGTATATTGGTAAGACGTTTTCTTAAGTTCGGGTTTTTTTACAAGCAACTTCTCTATTCCTACATATAAGAAAAACATTCAATTTTAATTATTCGAAAAATAATTTACTAATTGGCGAGAAAGTAAACTTGTATTTACAGAAAGAGGGACAAGAACGTACGAATGCATAAGTTAATTCGCACCCATTTCCATAAACTTAGGGACCTCTAGTTAATTGATGGTTTATATGAAATTGTTTTAAAGAGGTAGAAAGAGAGAGAAAGCATGATCCGAGTCATCATTTTGTATCCTTTTATCTTTATATTCTGGCTATTTTGTTTAGCAGAGTTGTTTGAAAACTAAGTATCAGATGTAATATCTTGCAGAGCAATCATGAAAATTTAACTGCTCGTTGTTACTTGTTTCAATTTGATTTAATATTTCACTTTTATATTCCGGTTGAGATGAGATGTTAATAGATTGGTTCTCTTCAATATTACTTAAGTAGGCAGCTTAGGAATCCGTAGTTATAGTAACCATAGTAGAAGGGGAGCCACTTGAATTTATTAAGAAGTCCCTTATTGGTAGAAGCTGAATTTTTTAAAAATTTTATGGACAAAATTAGTCCTAATAAATCATTGAATTCATTTACTGTTTGATCAAATAAGGCCAATTAATTGTTTAATAGGATCTTGATTAAGCCTAACTGTCAATAGGAAAAATATTTGGTTATTATTTCTCATTAAATCATTTAATAGTTGCGTATTGCCATTTATTGTTTGGATCAGTCCTTAAAAACTATATATCATTTTACATTTAACTGGTTGAACCGTCTGTATGTAAGAAACCATTTGGATTACATTTAAAAAATTAAAGAGCTTTAATTTTTATCATGTACTATTGAAACTATTGAAAACCTTATCCATTTTTACAATAAAGGCAGCTGTTCCCAAAGCAACATTTTGAACATCATTCGAAAATTGATTAAACCGAAACATAGTTTGAATTGCGCAGGAACAGTCCAACTGAAAACCTGTGTAGCATAGCTGACGAACATTTTCTCAAATTTATTTGGAGAAACGTGTTGTAGTGCTAATTTGGAATACAATATACAACCTAGTCGAGTTTGAGGAATCAAGAGAATACAATTTAGTGACAACTTTCCAACTTACATTACCATCAGCAGTTTTAAAATCAGAGTCTATCAAATTAGAACGTATCGATTTAATGAAGTGTGGGACGTCGTATAACACAAATATTTTTTCCCATTAACATAAAAGAAAAGATTTTCTTTATTCACGCGTATACTAACTTTATACTTCAGGAACTTTGATTTGAAATATTTCATCGGTATATATAAACAAAGCAGACACATAAATACAATTCAAAAAATATACAAAATATTCTTTCCAGTACAGCGATTTTGGTCGCAAGGATTGAGTTGAAAATTATCGGAATAAGTAAACAAAATATTTTTCAACCATAATTTTATGAATAATTTTTAATGATAAAAAATAATACTGTTAAAGTTAGCCGAAAGTTGCCAACCGAAATTGAAAAGTCGATAATGCAGATTATGTTAGTCCAGCCGAAAGTATAAAAAATGGTAACGCAGATTGTCTAATCCCAACCGAAAGTACAAAGTCGATAATGCAGATTAAGATATAACATTCCAGACAAAAATAAAAAATTTAGTAGTTATCAGCCGAAAGTAAATAGGATACATAGATTTAAATAAAAATGTTTGTAAATAAATTTACTTGTAAAACTTTGCTTCGTAGAAAATATCGGAAAATCAGAAGAATATACAAAATCAGAATTATTAGAAAATTTGTATAAAATCAGCCTCTAGAGTGTTATGTCTGGAGATGGATTGCATTGATTTGATTTGTCAATAGCTATCGCAGAAAAAAAATTCAGTTCAAGTTTCTCGTGGGAAATCTCGGAAAATTCGATTTTCCAAAAATTATTAGAAAATGTATATAAAATCAGCCTCTAGAGTGTTATGTCTGGAGATGAATTGCATTGATGTTTTTAATTTTCTAATAATTTTAGGAAAATCGAATTTTCCGAGATTTCCCACGGGAAACTTGATCTGAATTTTTTTCCTGCGATAGCTATTGACAAGTCACATCAATGCAATCCATCTCCAGCCATAACACTCTAGAGGCTGATTTTATATACATTTTCTAATAATTTTTGGAAAATCGAATTTTCCGAGATTTCCCACGGGAAACTTGAACTGAATTTTTTCCTGCGATAGCTAATGACAAGTCACATCAATGTAATCCATCTCCAGATATAACACTCAAGAGGCTGATTTTATTCATTCATTTCTTACTTTCGGCTGGAAACATTTTTGAATTTTCCGAGATTTCCCACGGGAAACTTAAACTGAAATTTTTTCCTGCGATAGCTATTGATAAATCACATTAAAGCAATCCATCTTCAGACATAAGACATTAGAGGCTGATTTAATACAAATTTTCTAAGAATTTTTGGAAAATAGAATTTTCCGAGATTTCCCACGGGAAACTTGAACTGAATTTTTTTCCTGCGATAGCTATTGACAAATCAAATCAAAGCAATCCATCTCCAGACATAACACTCTAGAGGCTGATTTTATATATATTTTCTAATAACTTTTGGAAAATCGGATTTTCCGAGATTTCCCACGGGAAACTTGAACTGAATTTTTTTCCTGCGATAGCTAATGACAAGTCAAATCAATGCAATTCATCTCCAGATATAACACTCTAGAGGCTGATTTTATTCATTCATTTCTTACTTTCGTCTTGAAACTTTTTTAAATTTTCCGAGATTTCCCGCAGGAAACTTGAACTGAAATTTTTTCCTGCGATAGCTATTGATAAATCACATCAATGCAATCCATCTCCAGACCTTACACTCTAGAGGTTGATTTTATACAAATTTTCTAATAATTTTTGGAAAATCGAATTTTCCGAGATTTCCCACGAGAAACTTGAACTGAATTTTTTTCCTGCGATAGCTATTGACAAATCAAATCAAAGCAATCCATCTCCAGATATAACACTCTAGAGGCTGATTTTATATAATTTTCTAATAATTTTTTGAAAATCGAATTTTCCGAGATTTCCCACGGGAAACTTGAACTGAATTTTTTTCCTGCGATAGCTATTGACAAATCAAATCAATGCAATCCATCTCCAGACATAACTCTCTAGAAGCTGATTTTATATAAATTTTCAAATAGTTTTTGGAAAATCGAATTTTCCGAGATTTCCCAAGGGAAACTTGAACTGAATTTTTTTCCTGCGATAGCTAATGACAAGTCACATCAATGCAATCCATCTCCAGACATAACACTCTAGAGGCTGATTTTATTCATTCATTTCTTACCTTCGGCTGGAAACTTTTTTGAATTTTCCGAGATTTCCCACGGGAAACTTGAACTGAAATTTTTTCCTGCGATAGCTATTGATAAATCACATCAATGCAATTAATCTCCAGACATAACACTCTAGAGGCTGATTTTATATACATTTTCTAATAATTTTTGGAAAATCGAATTTTCCGAGATTTCCCACGGGAAACTTGAACTGAATTTTTTTCCTGCGATAGCTAATGACAAGTCACATCAATGCAATCGACCTCCAGACATAACACTATAGAGGCTGATTTTATTCATTCGTTTCTGAATTTCGGCTGGAAATTTTTTTGAATTTTCCGAGATTTCCCACGGGAAACTTGAACTGAAATTTTTTCCTACGATAGCTATTGATAAATCAAATCAATGCAATCCAACTCTAGACATAACACTCTAGAGGTTGATTTTATACAAATTTTCTAATAATTTTTGGAAAATCGAATTTTCCGAGATTTCCCACGAGAAACTTGAACTGAATTTTTTTCCTGCGATCGCTATTGACAAATCAAATCAATGCAATCCATCTCCAGACATAACACTCTAGAGGCTGATTTTATATAAATTTTCTAATAATTTTTGGAAAATCGAATTTTCCGAGATTTCCCACGGGAAACTTGAACTGAATTTTTTTCCTGCGATAGCTTATGACAAGTCACATCATTGCAATCTATCTCCAGACATAACACTCTAGAGGATGATTTATTTTCGGCTGGAATGTCAATAACATAATCTGCATTATCGACTTTTCACTATCGGCTGGAAACTTTCGGCTAACTTTAACAGGGTTAAAAAATCACACGACGTACATCCTCCATTTCCTGCGCTTGAATTAATACTAAGTCAAAATCACTAATTTACTTCTCATATTTTTCACATTATCCCTCTTATTCGATGTTAAACAAAAACAATAAAAATTGCACATTTGACATATTCAAATGGGCGTTTCTTTTTAGTTTTTTGTTTAACATGATGCAAGTTTGAGAGATAAATTGACACGAATAAGAGGGATATAAAATTTAATGTGAAAAATGTAAGTAAATTAGTGATTTTGACTTAGTGTTAATTCAAGCGCAAGCAAAGGAGGATGTATTTCATGTGATTTTTCATCATTTAAAATTGTTAATAAAATTATAGCTTAAAAATATTTTTCTGACTGAAGAAAATTACTGGAAATAAAAATATGTACAACCTTCCTTTCGTAAGTAGGAGATGACACTGAATTGTGTCTTTTTTTTCCAAATGTTTATTCTCACATAACTGAAAAAAACAACAAATTCCAAAAAAAAAAGTTAAAAATATTATGAATGTGGCCGACAAAGAATGTATAAATTAAAAACCAAGTTGCTTTTTGTTTTTTATATTGACGATCACGAGGAATTGGTCGGTTACAACAACAATAGATACAAAAACATGAATTTCTCATGTTATAAGATAGGGAAAAATAACTCAAGGCGAGCGAAAACATCAAAAATTTGAACCGATTTCACCCGCATCGCATATTTTTGATACTTACCATCATGAGAAAACACCCTAACACATTAAAAATATTTGACGGCACACAATAGCAAAATGTATATTATACGCCGTGTACATATACAAAATTCTCAATCCTTATTTTGCGACCAAAATCGATGTCCAGGTTTACTTCTGTATATTCTGTATTTTGTGCAAGTGTTTTGTGGCCACTGCAGAGAAAATTAAGAATCAAGTGCAATCCACCTTCCACAATAATTTTAATTGGGAAATTTGTCGATCATTACTACGTTTTCCTCTTGAACATTCGTTAACAAATTTGTGGAATTAAAGAATGTTTTATCGGAAGCTCATAATAACGTTGGAACGCTATTTATCTCAGTGCAATCAAGTATGGTCCATGTATTTGAAAAGTCCCGAAACAATTTTGGTAAATTTTTGGAATTTTTTTTTTCTAGTCTGTCTATATAAAGCACTTAACTTACAAGGGAACCTTTTGAACTGAAAACTTCAACCTAAACCATTTTTGCTATAGGCAACCAAGTCCTTTGCTTCCACTATCAGTAAATCGTATGAGTAGATCTTGTAATTTTTTGGAAACAAAAAATGTCAAATTCAATTTTAATGTGGTAAATATTTTTTTTGTAAAAGTTTAAGCGTTCTTGGTGCAAAAAAATATGTGAAAGCCTAAGTGGCCAACTATTATAAAAAAATGCGCGTTTAATACTTGCATCTACTATAAATACGAGGTTATTGCTATTAATATGCAGAAGGAGTAAATTCGACTAAATAACAAAATTTTAAAATACATAAAAAACAACGTAACACAGTGATAATCCTTTTTTTGTTTCCATCTTTTGTGTATGCGAGACAAGGAGAGTTTGAGTTAGTAAAAGAGAAATAGTAAAATGTAATAAACGGCGCCGTTAATAAATAGCAGGTAAAGTAATTATGTAGTGCGTCACTCGACCTTTTCGACATCGCATATGTTTATTCTGCATTCATTTCGCTGTGATTGTGAATCAGTGTTAAAACGATAACATCTGGCTATTTCATTGGACTATTCGTTTTGCTTACTGATTTGGACTTCGTTTGTTTAGTGATTTTTATGTGTCAAAATGCCACGTATTGACACTAAAGATACACTGCTTGCAAGGCTAGGCAAATTACATTACACTGAATAATTAAAATACTTTTCCGAATTACAGCAAACTCAGTAATTAAAATACAAATTACAATTACTTTCGAGTGGAGTAATTAAAATACAAGTTACAATTGCTTTGAATTGTCATTTGTAATTAAAATACAAATTATAATTACATTTGTAAATTGATAAATCTGATTTGACAAAATTCATTTAGTGAAAAAACGTATCATTAGAAAAAAGATTATTAAGATTAGGTTTTAGGTTACTCTGGAACCAAATTTTAATAAGTCTTGTAAAAATTTAAATAAGAAATGTCAAAAATTGGGGTAATTACATAAAATACAAGATACTGTTACTTGGAGAATGAGTAATTAAAATACAAATTACAAATTGTAATTTGTATTTTAATTACGTAATTCAAATACATGTAATTCGTTACTGCCCAGCCTTGCCTGCTTGAGGCAATTGAGCAACTTCCGCCTACCTCTACAAGAGCAATAGCAGGACGCATTGGGATCGCAAAATCGCGCGTACACCGTGTATTGAAAAAAAAAAAACAAGTTCCACCCCCTACCATATTACACGCGTTCAAACTTTGGAACCGAGGGACTACCACACAAGATTGCTTTTCTGCCAAAAGATGCTTGCGAAAATAAAACAAGATCCACCATTCTGTAATATTATTCTGTGGAGCAATGAATCGACGCTGAAGAGAAATGGATACTTCAACATGCACAATCTGTACAGATGGCAACTTTCGAATCTGCATCTAATGTGAGAAGATAGATCCCAGTACGAGTTCAAACTAAATAATTCGACTGGCACATTCAAGGGAATGATAATTGGCTCATTCGGACCGCCCGGAAACTTATTTGGTCAAAGCTTTTTTGACTTTCTTCGAAATGATCTGCCAAATTCACTGGAAACATTCCCGAGAGAATGATGGGTGCCCTGCGCACTATGAAGAAAACGTCCATCTGTACTTGAATGATACATACCCAGATACATAGATTGGCTGTCTGGGGCCCATTTTGTGACCTCCATTTTCCCCGGACCTAAATTCATTGGATTTTTTTTATTGGGGTTAAATAAAAGTAGAGGTCTACTCTAAGCCGATCAGAAATTTACAGGAGTTAGGCAGCCGTGTACAACAACGAGGTACAAAATAAAGATGGAAGCACATTGTGGATTGTTTCATAATACAACTTCAATACAAACTTTTATTTCTTTTTTATACAAATAATTTAACTAGAGGGCTATTTAGCTGAAGGCCAAATATTACTATGTAAAAAAAGACATTTAATTTGTATTATGAAACAAACCGCCATTTCATAAAAGGAGAAAGGGAAGAAATATTATTAAACCGGAGTTTGGCAATTTGTTTGTGAAACCGGGTGTAAGTAACTTATTTGAACTGCGTATTTTTACGTTTACTTTTTTATTTGTCTGTATAGAAGAACAAATATTAGGTTTAAATTTACTAGGTTAAACTGAAACGGCATTATTGGAGAATGGTTATTTATTCATGCCTAATTCAGTTTTTGAACAAAATTAAATAAACGAGTTTTGGTTCTGTAATCGGCTGGATAAACTTTCTACGGTCCATTTGTAAAATATTTAAAGACCTCAAACGTTCGATTAAATCAAGAGAGTTTTTGATGGTCGGATAAATCAGCAGAATGTGCTGCTTCGGAAGCCGCTAAAATATTGCGATTACTTCTTTCTTATATATTTCTTAATTATACGAAAATGTTGAAATTTGATTCGTGAAATAAATTAAATTTCGAATGATCAGTCTGAAGGTTTGATTTGGAAATTTTCGTATAATTTTTGCGAATTTGAAAGTTTTGTAAATTATAAATAAGAAATTTTGTTTTATAATTTTAAAGTTCACAAAAAAATCATTACTCCAATTTGATATATGAAATGCAATCTACATTTTGTAGATTTAGATTATTTAACCTCTAATTTACATAAATATTTTATTAATTATATTCAAATTTACGATTCTTAAAACCAATTTTATAAGGACAACCGCAATCAGTTAAGAGCATACTGCTACCAACTAACTTTGACTAATAACTCTTTCTAAATTATAACCAAAATGTAACAGAATACATAATAAACTTATTACACCTTAAGCAAAAAATCATATTTTTGTACAAATAATGACACATTTTCTGGTTGAATGGCCAGCCTCAAAATGATTTTAATCTTAAAATGCAATTACCATTTAAAAACTAGACAAGAAACCATATTTCTATTTTAAATGAAAACCACAAAATTATCCAACATAAATTTTGTTTTTATCATTTTTATAATAATCTAAAAGACAATTTTTGAAATTAAAATCCATAAAATAGAATAAATTTTGTTGCTGCTCTTTACGGCAAATAATTAAATTTTATTTCATGTATATAAAAAACAAATTAAATTTTATATTTAATCTTTTCTAATTGGCTGTGTTCACACCCACGTAAATTTTTTGGTCGAACGTAATCTGTGTACACATTAAACACAAAGCAATTTCCATAAATAAATTTTCATTTTTTTAACGAAAATAAAAATGTTAATAATAAAAATAATTCGGTTTTTTCTACTTGTACATTCCGAATCACAAAAAATAATTCATTTGGTCCTTTTTGGTAAATTCCTTTTCGAAAATTTTCTTTTGAAATCGAAAGAACGGCAACTCTAAAATAAAAATTTGTTTGTTACAATTGTCCTTAATTTAATAACGATGATACGTTTGTGCGCCTCCTTAGCTCCATACATAATATTTTATTTGTGTTTGGTTAAATTGGTGGAAGTGGGAATCGGTTTTATGTGGAATATTTTGCTCAGCCGTCGTACCGTGTAATTTTAAGATGTTTGTGAAATGATAAAATTTTAAAGTATACTCAAACAATATTCTTATCATACAGTGGCACTTAGACTGTGTACATATGCCGTTTTGTCCCATATGATATGCGGTATTATATCATCGCTTATTATATGGATTTTGCTTGTTGTTAAAATGATGATTTTACAAGCTGCCGTGATCTTTGGTTTGTAAGCTTATTGCTAGGCTTAGGATTCTTAGGTAAAAAAATATTTTTTTTGGGAAGTTCAAACCAAAAATTTGTTGGATTAGTTATTCTTTTTAGAACAAATAAAAGTGAATGAGCCCTATTTCCACTTATTTTACGTTTTACCACATATTTTATTTGTTTATTTCAAATTTTTTTATAAATTTTTTTTTAAGTGCTTCTAAAGCTGAGTTCTTCTAAAAAAGCAGATTTTGTGATAGTTATTTCTGTTCGTTAACGTATGTGCATTTATCTGATTAAGGCAAAATATGGAAATGTATTTAACAGAATTCATCGGAATTTAAACAAGCGTTAAAATTCCTTAAACTGTAAGAACGTAGCAACAGTTTCAAAGTTATTCATATACAGAATGTTCTCAAACGAAATTTTTATCCGAAATGATCCAAGTTATTATATGTTTGAGGGAAATGTTGAATGTAAATTTGATTACAAATTAAATTAAATTAAAATCTAAAGGTAACAAAATTAGCTTCAATTCTAAATTGGACGTAATGATAGTGAATGAAATTTTAAGTAGCATAATTAGGCAAAATTTGCCATTATTGAGTGTCAACATACATATGTTTAAGAATTTTAATTCCCAAATGTAATTGAATAAATTATTGAGTAGAAACTCCAAATGGATTTAAAAATTTAAAAATTGAATTAAAATTACAAATAAGATTTGAACAACATCTTGTGTTTAATATGAATAAAAACTCATTGTAGTTTTCAGCAGAACTTCAAATAGATAATATACATATCTATAAATAGGCTAAATATTGAGTGAACTAAAAAAAACCCTAGGGTATTAAATCCATAAATTTTCAGTTTGAAATTAAACAGATACAATTTTAATTGAGCTACAATTTGAACCACGACACCTTTCAATATTTTGAGTTAAAGTTAAAATAGAAAATAAGAAAATGTTTCTGGATTTAAACTAGCTACATTTTGCATAGAATTTAAATAATACAAACTGTTGTTCAATGTTGCTTGGGTCAAAAATTGATTTGGAAATTTGGATTAGAAATTTAGATTAGAATTGGTTTTTAGCAAGTAGAATGACTGTAAATTTGGTGTTCTAAGCTAGATTGAAACATAATTTTAGTTGCAATTAGGTAAGAATTGAGTTGCAATACGAAAACAACCACAAAAATTTCCTTAGAACTTAGTTTAGAAATTTGTATCGGAAATTTTGAGAGAAATTTGGATTAGGAATTTACATTTAAAAAAATGGTTTTGGCATTCCAAACCAAATAAAATCTTTGGTAAAATTATAGATGAGAATTGATAGATTAGATTTGCTGAGTGGATTTTCAATTAGAAAACAAAAAATGAGAGCGAATTAGGTGGAGCAAAAATAGATATGTGAAGTGAAGCAATTTACATATTTTGAAACCAATTTGAACTGGATCACAAAACTAGACTGGAAAAGAAAATAGTTTTTATGGATTCGAATAAAACATTGGATGCATCCAGAATAAAATTAGATTAAGCAATTCCATCTGGATTTAAATCAACTGTAAGGAACATTTTAATCTGAAATTGAGTTAAATTTCCAGACTGTACTTGAATGTTTGTTCGCTCATTGAATTAATTGAAATTTATAGTTTTAACAAAGTTTTAAGAAATATTTAGGTATTCAGAACAACAATCAGAATTTTGCCCTCACGAACCATTTTTGTGACTATGCCTGGTTCTAGTGGACCGTCACATAAGCTAGCTAAACATAAAATTTTGCTCAAATCTATTTTATAATTGTAACTTAATCTTTAATTTTTCTCTTGCCAGTCCAATTCGAAATACAAACCCAACTTTTAAACTAAAAACTACGTTACAGTTATGTTTTTGCTCAAGTTCAAACTACTACTACTTCAAAGCTTACAATGCAAATACTTCGATACTTTCTCAGATTTCTGTTCAAAATTCTAATACAAATTTAACAAACCTTTTGACGCTAGTTAGAGTTTTAAATTCTACTCTAACCCAGCATTTCTAATAACACTAAAATTTTTCTTAAATGCACTTGCAACTAAAGCTGAAGTTGTACTCCAATAGCGCATAGGTTTGAATTTTCACTTTGTAAACAAAATATCATAAAGTGTCTAGCTTAATTGAAACCAGAATTTTATGTTAATTAAATTTGGAATTAAAACTCAACTTTTAAATATTTCTTAATTAAATTGTATCCAAATTTTTGCTCAAACTCTAAATTGGATTGAAATTGAATTTTAAGTCTAAACCTTGTTCAAATCTTGTTTTACCCCGTTCTAAATAAAAAATTTTCTCGAATAATCTCAACTAAATTTTTAAAATTCACTGACACTGTCATTAAAGACATTCCTAACTCAAGTTTTATGCTAATTTAAGCTCATTTATTTGCTTAAACCAAATTGTAATTTAAACTCTATTGCTAATGTAAGTTCCTACTTAAGATTTTATTCAATAACTTTTCAAAATTGAAATGCTTCTGTTATAAAATAAAAAGCAATCAGATTTTTGCTCGATTTCTGATTTTCTAGTTGAACTAAAAAATTCGCTCTCAAACTCATTATATCGAGTTTAAAATTCAAGCTAATTTTCTCTCTTTAAAATTTCGTTATCTTAAACAATTTCCTTTTTGGTCGAATGCAGTTGACCAATTTAGACTAGATTTATATTCAAAATTCCATGTATCATTTTGTCAACTTCGAAAACATCTTGGAACAAAATTTCTAACTAAATCTTAATTTTTTCGAATCTATTTTGATTTTAAAATAAGTTACTAGTCTGAATAATGCTCACATATTAAAAAGAAAATTACAATAATCAATTAGTAGAATACCTAAATATTTGTTAAAACTTTGCTAAAACTTTAAATTTCACTCAATTTTTTATTTCAATATAATTCAATCAACATTCAAGTACAGTTTGGAAGTTTAACTTAATTTCGGATTAAAATGTCACTTAAAGTTTACTCAAATCCCTTTGGAATTGTAATCTAATTTTATTCTGGATGCATCCAACATTTTATTTGAATCCTTTAAAACTATTTTCTTTTCCAGTCTAATTTTTTGATCCAATTAAAATTGGTTTCAAAATATGTATTTTGGTTTTCCCTTGACATATGTGTCCATTCTTTGCTCGAACTAATTTGCTTAAATTTTTTTGTTTTCTTATTGAAAACCCCCTCAGTACATCTATTGTGCAATGTAAACTTATATTTAATACGAGTTGTAACTCAATTCTTATATATATAATTTACACCAAAGATTTTATTTGAATGATGATGATTGATTTTTTTTTAAATTTAAATTCTTAGCTCAATTTTCACTCAAAATTCCCGATTCAAATTTGTAAACTAAATTCAAAGGAAATTTTGTTGGTTATTTGAGATCAAATCTCGTATTGCAACTCAATTCTTACCTAATTGCAATTAAAATTACCTATGTTTAAATCTAGTTTGGAACAACAAATTTACACTCAAATTTTTACTCAAAACTTAGCAAAATGTGCTAGTCAATTTCTAATCTAATTTCCAAACCAATTTTGAACCCAAGTAGCATTGTACAACAATTTTTACTATTTAAATTCCATGCAAAATGTAGTCTCTAATCCAGAAACATTTTGTTACTTTCTATTTTAAATTTCACTCAAAATGTTTTTGACGTCGTAGTTCAAATTGTAACTCAATTAAAATTGAATCTGTTTAATTTTAAACTGAAAATGTATGGGTTTAAAACTAGAGTTTTTTTTTGTAAATCTACTCAATATTTAGTCAAGCCCTGGTTAGAAGTTTTATTCAACGATTGGAATTTGTAAGTCTAATTCAATTTTTTTATTTTTAAATCCAATTTAAGTTCCTACTCAAGAATTTAGTCAATTACATTTGGGAATTCAAATTCTCATTCTGATTTGAAATTCACGATATGTTGAAATTCACCAACGTATGTTAACTTTTCTCACGTAAATGGCACTCAATATTTTACTAAAATTCATGTTTGAATTCTGAATTTTTTCATTTCTGAATTAAATTTAAAATTTGGCCTAATTATTCTACTTAAAATTTTTTGGATTAAAAACTAGTTTTCGTTCGAGCCCATTTTGAATATAAATAGCATGTTGCTCAAGTGCATAAATGGTGTACTATATGTTGAGCTTATGTAAATTACCAACTTTTTATGGAAAAGTAATATCGAAAAATTCTAAAATATAGCATATTATAAAATATATTTATATTTTATTCCACCATTCCACCCCTTTTGAGGTTCAAATCTGATATTTTCAAATTTCTGTTTGTTGGTTTCAGGTAAAGTCACATTACTAAACGAAAAAGATAATAGAAATTTCATGGAGTATGTCGGGTTCTATTATCCAAATATCAATAACATTCGACGATATTCTATTGACATTCGAAAAGTCGAAATTCACAAAATAAAAAATTTGACCCAACATATCCTATTACAACTATTGCCATCTATGAATGTCTAGTATGCACTTACTAACTATTAAGTAAAGTCGAAAATTTAGCAAAATTAAATCGACCTGAGGCACACAGCATAAATCCCAATTTAGGTGGTTTGGGAAATTGTTGGCCAATAAAATTATACTTAGATCTGTTCGCCCGACTACCTTTATATTTTACCCTAGTCCCAAAAATTCAGAAAAGTTGGAAAAACTCTTTATTACATTTTCGGTCATTTGACTTTCGAAAATGCAGGACCAAAATATATAGGGTGTGTCTGTCCTATATATTTTGGTCCTGCATTTTCGGTAACATATAAATGCCAGTCTGTCCACCCGAATAATTACTTATACATTGGTAAATTTTAATCCCGCCGGTCGTTTGTCTTTTGACCTTAATAAATCGATTTTAGGAAATACGGTACAATGTAAACACTAAAAGCCAATTACGATGGTATGGGAAAATGCAAGCCAAAAAGTTTAAGGTTTGATTTGTCTGACTATCTACAAACAAGTTGGAAATATTTTTTTTTACATTATCGGTCGTTTGACTTGGCCCACAATCTTCATAAAAGCACTAGGATTGCCCTTATTTTAGAAGTTATGTTTAGAAAATAATATTTAGTCACCACACTTTGTCACTTTGGTTCGCTTTTTCCTACCGTTGTGAAGTAAAAATCACAACACAATAACTAGTATTATCCTAGTAGTACCAATATGAAAACAGCTAGCATAAAATTTATGATTTGGCTCAAAAACTTAGTTAAAATTGTAACCCATAATTTGTTCATCGAAACCTTCATTAGAAGCAGATACATACATTTAAATTCAGATTCCATTTGGTTTAGGAAACTGATACGTATCAACCTTGCTCGAAAATATTTGAATTTTGTAAAACCCTGCATTTTGGACGATTAAAACGCCGAAAACATTAACAAAACGATTGTGGTCGATGCCGTTACACAGTAAACGAAAAACTATGCATACAAAAAGACCACATTTAAATGTGTTTGTTTAAGTATACGGACAAAACCAATGGAAATTCTTCAGCAATAAAACAATAAATATTTATACAAACAAACACATCATTATATACGAGATGCATTATAATATGTAGGACAATGAAATTCCCAATAACCAATATTTACCGTACAATTTTATAGCGCATGTGGCGTGGGATTACCTGACTAACGATACCAGAGCGGTACCGTTATGTATATTTTAACACGAAAACCCTGTCTCATGCGCCAAATGTCAAATGTATTTTACTTCACTTCAAATAAATAATTGTAATAAAAACATGGGCTACGACGAGCATCGAACCATCGACCTTTAATGTTCATACCACGCGCCAACCGTTTGAGCCATCGCTGTCCATTATTAAAACTAGTTCCTAAATAACATCTAAATTCAAAAAATAGTAAGCGTTGCTAAAATATTTTTTTTTCTTTCTAAACTGTGTAACCGGCTTGAGACCTATCCCACGGCGATTTCATAGGTGACTCACTTTAAAAATATACTTTATAGCCTGTATTCCATGAGAAAATTTGACTCACAGAAGCTGATAAGAAATGTAATCAGATGTAGCACCAATAAATTGAATTTTTTTGTTTTTTCGACCAGTTACAACAACAATATTTTTCAACTAATCGCTTCTGCCTTAAACTTTCTGTTCGTCTGGGGTTTTATTTTTAAAATTGGAAACACATCACTAGAGTAACACGATTGTGTAATCCGATGCATAATCCCTCTTTTATATGAAAATTTTGCTTCAGTTTCGATTTTCTTGATATTTCATTCTCTTTGCTCACAGTAAAAAAAAAACGAAAATAGAAAAATTATCTGATGCCCCGTTTTTTTTTTTTTTTAATTTTTTATTTTATAGCAAAATTGTTTTGCTTTTAACTAAAAAATTTAAAAAAACGTTGTCTTTGTCTCATATATGGATTCTTAAAATTCGCCGTCGCGGCGCATCATAGACGTAATATAGTTTTCAATCGAAGTAAAAATGACGATATACGAGTATCAATATCCAATTTATGAAATTTTCTAACACATTTTTTTGGCACCATTAATAAAAAAATTCAATAAAATTAATCGAATTTTTATTAAAAAAAAAAAACACAAACTAAAATGTGACTAATGTGACGCCATTACATAAAAACCAAAAACTATTCGAATACGATTTACGACAGCACCGGTTAAGATTTCATTTTCAAAAATTTCATTAGACAACTAGGAAATTCGTTGGCGCCTTTCTTGACTATGCCCTCATCCCATTCATAACAAGTAGAATAACAATTGGAACGTTAAACTTACGTTTATTCACTTCAGCTGCTGCTGAAGAACAACATAACTTGGTGATTTACATTTTTTTCGACAGTTGAAAACGTGAATCGCAAAATTAACGTTATTTCCTATTCTGACTGAAGAAAAACGTTCACGTTCCCGATGTTAAAAAACCCACGTTTTTTTAGTTGGGTTTTCTCGTTTAAATGACAAATAATTAATTTAGCAAAATGTTATTAATTTTTTAATATTGAACTAATAAAATTTGGTTACTGTTAGAGGAGGATAGAGCTGAAATTATGATTTAAAATAAGTAAACAAAGATAATGTCTCATTACCAAACAATTTATTTCAATTTTTCTCTTATATTTCACAAAATTTAGTTAATTGGACATAAATTGTTCACAATCGCGTTTTGGCCTTACAAATGGTCATAGATATATGACTGGGACATTGATAGTTGCGATTCGTTGCCGACCGGCGATTGATAGCTCCCGACTGCGAAAAATCTGATTTATTTGAAATAAAATGTTTATGTTAATTCAATAAAACCAAAACCATCACAATGATTTTAATTTAATGAATATTTGATTTAGTGATTTACCTCTGCCTTCCTCTATTAGCCAAAAAGTACATTTTATTTATGTACAATTTCTAAAACAGACTAAAATCGCTGTCAATATGACTATAATTTGACAGAACATTTTTATGTTTTCCGGTATTCTATGTTTTTTCGATGTTCGTAAACGTTTTTTTTTTTATCGGAATAGGATTTTGACAAAAAAAAAACGTTCTCGTTAAGAGACATCACGATACCCGTTACGTTTTTTTAACTTTTTTTCAGAATACAGCTGCTGGTATGGTTAATACGTTTTGGAAATCAGATGTGGCTACTACAGTTTTTGTATTGCTATGATTTACAACAGTTTTATCATCTTGTTTAATTTTTCGCGCTACTTCCATCGACAAAATATGTCTCTCATAAATGACCAAATTTAATGATTTCTCAACAGTGCTCAAGTTTTGATGGGCTGTGCAGTCATTGCACTGATCATTTTTAAAGAAAATATCGTGATATTGGCAATGAGTTGCAATTTGGAACACGTTAAACCTTCACCTTCAATAAATGTTTTGGTTGTGTTGTTTCTTAGATAACGTAATAAGGGTTTTAACATTTGCCACTATACTCTCTTAATGGAATTTAGTTTTCGGGTACACTTGTCTCTCTGGTCGTTAATTAATCTTCCAGTTTTAAATTTTGTGTAGGCCGTATCAATCCACTGATAATTAATCACTAAAGTGTTTACAAGCATTTGTAAGTAACATTTGTCTTTCTATTTTAACCAGAAATAGGTAGATAATAGGATTGTAGCGGCTCGCTTATTTATAGTAAGTGCATTTAGGTGTTTCCGACACAATATATCAATAACGTATATTGGTGTTTAATCAGTAAAATATGTACATACATGCATTCGCTTTCTTTCCGCTGGCGCTACATCGCATAGAGCGATTTAGCAAATAAAACAACGCACCTAAAGCCTTCAAATTTTAATTGTCAAAATCTAAGTTCTTTAAATTCACAATATATATTGTTAATATGTTGTAGTGGTTCACTCATTCAAATACACAAATACGTACATTCGTTTACCGCCACAATATAATAATCACATATCATACGAACAGCGCAAAATAAAAACCAAGCAATTTTTTAGATAGGGTGTTTTATTTGAATAAAAATCTCTCTAATCTCTCTCTTTATCAAGTTTTTCAGCCATGTCATAAACACTTAACACAACTGTAGCCGCAACCGCTCAACTAACCCTTTTTTACCTTTTCAGTGTAAAGAACCAAAAAAAAGCAAACCAATTCATTTTGTTAGTCGAGTTTGCGGTTTCACAATGATAAGTTGTGTGCTCCTTAAATACATTAAGTGCGATAATATAAAATGCGGCGGTGGTTTATAATATAGGTAACAGTAATGCATTATGAAACCCCTGACAATATTGCTTTTTTATCAATTGATCATGGTTGATCAATCAGTGATTTGATCGAGTTGTTGGTGAGAATATTATTATTATTAATAGTGTAGGGCAGTGGCGCAACTACAAATTTCGGACTCCCCCGTGACATACATTTGTTTGGCCCCAAAAAATGCTTCTTGTACCTATGAGCAACTAAAGCTTTTAGTGAAAAACTTATTTCTTCCTATCGTCTAATCTCACATTAATTAAAAGTATCTGATTTGGGTAGATGGCATAAAGCATCACCAATTTCGAATAAATTTGAAAAATATCAAGAAATTGGAAATAATCTCAAAAATTTCGAATTTTCAAAATATTTTGAATATTCTGGAAATTTCTCAAAATATCGAATTATCCGTAAGTTTTGTTACAAAATGGTATAAGCATAAATTATGTATTTGCAAACATTATTAATTAGTTTTAAATTTGATAATTAATTTAAACAAAATTGGGTATTAACTTAACTTTTAAGTTGAGCCTTTTTCATAGTTTTAGGTTTTTGTTAAAATGTTTTATATGTATATTTGCAAAAAAATCATGAACTTTTAATTTTATAAGCTTTTAATTTTCAAAACTTTACAAAAGGTGACGGAATTTTGGCTAAATTTTGGAATATTTATTCTCAAAGTTAATCATCAATCGTCTAAAGCTTTCAGTTTTAAGAGGTTTTCAAACCAAACCTTTTAATTCCAAAATTTGATATTATAAAGGACAGTGGTATTTAGGATAAATTTAGAATATTTGTGTTCAGTGAGCTTTAAGCTTGATAATTAAATTAGACCTTTTGGGTGTGAACTTAACATTTGTAAGCCTTTTCATAATTTTTGGTTTTTGTTAAAATGTTTTATGAGCAAAAATTTTCAAAAACTATTAGTTTTAAGAGCTTTCAATTAGAAAAGCTTTCTAAACCAAACCATTTTACTCAGAAATTGGACTTTACAAAGGGTAACGTTTGTTTTCAACGTAAATTATCAAGAGCTTTTAATCAAACCAAACCATTTAACTAGGAAACTTTGTATTATAATATAAGCTTTCGTTTATATTAATTATTTTCTTTTGAGGTTTGAACTTAACATTTTTTAACTTTATATAATTTCAGGTTTTAATTAAATGTGTGATGAGTTTAAATTATGTATTTAACAAAATTGTCAAGAGCTTTAGTTTTCAGAGCTTTCATTTATCGAAGCTTATTAAACAAACCATTTTACTTCGAAATTTGATATCGCAAGCGATGACGGAATTTCGGTTAGGATTTAGAATATTTGTGCTCAATGTAAACTATTAAGAACTTTCAGTTTTAAGAGCTTTTCAAATCAAACCATTTACTTTCAAATTTGATATTATAAAAGAAGGTGGTATTTTGGAATTAATTTAGAGTATTTGTTTTCAATGAGCTTTAAGCTTGATAATTTATTTATACTTTCTCGGTAATTTTTGTGCCTTTCCATAAATTCTGTCTGTCGTTAAAATGTTTTATGAGCATAAATCATGTATTTGGAAGAAATTTCGAGAACTTTAAGTTTTAAGAGCTTTTACTTATCGAAGCGAATTTGTTCTCAATGTAAATATCTTTCATCTAAAATATGTTTTACTGTACAACGTAAATAACCACCCATTCTTGAATAATTTCGAATAATCTACAGGAAGCCGGAGTAATATCGAAATTTTGGCATAATCTCACAAGATCTTTTAAATATCACCATTTAGATTTAGATTTTCTTACAACTCAAAGCTAACCGCAGAACATTGCCTTACAAAATTCGAATAAATTCGAAAATCTATGAAGATCTCGAATAATCTAAGCTTAAGAAATCTAGAATAAACCGCGGAACATACATGATTAACCCAGAAAAATTTGAGTAATCTCTATATTCTGTGAATCTTGAGTGATCTCGAATAATACCTGGAAGACTGTAAGAGAATTCAATCCAGTTTCAAACTGATGAGCATATGATTATGAAAAAATCAATCTTCTCATCAGGCTTCTCATCTTCGGATTAAAATCATATAATTAAATTAATAGAATTCTGTCTTTTAGTCGGTTTCGTTGACTTACTGTTCGTAAATACTAATATACTTCTAGTGTTAATAAAAACACATTTAAAAACAATGACCGGTAGCATATTAGAAATTACATGAATTAATTAACATTCAACAAAAAATTATTAAAGTAAAAATTAGCGTAAACAGAAATAGAGCTGTGTGAATATTGTGAAGAAGAAAAATTGTAAGAGAGTTCATCTGCATTAGTATGATTCGCTAATACATAACGCACAGCGTTAATTCATTCTGTATTTATAGAATGTAAATTGTGGTATAATCAGTCCAGTCGCCGCGGCCTGATGAGAAGATTGATTTTTTCATAATCATAAGCTCATCAGTTCGAAACTGGAAACTGGAATTATCTTGCAATCTTCGGAACATATTAAAATCATATAACCACATTTTCTTAAAAATTTTTAAGAAAAGTACCGTTCTGCTAATTTGCACTATAAGCTTAATCTGAGCTATCTATTCTAAAATTTGAACAAATAAAGGAAATCTCGTGGCCCCAACAACCTTGTACGTAAAAAACTTGTACGTACCTGAGTTCATGGGCCCCTCCTCGCGGCTGCGGGTGCTGTGGGTACCTGGTTACACCACTGCTGTAGGGTCATGTGGGCGTCCAAGCCACCTCGCATTGCGACCTGGTGGAATCGTTGGTGAAATTAAATAAAAATATTTTTGCATTGCGGTTTGTTGAACTGAATTTCTTCGCGCATGCAATGCATTCATTGGATTCATATACAAACCTCCTCTAGTAATAAATATTATTACTATCGAAATTTTTATTTGACCACTTCAAAAAATTTCGGTTTTACCGGTACAAAATAATAAATCGAATTTTCTTCGCTGACCGGCTTATTCCAAAATTGCCAGTTAGCAACCCTAGGCGTTATTTCGCAGGTTATTACTGGCTCACTCCGATTTAGAAGTATTTTTTCAATAGGAGTTTCCTATGTTTATTCCAATCTTGTGTTGTACATACCTGAGTTCATTTTCTTTGAGCAAACTACTGATGATTTTTATTGCTCATTGTGTGGATTGTCACATTAAAATCAACACATTAAAAATCGATCTCAATGTTACTTTCTGTTGACCAAAGAGCTTAACGCCATTGCCAAGTAGTTCAACGTTGATCCCTTTTTGCCCAGTTAAGGAAGATTTTTCTTATTGGTCTCAGAATAATAACGTTTTTTCCTAGCTTTTTAGGCTTGTATGTCAATCTCGACGGCTCTCTCCTTGAATTCTGTTGTAGTTTGCATACCGCAGCACAAACCTTTAATTTGCTTTGAATGGCCGCCCAGAGCCCCGACCTAAATCCAACTGAATATTTATGAGATGTTCTGAAGAGAGAATCCTATCTGAAGTAAGTGGTGCTGGAAGAGTAGGAAGCTTTAAGTCCATCGATATGTAAGCGAGTTGCGGAAAGTTTATTAAGACGAGTTGCAGAAGTAATTCAAAATAATGGCGAGTCAGCGCCATTAAATTGAATTAATCACTTTACAACAATAATTCGCTTGAATATTTATGTTGAATAATTCGTATTTATTTAGGTCCGTTTGTGGGAGGGTTGTGGTAAAAAAAGAACAACAAAATTGAAAAAAAAAAATGAATATTTTTATACATATAAAATTATAAAAGATGTTAAAGAAAATTATAGCTTAATTTTGCTTTACAAAGATGGCCTACAATTTATTGTATGGTAACACTTTGTATAAAATTTATAACTTGGATACATTTGTCAAATGACATTTTGATTATTTGTTTTTTTTTTTTTTTGTTTTTAAATTTTCAAATTTTATGAACATAAATGTTTCCAGCTTTGGTGTATGATTGAAATTGTTTTCCTTTTTTTATTGCAATTTTGAACGCCCGGGCTGATGAATATCAGGATAAAGTTCATCCAGTGCTGTGATTCTTGGTTGATTTTATTTTATCTTTCTGTTTGTCGTATGGCTGTAAATGAAACGAACATTTTGTGAGAGAAATGGGAAAGAATAATTTGTATTTAACGGATTAGATACGACCCGATAACATTGATTATGGGTGAAATTGATGTGATAAAGAAACTGATCGGGATTTCCTCCGTAATCAGTCAAATTCTGTGGTCAATGAACATTTTACCCCGCCACTACTCGGCGGGGTAAAATGTTCATTGATCAATTACGCTTTCGTCAGCTGGCTCTTGACGAGGTAACGAACACAATTTGACAGTCGGACGTTTGATGATTCCGTTGGCGGTTTTCAATGAAGCGACTCGAACTAATTTGTCTTTGCCTTCATGGACTTCGATGATTCGACCTAATCTCCATTGATTACGTAGTAATCGTTCGTCTTTTATTAGAACAAATTCTCCAACAGCGATATTTTCTTTGACTTGATTCCATTTTGGTCGAGTTTGTAATCTTGATAAGTAGTCTTTATGCCAGTCGTTCCAAAATTCATGTATGATTTTCTGTATTTGATGCCAACGATTGACTGGCGATAAATTTTCGATTGGTTGTTCAGGGGGCGTTGCTAATAGAGCGTCTCCTCTGATGAAATGTCCTGGAGTTAATGCGGTAATATCTTCAAATCGATTGTTGAATGGAAACAATGGCCTAGAACTTAGACACGATTAGCGCTTTCATTTACTTTAAGTTGATTGTTTGCTCCGATGAATGTTGTGGCACAATCCTTATACATATCTCGACAAAATCCACGACGAGCAAAGAATCGTTGTAATGCTGTTAAGAATGCTAACTTAGTGAGAACACTCACTGGCTCTAAATGCATGGCCTTCGTGCTGAGACATACAAATACGGCGAAATATCCTTTATACGATTTGTTTCCACGGCCTTTGGAGACTCGAAAGTTGATTGGACCAGAGTAGTCAACACCAGTGGCTGCGAACGGGAAAGTAGGACGAACTCTTACATGAGGCTGGTGGCGCCAAATGACTGGTTATTGGATTGATCGAAATTTGGTAGATTGACTTCACGTATTGATGCAGTTTTGTTATCAGAACAGCTCCGCACAATTCAATCCTTGGAATTGTAAGAACCCGTTTTGGAGTTACCTTACATTTTGCGAAGAGTACACGAACAAAAACTTCACGATGAACTGTTTCGATTCGTAAATATGTTGCAGCACTGAAGAATTTTGATTTGATTAATATTGTTCAAACTCTCGATAAATGATTGCCAATCTTAAGCTAGATTGTGTGGAAGTTGATCGTCCCAATCAAGTCCTTCGCACCACAATCGTTAAAGAAACCTTTTGGCGACTATAACAATTGGATTGATCCATCCCAACGGATCAAATAGGCGAGCAGTTGTAGACAGAACCGCAAGTTTCGTGTGATTCTTAGTTTCTAGATTAAAATTTATTTTATAGTGAAATTCATCATTTAAAGGGTGCCAATACATTCCGAGTGCTTTAATCGAGTCATTTTGTCCGACTAAGAAATTTAATTTGTTCTCGCGATACTCTAGTGGAATTGACAATAGTACTTGTGCTGCGTTTGCTTGACCATTTTCTTAATTCAAAACCGGCGGATTGTAAGACTTCCAGAAAGTTTGTCATCGACATACATTTGATTTCTAAGAGCAACTTCAGCCTGTAGATAATTGTCTTCTTCGTCGTGAGCCAACTGATGCATTACACGAATCGCAGTGTAGGGTGCGCTGAATGTGCCAAATGTCACTGTGTTTAATCGATATGTTTTGATGTTTTCATCCGGCGAATTTCTCCATAAAATCCGCTGATATTGAGTGTGTTGAGTATACATTTCGATTATGCGATACATCTTCTCAATGTCGCTTGTAACCACATACTTGAAGAAACGCCAATTGATGATGACAGCTGATAAGTCTGATTGAAGCGCTGGACCCGTTAATAGAATGTCGTTCAGTGACTGTTTGTTTGACGTTTTCGCTGAAGCGTCAAACACGACAGGAAGTTTGGTGGTGGAACTGGTGGAACTAGTAGCCTTGAATACTGGATGATGTGGTAAATAGCAACACTGAAATAATGCGACGTTATTCTTGATGGTTTTGTAATCTGACTCGGGAGATGTTTCCAACTTTATTTGTCCTAGTTCGAGATATTCGTTGATGACTGCAGAATATTGTGAAACGCCTTTCTAATTGTAAAAATCGATCATAACCGATGACTGCATTCGAATCGTACTGTGACTTGAGTGGCAACTGAACTAAATATTTGCCATTACATTGACGCTTGTGTGTTTTCTGAAAAAACTCTTCACACCAATTGTCTTCCTTGGACACTATTTTTTTGTTTTGGATCTCTTCTATCTTCCAAAACTTGCGTAGAAGTGAATCAATTTCGATTTGAGAATGAAAGCTGCATACATTGATGGTCGACGAATGAGTTTGAATGATCTCACCTGACAATATCCATCCCAACGCAGTATATTGAGCTATTGGGGTGAACAATTTTCAACGGCGTATACCTGGTCGTAGGATTGAAGCATGTACTTCGGCCCCTAGGAGCACATCTATGGCTCGGTTGTGAAAAATGTGGATCCGCTAAAGGTAATTTTTGAATATGATCTCAATCGGTGAAGTCGACGCTATATGAAGGTACCCTTTCGGTCAATTTATCGAGAATCAATATATCAGTGTGGCATTCGAAACGATCGTCGTAGCACGATCTGATGGCAATTGAAATTGTTGCTTTGCTGTGATTAGGTTGAGGGCTACCAATACCATTGACCTTGAGTGATTAAGATGGCTTGTGATCCTTAATCGATTAAAGCCCGAAATGGAATGAGTTGCCCATTATTAGCACGAATATGGATGATCGCAGTAGCTAATAATATTTGACGGTTTCGATTTGTTGAATTTCTAGCGTGATTTCAAAGTGGAATTTGCGTCGTAGGGTTATACGCGAATGATGATGTAACTGAATCATCGTTGGATTTCGCAAAATGAAGCAATGTATGGTGGTGACCACCACATGTAGCACAATTCCTTTGGCTGGGAGAATTTGGCGATAAGTGATTGAATCCAAGGCAATTGAAACAATGCTTAAATTTTTCGACTAATTCTTTGCGTTCTTGTACGGATAATTTGAGAAACGATGAACTTTTCCGTAAAATGTGTGGTTCTCGGCGATGTGGACACTGTACTGATATTGAATTGGATACGTGGAATGTATTTGGTTTCCTATTCGATGAATTGGGATTTCTTTTAATAAATTTCCATGAATTCTTTGACAAGGAAAACGATTCATTCGGAATGTATGATGGCTTCTTCGCATCACCTGCGTGACTCAATGGAAGAGAGGCTAGTCGGATTTAGATTGCGTTTTCTAAATAACTACATAGTGATATCTTCTTTGCATCGAAGTATTGAAGGCAGAATGTTCGAGTTATCGTGATGTAGTTTCTGCAACACAATATGAACGAAAATCGCTTCGCTTGATGTATGGATGATCGAGAAAAACTTAATAGTCGGATTTCTTCCCGAGTATCTCTTTTAAGCTCGGGCTGAGTCAGGAAAACGTCCATTTGTTGCGCGAATAGCATTTGTTTATTGTTATAGTTTTTGTCAAGCTCATCCATGGCCTTTACATAATTGCCTTCAGTGATGGCTAAGTGCCGTACTCTCAACTTAGCTTGGCCCAACAAACAACTTTTTAAATACTGTAATTTTTGAGAGGACGTTAAGGTCGCGTTATCACTAATTTGCTTGAAGGAATCTACAAATGAAGGCCATTCTAAAATGTTGCCAGCGAATTTAGGCAGGTCGAGTTTTGGTAACCTAACGTTTGGTGGTTCCGTACGCGTAATCACTGACTATGCTCGTTGATCCGAAAGCGATTGAGCAGACGGTGGAAACCAAAGCACAAACGCTTCCTCTATTTCCACTGTTGAACTTAGAAATGCCTCTTCAAACTGATTTGCAATATCTAATTTGACGTAGTCTTCCTGTTTATCGATTAATGGAAATAAGAGACGATGATTAGCGTGAAAGTCCGAATAAAACCTTTCTAAACAAGCCAATCGACGCTCAAAATAGGATTTCATTTTTCTAGGAGGAGAATCTTTTCTAAAATTCGTCAATTGTTTCTTCACGAACTCAAGCAATTGATATTGATGAGTGATCAATGAATCCGCGTTTATTGATTGGTCGCCCATTTTGTCCACCAATAAATACACTTAAATACAGTCAACACTTATCTTGCTTTGTTAGACCGCGTGGCTATCCAATGGACCTTTCAGATCTTTCATACCTTTCATTGAATTGTCCCGTACTTGTAGGTCGGTTGCAAAAAACCCGCGTAGTGATTGTACGTACAGCAGCAAAATATTTTCTTCCGGAGCAATATTCCCACATCCGGCTCAAAGGATCAGAATTTATGTTGAATAATTCGTGTTTATTTAGGTCCGTTTGTGGGAGGGTTGTGGTAAAAAAAGAACAACAAAATATGAAGTTACTTTTGCCAATGTTTAATATTATTTTTATTTAGTTTAATTGATTTGTCCACGAGAACTTGTCACCAGCACAGATTTTTAACAAAAGAATGATTTTTGACAGAATGGCTAAGTTTACATAAAAAAAATCAATATTTTTATACATATAAAATTATAAAAGATGGTAAAGAAGATTATAGCTTAATTTTGCTTTACAAAGATGGCCTACAATTTATTATATGGTAACACCTTGTATACAATTTATAACTTGGATACATTTGTCAAATGACATTTTGATTATTTCCAGCATTTTAAATGTTTCCAGCTTTGGTGTGTGATTGGAATTGTTTCCCCTTTTTTTTATATTTCAATTTTGAACAAGCATCTATACCTCAAATTTATAATTAATTTACTGCGACCAATAAAACCACCTGACATATAAACTAAAATTATTTTTATTTAATATTTATTTTAAATAATTTATATTCAAAATATTTATAGATTACACACCAAATGTCAATAATTTTTAAGTGATACAAACATAGAATTTTTAATTAATTGCTGGATAATAATTAACTTTTAACATTTTGTTTACACTTGTTTGGGTTATTTTTATTTGTTTACAATAGAAATGTACCAATACTTCATATGTATATTAAATTGGCAATAATGAGTAAATGTTGTCGTATTAAGTGATTTTTAAAAAAAAAGCTCCTTAAGGCAGGCCACACACGTACAGTTTTAACTGACAGTTTTAACTGTGCAGTTATAATTGTCAGTTTTAACTGTGAACTGAGATGCACACACACGTTCAGTCTAATCCTTCAGTTATTATCATGAATTTGAATGAGCGGAACGATTTGCCTGCTCTCGGTGTGTTTTTTTTAATATTAAAAAAATTAAATAAAAAAAATTCTAAAGAGTAGTGCAAGAATTGGCTTCAAAAACGAAATTTAACTTCCCATATAAATTTATTAAAAGAAATAAGTGAAGAAGAACCACTAGATTCAGGCTCTTAATGAATCTGATAATATTACTGGCCGGTACAAGATACATACTATCCGGGCTCATTGTTCTCCCTCCTAGAAGTTGAAGTCTTTGCTGGAAAATGGCTGAGCATTGGCACAGAACATGTTCCGCTGATTCCACTTCCAGATCGCAGAAGCGGCATCCATCTGTCGTACTTAGGCCCATCTTCTTAAGGTGATACCTTAAGGGGACTTGACCTGTGAGGAGGCTAGTAAGCAGCCTCAACTCAGGTTTCCTAAGTTCAAGACACACCTTAACCCTGACAGACGAAGGTGATATAAATTTCTTCGCCTGTCGTAAACCTGGAATTCTGGGCCAGTAGGAGGACTTTTGAAGATTCTCCCAGCGTTTTACCGCTGCTCTAAGGTGTCCCTTAGTGACGCCGCAGAAGAGTTCTGGCCAATAAATGGAGAGGCAGAACCCTCACGGGCGAGGCCATCATCTGCATCGTTTCCTTCGATTCCAGAATTACCTGGCACCCACAAAAGTGTTACCTTATTTGAGCCTGCCAGATGTTAATAACCTTCAGACAATCCCATACCAGCCTTGACTCAACGGTACAAGACCTAAGAGCCTTTAAGGCCGATTGGCTGTCTGATACAATATAAACCTTTGCATCGTTTAGGCCTTTTACTATGCCTATCCTAGCGCAAAGTTCTATAGCATGTAGCGTTTGTATGAAAATTATATAAATAGTCGAACTAGTTTTGTATAATTCAATGTTTTAGTTATTATAGGACACGTCCTCTCATCTCAAAATTTCGACACAAAACTGAGAACTGTGCAGTTAAACCCCCACACACGTTCAGTTCAGTTAATCGTTTCAGTTAAAAATATAAAAATTTTAAAGTTCTCAGTTAAACTGTACAGTTAAGTTTAACTGAACTGAAATACCCACACACGTACAGTTTAAACTGACAGTTTTAACTGTACAGTTAAAACTGTCAGTTAAAACTGTACGTGTGTGGCCTGCCTAAGCTTGTGTAAAACAAAATCACTATAAATCTACAATCGTAACCAAACTAAAGAACAGAAGAATCATATTTTTGACAACATTTCAACACTTAACCAAGAATGTGTTTGTATGATGGGAACCAAAACATATTGTGCACTTGTATGAATAAATATATTATCACTTTTCATTTCCTGTACATTATCAAATATAATATCCGACACGAATATAATATTTATTTAGCACTATAAAATTGTTCAGCATTCCGCAAATGGAAAAGTGTATAAAGTGTTCATAAATATATTTTAATTTTCGTGCTCATTTAAGGAGAGAAAAATCATCTAAAAATCTTTTTTGCTACAAAGATATTTGATATTCATAAAATACAGTTATTTTATATGTGCAATTGGCAATCGTAAAATAAACAGTCGAAATCCTTGAAAGCTAGTAACCCCAATATAAAACACCCTCCTTGTACATTTTAACTCTATATCGTAAAAATTTAATTTTCTCCATTTGATATTCGTAGATACATACATACGTTCAATATATTACATCTTATGTTTATAATATTCTTGAGAATACTTATACCTTTATATTTTTAAGGTATCTCAATTCGCGTTCAATTAAGTATAAAGTTGAAAAAAAAAAAATGAACTTTTCGATACACGCACGTGAATATTTATATCAATTAAAATGGTAAAATTTTCTGAAAAGCTTATTTATAAACACAAACGCATACATAGAAATACAATGTTCAGTCATGTGTAGTGAAAAAAATATTTTTGTAATCCGAAAAATAATTTTATTTTTAAATTAAATTTTCATTTTTATTTTCTTCCCAAAACCATAAATACATAAATTGTAAAGCTTATAGATTATTATGTAAATTTTATTTGCTAACATTTTAGTTTTTCGCTTGGTTTTATCATCTCTCTCTCTCTTTGGTAACATTTTCCAACAATTTTGTGTTATCGTTTATATATCCACACCGAAACAATAATAAAACAAGAACAACAAAAATATTTTCATTCTATGATTTCACATAAGTACGTATATATATGTAAATGTATTTACTATAGAGTAGTTGATAAGTATGTCGCGGAAAAACACCACCATATGTCGATTCTATCCGGATTTTCAACAATCTGTACATGTATGTAAATATATCTAGGCACACATCCACCTATAATCGCACTCATAATTGAAAATACATAGTTATTCATTTTTCAGTAGCATATACTGGATTTACAACTCATTCTACATGAACATTAATGCTAACATATTACTATGTTATGTAAGTTTATGGACAATTATACTGGATTAAGGATAAATTCATTACTATACTGAGCATAATAGTTTATTTCAATAAACTACACATTTTCAGTATGCAGTACAAAAAATGCCAAATATATTTGTTTAATTTTTTAATTAAAGCTTGATTTATTACGGTAAATTATTTTTTTTTTTTTTAATTTCCATCTACTTTATACTCGTACAAACATATGTTGTTACGAATCAAAATTTGTACACTACCAGATTTTACATTGTTATTGTGCTAATTTGTGTACAGCGAAACAAAAATGCTTAAAAATTGAATGTGTCACCTGTCTGAAATAATAAGAAACTTTAGTTAAAACTCCAACCAATATAGATCGAGCGTCTCTACAAAATATAATCTGAACTATTAAAATCGTAAAGCATTGTTATGTTTTTGCCTTGTCAATCAAGGTTCGTATCACTGGATTATGAATAAAACAAAACACTTCAGTTTAACACAAATGAAATTATTTATTTAGCACCAAAAATAAATTCAACACAATTATAACAACAATAATTCACAAAATCACTTTATTTAATTTTCGCACAAATTTTATAGATCACTTTTACTTTTTATACTATATCTCACTAATTCACTTTTTAA
Source organism: Tipula vernalis (assembly GCA_958295665.1). NCBI lineage: Eukaryota > Metazoa > Arthropoda > Insecta > Diptera > Tipulidae > Tipula > Tipula vernalis. The sequence continues at coordinate 163,868,261 of OY282558.1, forward strand.
ATCTCTTTTTATCACTTTCTAATCCTTATACTTTCGCTTACTAAAATCTAATAATCCAATTTGATTTCGTTCCCCTTTTTATATACACAAACCAAACTTTCAGAAATTTAATGACTTTTCCAGTAAGAATAGTCTAGAAACATTTAGAACAGTGTTATCATGAAAAATTTCATTTTAGTACAGCAAAACTATTATTTATTTATTTATATCAACAGGAATTATCCATTTTTGACAATCAAATTAGAATTAAATTTCTGACACATAGCCGGACTAGGGGCATTATGCGCATAATTGGACTTTAAAGTCGGTAAATAAATACAATTTTTGACCCGAACTCGTTTACAGGGCACATGAATATCAATATTGGCAAGAAATTCAGTGAAATCAACTGTACCATTTAAAACATCAGCGATGACCATAGAAGCCACAACCATACGCCTATCAATCAGTGATTCCAAATTTACAATTTTTCAGTGCTCTGCATTAGGTGGTAAATTCCTTTTATTCTGCCACATTGGAAGTTTAGGATCAAACGGTCACTTCATTTTGTGCAGCAAGTATAGAATTAATTGCTTTTGTCGAATCGATGCATACTCCAGTTTCGACCGTACAAGAGAAGAGAAGAGCACAAACTCTTACCGGAAAGTCGATTTTTATGGATATTAGACTTAGCTACAATTAGGTTAATATGATCCTGGAAATTTAACTGATGGACCAAGATGACTACCAAATCCTTAAATGTCGTCACACTTTTGAGCGGCTGATTATTAATGTGATAAGGATGAGTAATCATCTTTTCTCTCCTGAAGATACTCATAACCTTAAATGTTTCTAGATATAAGTATAATTTATTCGTAATGGTCCATTTGTATAATAAATCTAGTTCACTATGCAGTTCCATATATTGTTGCGAAGTTGTTATGATTTTCGATATTTTCAGGTCGTCTGCATAAAGTTCACAGCCACAATATTCGAACAAAGATGCAATTTCATCGATGAATATGGTAAACAACACAAGTCCAAGGTGAGAACCCTGAAAGGAACGCCTGAATGAACCTCAATGGTTTTAGTTGTATTAATTAAACTTAGTCTATTATACCCCAGGTGTTACCGTAACAGTATTATGTATTGTTACGTTTTTGCCTTGCCAATTAAGGTTCGTATCACGGGATTGTGAATAATACAAAATCAATTTAGTTTATCACCAACGAATTTATTTATGTCACACAAGAATTAGTACAATACAGTTTATTAATAAAAAATCACAAAATCATTTTATATAAATTATTCTCAAATTTTACGGTACACTTATAATTTTTATTTCCACTAAAACACTTTTTAAATCACTTTTTAATTTCTGTCACCGTCACACTACCCCTCACCTAAGCCTGTTTGTCCCGAACAGGACCCAAATTACCTCCACTGTACAGGGCCAGCCTGTCCAAATGCACCACCTTTGGTTTACCTCCTTGTCCCTTTCTTGTCCTGTAGGGTGCCGTCCATGTAGGCTGCACTTTCAACGACGAACCCTTCTTCCATTGTAGAACGCGGTTCCGTTTCAGCCGCTTTTCGTCAAATCTTCTGCCGTTGGCTTGTTTGCCATAACGATCCCTCATCCAGCCACCGGAAACTAGCACTCCTCTTCGCACAACTCGGCCCTTCTTATCTAATATCTGCTTAACCTGGTGTTCATTCGTTTCCTTAACAATTGTTTCAGATTTCGATGGCAGCTCATCGCAATGGCTGATTGTTACTCGCCTTACGGTCGCATCCATACCGTTAAATTAAAATTTAAATGCTCGATGTTATCGCTGCTCAATATTCCTCGTCCAAAATCCAACACAAAGCCATTCATCCTGATGAAGTCCGTTCCCAAAATGACTTCGTCCACAATGTCTGCGACCAGAACTTCGTGTGGGAAAAAAGTTTCGCCGATCCTTATATTTACGATCTTTTTCCCTTTTATCATTGCACTCTCCCCATTTGCCATTCTTAATTTTAACCCATCAACCAGCTGCACAGCTCCTGCGATCAAGTCGTTTCGAACAATTGAACAATTGTGTGGGTTGCTCCGGTATCCAGCGTAATGATACACTTCCTCCCATCAGCATCGCTCTTGATTGTTACGCTGCTTCCGTCTCGTGCTACACTCGTAACAGGGATGAATGTTACGGGGCAACCAGACGGCGAAAGAAGTGGAGAAGGTGCAAATGGAGATTCAAAAGGATGTCGAAAAATTAGAAACGCAGGTTCAACAAGTTGTGGAAAAATTTCAACGTCTCGAGAAAGATCTAACTGTTGTCAAGGCAAATGGAACAACAACGCAAGTGGTTCAGACCATTCACTCAATCAAGTTAAAGCCACCACCAACATTCGACGGAACAACATCTCTCGGCATTTTCAAATTTCAATTTGAAACGGCAGCCAATTAAAACCGTTGGAATGATGAACATCTTATCGCAGCGCTAATAGTGGCCCCCTAAAAGGTGAAGCAGCGGAGGCCTGACAAACCATTCCAGAAAAGGATCGCAACAGTTATCTCGAAATTATGAAGGCGCTGGATAGGAAGTACGGCAGTGACCACAAGCGGGAAATTTATCGCAATGAACCAAAAAGCCTCTACCTAAAGGGAGGAGAATCACTTTAGGAATTTTCATCGGCAATCGAGCGATTAGTACATCTAGCGCATACCAGTACATCGGCCAATTATATGGAAAGGCTAAAAATTGACGCATTCATTGACGGAATTCGAGATCCAGAGACACGCCGGGCGGTGATGTTGTCACCTAAAGCAACCTTCGCGAAAACCATCGCTTGTGCGTTAACAAATTAAACTGCACAAGTCATCACTCCGTCAATGAAAATACGCCGAGTGGAAATCGACACCAGCATAAACACAGAACGGTCAGCATCAAGATACAGAGACCTAATCGGCAAAATCAGATAAAGATCGGGAGAACTCCAACACGAAGTGCTGATTGCTGACATTGTGGATGAAGTCATTTTGAGGATGGACTTCATGAGAGCAAATGGCTTCGTGGTGGATGTTGGACGAAGAGTTTTAATTTACGATAACATCGAGTGACCACTTCAATCTAGCAGTGCAGGAGCAACTACTAGGCGAATGGTTATTGATCATCGGGAGAAGCTGCCACTGAACTCGGAGACGATCGTGTAGGGAAAATTGGAGGGAGGTCCTGGGTCACCCAGGTTGTGGGTTGTGGAAGCTAACGAAGACGAGAACGGAGCCAAGGAAATTATAATCGGAAAAGCCCTAGTTAAACCAGACAACGACTACTATAGAGTACCAATTATGACTCTAAATCTCTCGGATAAGACGAAAACCATCAAGAAAGGGACAATCATCGGAAAATGTAACGAGGTTTCAACTATAGTAAAGTGTGAACAGAAAAGTCTGATTGAAAAAGTAGACATGCAAGGGCAGAAAGAAATGGTAGAACAACTCATGCAAAAATGGACCAAAGATCTTACCGAGGCACAGAAAGATTTTGCACATCAACTGCTCAAACGGTATACGTCCATGTTCTGCAGTACATCGGATAATAACGGAAGGACTTCAATGGTAAAGCACCGAATTGATACGAAAGCAGAGATGCCAATTCATCAACCACCCTGGAGATTAACATTGGCAAAACAACAAGAAGTCGACCGGATGGTAACAGAAGTGCAGACGGCAGGAGTAATCAAACCATCTAACAGCCCATGGAGCTCACCGGTAGTATTGGTCGAGAAGAAGGACGGTAGTATGAGATTCTGCGTTGATTTCCGAAAACTCAATGCTGTGACGAAAAAATATAGCTACCCACTGCCAAGGATCGATGACACGTTAGACTACAAAGCGGCTATTGGCAGGTGAAAGTCTATGAGGAAGATCGCGAGAAAACAGCGTTCAGTGTGGGTAACGGGCTTTGGCAATTTAATATTATGCCGTTCGGATTATGTAATGCGCCTGCTACTTTTGAACGATTAATGGAGCGCATGTTAAAGGGATTACATTGGAAGACTTGCCTAATATATCTGGATGAAATCATCGCCATTGGGAAGGATTTTGACGAGCATCTAAGGAACTTGGCGAAAGTTTTGGATCGAATACAGGCCGCCGGATTAAAGTTAAGCCCAAAGAAGTGTAAACTATTCAGAACTGAAGTCAAATATTTGGGTCATCTGGTAACGATCAATGGAATTCACACCGACGAAGAAAAGATCGCAGCGGTAAAGAACTGGCCAAAACCTAAAAATTTACACGAATTAAGAAGCTTTCTGGGATTGTGCACCTATTATAGACGTTTCGTGCCAGGATTCGCCAACATCGCCAAGAGTTTACACGAGTTGACTAGGAAGAACAAGGCATTCGAATGGAAGAATGACCAGGAGGAAGCATTCGTGGAGCTAAGGAGACGGGTATGTGTCGCGCCAATCCTCGCGTACCCTATACCCAACGTGAAATTTATTTTGGACACCAATGCAAGTAATGACGGTATAGGAGGTATTTTATCACAGGAAATGAATGGCCAAGAACGAGTTATTGCCTACTTCTCCAAAACATTATCGAAACCGGAGCGTAATTACTGCGTGACACGAAAATAATTGTTGGCTATAGTGGAATGCGTTAAGCATTTCCGTAAGTACCTTTATGACCAAAAATTTTATTTATGGACAGATCACGGTGCTTTACGGTGGCTGTTACAATTTAAGAATCCAGAGGGACAAGTAGCACGCTGGATCGAACGTCTTCAAAGCTACGATTTCCAAATCGAACATCGGAAGGGAAGTGCACACGGATATGCCGACGCATTATCAAGACGACCATGTCCGGTAGAATGTAAACATTGTGGCCATATTAAAGCAAAGGAAGGTATCATCGACGTTAGGCTTACGCAAATGCTGCCTGATGAGGAGTGGACCGACGAAATGATCAGGAAAGAGCAATTGGATGATACGGATTTATCAGTTATAATGGAATGGAAGGAAAGGGAACACCGGTCGACTTGGAGCGAGATCGCGGGCAAAACTCCCATTGTAAAGGCTTATTGGGCTCAATGGGATAGTCTTCGTCTTGAGAATGGGTTTTTAAAACGATTGTGGGAAAGCACGGATGGCAAAGTGAAGCAATTGTTGGTGGTGATACCAAAGTGCCGGAATGCGGAAATCTTGAACGAGTATCATCGAGGAGCAAGTGAGGACACTTAGGAATTAATAAAACACTAGCAAAGATACGTCAACGATTCTACTGGGCAGGATGTAGGCAGTCACTGATAGAATGCTGCCAAAAATGTGATCAATGTGCAGCGTTGAAGGGACCCGCAAGCAAAAGTCGTGGAACCACGAAACAATATAACGTCGGAGCACCATTCAAAAGAATTGCAATGGATATAGCGGGGCTATTTCCCACCACCGAGAGCGGCAACAAATATGTGCTAGTAATAATAGATTATTTCAGCAAATGGCCGGAGGTGTACCCCATTGCCAATCAGGAGACGACAACAATAGCTGATGCCGTAGTAAACAATTGGATTAGCAGATTTGGAGTGCCGATGGAGATTCATACCGAACAAGGAAGGAATTTTGAATCGGTGGTATTTCAAGAAGTATGCCAGATGCTCGGTATAAATAAAACGAGAACAACGCCTTTGCATCCACAGTCTGATGGTATGGTGGAAAGATTCAATGGCACATTGGAGGAATATCTAGTAAATATCGTTGAGAAAAACCAACGCAACTGGGATCGGCATATACCGATGTTTCTGATGGCCTATCGATCAGCAATACATGCCACAACCGGAATGACACCAGCTAAAACGTTATCTGGAGATAACCTACGATTACCTGGAGATCTAGAGTTTGAGGCTGTACCATCAGCGGCGTTATGTGGATAGGATTACGTAGACCGATTGAAAGAAGAACTTAATGAGATTCATCAATTTGTACCCGTTCTTAATTTGTAAAAATCCAGGTTTTGAAAGATATCTTTTTTTTAAAATTCTATTGAAGTAGAACTAATCTCAAAAAAATTGCTGGAATATAGAAACACGAATAATAATCTCGAGAAGTTCGAATAATCTTAGAATTTTAGAGTAATCCGATCACTGCTAACCACTTCAAAAGCAACAGTTGCATCTTTTTTGAAAAAAAAAATCCAATGCCAACTAACTACATACTATTCAAACCCAGAAAATTAGTTCAGTTCAAAAATCTGTAATTTTGTGTATTTCACCTAACTCAAAGCTTCGAGCTATGTCGATTATGTTTCGAAACTCGTATCTCGAATTATTTACGTGAGATAAATAATAGGCACCCAAAATTAACCCTAGCAGGTGAAATTAAAATATGGTTAGCGGATTACGATAATTACCACTTTCTGTGAAATTCAAGAATAGAAGATTATGAATCTCTTATTGATTCTAAACTCCCAAAACAATGGTGTCCGTTTCTTTAATGTTTAAACTGCTTCAAAAAATAAAATAAAAATTTAAGACATAAACAAAGTAAACACATTTACTAACGTCGTTTCCAAAAACTATGGAACCACAGTAAGATTTATATCGTTGCCGTTTCCAATTCAGCTTTCTCAATTTTTGTATTAGTTTTTGAAAGATTTGGGACGAGTTGTAATTTTCCGCTTTTATATGACTGAAGTAAAAGAATTTGTCTTTATCCTAAACTTTTAAAGCACAACTTTTTAAAATTAAATAATGAAATAAAGTTTTTTTTCGAGCTATGGTTTTTTGGATATTTTCAAGACGGCCAGTGATTAAACTTCATTTCAGAAAATTAAGTATGTACTTAAGAGAATTTACAAATGAGTCAAATCTTCTTCTAATTTTAGTTTTGAAGTTCCCATCAGTTGAAAACACCAGCTGTGATTGCTGTGGGCCTAACGGTAAATTAGTAATTCTATTGTTAGGTAAAATATTATAGTATATTTAAAAAAAAAGTTATGGGAAAAATATTTTTTTGTTTATAAATTGATTTAGGTTAGGTGATTAAAAAATGTGTTTGTTAAAAAATTGCATACTATAGAAGATGTACATCATCAGGTATAAAAGCAATTCGATGTGCAAAGCCTCAAAAAGCAGGTCAATCGGTTATAGTAGAACATATTTAAATTTATTTATAATAAGGACAAAATAATGCATTTTAAATGAGCTTTTTATATAAAAGCTTTATAAATTATATTTAAATTCTACGTCGAAGTTTTAATCACATTCAACACTTTTCCATTTTCTCAATCAGATGTAATTAATTAAAAGATTTTATATTCATTATAAAAACAAAGCTTAAAATAAGAAACTTTTTCATTTTGTCAAAACTCAATAATGAAACTTTGAATAAAAAAAAAAAATTATAAAAATTTTGTCCAACTTTAAATGAATTTTTGATTTTGATTTTGTTTCCAATTCGTTTAAATTTTTTTTTCCAGTTTTACGGAATTCAAGCAATACGCTTTAAAAGTTTTCACATTATGTATGATGTATCTTTAGTAAGAAGAAGAATTTTTCATCGGCTTATATTTAAATGTCTAAAACTGACTCTTTGGTATATGGGTGTGTGTGTATATACACTCCTGTTCGCCAGCTTAAGGCCAAGTATTTTTGACGCTAGTTTCACTTTTATTGCCATATCTGATTTTTTTTTTTCAATCTAGATCACATTGAGCTTCAATGAATCGGGTAACAATTTTGTTTTTAATTCAAATACTGTTAGGTCATGGTTTTTGTTTTTTGTCAAAAATCATTGTTTTTGCATAATTCATTAGCTAATAAGGCCAGTTGAAATAATACTTTTAAATTCCAATATTAAAATACATTTTCTTTAATCTATTTGTATTAAATAAAAGTGTAAAATTTTTAAAGTGATATTTAAAAAAATATATCAAAATGGCTAAAGGAAAACAGTTAACACCTGAAGAACGTAGCAAAATTGAAACGTTTAAAGAAATGTGCCTTTGTTCCTCAAGGGTCTATTTTAGATCCAATTTTGTTTTTAATTTATGCAAAAGACATTTTTCACCACAGATAATACCACTCTGATTTAACCGGAGCAGTTTATTCAACCTTAACATTGAATGTTTCTCAATCTAATTTCATCACAGTCTACCTGCTTAAAACGTAAACCACTAATTTTCGATAAACTGAATATCAGGAGCGACGTAATTATACGTTTGACTGTGTCCGATATAATTCACAGGACTAACATGCACTCTTGCAATGATCTCCAGACATAACTCTCTAAATAGAGATTGATTTTAAACCAATTTTAATTGTTTTTGTTTTGGGATTCCGCGGATTTTCCACAATTTTCCACGAGAAAGCAAAACCTCTGCCACACATGATTATTGACAAAAGTCTTCAATGCTATCTAATAGAAACAGTATCGATGGAAATATTCCAATATCCAATATTCCGCTTGCCAAATCTCCGATTGGCTGTCCATTAATCAATTTCTTGGGATATCTTATTGATGGAAATGATATATGTAACAATAATATTGGGGCGTTCGATAAAACTTCAGCACAGATAGACAAAGTGCAGCTTCAAACGTTTTTCAGCCTCCCCAACAGCTGCTTGATGAAAATTAAAAATGGCAGTGGATACCTAAACGTCGATATACACTTAAATCACAAAATTATGCTTGGAAACACAACATCGAGTTGTAGTGGCGTGTTGATCGTCACCATTACATATATTAGATAAAAAAAATCTGCATTATCGACAAGATACTTCTGACTGAAACACAACAGGGGTACTGCATTATCAACTTTTCAGTTTCGGCTAATTTTAACGGTATGTATAACCATCGAATTTCTCCCACGCCTTTCTCCCTTACATTCTAAAATTAATAGTCAACTTGAGGAATTAGTCCTGAGTTAGCATACATGCAGGCGAATTTAACCAATAAATTTCGTTTTGGTTGGCTTTGATAGTTTATGGTTAAAGATTCATGTTAGTATGAAACAGAATTTTAACCCTGCATTACTAACCTTCGGGTGAAATCGACCCAATTTATTTTCGAGTTCACAAAATTGGATAGTAAACAATCATCACCAATTTCAGACAAATATGTGAGAATATAACCAGATACTGATGATGAGTCTTTTGGTGGCGAAGTTGAGTGAAAATGAAGACGATGAGGAAATACTTAGCGAACATTATACCGCACCGGAGCAAGAGTCAGACTCTGATGAAGAAACAAACCTTGACGCAGTTTGGCGCAATTTTATACGGAAAGATGGATCAATTTGGCGGAAAACCCCATTCGTGCAATGGAGACCAAGAACGGAGAATATATTCATGATGACATCAAGCTTGACAAATAAATATGACAACGTTCAAACACCATAAGGAAGTTGGCAGTTGTTCTTTCCCTATGTATAACTTATTGTTGACAACACCAACATTTTCCTCAGAAAAAGTCAATTAAAGTATAAAGATGTTAAACATGCGCGGATTACCGATAGTACTGAAGTAAATAGCTTGCTAAGCTTAATGTACTTATGTGGTTTATACAAATTTCCATGGTTACGTTCGAGATGTATGGACTGGTGACGGTACCGGACGGCAAATATTCAACGCCACAATATATCCCTAATAAACCAGCCAAATATGGAATTAAAATCATTTCCGCTGTTGATGCAGTCACACCAGTACCATTCAATTTATGCAAAAAACCTGAACAAATAGTTCAAAGAATTATACGACATCTTCAATTTCTGGCTGCAATATTACGACCGATAATTGGTTCACAACCTATCTGATGGTCAATGATTTGTTGGAGAAGAGAACTACTCTAGTCGACACAGTAAGGAAAAATAAATCGCAAAGGGAAACAAGTGTGCCTTAAAATAATACATTTCTATAACAAAACAAAAGGAGAGGTTCACTACAGATGAACTGTGTGCCACCTACAATGTTGCGAGAAATGCATGTGTTGTAATATTTTTTTTTCTGTTGAACGTATCAAGCATAAATGCCCACATCGTATTATTTTCGACCAACAACCCACCACTCCAGTACAAAAAACGATCATTGTTTATCAAACATCTTGCAATGAGTCTATTCCAAGCACCAATCGACAGCCGTAGTAAAATCAAGAAACTGAAGCACAATTTGAAAATTAGCTGTTTAAAATTTGCAACAAAAATACCAATGGCCAACCCCCCTGCGTCGAAAAAACAAAAAGTCGAACAACAGAATTGATGCCAAGTATGCTCTTACAAAAGCGACCGCAAAACAAAAAAAAAGTGTTACCAGTGTAAAAAATTCATTTGTGGAAGTCATACGATCACACTTTGAGTAAAGAACCAATGGGCTTACTGGATCCAGAAAACTTTGCATCTTTTGACGCATATCAATTTTGAGAAGGAAAAAGGTATGGTAAATCGGTTCATTTTCACCCCAACCTTCTTCTAAAAAAGCTCCAAGCTCAAACTCTGATAATATGGTAAGAAAATTGTTTATTAACTTTTCCCAGTTTAACAGTTTTTTATAAGTAATATCTCAGAAGCAGAAATCAATTCAGAGCAAGTAAATATATTTTAAACATATTTATCACTACTCTTACACCGGTTTACAAGAAATTACTAATTTGCCTTCTTCCGTTTTTAGATAAGATTCAAATTCCAGGCAACTCATACCAAATTTTTACTTGATTATAAGTTCGGCCTCCAGATTTTCTAAAAGAAGCCTATTCCTGTCTTTGAACATCGCTCGCATTCGGCATTTGAATGAGGAATGAACAAAATGTGTTGGATTATTTTTAAAAACTTCGGCGACGAAAATTTTCGAAAAAAAGAAATCCATTTAAAATCTAATTTCATTTGGCTTTCTTCTGCAGTCATTTCGTTACTAAATTTTTTCACTTTAGTGAACTCTTCAAATAATAAATCAACGTTAACATTGATTTTGTAAGTAAGAGTATTCACAATTTATGTTATTTTTTAAAATATGGTGATGTTGTGCGATTTAAAATAATTCAGTATTTTGAGCAATTTCTTTAAAGAAATATCAACGCGTTCATTAGAAATCCGAGATGTGCTTCGCTTAATTCGTCTTCAAATAATGTTCGCAAAATTAGTATGCTTCTGACTCAAGAAGTATGCTTTCATTGGTGCATAATTAAATAGCATTCTCTCTACGGCTGGCAATAAAGATAACCATCTTGTTGGCACATGCTTAAGCAATTCGGACCAATTTATTTGTGTCCATTGGAAAAACTCTTTTAATGTCGTTATTCTTTTTGTGCAACTGCTAAATTCATTATAAGATTTGATTATACTTGTCCCTAGATCAATTTTTTAAAAAACACATCCTTTTTTAGCTGCATTATGTATAATGTGATCATTCCAACCACTAGGGAAAATGTTTTCATTGTCCTTTTTAAGCGCTGTAAATATACTTTTATGTTTGCCTAAAAAATTACCGGAGCATTCGGCACAATAAGCCGCCACATTTGCTAAAGAAAGTTCATTTTTACTTAGTTGACTTCGAAGCGCACTAAAAATAGAAAGAGAATCTTCCTCGTCTAATGGAAAAAATGAAAATAAAGCTGATTGGATTCCATTGTTCAGATAAAAAAAAACGCACTATAAGGGGAAGAAATGTTTTAATATTTCCTTTGTTGGATGCATCTGTGCTGATTGAGAATGGCACATTTCCTTGAATTTTTTTAAAACCAAATCAAATTTCAATTTTCATCGCTGTTCGACATAATTTAAAAAATAAAAAAACTTTCACCATTAATACACACCAGGCAAGTCCCCAACATAGTTAAAATTACTCAATCATGAATTTTATTTTTGACATTTGGTATCATTGCTCAAGGTCTTGTTCGTTTGTTCATTTTCATTCCGAATATCATTAATGGTGTTCTTCGTTATTTAAAATGCTTTTAGAAAGTAAATTGAAACTTTTCAAACATAATTTATAAAATAAGGCGACAAATTAGTGTGGACGGGGGACGGGGGAACTCAAACCTTACGGAGGAAGTCTGGCATCCCTGCGTTACTATGTGTTGTGTTGTTAAGCAGTGTAAATAGTGTATTGTAATAATAGATTTGATGTTATGTGTTGTGTTCTGTTATGTAGTACAGAAGTAGTTTTTTTATGTACACACAAATAAGTGTAGTGCAATTAATAGTTAGAGGAAGTAGATCAGAGGAAAACGTAACCAAACGTGCTCAAAAATAAATTAACGGTACTGTCAAGTACCGTTAGACAGGTATTTTCACATCACACGTATCAGAATGCATACATATGTGTGATGACGAATTGTATAAAATTTTAATTTATATTTATTAAATGATATTGCTTGGGTATGTTAGTGTTAGTGTCTACGGTAAATGCTAGTTATTGTGAAATTCATTACATTAAATAGATATAATGAAATACATAATGATGTTGGCGGTATTTTGCGATTGGCACGTGTGTGGATGTGTTACTTATTCTAGGATTGCCGTTGTTCTTATCTGGGAACCAGCGAATCAGTAGCAATGTTAAGTAAGAACGCGATACATAGCAAGTGTATGTTACTGACCAGCAAATCTTTAAGAACTTTTCGTTCTGTTTAGTTGTCACTTAATAGAATGAAAATTAACGCGCAAACTGAAGGATCTGTCAGAATACATCAAAATTTTCAAAGCACACTATACTGTTACAAACTCAAAATATAAAGAATCATTTCCGGCCTACTAAGTTCTTATGAGAACGGTAATAAAGAATTTAAAATTTTGATTATTTTATATGAACCAATTTGGACGTTGGCCGATTGTGGAAATTGCACCCATACGGCTGATGTAAGATTTTCACCAAAGTTAGTCTATACTGTTACCAACTCAAAATATAAAGAATCATTTCCGGCCTACTAAGTTCTTATGAGATCGGTAATAAGGAATTTAAAATTATGATAATTTATATGAAGCAATTTGGAAGTTGGCCGATTGTGGAAATTGCACCCATACGGCTGATCTAAGATTTTCACCAAAGTTAGTCTATACTGTTACCAACTCAAAATATAAAGAATCATTTCCGGCCTACTAAGTTCTTATGAGAACGGTAATAAAGAATTTAAAATTTTGATTATTTTATATGAACCAATTTGGACGTTGGCCGATTGTGGAAATTGCACCCATACGGCTGATGTAAGATTTTCACCAAAGTTAGTCTATACTGTTACCAACTCAAAATATAAAGAATCATTTCCGGCCTACTAAGTTCTTATGAGATCGGTAATAAAGAATTTAAAATTTTGATTATTTTATATGAACCACTTTGGAAGTTGGCCGATTGTGGAAATTGCACCCATACGGCTGATGTAAGATTTGCACCAAAGTTAGTCTATACTGTTACCAACTCAAAATATAAAGAATCATTTCCGGCCTACTAAGTTCTTATGAGATCGGTAATAAAGAATTTAAAATTTTGATTATTTTATATGAAGCAATTTGGAAGTTGGCCGATTGTGGAAATTGCACCCATACGGCTGATCTAAGATTTTCACCAAAGTTAGTCTATACTGTTACCAACTCAAAATATAAAGAATCATTTCCGGCCTACTAAGTTCTTATGAGAACGGTAATAAAGAATTTAAAATTTTGATTATTTTATATGAACCAATTTGGACGTTGGCCGATTGTGGAAATTGCACCCATACGGCTGATCTAAGATTTTCACCAAAGTTAGTCTATACTGTTACAAACTCAAAATATAAAGAATCATTTCCGGCCTACTAAGTTCTTATGAGATCGGTAATAAAGAATTTACAATTATGATTAGTTTATATGACGCAATTTGGAAGTTGGCCGATTGTGGAAATTGCACCCATACGGCTGATGTAAGATTTTCACCAAAGTTAGTCTATACTGTTACCAACTCAAAATATAAAGAATCATTTCCGGCCTACTAAGTTCTTATGAGATCGGTAATAAAGAATTTAAAATTATGATAATTTATATGAAGCAATTTGGAAGTTGGCCGATTGTGGAAATTGCACCCATACGGCTGATCTAAGATTTTCACCAAAGTTAGTCTATACTGTTACCAACTCAAAATATAAAGAATCATTTCCGGCCTACTAAGTTCTTATGAGAACGGTAATAAAGAATTTAAAATTTTGATTATTTTATATGAACCAATTTGGACATTGGCTGATTGTGGAAATTGCACCCATACGGCTGATGTAAGATTTTCACCAAAGTTAGTCTATACTGTTACCAACTCAAAATATAAAGAATCATTTCCGGCCTACTAAGTTCTTATGAGATCGGTAATAAAGAATTTAAAATTTTGATTATTTTATATGAACCAATTTGGAAGTTGGCCGATTGTGGAAATTGCACCCATACGGCTGATGTAAGATTTGCACCAAAGTTATTCTATACTGTTACCAACTCAAAATATAAAGAATCATTTCCGGCCTACTAAGTTCTTATGAGAACGGTAATAAAGAATTTAAAATTATGATAATTTATATGAAGCAATTTGGACGTTGGCCGATTGTGGAAATTGCACCCATACGGCTGATCTAAGATTTTCACCAAAGTTAGTCTATACTGTTACCAACTCAAAATATAAAGAATCATTTCCGGCCTACTAAGTTCTTATGAGATCGGTAATAAAGAATTTAAAATTATGATAATTTATATGAAGCAATTTGGAAGTTGGCCGATTGTGGAAATTGCACCCATACGGCTGATCTAAGATTTTCACCAAAGTTAGTCTATACTGTTACCAACTCAAAATATAAAGAATCATTTCCGGCCTACTAAGTTCTTATGAGAACGGTAATAAAGAATTTAAAATTTTGATTATTTTATATGAACCAATTTGGACGTTGGCCGATTGTGGAAATTGCACCCATACGGCTGATGTAAGATTTTCACCAAAGTTAGTCCATACTGTTACCAACTCAAAATATAAAGAATCATTTCCGGCCTACTAAGTTCTTATGAGATCGGTAATAAAGAATTTAAAATTTTGATTATTTTATATGAACCAATTTGGAAGTTGGCCGATTGTGGAAATTGCACCCATACGGCTGATGTAAGATTTGCACCAAAGTTAGTCTATACTGTTACCAACTCAAAATATAAAGAATCATTTCCGGCCTACTAAGTTCTTATGAGATCGGTAATAAAGAATTTAAAATTTTGATTATTTTATATGAAGCAATTTGGAAGTTGGCCGATTGTGGAAATTGCACCCATACGGCTGATCTAAGATTTTCACCAAAGTTAGTCTATACTGTTACCAACTCAAAATATAAAGAATCATTTCCGGCCTACTAAGTTCTTATGAGAACGGTAATAAAGAATTTAAAATTTTGATTATTTTATATGAACCAATTTGGACGTTGGCCGATAGTGGAAATTGCACCCATACGGCTGATCTAAGATTTTCACCAAAGTTAGTCTATACTGTTACCAACTCAAAATATAAAGAATCATTTCCGGCCTACTAAATTCTTATGAGATCGGTAATAAAGAATTTACAATTATGATTAGTTTATATGACGCAATTTGGAAGTTGGCCGATTGTGGAAATTGCACCCATACGGCTGATGTAAGATTTTCACCAAAGTTAGTCTATACTGTTACCAACCCAAAATATAAAGAATCATTTCCGGCCTACTAAGTTCTTATGAGATCGGTAATAAAGAATTTAAAATTTTGATTATTTTATATGAACCAATTTGGAAGTTGGCCGATTGTGGAAATTGCACCCATACGGCTGATGTAAGATTTTCACCAAAGTTAGTCTATACTGTTACCAACTCAAAATATAAAGAATCATTTCCGGCCTACTAAGTTCTTATGAGATCGGTAATAAAGAATTTAAAATTTTGATTATTTTATATGAACCAATTTGGAAGTTGGCCGATTGTGGAAATTGCACCCATACGGCTGATGTAAGATTTGCACCAAAGTTAGTCTATACTGTTACCAACTCAAAATATAAAGAATCATTTCCGGCCTACTAAGTTCTTATGAGAACGGTAATAAAGAATTTAAAATTTTGATTATTTTATATGAACCAATTTGGACGTTGGCCGATTGTGGAAATTGCACTTATACGGCTGATCTAAGATTTTCACCAAAGTTAGTCTATACTGTTACCAACTCAAAATATAAAGAATCATTTCCGGCCTACTAAGTTCTTATGAGATCGGTAATAAAGAATTTAAAATTATGATAATTTATATGAAGCAATTTGGAAGTTGGCCGATTGTGGAAATTGCACCCATACGGCTGATCTAAGATTTTCACCAAAGTTAGTCTATATTGTTACCAACTCAAAATATAAAGAATCATTTCCGGCCTACTAAGTTCTTATGAGATCGGTAAAAAAGAATTTAAAATTTTGATTATTTTATATGAACCAATTTGGAAGTTGGCTGATTGTGGAAATTGCACCCATACGGCTGATGTAAGATTTGCACCAAAGTTAGTCTATACTGTTACCAACTCAAAATATAAAGAATCATTTCCGGCCTACTAAGTTCTTATGAGATCGGTAATAAAGAATTTAAAATTTTGATTATTTTATATGAACCAATTTGGAAGTTGGCCGATTGTGGAAATTGCACCCATACGGCTGATGTAAGATTTGCACCAAAGTTAGTCTATACTGTTACCAACTCAAAATATAAAGAATCATTTCCGGCCTACTAAGTTCTTATGAGATCGGTAATAAAGAATTTAAAATTTTGATTATTTTATATGAAGCAATCTGGAAGTTGGCCGATTGTGGAAATTGCACCCATACGGCTGATCTAAGATTTTCACCAAAGTTAGTCTATACTGTTACCAACTCAAAATATAAAGAATCATTTCCGGCCTACTAAGTTCTTATGAGAACGGTAATAAAGAATTTAAAATTTTGATTATTTTATATGAACCAATTTGGACGTTGGCCGATAGTGGAAATTGCACCCATACGGCTGATCTAAGATTTTCACCAAAGTTAGTCTATACTGTTACCAACTCAAAATATAAAGAATCATTTCCGGCCTACTAAATTCTTATGAGATCGGTAATAAAGAATTTACAATTATGATTAGTTTATATGACGCAATTTGGAAGTTGGCCGATTGTGGAAATTGCACCCATACGGCTGATGTAAGATTTTCACCAAAGTTAGTCTATACTGTTACCAACCCAAAATATAAAGAATCATTTCCGGCCTACTAAGTTCTTATGAGATCGGTAATAAAGAATTTAAAATTTTGATTATTTTATATGAACCAATTTGGAAGTTGGCCGATTGTGGAAATTGCACCCATACGGCTGATGTAAGATTTTCACCAAAGTTAGTCTATACTGTTACCAACTCAAAATATAAAGAATCATTTCCGGCCTACTAAGTTCTTATGAGATCGGTAATAAAGAATTTAAAATTTTGATTATTTTATATGAACCAATTTGGAAGTTGGCCGATTGTGGAAATTGCACCCATACGGCTGATGTAAGATTTGCACCAAAGTTAGTCTATACTGTTACCAACTCAAAATATAAAGAATCATTTCCGGCCTACTAAGTTCTTATGAGAACGGTAATAAAGAATTTAAAATTTTGATTATTTTATATGAACCAATTTGGACGTTGGCCGATTGTGGAAATTGCACTTATACGGCTGATCTAAGATTTTCACCAAAGTTAGTCTATACTGTTACCAACTCAAAATATAAAGAATCATTTCCGGCCTACTAAGTTCTTATGAGATCGGTAATAAAGAATTTAAAATTATGATAATTTATATGAAGCAATTTGGAAGTTGGCCGATTGTGGAAATTGCACCCATACGGCTGATCTAAGATTTTCACCAAAGTTAGTCTATACTGTTACCAACTCAAAATATAAAGAATCATTTCCGGCCTACTAAGTTCTTATGAGAACGGTAATAAAGAATTTAAAATTTTGATTATTTTATATGAACCAATTTGGACGTTGGCCGATTGTGGAAATTGCACCCATACGGCTGATGTAAGATTTTCACCAAAGTTAGTCTATACTGTTACCAACTCAAAATATAAAGAATCATTTCCGGCCTACTAAGTTCTTATGAGATCGGTAATAAAGAATTTAAAATTTTGATTATTTTATATGAACCAATTTGGAAGTTGGCCGATTGTGGAAATTGCACCCATACGGCTGATGTAAGATTTCACCAAAGTTAGTCTATACTGTTACCAACTCAAAATATAAAGAATCATTTCCGGCCTACTAAGTTCTTATGAGATCGGTAATAAAGAATTTAAAATTTTGATTATTTTATATGAAGCAATCTGGAAGTTGGCCGATTGTGGAAATTGCACCCATACGGCTGATCTAAGATTTTCACCAAAGTTAGTCTATACTGTTACCAACTCAAAATATAAAGAATCATTTCCGGCCTACTAAGTTCTTATGAGATCGGTAATAAAGAATTTACAATTATGATTAGTTTATATGACGCAATTTGGAAGTTGGCCGATTGTGGAAATTGCACCCATACGGCTGATGTAAGATTTTCACCAAAGTTAGTCTATACTGTTACCAACCCAAAATATAAAGAATCATTTCCGGCCTACTAAGTTCTTATGAGATCGGTAATAAAGAATTTAAAATTTTGATTATTTTATATGAACCAATTTGGAAGTTGGCCGATTGTGGAAATTGCACCCATACGGCTGATGTAAGATTTTCACCAAAGTTAGTCTATACTGTTACCAACTCAAAATATAAAGAATCATTTCCGGCCTACTAAGTTCTTATGAGAACGGTAATAAAGAATTTAAAATTTTGATTATTTTATATGAACCAATTTGGACGTTGGCCGATTGTGGAAATTGCACCCATACGGCTGATCTAAGATTTTCACCAAAGTTAGTCTATACTGTTACCAACTCAAAATATAAAGAATCATTTCCGGCGTACTAAGTTCTTATGAGATCGGTAATAAAGAATTTAAAATTTTGATTATTTTATATGAACCAATTTGGAAGTTGGCCGATTGTGGAAATTGCACCCATACGGCTGATCTAAGATTTTCACCAAAGTTAGTCTATACTGTTACCAACTCAAAATATAAAGAATCATTTCCGGCCTACTAAGTTCTTATGAGAACGGTAATAAAGAATTTAAAATTTTGATTATTTTATATGAACCAATTTGGACGTTGGCCGATTGTGGAAATTGCACCCATACGGCTGATCTAAGATTTTCACCAAAGTTAGTCTATACTGTTACCAACTCAAAATATAAAGAATCATTTCCGGCCTACTAAGTTCTTATGAGAACGGTAATAAAGAATTTAAAATTTTGATTATTTTATATGAACCAATTTGGACGTTGGCCGATTGTGGAAATTGCACCCATACGGCTGATCTAAGATTTGCACCAAAGTTAGTCTATACTGTTACCAACTCAAAATATAAAGAATCATTTCCGGCCTACTAAGTTCTTATGAGAACGGTAATAAAGAATTTAAAATTTTGATTATTTTATATGAACCAATTTGGACGTTGGCCGATTGTGGAAATTGCACCCATACGGCTGATCTAAGATTTTCACCAAAGTTAGTCTATACTTTTACCAACTCAAAATATAAAGAATCATTTCCGGCCTACTAAGTTCTTATGAGAACGGTAATAAAGAATTTAAAATTTTGATTATTTTATATGAACCAATTTGGACGTTGGCCGATTGTGGAAATTGCACCCATACGGCTGATCTAAGATTTTCACCAAAGTTAGTCTATACTGTTACCAACTCAAAATATAAAGAATCATTTCCGGCCTACTAAGTTCTTATGAGATCGGTAATAAAGAATTTACAATTATGATTAGTTTATATGACGCAATTTGGAAGTTGGCCGATTGTGGAAATTGCACCCATACGGCTGATGTAAGATTTTCACCAAAGTTAGTCTATACTGTTACCAACCCAAAATATAAAGAATCATTTCCGGCCTACTAAGTTCTTATGAGATCGGTAATAAAGAATTTAAAATTTTGATTATTTTATATGAAGCAATTTGGAAGTTGGCCGATTGTGGAAATTGCACCCATACGGCTGATGTAAGATTTTCACCAAAGTTAGTCTATACTGTTACCAACTCAAAATATAAAGAATCATTTCCGGCCTACTAAGTTCTTATGAGAACGGTAATAAAGAATTTAAAATTTTGATTATTTTATATGAACCAATTTGGACGTTGGCCGATTGTGGAAATTGCACCCATACGGCTGATCTAAGATTTTCACCAAAGTTAGTCTATACTGTTACCAACTCAAAATATAAAGAATCATTTCCGGCCTACTAAGTTCTTATGAGATCGGTAATAAAGAATTTAAAATTTTGATTATTTTATATGAACCAATTTGGAAGTTGGCCGATTGTGGAAATTGCACCCATACGGCTGATCTAAGATTTTCACAAAAGTTAGTCTATACTGTTACCAACTCAAAATATAAAGAATCATTTCCGGCCTACTAAGTTCTTATGAGAACGGTAATAAAGAATTTAAAATTTTGATTATTTTATATGAACCAATTTGGACGTTGGCCGATTGTGGAAATTGCACCCATACGGCTGATGTAAGATTTTCACCAAAGTTAGTCTATACTGTTACCAACTCAAAATATGAAGAATCATTTCCGGCCTACTAAGTTCTTATGAGATCGGTAATAAAGAATTTAAAATTTTGATTATTTTATATGAACCAATTTGGAAGTTGGCCGATTGTGGAAATTGCACCCATATGGCTGATGTAAGATTTGCACCAAAGTTAGTCTATACTGTTACCAACTCAAAATATAAAGAATCATTTCCGGCCTACTAAGTTCTTATGAGAACGGTAATAAAGAATTTAAAATTTTGATTATTTTATATGAACCAATTTGGAAGTTGGCCGATTGTGGAAATTGCACCCATACGGCTGATCTAAGATTTTCACCAAAGTTAGTCTATACTGTTACCAACTCAAAATATAAAGAATCATTTCCGGCCTACTAAGTTCTTATGAGAACGGTAATAAAGAATTTAAAATTTTGATTATTTTATATGAACCAATTTGGAAGTTGGCCGATTGTGGAAATTGCACCCATACGGCTGATGTAAGATTTTCACCAAAGTTAGTCTATACTGTTACCAACTCAAAATATAAAGAATCATTTCCGGCCTACTAAGTTCTTATGAGAACGGTAATAAAGAATTTAAAATTTTGATTATTTTATATGAACCAATTTGGACGTTGGCCGATTGTGGAAATTGCACCCATACGGCTGATCTAAGATTTGCACCAAAGTTAGTCTATACTGTTACCAACTCAAAATATAAAGAATCATTTCCGGCCTACTAAGTTCTTATGAGATCGGTAATAAAGAATTTAAAATTTTGATTATTTTATTTGAACCAATTTGGAAGTTGGCCGATTGTGGAAATTGCACCCATACGGCTGATGTAAGATTTGCACCAAAGTTAGTCTATACTGTTACCAACTCAAAATATAAAGAATCATTTCCGGCCTACTAAGTTCTTATGAGAACGGTAATAAAGAATTTAAAATTTTGATTATTTTATATGAACCAATTTGGAAGTTGGCCGATTGTGGAAATTGCACCCATACGGCTGATCTAAGATTTTCACCAAAGTTAGTCTATACTGTTACCAACTCAAAATATAAAGAATCATTTCCGGCCTACTAAGTTCTTATGAGAACGGTAATAAAGTATTTAAAATTTTGATTATTTTATATGAACCAATTTGGACGTTGGCCGATTGTGGAAATTGCACCCATACGGCTGATCTAAGATTTGCACCAAAGTTAGTCTATAATACTGTTACCAACTCAAAATATAAAGAATCATTTCCGGCCTACTAAGTTCTTATGAGATCGGTAATAAAGAATTTAAAATTTTGATTATTTTATTTGAACCAATTTGGAAGTTGGCCGATTGTGGAAATTGCACCCATACGGCTGATGTAAGATTTTCACCAAAGTTAGTCTATACTGTTACCAACTCAAAATATAAAGAATCATTTCCGGCCTACTAAGTTCTTATGAGAACGGTAATAAAGAATTTAAAATTTTGATTATTTTATATGAACCAATTTGGAAGTTGGCCGATTGTGGAAATTGCACCCATACGGCTGATCTAAGATTTTCACCAAAGTTAGTCTATACTGTTACCAACTCAAAATATAAAGAATCATTTCCGGCCTACTAAGTTCTTATGAGAACGGTAATAAAGAATTTAAAATTTTGATTATTTTATATGAACCAATTTGGAAGTTGGCCGATTGTGGAAATTGCACCCATACGGCTGATGTAAGATTTGCACCAAAGTTAGTCTATACTGTTACCAACTCAAAATATAGAGAATCATTTCCGGCCTACTAAGTTCTTATGAGATCGGTAATAAAGAATTTAAAATTTTGATTATTTTATTTGAACCAATTTGGAAGTTGGCCGATTGTGGAAATTGCACCCATACGGCTGATGTAAGATTTTCACCAAAGTTAGTCTATACTGTTACCAACTCAAAATATAAAGAATCATTTCCGGCCTACTAAGTTCTTATGAGAACGGTAATAAAGAATTTAAAATTTTGATTATTTTATATGAACCAATTTGGAAGTTGGCCGATTGTGGAAATTGCACCCATACGGCTGATCTAAGATTTTCACCAAAGTTAGTCTATACTGTTACCAACTCAAAATATAAAGAATCATTTCCGGCCTACTAAGTTCTTATGAGAACGGTAATAAAGAATTTAAAATTTTGATTATTTTATATGAACCAATTTGGAAGTTGGCCGATTGTGGAAATTGCACCCATACGGCTGATCTAAGATTTGCACCAAAGTTAGTCTATACTGTTACCAACTCAAAATATAAAGAATCATTTCCGGCCTACTAAGTTCTTATGAGATCGGTAATAAAGAATTTAAAATTTTGATTATTTTATTTGAACCAATTTGGAAATTGCACCCATACGGCTGATGTAAGATTTTCACCAAAGTTAGTCTATACTGTTACCAACTCAAAATATAAAGAATCATTTCCGGCCTACTAAGTTCTTATGAGAACGGTAATAAAGAATTTAAAATTTTGATTATTTTATATGAACCAATTTGGAAGTTGGCCGATTGTGGAAATTGCACCCATACGGCTGATGTAAGATTTTCACCAAAGTTAGTCTATACTGTTACCAACTCAAAATATAATGAATCATTTCCGGCCTACTAAGTTCTTATGAGAACGGTAATAAAGAATTTAAAATTTTGATTATTTTATATGAACCAATTTGGAAGTTGGCCGATTGTGGAAATTGCACCCATACGGCTGATGTAAGATTTGCACCAAAGTTAGTCTATACTGTTACCAACTCAAAATATAAAGAATCATTTCCGGCCTACTAAGTTCTTATGAGATCGGTAATAAAGAATTTAAAATTTTGATTATTTTATTTGAACCAATTTGGAAGTTGGCCGATTGTGGAAATTGCACCCATACGGCTGATGTAAGATTTTCACCAAAGTTAGTCTATACTGTTACCAACTCAAAATATAAAGAATCATTTCCGGCCTACTAAGTTCTTATGAGAACGGTAATATAGAATTTAAAATTTTGATTATTTTATATGAACCAATTTGGAAGTTGGCCGATTGTGGAAATTGAACCCATACGGCTGATGTAAGATTTTCACCAAAGTTAGTCTATACTGTTACCAACTCAAAATATAAAGAATCATTTCCGGCCTACTAAGTTCTTATGAGATCGGTAATAAAGAATTTAAAATTTTGATTATTTTATTTGAACCAATTTGGAAGTTGGCCGATTGTGGAAATTGCACCCATACGGCTGATGTAAGATTTTCACCAAAGTTAGTCTATACTGTTACCAACTCAAAATATAAAGAATCATTTACGGCCTACTAAGTTCTTATGAGAACGGTAATAAAGAATTTAAAATTTTGATTATTTTATATGAACCAATTTCAAGTTGGCCGATTGTGGAAACTGCACCCATACGGCTGATGTAAGATTTTCACCAAAGTTAGTCTATACTGTTACCAACTCAAAATATAAAGAATCATTTCCGGCCTACTAAGTTCTTATGAGAACGGTAATAAAGAATTTAAAATTTTGATTATTTTATATGAACCAATTTGGAAGTTGGCCGATTGTGGAAATTGCACCCATACGGCTGATCTAAGATTTGCACCAAAGTTAGTCTATACTGTTACCAACTCAACATATAAAGAATCATTTCCGGCCTACTAAGTTCTTATGAGATCGGTAATAAAGAATTTAAGATTTTGATTATTTTATATGAACCAATTTGGAAGTTGGCCGATTGTGGAAATTGCACCCATACGGCTGATGTAAGATTTGCACCAAAGTTAGTCTATACTGTTACCAACTCAAAATATAAAGAATCATTTCCGGCCTACTAAGTTCTTATGAGAACGGTAATAAAGAATTTAAAATTTTGATTATTTTATATGAACCAATTTGGAAGTTGGCCGATTGTGGAAATTGCACCCATACGGCTGATCTAAGATTTTCACCAAAGTTAGTCTATACTGTTACCAACTCAAAATATAAAGAATCATTTCCGGCCTACTAAGTTCTTATGAGAACGGTAATAAAGAATTTAAAATTTTGATTATTTTATATGAACCAATTTGGAAGTTGGCCGATTGTGGAAATTGCACCCATACGGCTGATGTAAGATTTTCACCAAAGTTAGTCTATACTGTTACCAACTCAAAATATAAAGAATCATTTCCGGCCTACTAAGTTCTTATGAGATCGGTAATAAAGAATTTAAAATTTTGATTATTTTATTTGAACCAATTTGGAAGTTGGCCGATTGTGGAAATTGCACCCATACGGCTGATGTAAGATTTTCACCAAAGTTAGTCTATACTGTTACCAACTCAAAATATAAAGAATCATTTCCGGCCTACTAAGTTCTTATGAGATCGGTAATAAAGAATTTAAAATTTTGATTATTTTATATGAACCAATTTGGAAGTTGGCCGATTGTGGAAATTGCACCCATACGGCTGATGTAAGATTTTCACCAAAGTTAGTCTATACTGTTACCAACTCAAAATATAAAGAATCATTTCCGGCCTACTAAGTTCTTATGAGAACGGTAATAAAGAATTTAAAATTTTGATTATTTTATATGAACCAATTTGGAAGTTGGCCGATTGTGGAAATTGCACCCATACGGCTGATGTAAGATTTTCACCAAAGTTAGTCTATACTGTTACCAACTCAAAATATAAAGAATCATTTCCGGCCTACTAAGTTCTTATGAGAACGGTAATAAAGAATTTAAAATTTTGATTATTTTATATGAACCAATTTGGAAGTTGGCCGATTGTGGAAATTGCACCCATACGGCTGATCTAAGATTTTCACCAAAGTTAGTCTATACTGTTACCAACTCAAAATATAAAGAATCATTTCCGGCCTACTAAGTTCTTATGAGATCGGTAATAAAGAATTTAAAATTTTGATTATTTTATTTGAACCAATTTGGAAGTTGGCCGATTGTGGAAATTGCACCCATACGGCTGATGTAAGATTTTCACCAAAGTTAGTCTATACTGTTACCAACTCAAAATATAAAGAATCATTTCCGGCCTACTAAGTTCTTATGAGAACGGTAATAAGGAATTTAAAATTTTGATTATTTTATATGAACCAATTTGGAAGTTGGCCGATTGTGGAAATTGCACCCATACGGCTGATGTAAGATTTTCACCAAAGTTAGTCTATACTGTTACCAACTCAAAATATAAAGAATCATTTCCGGCCTACTAAGTTCTTATGAGAACGGTAATAAAGAATTTAAAATTTTGATTATTTTATATGAACCAATTTGGAAGTTGGCCGATTGTGGAAATTGCACCCATACGGCTGATCTAAGATTTTCACCAAAGTTAGTCTATACTGTTACCAACTCAAAATATAAAGAATCATTTCCGGCCTACTAAGTTCTTATGAGAACGGTAATAAAGAATTTAAAATTTTGATTATTTTATATGAACCAATTTGGAAGTTGGCCGATTGTGGAAATTGCACCCATACGGCTGATGTAAGATTTGCACCAAAGTTAGTCTATACTGTTACCAACTCAAAATATAAAGAATCATTTCCGGCCTACTAAGTTCTTATGAGAACGGTAATAAAGAATTTAAAATTTTGATTATTTTATATGAACCAATTTGGACGTTGGCCGATTGTGGAAATTGTACCCATACGGCTGATCTAAGATTTTTACCAAAGTTAGTCTATACTGTTACAAACTCAAAATATAAAGAATCATTTCCGGCCTACTAAGTTCTTATGAGATCGGTAATAAAGAATTTAAAATTTTGATTATTTTATTTGAACCAATTTGGAAGTTGGCCGATTGTGGAAATTGCACCCATACGGCTGATGTAAGATTTGCACCAAAGTTAGTCTATACTGTTACCAACTCAAAATATAAAGAATCATTTCCGGCCTACTAAGTTCTTATGAGAACGGTAATAAAGAATTTAAAATTTTGATTATTTTATATGAACCAATTTGGAAGTTGGCCGATTGTGGAAATTGCACCCATACGGCTGATCTAAGATTTGCACCAAAGTTAGTCTATACTGTTACCAACTCAAAATATAAAGAATCATTTCCGGCCTACTAAGTTCTTATGAGAACGGTAATAAAGAATTTAAAATTTTGATTATTTTATATGAACCAATTTGGAAGTTGGCCGATTGTGGAAATTGCACCCATACGGCTGATGTAAGATTTGCACCAAAGTTAGTCTATACTGTTACCAACTCAAAATATAAAGAATCATTTCCGGCCTACTAAGTTCTTATGAGATCGGTAATAAAGAATTTTAAATTTTGATTATTTTATATGAACCAATTTGGAAGTTGGCCGATTGTGGAAATTGCACCCATACGGCTGATGTAAGATTTTCACCAAAGTTAGTCTATACTGTTACCAACTCAAAATATAAAGAATCATTTCCGGCCTACTAAGTTCTTATGAGAACGGTAATAAAGAATTTAAAATTTTGATTATTTTATATGAACCAATTTGGAAGTTGGCCGATTGTGGAAATTGCACCCATACGGCTGATCTAAGATTTTCACCAAAGTTAGTCTATACTGTTACCAACTCAAAATATAAAGAATCATTTCCGGCCTACTAAGTTCTTATGAGAACGGTAATAAAGAATTTAAAATTTTGATTATTTTATATGAACCAATTTGGAAGTTGGCCGATTGTGGAAATTGCACCCATACGGCTGATGTAAGATTTGCACCAAAGTTAGTCTATACTGTTACCAACTCAAAATATAAAGAATCATTTCCGGCCTACTAAGTTCTTATGAGATCGGTAATAAAGAATTTAAAATTTTGATTATTTTATTTGAACCAATTTGGAAGTTGGCCGATTGTGGAAATTGCACCCATACGGCTGATGTAAGATTTTCACCAAAGTTAGTCTATACTGTTACCAACTCAAAATATAAAGAATCATTTCCGGCCTACTAAGTTCTTATGAGAACGGTAATAAAGAATTTAAAATTTTGATTATTTTATATGAACCAATTTGGAAGTTGGCCGATTGTGGAAATTGCACCCATACGGCTGATGTAAGATTTTCACCAAAGTTAGTCTATACTGTTACCAACTCAAAATATAAAGAATCATTTCCGGCCTACTAAGTTCTTATGAGATCGGTAATAAAGAATTTAAAATTTTGATTATTTTATTTGAACCAATTTGGAAGTTGGCCGATTGTGGAAATTGCACCCATACGGCTGATGTAAGATTTTCACCAAAGTTAGTCTATACTGTTACCAACTCAAAATATAAAGAATCATTTCCGGCCTACTAAGTTCTTATGAGAACGGTAATAAAGAATTTAAAATTTTGATTATTTTATATGAACCAATTTGGAAGTTGGCCGATTGTGGAAATTGCACCCATACGGCTGATGTAAGATTTTCACCAAAGTTAGTCTATACTGTTACCAACTCAAAATATAAAGAATCATTTCCGGCCTACTAAGTTCTTATGAGAACGGTAATAAAGAATTTAAAATTTTGATTATTTTATATGAACCAATTTGGAAGTTGGCCGATTGTGGAAATTGCACCCATACGGCTGATGTAAGATTTTCACCAAAGTTAGTCTATACTGTTACCAACTCAAAATATAAAGAATCATTTCCGGCCTACTAAGTTCTTATGAGAACGGTAATAAAGAATTTAAAATTTTGATTATTTTATATGAACCAATTTGGACGTTGGCCGATTGTGGAAATTGCACCCATACGGCTGATCTAAGATTTGCACCAAAGTTAGTCTATACTGTTACCAACTCAAAATATAAAGAATCATTTCCGGCCTACTAAGTTCTTATGAGATCGGTAATAAAGAATTTAAAATTTTGATTATTTTATATGAACCAATTTGGAAGTTGGCCGATTGTGGAAATTGCACCCATACGGCTGATCTAAGATTTTCACCAAAGTTAGTCTATACTGTTACCAACTCAAAATATAAAGAATCATTTCCGGCCTACTAAGTTCTTATGAGAACGGTAATAAAGAATTTAAAATTTTGATTATTTTATATGAACCAATTTGGACGTTGGCCGATTGTGGAAATTGCACCCATACGGCTGATCTAAGATTTGCACCAAAGTTAGTCTATACTGTTACCAACTCAAAATATAAAGAATCATTTCCGGCCTACTAAGTTCTTATGAGATCGGTAATAAAGAATTTACAATTATGATTAGTTTATATTGAATATTTTGTATTTGAAATACACTATATAGAAAAAGCTGGGATGGGATGAAAAAATGTAATCATCATTTTATTTTTTATTTACATTTCTAATATGTATAGAAAAAAACTGGGATGGGATGAGATAGTGTTACCTGATGAACATTTTTATTTTTTCTGGGATGAAAAACTGGGATAACTTCACATGCTTGTATTCGGGCACGGCCTTAGAAAAATTTACATGTATTAATTTATTCGTTAATATGATTTAACATTTCGAAAGTATTATTCATGTTATCTTTAATTTCTTACGTTAACAATAAGGATTTATTCATCCACAAACGCTTTTAACTGTGGTGCTTTTAACTTAGGGTCGCATTGGCTCAATTTTAGTGAATTTTTCTTACTATAATTGCGGTTTTTGTCTGCAATGTATAAAATCAATTTATATCACACACGTGTTATCGATAATACGCAACACCGTAACCTCACAAACTCACTTTAATTTGTTTTTTTGTTTTTTTATATAATATTCTTTATTAAGCCTTTTACAATTTACAATATTATTGATTATTAAAAAGAATATAAAAATAAATCAAACATTAGTGGCATGAATTCCAAATGTCCTGTTATGGCGCTCTAGAATTAATATGTTTGAAAAATTTTAACAAATAATTTAATATAAAAATTTTCGGGTTATTTTGTTGCTTTAATAAACACTTAGTTTTTTTTTGTAATCTTAAAAAAAATGGCTCTATATAAAAAAATATTTCATGTTTTCTATACTAAAATTAATAATAAATAAAAAGGTACGAGTGAGAGAGAGAAGAAGAGAGTGTTAAGATCGCATTAAAGTTTTTAATTAGTTGATTCAGTTAACCAATAATATTTTTTTCTTAATTGATCCATTGTTTTCGTTGGGTCATATGATTTGATCGCTGTGTTATATCTTATATAAGGGTTAGATGCATTATTTACATTGCTAAATTTAGCAGGATTGAAACATTTTTTTGTATATGTGGTATATTTTAGGTTAATATGATTTTTATACGTTCCGAAGATTGTAAGAAAATTTAATCCAGTTTCGAACTGATGAGCTTATGAATATGAAAAAAATCAATCTTCTCATCAAACCGCGGCGACTGGACTGATTAAACCACAATTTACATTCTATATATACAGAATGTGTTGTGCGTTATGTACTAGCGAATCATACTAATACAGATAAATTCTCTTATAATTTTTTCTTCTTCACGACATTCACACAGCTCTATTTCTGTGTACGCTAATTTAGTGTATGAAATTACATGAATTAATTAACATTCAACAGAAAATTAATAAAGTATATTTTAGGGTTCTATATTCTGGAGGAATGATGTATTCGTTTGTTGTTATAATGATTATCTGTGTATTTTCTAGATTATACAATTTTTTTTAAGAGGATTGAAGTTAGAATTTGCTCTGTATATTCATGTCAATTCTGCCAGTTTGGATTGACTCATACAGGGTTTTGTTGGAAATGAAGTGCTTTATCCAGTTTCTGGCTTTCGGTGTAAAGCCAAGCATTTTCTGATGCATTTTCTTTCGAAGAGTCTGTACTTCTCCATCATTCTAGGCGATATATTGAACCAAACCGGACATCCATAAGTCAGAATACTCCATTTGCTTTCTCTAATTGTAGTTTAATGTGGCGGTTAAAATATAAAAAATTATCCAGATAGATTCCCAGATACTTTACTACTCTTTTTTGTTCAATTGAATGATTGACATCAAATTTTATGTTTAGAAGTTTCCAATTTTTTTTACGTCCTTATTTGCTTTTTGTATTGGCTTACGAAACAAGATACATTCGCATTTGTTTTTATTCAGTTGAATTTGTCATGTTTCTAAGTGTGCTAATATATAATTAATACCTCTTTGTAAATTTGATGTTAGAATCAGAATTTTAGGCACAGACGAATAAATAAAAATATCATCTGCCAAAGCTAGTGTTTTGATAATCTCCAAGTTTAGATTAGTGTTGCTTATCAAATCTGCAATATATAAATTAAATAGAATTGGTGCTGTTATTGTTCCTTCAGCTCCATCAGTCGTAAAAAACATTCGATTATATAGCATATCTATTAAGAGGTAAAGCACATCTATTTGAAAATTCATTTGAAATAGTTTATAGATCAAAGCATCTAACCACACCGAATCAAATGCCTTTTCTAGGTTCAATAATATGGCACCGGTACAGCAATCATGGATAAATTTTTAGTAATCTCTTTGGTTACTGTTTGTGCTGCATGTGTCGTGGAATGTCCAAATCTAAAGCCAAATTGGTTTTGCTGTATTAAGTTATGTGTATTTATATGTTCCAGAACTTTGTTATAAATATTAATTTCAAATATCTTACTTATGCTCGGCAATACATTAATTGTTCGATAATTTTTAGGGTACGTAAGATCTTTATTTTTTTTTTACCAATTGGATACACCTTTGAATTTTTCCACAATCTTGGAAAGTAGTGGTTATTTAATAGGTTATTAAAGATTGTAGTATATTCCTTTATAATTTCGATCGGTAAATGTTTTAGAGCGATATTTGGAATGTTGTCACATCCGTATGATTTTTTGTTATTTACATATTTAAAAATATATTTTAGTTCTTCAGTAGTAATAAAATAATTGTCAGCTAAATCCGATGTTGTTAGTTCATTTGCTAAATATATTTCACTGAACTGCACTTTTGAGTCATTTTGTGATTTTTTTACTTTCAGTTCCAATATTTTCTCTCTGATTTTTCTGGATAAGCTGGTATTTCTAGATCTGTGGTCCTTGTTTTTAAATTGCATTTCAAAATACAATCCCATTACATCTAGTTGGTCTATGGTTGATTCAAATTTATATGTGTTGCTTGTGGTATAAGAATTTTCCCAATCAATTTTGTTATTGTTGTTTAATGCTTATCTATCTGTATTGTTAATTTTTATATTTTTCAGTGGAACCTTTTTTGACGATCTAAATATTTTATTGATAATTAGTAAACATGTTTTTATTGTTATTGTTAGTTTTTGAAATTTTATTTTTCCAATAATTACTTACTGATAGTTTTAAATTATGAGTTATTAATTCATTAGTTCATTCATTAGGCTAATATTCAAAGAGTTACTATTAAACGTTCTTCGCGAATTTTTTAATAATGTGATCAGTCGACTTTTCATTTTATATAATTTTTCTATCCTTTCATTTACATAGATTTTCATATTATTTTTAGGTTTTCTTTCAGCCGTGGCCTGCTTTAGACCCATGGATAATATACTATTAATAGTGTCAATGTGTCTGTCTATTTGGTGATTGGTTAGATTAATGTTCCTCACTACAGTTGCTTAATTTGAGTTCATAAGGATGGCTTCATGATCACTATCATTGTAGTGTATTATAGGTATTTCATTTTGATTATTTGTTTCTATATTAAGTCTGCCATCTACCAGTCCAATTTCTAGATAAGAGTTGGCTGCAGGATATGTTGGTGCTTGAGTTTTTAATATTGCCAGATTGTAAATATCAGAGTTCCTTTCAATCCAATTATTTAGTTGTATACCATGTTCGTTCTGCTTGATATTATTCCATTTTGCCTGTTTAGTTATATAAAGAATCTAATTTTAATTTTAGGAATGTATCTTCTATTTTATCCACAAAAATGCAAGGGTATTTACTGGCTGGTGCGTAGGATGAGACGATAGTTAAATTTCGGGTTTCATTTAGTTTTAGTTGTTTGATGGTGTTCTCTAATATTTTTTCATCATCAAATCTATTATTATATTTGAGTTGCTTAAATTGAATGTAATTTTGAATTATGATTTTAAAACAAACAGTCAGTTTATTCACAAATAAAAATAGTACAATAATCTGTCGTCCTTTCAACCTTTATCACGTAAAACTCTATTAATACAAAATCTAGATAAGATAATAGCTATTATGTGTGTCTGTGAAAACGTTTTTCGTTTGGGAGAGAGACAAAATCCCGCGAATCAAAATCCCGAGGATACAAAATCCCGAGGATTTCAAAAAATACCGAGAGTACAAAATCCCGAGGATACAAAATACCGAGGGTACAAAATCCCGAAGGTACAAAATCCCGAGGATACAAAATCCCGAGGATACAAAATCCCGAGGATACTAAATCTCGAAGGTACGAAATCCGCAGTTGTTCACAATTGGTGCAATTTTCTGTAACGACGATATCCCGCATTTCAAAATCCTGCTTAATTAAAATTGCGCCCAAAAAAGTCCCGCTTTTTAAATTCCATTTTTTCATAAATAATCCTGCATTAAAAACCACGGTTCCGCAAAAATAAAAATCCCAGTTTTGATTTTTATTTTACTTTAAATTAAAATTTTCCTTCAGCAGAAGGGGCGGTCGTCGGGATTTCCTCGGGATTACGGGATTTTTTTCCCTCGGGATTTTATACCCTCTCGATTCTTTCTTGTGCTAACTATTTTATTGTATAAATTAACAAAAACATACCGACTATCGACTACTTAGGTGTATTACCGGGAACCTTGCTTAGTCTTGATCGTACACTCAAATCAATCAGTCAATTCTAAAATAAAATGAAACTTGTTGTGATGTTTCCCCTGTTAAACAAAAGTGTAATTTTACAAATTTGAATAATGCGGATAAATTCATATTGTCAATTGACAATGTAATTTTGTTAACCAAAATGAAAACAAGGGTTTTCCCTTTTCTATCTACATATTTTCATCCATATCGAAGTAATTTTATTCAAAAAATGCGCCACAAAAAGTTGTTCGTCTCGTTTTATCTAGAAAATTTGATCAAATACACAAACATTCTGTTTAATCTCCAAAAAGCTCGCACAATATAGTATCTGAGATGAAAATTCATTTGGAATTTTATTTATTTTATATATCTTGTATAAACATTTGCAAATAAATAAAATTACTTATTTAAAATGAGTTGTATAGTGCGATTGCCAACATAACGAACAAAGGAGATAATCTATGTAACAGCTTTTTGGTAATAAAAACAAAAAGACAAAAATGTTATGATATAACATACTCGTATACCAAAAAAATAGTATTAACATAAATAATAGAATTCTTCGAAATACATAAATTTTATGCTTCTTTTATCTAATATATGCGTACGTATTAATATCGTTGTCACCAAAAGTGTCCAAGGACTACGCACTAAATCCATACGACACAAACATACAGATTACTAGAACAACAAAAAAAATAAATCGTCATGCCATCAAAAATTTATTTTCTTAGATCACCTGAAAGCAAAAAAAAAAAAAAAACTAATCTCTTTTCGAATCATGATGAAATGGTCAAATCATCACAATTTACATTAGAAAAAAAAACGATTTTGCTCTATTCTAATTCTAAAATTCTTTTTTCTTTTTTTTTTTTTGCACACTTAAGCTTTTTACGTATAAAAACAAATAAAAAAGTTAATATTCATCTTGATAATGTTTCTCATTCCAGGTAATGTAGATAGCAGCAGTAATAGTAACAATGAAAACTCAAAACCGGATGATGGCAATGATAAATCAAAACATAGAATAGCAACAATTGTGTATATACATGGTGAATCGTATGAATGGAATTCCGGTAATCCGTACGACGGTTCTGTACTAGCTGCTTATGGAAATGTTATTGTTGTCACTATAAATTTTAGGTTAGGTATTTTAGGTAAGTTAACTATCAATATTTTTCTATGAATTTATATTGTACCTAATTAGTCTCCTTTTTTTTATTTTTGGGCGCAGGTTTTTTAAAAACAGGTCCAAAAGAAAATGCACAAGGTAATTTTGGTTTAATGGATTTAATAGCGGGATTGCATTGGCTGCGAGAAAATTTACCGTCGTTTAATGGTGATCCAAATAAAATTACATTAATGGGTCATGGTACTGGTGCTGCACTAGCTAATATATTGATCGTTTCACCCGTGGCTAGCGGTAAGTGAATTTAAAAATTGTATTTAACAAAACATATTATGACATAAAAACAAAAACCAAAAAAAAAATCGAAATGTTCATTTTGATTAGGATTACACTTTGTGAAAAGAGCTTTGCAAAATGTTAAAAATATGCTAATCACGCAAGAAAAATGGAAAGAGGAAAATGTTAACTTATCTTTATATTATACAGAAGCATAACTTTTTATTAGATTTACTGTTATCGATTTCTTCTTTAAGGTCAATGCCAAAATATTAGTAAGTAAATTTTTTTTTTTTTATATTATTTTACTACAACTGAGACTGCGTTCATCTAGTTTTTATGTTTCTAATAAAACTTTATTTTGTTGGGGTGTAATCCTATGGTTAGTCCCTTAATTAATTAAACCTATTTACTAATTTTAATTTGGTAAGTTCACTAGGCCAAGCGGCCTCGTTCTTTGGAGTCTTTTTTCAACGTCAGGGTTATCTATCATATGTCGAATATAGGGGTTTCCATGATCCTGGAGCCTTATTTCATGTTTTGCGGCATGCATTTTTATTTCATCTTTGATGAATACCATCCGTGATGAATACCATCCGTAGGTCCCTGTGAATACCAATCAATACCATCCGTAGGTCCCTGTCAAGACTAAGCAGCTTGTATTCCAGACTATTGTCCCAAACTTTATGGCATGCCTGCGCGGCGTCGAGGAATATGCTTGAGCATACTTTTTTACGTTCTAACGTTCTTGCAATTATGTTTGTCATTCTATGCACCTGTTCAATTGTAGAATGCTTTTATCTGAATCCAAATTGATGTGGAGGAATTAGTTGTCGGTCCTCAATTATTGGTTTAAGTCTCTTTAGTAATAATTTATCAAAGAGTTTTGACATAATTGGCAGCAAATAAATTGGCCTGTAAGATTTTTTATCGTTAGGTGGTTTTTCAGGTTATGCTATCATGATTACTTCTGCCACTTTCCATTGATGCGAAACATATTTTAACCGGGTTGTTAAAATAAATATGTTCCGCATCAATGAAATTATTTTCCAACCGTGGTTGCAAGGTTTCCTGGAGATACTCCGCAAACAGATCAGCCTTCTCTTTGTGACCTATTGCCCAGGTCCCATCATCCTTTTAAAGTGGAGGCACTTCCATTTTCGGTCTTTTGAGTCCCTTCGTCGCCTTCCACAGTGAGTAATCAGAATTTTTTCCATCCGTTAGACTAACTAGATATCTGTTGATTGATTCATTTCTAACTTATTTAGGAAGGGATTTGAGACTATTACAGAACAGGGTTGGATTAACTTGCCAGGTTTTACGTGCGCATGGTTATTCTCTTAGCAACTCTTTAACTTCCATTGGGTAAGATATGTTAAGCGTATTCCTATTTTGTATAAGGGGGATGCTTGCCAACGCAGAATGTGAAATATTTCATTGAGTTGTTCCAGTTGGTCTTCCAACTGGTGATTGATTTTTTCCTCCACTAATTCAAGAAAGAGATCCCAGTTTCTTTTTGAATTGTTAATCTGGGTGCACATTCCCTTTGAATTACCGTTTCGCTGACTGTCATGATAACTGGTGAGTGATCCGATACTAGAGAATTGCTGTTTTCAGTGTGAATGTAGTTCTGAGATATACCTCTTTCTACATAAAAGTCTATTAGATCCGGTATCTTAGCTTCGTCACTGGGCCAGTACACTGGCACATTTTGATGTCTGTTCTGCTTGAAACAATTCTTTACCCTTTGTCGTCGTAAAAAGGTGTTTTTCGCATTAAAGTCACCTCCAATAATAAAATCACGTCCTAGCGATTTAAATAGTCTAATGTAGTCCTCCCTTTTCCAGTTATGCCGGGGAGGACAGTATATTGTAGAAAAAGTAAGCTGTCTGTGTTTAATGTGGATCCCTATACTAGTGACTTGCATTAAAGTTGTCGGATTGCGTTGTGGGAGTTGCATTTTCTTTAGTTGATCAAATATCATGTTGTTCAGATTACTTTGGTCATCTAACCGCTTTGTAATAGCATCGTTGCTGTTCATAATGTTTTCCAAACTCGGTTATTTTCAGAGCCCATATATTTGGTTGTACCCGAACCTTTCACTAGCTGAGCAAATGTTTTTTCTTGCCCTGTGTTGCTTTGAATCATTCGAATTTCATGAGTTTCGTGATTTTTCGGTTGATTTCGTATTTTATCTCTTCATTTTTGTTTAGCAACCTCACAGCCTCGTTAATTAGCCAGATGTTGACCCTTTCAATTTATACGCTTAGCTGGTACATCTCTCCCTATTATACATGCCTAGGTAATATCTTTACCTGAGCATTTTACACATCTCGGATCAATTTTTACCTTCATGTGAAGGATTCCTTTTATCCCATAAATGTTTTGAACATTCTCTGTGTTATCAAATATTAGCAAAAAAAGAGGGAGTCCCCTTTTACTGAAAGTTGGGTTTCCTTCCTGATTTTCTTTTCTTTCTTTTTTAACAATATTTACAGCATCTAGTATATTAAGACCTTTATTTTGTAAGTCTTCTATTATTTCTTTGGTTGAGCCAGTGTGATACAAACCTCTTGCCATAACTTTTACAGGTCGAGCGTTTTTATCCTCATAGGTGAACCACTGATACTTTTCAGTATTCAACTTCTTAGATAAGGAGGTTCTATAAGAATCTGAGTCCAGAGTATTAATTTTCCAAACGTCATTGTTTAGCGCTGTTACCTTATAATCTTTGGCAGTAACCGATTTCATCAGTGACTGAATTTCTGGGTAACTGGTTACGCCCACAATACTTATTGGTGGGGGTGGTTTTTCTCTCGACTGCACCAGTTTTGGTGCAATTCTTAATGTTTTTTGGTTGATTGACGTCGGGTTGTACAACTTTCGGTTCGGTACTTGTAGTTCGACTATCATGTAATTGTTCAGCCTCAGGTGACGATTCAGCTTTTCTTTTCTTACTCTTCCTGGACTCTTTTTTATTCTTTAGGATTCAGTCTGACTGCCTCTCTAATTTATCCTCATCAGTGAAATAGATAAATTTCTCTGGTTCAACACCCTCTATTTTGCTAGGTTTTTTTGAATCCCGATTCATTGTTAGATGTTCATTTTCTCTGCACCTATATTGTATTCCTCAAAAAATTTATTTTGTATTCAAGAACCATTTATTTGTTTTTAATTAATATCCTTAAAATTTAAATATTGCGTTATTTTATTTAAATTTTGATTTGTGTATAAAAGTCACATTTCAGTAGGTTGTGCCACTAAGCCACTCAGTAGGAATAGGGTTAAATCAATAGCAAATTATAGAGGCCGATTTCCTTACCTCCTACAACTTCAAAATTGTTTCAAAAGCTATTACTTAAGAAGTTAAAATCGGTAATAGAAATAAGAAAACTCATTCCTGCTCACCAATTTGGATTCATAGAGAGACACTCTACGACAGATAAAGTGCACAGAATCACAGATTTATTAGGCAATTCTCTTGAAAACCAACAAAATATGTTGAAGTGTGTTGGAATATAACCTAGACTTAGATCTCCCGAAGCAGTTTTAGCTGATTTTAATGTCATATGTAAAAAATTATGAGAAATACCCGGAAGTAATGAAAATGTCCCGATTGAAGACAATATAGAGGAGTCAACTAGTAAATTACATAACACCGCTATTTCGTTGAGTAGTTGAACAAAGAAATGGCGCCTTCAACTCAACGAAACAAGATTTTTACATATAAACTTCACCAATGAAAATCTTAATTGGCTACCTATTCGACTGAATTCCCAACCAATTCCATATGCAAATACGCAAAATCCTTAGGATTGACCCTTGTAGCTAAACTGAAGTTTAAGTCGAGTTTAAGTCTCCTCGACTCTCAAGAAAAAAGAAGAGTTAAACATGAAATATGGTTCTATGAACTAACATTAGATAATAATCTGCTCTTATATAGGCAGATATTGAAACCAGTATGGATGTTCGATATGCAGCTATGGTGGTAAAAGTAATTCAAACCATTCAAAATAAAGTCTTGCGTATCATGGTGAACGCATCATAGTACATAAGGAATAAACATCGGCATAATGATATGTTTTTCGGAAGTTGGCCATAATATCTTGATTAAATCAGTTCATTATTAAAAAAGTGTTACCCCACAAATTACCAACTTAAAAGTCGTTCTTAAAGCATGTTTAAGATTACTGCTAGTTTTAAACAAATGAGACAATGAAATGTTGTTTGTAATTTTATCTCAACATCATTGGTGGCAAATGTTAGCACGCTGAATATAAGCTGTTCCGGCGGCTTTTTAGTCGGAACGCGATGTATGTTCTTCTTCAATCAAACAATTTGTTAGCGTTGATGCTGTCGTGTCGCTACAACTATATAAAAATAATATATTTATTTATTTTAAATTTACATTCAATTGTTTTTTATTACATTTTGTTTGGATGGTCGCAAAACTTTTTTATTTTATTTTACTTTGATTCTTTTATTATTTTTAGATTTTGTTCGTCTTCATTGACGTTACGTGTCCACATTACTTACTAAAACGGAAACCGCCATCTTTTTCTTTTTTCTTTTTTCTTCTCCCTCACTACCGTCGTCGAACCCACTACACCACTATGAACCCACCAAGCATGTTGGCATGATGGGTGCATCTTCGTCATTTCTCCCTAACATAAGCCGTACTGAATTTAGTAATAATATTGGATTTTCTTTTCATAATGTTGACGCTTTTAGTTGATGGTATAACTTTGAAATTATTCAAATTATTATTCCCAATTATCCAGCCTTATTTGGTTTTTATGTTTAATAGAATGCTAACTAAGTCACTTTTTCCCTTGCAATGAAAAACTGCCAAAATTATCCCGATCCCACATGTAACGAAGAAGTTGTAACAAGTGATTATCGTTCTAAATATAGGTTAAGTTAGGTTAGGTTGGAGTGGCTGCTTACGCACACTTAGACCGGTGACGGTCCATTGTTATACCACGGGATGTATCCCCTTTTACCCCTATTGGAACCATTTCGAGCTACTTATGTAGCGTAAGACGTCCCGCACTTTAATGTTTTCGAGATCCGAGAGGCAGTCCATCCTGAACTTACCTAAGTGTTTGTGCCTTCTGAGAGCCAATGCTGGACACGAGCAAAGGAAGTGGACCAACGTCTCTTCCTCCTCTTCGTCCAAGCAGCTTCTGCAGAAGTCATTAGCCTCCAGACCCAGCCTTCTTGCATGTTCTCCAAAAAGGCAGTGTCCCGTGAGAATTCCTACGACCGTTCTTAATTCACGTCTTCGTAAGGATATTAATGCCCTAGTGCGCCCCAAGTCCAGCTTTGGCCAAACTTGTCTTGCAACTCTACAGGTTAGGGCGTTAGACCACCTTTCCCCCGCTGAGGATAGCGCCTGCTTCCCAAGTGCTTGTCTCAGCGCTGTGATAGGCCTCCCCAGACTGGCCCTTTCCGGTTGCAGCTGGAGAGTCGTACCATGCCTAGCAAGTTCATCTGCCCTGCAGTTCCCCATGACGCCCGAGTGACCTGGGACCCAGACTATCTGGATGTTGAAATGCTCACCCATCTCATTTAGAGATGAGTGACAACTCAACGCCACCCGTGACGCCAAAGACACCGATTCTAACGACCGGATCGCCGCTTGACTGTCCACATAGATTGTGATATCGTCTGAGGATAACACATTATGCTTCAACCACGTCATGACCTCCTCAATCGCAACGACTTCAGCTTGGTACACGCTGCAGTAATCAGGGAGACGAATAGAAATATTTACATTTAATTTGTCACAGAATACTCCAGCTCCTACTTTGCCGTCTAGCTTGGAGCCATCTGTGAAGAACTGCAATGCTTCGGTTTCCGATAACGGTCTATCCTTCCAGGATTCCCTTGAAGGGAAGGAGGTCCGAAATCGCTTCTCGAAGCGTAGAGTAGGTTTAATGTAGTCAAGATTCGCCAGCTCATCCTTCAACGATCTGACGATAGTAGAGTGTCCTATACTAAGACACCTCCACTGAGAGACGGCTGCAAGTCGTACAGCCGTATTTGCCGCCATCTGTTTGCCAAAAATGTCGACCAGAAGAAGGTGCAACATAACCTCTAAGGCACTTGTCGGTGTCGACCTCAATGCCCCGCTAACAAGCATACAGGCCGTTCTTTGCACTCTCTCAATCTTACTTTTGTAAGTTACCTTGTCCAGAGCTGGCCACCAAACACCCACCCCGTACATGAGTACAGGTCTCACTATGGCGGTGTAGAGCCAGTGTACCAGCTCCGGCTTCAGACCCCATCTATGACCAATGGCGTTCCTACAGGAGCACAAAGCAATAGTAGCTTTGTTTATTCTCTCCAACATGTTGGGCTTCCAACTAAGCTTACTGTCCAAGATAATACCCAGATATCTAGCTCTATCAGTAAAAGCAAGTCTCGTGCCATTTAAGGTAGGAGGGACAACTACCGGGATTTTGTATTTCTTAGTAAAGAGTACCAGCTCTGTCTTGGACGGGTTAATACCAAGTCCACATTTGCCAGCCCATTTCGTAACGATGGTAAGCGCATTTTGCATTACGTCTACAATCGTGCCCAGGAACTTCCCGGTAACAGCTAAAGCTATGTCATCTGCGTACGCGATAACTTCAATACCCTCTCTCTCCAATTCAAGTAGTAACCCGTTTACCACTATGTTCCAGAGAAGAGGGGACAGAACCCCCCCCGGAGTTCCCCTAGTTACTCGCCTCTTGAAGGTAGAGTCCCCCAACTTCGAGCTAACAATCCTGCTTCCCAGCATATAATTGATTAACCCTATCAGCGGAACGTCCACCTCCAAAAATGACAATCCCTCCTTGATTGCCTCCGCTTTCACATTATTAAAGGCGCCTTCTATATCCAGGAAGGCCACCAAACAGAATTCCTTCGAATTAATCGATTTCTCAATCGTAGACACCAAGGCGTGCAGAGCCGTGTCCACAGATCTACCCTTTGTGTACGCATGCTGAGACGATGCCCACTTCCTGGCATCTATTTTATCTCTGATACATCCAGCAGCCTTTTCAAGGTTTTCAAAAGAAAGGATGATAGAGTTATTGGTCTTAGGTCCTTAGGATAGACATGTGAGCTTTTCCCCGCTTTCGGTATGAACACCACATTGACCTCCGTCCAGTACCTAGGAATATAGCCCAGCTTCAAA
Organism: Tipula vernalis; assembly: GCA_958295665.1. NCBI lineage: Eukaryota > Metazoa > Arthropoda > Insecta > Diptera > Tipulidae > Tipula > Tipula vernalis. Next base: position 163,910,206 of record OY282558.1, read on the forward strand.
CACCCTTTGAATATAGCTTCCAGGTAAGGAAGAATAATTACTGAGTTGTTTTGAAGTTCCGCTGGTATAATTTGATCCGGACCAGCCGATTTAAATGGTTTAAAACCCCTCAGTGCCCATAGGATCCGTTTTCTGGTTACGATATCCTCTGTAGTTACTGACAGTGATTCCTGATGATTGCTACGCACCAACAGGTCTTCAAAGCTCCCTGGGAAGTGTGTCTCGAAGAGAAGCTCCAGATATTCTCCACTAGAAGCTGTCCAAGATCCGTCCAGTTTTATCAAAAAACTGGGACTATATGTACTTTTGGAAAGAATCTTCCTAAGGCGGGAGGTTTCGGATACCTCTTCCATATTATCACAGAAGATTCTCCAAGACCTCCTTTGTGCCTTTCTTAATTCTTTCTTATAAATTCCGAGTTTCTCCTTATAGGAGTCCCAATCCTGAGCCTCCCTTGTATTTTTGGCTCTATTAAAGGCTATCCTACAAGCCTTACGATAGGTTCCCAGTTCCCTGGATCACCATACCGGTTTTTGCCTACCCCTAGGCTTAGCCAGTGGGCAGGCAGCGCGAAATGATCGGTTGCATGCGCTAGTAACGCTAGCCACCATGTCCTCCAGCTCCCCAACGGTCGTCGGGGGCTCCATAGCCCTCGTCGGTAACATTTCCTCCAATAATTTCCCATATTTGCTCCAGTTGGTCCTTCTAGGGTTCCTGAAGGCTTCCCGGGTAGCAGGGTGAATATCGAGGCTATAGGTTAAATATCGATGATCAGAAAAGGAGTGTTCCTTATCCACCCTCCAATTTTTAACCATATGAAGAATATTATTTGAGGCAAGGGTCACGTCTAGAACCTCCTGCCTGTTACTAGTAATAAATGTGGGTTCCCGCCCAATATTACACACTGAAAGGTTAGTACTCATCAAATAATCAAAAAGCGACTCACCTCTTTCATTAATGTCTGTGCTTCCCCAGATAGTGTGATGCGCATTAGCATCCACTCCCAGTACCACACCTACCTTTGATTGTTCCGCTTTACGGATCGGCTCCTCCAGGTTATCCGGAGGAACCTCCTTCTCCCGGTCCATGTAGGCTGAAACTAGCCAGAATCTACAAGTGCCTACTTCCAGGCTAACTGCAGTAGTGTCACCATTGCTGTATTGAGAGAGAAGGAAAAGATGACGAAGAAGTTGTAACAAGTGATTATCGTTCTAAATATAAGTATTTCACCAGGTTTAAGTAAAGTTTTCATTTTAAAAAATCAGATTTGAGCTCATTTAGAAAGAAATAGTTTTCTAAATGAAAATCAATAAGTATGTTGGGAATATCATAGTATTACCACAGCATTATTAAATATTGATGAGGGCTTTTTTAACATTTTAGTACTATTCGATTTTTCCAATGCATTTGACAATATATGACATACAATTTTGATTAATAAATTAATAAACATATTAGAGTTTGGCTCTGCTACTGTTAAATTCATTTTCTCATATCAAGCAGACAGATAACAAGAGGTACATGCAGAGTCTGTCAGTAGTAAATGCTTGATTGTTAAAGCTGCTGTTCCACAAGGGTCGGTTATACCAAATGTTTTGTGCATAATTTTTTCATAATATTTGGTGTATATCGGGAGAGATCGTATCACACATGGTTTTCCTAAATACCCTAATGCGATAATTTTATTTCGGACAGCCTTGGTCTTATGCCTACTTTGCAGTCAGATTACTTCGGAGTCAGATACCTATGATTTTCTCAAGAAAATTGGGAAATCATTTTTCACAATATTTGGTATAAATTGGGTGAGATAAACACCCTTATCCCCTATTTTTTCCAAAACCAAAACTTGTTTTGAATAGCCTAGGTCTTAAAGCAACTTTGCCTATAGGCCACTTTAGTATCAGCTTCCTCGGATTTTCTCACGAAAATCGGGAAATCGTTTTTTTAACAAGATGAAAAGATGATTTATCAGACTGCTCAATATGAGAGAGAGAGTAAAGTTTATTGTTCTGATGGTAAACTTACGCCCGAATAGGTACGATCTGAACACCTCTACTGCCCACTTTGTGGCGAGCATTACCTTCTCAATTGTTAAGTAGTTCTTTTCCGCGGGCTTGAGTAAACGGCTGGCGTATGCCACCGGTAAGTCATTACCATCATGCATTTGGCTTAGTATGGCTCCAACGCCATATTCACTGGCATCTGTCGTAAGGATAAACACTTTATCAAAATCTGGGTACTGTAGTACTGGAGTGGTGATGAGTTTACTTGTAAGACAGTCGAACGCAGTTTGGCACTTTTGGAACCACTCAAACTTATTTCTTTTCCTGATTCACTGGTGCAGAGGTTCTGCAATTGTAGAGAAAGCCTGTACAAACTTCCTATAGTAACTTGCGAGGCCTAGGAAGTTCTTGGTCTCTCGCATATTCCGTTGAACTGGAAAATTTACTATTGCTTCTACCGCCTTTGGACTAGGTTTTATACCTTCAGGAGTTATGACGTGTCCTAAGTATTGGATTTCTTTGCTTAAAAATTGACACTTCTCAAAAATGTCCTTTAATTTATTGTAGTGATCTCTCAAGGTTCTCCCATAAACAATGACATCGTCTAGATACACAAAGCATTTTAGGCCCTGTTGAACAAGCAACACACTGTTGATCATACTTTGGAATGTGCTTTGTGAACTTTTCATTCCAAAGGGCATCCTAAGAAACTCAAAGTGGCCGTAGTCTGTGCTAAATGCTGTTTTATGCCTATCAAGGAATCCATCTCCTATCAACCACTCTCCATTTTATTTTGCCATTTTTGTCTGGCTTCTTCCACCACTAGTAAAGGACTATTGAATTGACTGGTATTGTGGGTGACAATATTATCATCCAGCATCTTTTGCATTTGGGTATCAATCTCTTTCTTTAGTACTTGTGGGATTCTGTACTGCCTGGTATTAATTGGGGGTATGTTATCGTGAAGACGTACTTGACACCAGGAACGCTTGAAAGTTTGTCGCCTTCGACAAAGAAAATGTCTGAGTATTCCTTGATTAATTCAAGGAGTGAGGTGGATTTTTCCATATTAAGATCTTTATCTAAAGTTGGAATAATTTTTTCTATTATAAGATCATCTCTAGTCGCGAGATGCTGATCTTTCCCTGTCTCAGAGCAGAATTTAAATTGAAGAACGTTATATTGATCCAGAGGGGTAAGTTTGAGTACGAAGTTCTCAATGGTTATTTCGGTGGGATTTGTATTAACAATGCTGATCTGAGCTTTCAGCATGTCAGGCTGGATGAGACAATTTCCAATATATACACCTTGCGTTACTTCTTCCGAGCTGCATAGGTATTGGTTATTTGTGGGAGTTGATATTTGTACTATGATTTCTTCTTGAGGAGAAAGTCGTATCCTGGCTGGGTTATTTAGGAATTTGATTTTATTTCTTAAAATACTCAGTTGTGAATAATGAATATGGGGAAATATATACGTGTGTTATCTACGTATATCTACGTTTGCCAATTCGCTTTAATATGAAGCTCTCCCTCCGGTCTATCGATTTGATGTCTTTAATCATTTTTTTCTTGATAATTGACACTGAAGCACCAGAGTCTATAAGAAGAGTTGACTAGTCTCTGGATGCTGCTAATTTTAATTTTATCACATCGTGGGTAATTTGGTGTTTTGATACCAAGTTGATCTGGTGCGACTTTTCGTCTGGGGATACGTGGATTTGAGCAACGGTGATGAATGGTTCCGTTGGTGACCAAACTTCCTCTGTTCCTTTCGGTTCAGTGGGAGTTCTAACTGTTTTATTTGGTAGCAGTTCCGAGTCATAACTCTGGTATTTGCCATGAATTGATGAGGTGGAACTCATAGGAACTACCGAGACGGAACTCTGGCAGTTATTATAATGGTATGAGACGGAACTCGTAGGAACTATCGAGGCGAAACTCTGGCAGTTATTATAAATGATGAGACTAAACTTGGTGTCATGGCCGAGACAGAACCTGATTTACTTATGTTACTAATATTAATGATTGTATTTTCGGGAATTGGCTCGTCTGAACTACAGCTGGTGTTGCTGATGCTCGACGAGTCCTTCTGCGTTTCCCTGGTAATGAATTGAATTTTCGTCGACGTTTTCTATGTAGTTAATGTTCATTCTCTGCAACGTTCGTTAAATGGTTGATTTCCTGATCTCTCCGGTAACTCTGTTGACTCCTGTTAAGATAAGTCGGTTGCCTCTGATTAACTGTGGGTTGTGATGATGTTACTGGAGGTTGATAAGAATTTTGTTTGATTGGACTGTTTATTATTATTGGAGGGCCATGCGGGCGATCAGCCACTTCGCACTTGCGACCTAAAAGATCTATTGTGCTGGACCCTGCTTAATTATCCGTCCAGTCAATATTCAGGTTCTTAATGAACCTGACAATACTGCTCCCCGGTAATTGATACATACTATCTGGGCTTATTGCTCTCCCTCCTAGATGTTTACTACAGCATGTAGTTTCGATAGAAAGACGGTAGCATTGGAACCCAAGGATCTCGAGAGGGTTGTTTCACTCCCGTATGTTCCTACTCCTCCCCGTATTCCATTTGATTTTACTCTTACGAGTTGCTGGGAATTGCAAATCGCCTGTAGGTCACTCAGCTTTACTACAGGAAGGCAAAATAAAACTGGAGGGTGCCTGGAATCTAGAGTCCGCACATTTTGAGCTAATTTACCTATCAGCCATTCATCCATCGGCATATACTGTTCCACCTAAGATTAGGGTTTTTTGTCAAGGTTTTCTCCTTTAGCGCCGTACTTTAGCCTGTGCCAAATGGCCAAAAATGTGCCAAATGGCCTTAGTTACCAGTGGTTGCCACGAGGAGGCAGTACGTACACTTGCGAATTGTGAACAGGTTACCTCTTACACAATTGTACCCAACACGCTGCTGCATCACGATGGCTGGAACAACTGCTGATGTCGTGTGCGGTACACTGGGGCATAAAAATTGATTCTCGCTAGCAAGCTAGTGTCTAATAAATTGTTGACTATTTTAAAAAGAAAGTATTCATCAATTAACGTTCTTCTATCTTCCAATGAGATCAGACTGAACTTCTGCCTACGCCTCTCATATGTAATATAGCCCTTAGAGGGGATAAACTTAAAACACGTAAACCTTATAATCGTCATAAAATGGATTCCAGACTTGAGATAAGTATTCAAGGTTAGTTTCACAAGGCTAGAGTATAGTAACGAGAGAGTTGAAGGATCCCTGAAATCTTTACTTCTTCTGAGGATATAGCCTAATATTTTGAAAGAAGTACGACAAATTAAATTAATATGTTTGTCAAAACGTACAGTTTCTGGTCGGAAACCACCCTCAAATCTCTGATTGTATCCTGTTTATTTAAAGATCGGAAATTGGGATGTCGGTATGATAGTATACCTGCAAATGTACTTAAGCACTTTAATAGGTCATTATCACTGCCATTATCTCTAGTTTCAAATGCATCCACCGTTCCACTACTACAAACCTCTTAAGTTTATCATTTCAAGTATTTAAGGCCTTCGACTCCAAAAATCAGCTTGATGTTGTTTTCACGGATTTTCCGAAGGCATTTGACTCTCCACAATTTGGGCTAATTCTTGGTAAATTAGACAGATGGAGTGAATACATTATTTTTGAACTGGATTGAATCGTATCTGCGTAATCGTGAGCAGGTGGTTCTAATTGTAGGTATACCAACCTAAAACGATTGAATTTCATTCTGCTGTTCCTCAGGGTTCTCACATGAGGCCTGTGTAGCTTAATATATTCATTAATGTTATTGTTTCTTTGTTCCAGAACTGCGATTGTGAGTTATAGGCGGACGGTTTGAGGATAACCAAAAATGTAGATATTCTGCAACAGCGTTTAGAAATGATTTTCTATACAAATGGTCGAGTTTAAATAAATTATCCTAAAATTCGGGCAAGTGTAAGACTATGAGTTTCTACAGGGAAAAGGATGTGATGACAACTTATAAATCCTTAAAGGTTATGATTTTTAAGGATTTAAAAGTTGACTTCATTCTGTTGAAAGCTTGTACAGTTGCATCATCGATTATTCGGCATCCAGCAATCGAATTTATTGTTTAATATCTTCATAAACTGAATTGGCCTATTGATCCCAACATTCCAATCTGGCTGAATAAAAAGAATTTGCTACCCTATAGTGACCGATGTAAACTTGCTAATTTGGAATCATCACTATTCTAAATGGTACCACCAACTTTCCGGAACTACTTTCTGCCCTGTAAACCAATGCGGATCAGGCATTTTATTTATTTGTCCACTTTTAAAACAAATTATGCATATATGTCCTATTCCGGCTATTTGTTGAGAATTTAATGTTAATTTTAATGTTATCGAATTTGTCTAAATGTCTTTTAAAAAAACAAATTAAGAATTAGAATAAGAATTGGTTATTATCATCAACAACAGGATCTTATGTTAGGTCGACCATCTCCGGAAGGTCTTGCGCTCAGCTTGGGCAAACGCCCCAATCAATCAATCAATCAATAATAATGTTGATTACGATAGATTTTTCATTTTCACCCAACAGCAACTGATATTAGCTCTGGCCAATTCGGTTTACCATTAATCATTTAAAATCATCAGGTTTTCCGAATAAAACCTTATAAGGTAATAAGCATATGGCCGATATTGTTTATTTGCATTTGTTTGTTTTCTTACAAATAAACCACCAACTCTTTTAGATGCCAAGATTAGTCCGTACTAACAGAGAGACGTTGCACAGTTGCTGAATTTAAATGCATTATTTATTGGTAAAAAGCTTATTTAAATTTATAACTACACACAAATCACATTCAAAAATAATTACATTTTTTATTCATCAACTTGTATCCTTCTTATCCAAACAGCTACCCTGCTATATATCATTTCAAAGTTCATTTCTAAACCAAATAAATTTTAAATGTAAAGCATACAAAGTGTTTTGTTATTATTATTGTATGTATTGGCAGAACAAACATAGGTATGTACATACTTATGATATACATAGGCCTTCGACTTTTTTAAAAAAAAATTTCTAGAACCCAACAAACACGCAGGATTAGGCCACGAATTCCCCTTTGATATTCCAAACATGTTTTATTTTCATTTTATGTTAAAACATAATAAAAATTCAATAAAAGCTTATTTAATAAACATCTTTGTTTGAGCGAAATGTATTACACGTATATATCCACACTCATACACACACACACACACACACGAACATAATTTCTTGATTTTCACGTTGATATTTTTCCAATTTTCTTTCAAATACACTTTGAAAGTTGTTATTTTTATTTTTTGTTTTGATTAATTTTGCTGTATCAATACCACAATCTTCATATATGGTATATGTACGTTATAAAGAAGAGAGACTAGATAAGGTCATTGAAATGATAAATCTTATATGGTTTTGGTGCGGTAGTTCTTAATAAAGGAGAAAATATACAGTGTATTGATTTTGTGCGTGTATTCCCCAAACAGTGATAAAAACGAAAATCTCTTATAATTGAGCTTTCAACAAGTAGCTCAATTAATTTTAACTGTTATTATTAGGAGCTTTGTTGTATGTTTTTACGATTTTTAAGTCAATCTAAAATTTTGTTCACGTTTTTTATTCGAAATTTTATATTTGTGTGCTGTTGCGTTTGAAGCCAGCATAATTGGCGTCCACGTATGAAAGCAACAAGTTTATATATATATGTATTTTATATATATATATATATATATATATATATATATATATATATATATGTATATATATATACATATATATATATACATATATATATATATATATATATATATATATATATATATATATATATATATATATATATATAAATATATATTTATATATATATATATATATATATATATATATATATATATATATATATATATATATATATATATATATACATATAAGGGCCGCTCTATCTGCCAAAAATTGGCTAAACTTCAAAAAATCTCTTTAAGCTTAAATTAAAGCCTGACATGTCTAATTTTATTTGGTTTATGGCGTTTTTGGAAATGCAAGATGGCGGTTGAGACACGTCAGTTAGAATACAAAGACATTAGAGAAAAACGTCTTTAATCGTTATAAAAATGTTCTGGATAATTTTTAAAAAATCTGAACTAATTCATGTATATTCTCTGTCTAAATATGAAAATATTAGTACACGTCAGACAAATTAAAACACCATATAAAGTAAAGAACGACAAAAATAAGCCTACAATAATTGTTTTAGGTGCTACAGAACTGAAGATCTAAAATTGAAAAAAAATAACGTGGGACCTGCATTACAAAATAATAAAAAATGGGCAAGTAACAAAAAAGTGAAAAAATTAGTGAAGATTATTAGATCAACAAACCCCTGTTGAAAAATATCTAATAGTAAAGAAGGGTAGGCTTTGGCTAAAAAGAAAAAGTTATACCTACGAGAACATTACCGTTTTTTTTAAAACCAAATGATATAAACGACACACACACACACACGAATAATAACAATAATAATAATAACTGAATTTTTTATTAACAAGTGTTAATAATCAAGTTTAATAAATAACAAATGAAACATCAGAATGACATAATTTGACCAAATCCAGGATACGTTAATCAAATTAACGGGAGTTAATAGTTCCAGTAGCAACAATAACAACAAGAAAATTCGTAACTCCACAAAATGAACTGGGACAATTCGACGGAAACCCCATCCTATATATTTCTTAGGTAATCAATGTCGAATATATTCTACAGCCAAAATATTGTCCGCAATAATGCAACAAATACGTCAGAAGATTAGAGAAAACGCTCCACTACACGGATACCAGGGATCTTCGAACATTAGATCACCAACTAAGTATACACAATGCGAATCATCAGTTTTCTTGTGAATGAGAACTGTCAAGAATGCTAATCATTCTAAAAACCGACTACAATTCCAGAAGCCTATGGATCCTGCCTAAACATGAATTTCAGAAATTTGGCGATTCATAAAAGTAAAATTAATAACTCGGTAACAGTTCCAATCAACCAATTATCTTATATAAAGCCGCCAAATCCACGAATTAATAACTCGGTAACAACAACTACAATCAACCAATTTTGTCATACCAATTCACAATATCCACGAATAAACCGCAATTCAATACCACAGCAATGGAGAAATATAGTCTACAATCCGAATTACTAAATATCATCTAGACCAACTTATCTGAAACCTGCAGTGCCAATGGAAATTGACCAGTCTATTCAAACTAAACGAGTTAATTTAACGAATATACCAGCACTTCAATATAACCAGACACCAAAAAGAACGCACTCCAGCTACGAGGAACCACAAAAGCAACAAAGAATTAATCATTTGGAGACACAGGAGGAAGAGGAATATAATCAGCTAGTGGCGCAACTAGGTATCCGCAGCACCCGCAGTCGCAGGGGGTTATTGGTGCTCCCGATATTTATCAAGCATTGAAATATTAATTAAAAATCTAAATTAGATAGATGGTGGTTCAGATGAAGCTTAAATTAGACCATCTTCTCAAATTAGCAAAACGGGACATTTACAGGAAAATTTTATGAAAAGGCGGTAGTTTAATTTTTAGAGAAAGACAAAATTTTTTCTATCGTTAGGGTTCCCGGGCTTTTAGGTGTTTTCTTAAACCAAGAATTTCTTCCCCGCCGCTGAAGGTCTGAGTAATTGCATGTAATGCGACCTCATAGAAATAAAAATGACTCTGAGTTCTGACAGACATTTAGATTTAGAAGAAAACTCACTAAACTCGACATCAAATGATAACGATGGAGGTAAATAAAAATTGAATTTACCGGTAAACTAGAAGGTTTCTTTTTGGGTTGTTCTCGATGAGATTTTCCTGATTTTGAAAATTCGCATCGCTTCCCAATTTGATATATTTGTTTTAAAATTTCTTGATATTTTTGGAATTTAGCATGGAGAGAGATGCATGATGTTTCGAAATAGACAAGTCGAGTATGTTTGAGATAGTCAAATGTATTTGATTGTTCGATGTTACTCGAGAATATTATAGCCTATCCGAAGAATATGTCCATTACTACTTGCGGGTTCCAACTCATATTCTAATTCGAATTTTGCATATCCTTTTGTTGAGTTTAGCGTTAACTTATCTAGTAGCATTTTGCTTAGTATAGTATTTATTATTAACATTAAGCTTCTAGACAAATAGTTTGATAATTTCATGAACTTTCGGAATTTTTCGGAAACAGGCTTACAAAAATAAACATTAACATCCAGATTTTTCGATATTATTGAAATTGTTCGAGATCAATCGAGATTCATATAACACAGAATTTCTTCGAATTATTCGGTTTTTTCTAAATTTCTAAGTTTTTCGACAATTTTAGGATTACTCAAGATTTTCGAATTTTATCGCATTTTGTATGGTAATGTTCTGGGGCTACCTTTGAGTTGGGGGAACTTGCAGAATAACACATATGAATCGTGATATTTAGTAGATTTTTCGAGATTATGGTAAAATTTCGATATTTCTTCTATTCAAGGATGTTCAGATTGTTTACATTTTACTTGGCGGTGATTAGCGCGAGTAAGGTTTCTTTCGATTTTACATAATTACGGATAATTCGATATTTTTGAGATTATTTCGAAACACATCTCTTTTCGGTTTTTGGAACTTCAATGTTTTTTAACATCTACAAAATTCATAAAAATTTTAAACTTATAAAGAGTTAGCGCAATTTCTTAAATCCTACTTTCGAAATTAGATAATCTTAATTAGTGCGAGGCTGGAAGCTGGATAGTTGGAAAAAATAGGTTTTTAATTAAAAAAGGACGAAAAGCAAATTTTTGTGTAAAATAAAATTTTTACTTGTTCACAGGAACAAGAAGCATTTTTAGGGACCCAAGAAACATTTTGCGGGGTGGTCCCAAATTTGTAGTTACGCCAATGTAATCAACTAATCGACGAAAATACGGATATCGAAACTTTTGAAGACGAACGTTAAGAAACAAACCCCGAGGTAAATTTTATGACGAAACCGTCTCTAGCATACCTACCCAAAAACTTCATCAAACCTGAATTAACTGAAGGAGCAATTCCCACTAATGTCCGGTTTATAATAAAATCAGCAAGAGGTGATATCAAGATAATCAAGATCAATAGAAAATTTCTGGACAATTTTTCAAATTTAGTGAGTTTTTTGTGCGACATGGTCTAAAAACATTCGACGGAATAAACGGGAACGACACTCTAAAAGAACTTGAAGCAATTATCAACCGAAAAAGTTAAAATTCCATTCAAGGAAAAACACTCAGTTTAAGTAAACAACATTAAAGTTAGGGACATTCACCTATTTTCAGAAGCCAAACGAAACGTACAAGAAATTGACCATTGAAAAGGTAGAATCATAAGACCAGTTACCAACTTGGGTAGAGTAAAAAAAAAGCTGGATACCTCAGTCAGGCATAAACAAATATAGTATACAATTATAGATTTTAAAAGAATAAAGGCGGTCACGGTATCAGACGCATATCCAATACCGAATATGTCAAAGACGTTGGCAAATCTTGGAAAATCAAGGTTTCTTACGACCATCGACCTTACATGAGGGTTCCACCAAATCAGGATGCAAAAAACGGATATTCAGACTAAAAAATGCTCCAACTATCTTCCAAAGAATGACAGACATCTGCTAGGTTTTATTGATGATATCTTCATATTCGGAAGAAAAAATGAAGAAGAACATCTAACCAATGTCCAAAAAAATGTTTTCGAAACTTGAAAAAGCCGACCTGCGTGTCAAATTTGACAAAACGAGATTTACAAGATTTAAAAAAAAAGTTTTAGCTATCCGGAACCCAAAGAGCCCATATAATTTAAAGGAGTTAAAATAATTCCTTGGACTCGCATCATATTATCGACGTTTCATTACAGAATTCGAAAAAATCGCGAAGACCTTAACTAACCATGCAAGAGGTGAACACGAAAAAATTAATGCAACAGAATTAAATAAAAGTGAAAATCAGCTTAGCAGACAAGAAACTCCAAGCATTTCGTCAAATCAAAGTGCTGTTGTCATCTTCTGAAATACTTATCTTTCCAGACTTCGGTAAAATTTTTATACTAACAACCGACGCCTCCGATTACCCAATTGGCACTGGGGGACATTTGAAAAGAGAGACCAATCACATATATCCACAGGACAGCACCTTATAAATGTCTTGAAAAACCAACTGATAATCAGGAAATGCAAATAACAGATTATCATGAAAACCCACATCCTACTTATCAAAGGCATTACGTCAAGTTATTAAAATGTTTGTATTTAAGTAAAACAGAGCACGACAAGATGTAAAGGAGACTTAGTAAGAGGTTTGAGTCAGCGAAACTTTTACCAGGAATTCAAAAGGACCACTGTTTTCAAGTTACAAAAGAAAAAGAACTGTTGATTAGAAGATACGCAAATGCCGCTGAAGGCTTTAAAATCAATATTTAAGTAGCGAGAGGCAAGGGGACTCACATAAATAAATCAAGCAGAACGAAAAGTGAGAGTCAAGGGGACTCACTTAAATCAAGCACTTAGAAATGTGAGAACCATGGGGACTCACATAATTCAAATAACCCGAAAAGTGAGAGGCTAGAAGACTCACATAAATCTAGCACCTGAAAAGTGAGAGACAAAGGACCCATTTAAATCAAGCACCCCCGAAAAGTAAGAGGCAATGAGTCGCACGCTAAGCAACCACTCCAAAGGAAACAAAAGCCTACTACGTCTACGTCGTTGTTTCAGGGTAATGCTAAAAGTGGATCACAGTTTAAGCGATATAAGATGCATACATAAAGTGTTCTATATCCACACTTGCCAAATAGAGATCAGATCTAATTATTGATATTGATTAATTTTGATTATTTTACTCTATGTAAACTTTAATTGGAGTTTAGCGATGAAAAAAATATGCGAATAGGCTCTTTCTAGACTTTTGCGAAGCAAAATAAGCTCATTCCAGACTTTAGCGACACCCTGAGCGCTTTTAAACTAAATAAAACTGCTAGCTCAGGCTGATGTCTACTACTTGAAACCGCCATATTGATCCGCCATTTTGAATTTTTATAAAAGGCCTACAACTTTACAACTTTTCTACGACCAATACAATTTTGGGCGAGAGGGGTGGTATCCAGTTGACTGAGAATGATCAAAATTTAATTATTCCGTCAGGGAAATACATTAGTGTTAAAATTAGTAGCCACCCCTCCTCCTTGTAGTGGGGCGGGGTAACTTTGAAACTAAAATATGAACCCCTATTTTTTATTGCAGATTCGGATTCTACGGCTAAAAATAGGTAGGATTTGATTAAAACATTTTTATCGATTCATGATAGATGGAGCTGTAATTGACGATATTCTTTTTCCATTGAAAGATGATGAGGCGATGGAACTCATGTAAATCAAGCACCCCTTTCCCAGTTATTCGAAATTTGCAAAATTAATAAATTTGTTGACGACCAATTTCGAGTATTTACAATGAAACCGTGGTATTTTTATTGCAGACGTATTGCAGAATCGTTTGCATAGGTTCTCAGTAGGAGAAAGATCTGATGCACAATTCTTGAGAATGCCGTGGAATCGACTGTTTTGGTTGGTTTGCGACGGACGTTTGAACGGCAGCAATATTCTCGGCACTTCGACCAACTCGTTGCCTCACTGGCACGGGAACATCCGACAGCGAATATTTAGAGTCAAATTTTTTCACTAGATTATTATTATTATTATTGGAGGGCCATGTGGGCGATCAGCCACCTCGCACTGCGACTTAAAAGGTCTATTATACCGGACCCTGCTTAATTATCCGTTCAGTCAATATTCAGGTTCTTACTGAACCTGATAATACTACCTGCCGGTACGTGATACGTACTATCTGGGCTTATTGATCTCCCTCATAGATATTTAGTACAGCATGTAACTAACCGTCATTAGCATAACTTTTGTGATTTCATGGGACTCTAAATACTTGCTCTACAATTTCGAACCGACACTAAATTGCGTTCGCTTTATTACAACCCACTCGCCTTTAGTATATAATGGCGCTTTCTGCCTTCGTTTATTGTAAGTTCGATAATTTTTGCTTTGAATTTTTTCTATAGATTTTCGAGCACATTCTCTTAACTCAAAACTCAGCTTCTTCATATAGAATTTCTTTTATTTTCAAATTATCTGCAGTCTTCATTTTAACTCCAAAAAGAATTTTAAACGGAATCATTCCAATAGCTCTTAACCATGTATTGGTAATAAATGACTGTAATTGACCAATATGCTTCCACCAATCCTCCGCCGGAAAGCTTCCTCAATACGGCAATTACGGTTTAATTTAATATTTCGACTTGACCGTTTCCTGTATGGTCACCAGTTGTTATAAGGTGATTATTTATCGACTCTTTCTCGCAATACCCTTAGAATTCATCAGATGTGAACGCTGTACCTCTATCCCTTAAAACATTTTCGGGATTACTAAAATACATCTTTCTGTAAGTTCAACTTTTGTAAAACCTCGACAGACGTTGTAGATTTAACTGGATATAACCACACAAATTTGCTAAAACCATCAATTATGCTAAGAATGTATCGATACATTTTCTTTGTAGTTACTAAATTACCTAGATGGTTCGTGTGATAAGCAACTTTTGGTTTACGACTAAGAAGGCCATCGTGTTTACCTGTCTGTTTACCTCTAGTATACACTTTATACAATTATTGATAAAACGCTTCACCTTTTTCTCGACATCAACTCAGACGTTTTTTTCGTGGCGTTGCTCGTGACAAGAACGGATAACTTCAGTCTTCATTGCTTTCGGAACTATAAACAAAACCTTAAACAAAATACCATTATATATTACGAAGTTCTCGTATTCATCGCGGTCAATAAAAATTTCGAGGATGGCTTTGATGTGGTCGTCGTATTTTTGAGTAGCCTCGGTTAGTTACATCGCTTGCAATCACCATAACGGTTTGCGCTCGACTAAGCGCATCAACATGCCTCATTTTGCATGCAGGTTGGTGTTGAAGTCGGTAATTAAACTCCTGTAATTGGAAGGCCCAGCCCGCAATCCTAGATGTCAGCTCCTTTCTTTTAATTGTGCGTTTGAACGCTGCACTATCAGTCACAATAACGAACGAAAGTTCAAGTAAATAGTGCCTCAACTTTTTCAAAGCGGTAACAATCGCTAATACCTCGAGCTCATAGCTAGGATATTTTTCTTCGCGAGATTCTGTTTTCAGCTATAGTAAAAGACATGATGGAAATGCTGGTCTTCGCTATCTTTTTGCAGGAGAATTGCCCCTAAACATAATTCCTTATATATTCTCAGTATGGGATGACTTATAAGAGCTTCTTTCAGACATTTGAAAGCATCAAGCTCCTCATAACCAAACTTAAACTCAACCTCCTTCGACCGCCGGTGAATCGAAACTAGTAGTGACCAAATGGTGTTATAAAAGCAGTATATTTTCTCGATAGCTACGGTCATACAAAAAAAATCATTTGGTAAATCCAAGGTTGTTAAATATTTTACTACTCGCAACTGTTCGATTTGGTCATCGATAAACGGCAATGGATATCGGATCCATTCATATCAATGGATATTTCACAATCATCTAGTTCAATTTCCTGTAGTCGACACATAACCTTTTAGAACCATCCTTTTCATTGGCAAGAACTACCGGGCTGGCGTAGTTTGACACACTTGGAGAGATAATACCTTCGTCTAGCCATTCATCTACCTGCTTCTTCACTACTTCTAATTCTAGAGGAGACAATCTTCTTGCTTTCTGATAAATTGGTGAATCTTCTGATAAAACGATTCTCATTTCGACATTAGTATTAATACTGACACGATTTCTAATTTCTGCAGCAATGAATGGATTTGCTATATGTGAAGTGCTGGTTGGTAATTCATTTTGATTTTCGTCACACAAAAAAAATTATCTGGAAAAGCCTTCTTCATTATCACGGTCTCTGGTGTAATCACTGTTATTGTTTGGTTAATTATTTCTTTTCCGAGAATAATACCATGCTTCATCATAGTATCGGGCACCACATCAAGTACCGTGAAATAAATGTACGTTGTGTAGTGTTTCGACTCGAGCCAAATCCTTCAAATAGCTTTTGAATATTTTCGAGCTTTGGTGCTCCCAACTCGGAGTGTACTTTATTAGTAATTAAGTTTAAATCACTGCCACAATCAACTAAACAAACCACTTCACAAACATTCAACAAAAACGATTTGCTTAAACTTTTTCCTTTTGCAACGGGTTTTGATCGGGGTTTCGTTCTGTTTTTGCTTCACGGTTATTTTTAAGTTTTTCGACATCTTTATTTACAACTTTCTTTTTCATTTCCTCATAAAATTCCAGTTTTTTTCTTGAAATCATCCATCGTTATTGCACCCGTTTAAAATAGACTTATTCATTTTATAATCAGCAATACCGTCGATGCAGTATTCAATTATTGCATCATCTTCAAGACTACCAATAGTGCCCATTTGACGTTTGATATTATTCCTTGCTTTCTCTTTTTCTTTCTCTCATCTTTTTATGAACGATAGCATTATTTTCCAGTTTACTAAATTCCTTCTTTAAAAATGTAGTTAACTTTATCCAGCTACATATGTCTACAGCAATTTTCAAACTTTCTTTCGTGGATTTCTCTAATAGTTTTTACCCATAAATCATTTTCTGTACATCGTTCCAACCTAAGCAAATGGCAGCTTCTTCTACATTAGGAATCCACTTTTCAATCTAATATTCATCCTCTCCAGAGAATTTTGAAAGAAATTCTTCTAAATCCTGAAACAAATAAGTCATCAAATACATCGAATTAACGAAATTGGACTTTGCTTTGAATTACACACTTTAAAAAATGAAAGACGAAATCTCACAACAACAGATCTTATCGTATAGCATAGAATAAAACACGCAAAATATTGCCACCACCCTAATCTCATGTCTCTCTTCAGTCAAAAGCTATTTATACCTAAGTCGATATACAGCAACTTTTATTAGAATAACAGAAATGCCACATATTTTGACATTGATCAATTCGAGTATCGCATATAAAATATGAAAACAGAGCGAAGGGCACGAGATACACCCAAAATTACTTACATATCATATCATGTTAACATTAAGTATGTAGTGTTGTCTGTCAATTACCACTATCATCATTTCACCCAGCTCGTTTATTAATCATTTTGAAATTATGTATTCTAGCCCAACAGAAAAATTCTTCATTTTTCATTTTTTTTTCTACCCCCTCCCCAACGAAATGACAACACAAACAATTTCTGCGGATAACTTCTGTTGTTGTTTTGCGGAAAAACAAAACAAAAATTATACGAATAAATTCTGTTAAGTGTTCTTCAATCGATATAATACATTATATGGTATGTATGTATTTATTATGTACTTAATCTATGTTGTCAATTTTTATTTATTTTTTTGTTATTTGTTTTTACGGTTTTTCAAAAGAAAATTTTTAAAGGAAAATAAAAATGATTAATATTTACTTTTTATTATGTTTAATAAAAAAATAAAAAATAAAAACAAAGAACAAATATTTCGAAACATATTTTTACGGGGGTTATACAGAAGACCCAAACTAAGACGTGTACGAGTGTAGAAAAATAAAGTTTTTCTTTCATCCACACACCCTATAAACAATGCACACAACTCAACATTATGATATAAATCCCGCCTAATCATAAATAATCAAACGAAAAGACAAAAATTACGATAAAAATGTAAAATTAATGAATTTATAATCATCCACAGCTATCATCATCAGCAGCTTCAGCTATAGCAACATATTACTCAATTGGCAATTAATTTGTGTTGTGTTGTGCACAGAGAATTTTTATTTTTATTTTTTATGTTTGCTTTGGCGGTTATTGTATGAAGAATTGGTGTGGGATGTTGTGGATTGTAAAGACATTTTTTGTTTTGTCGATACGACACATTTCATATTTACGTAACCCCACCCGAAATGTAATTAGCTGTGTGTATGAATGTAGATCAGTAAGATGATGAGTTTAAATTACATATTTTCCAGCAAATTTGCTTTCGATGAAAATTATTTGAAATATTTTTGTTTTTTTTATAAACAAAGGATGTGACATGAATGGCTGAAAATGGATTGGAAATTGTTTTGTTGGTTATACATAAAGTGTGACTGACATATTGCTATTACAGAAGCTTTTTTGTAATTTTATGGAGTAGCTTTGTGGGTGTGTTGATGTGAGTTGTAACGTTACGTATTCCCTCTATTAACACTCTACTATATTCGCAAGGTTATGTTCACTTCACGTGTTTTATGTTAATCCGAAAATGAATTACATCAATTGTTGTTTTGTTATTTGTATTTTATTCACCAGCTAATCGATATTCGTTTATTTATTTATTTTATTATTAATATTTTATTAAGAATTACAGATGTAATCAAAACGTTGATTAATTTGCAGCCATCTTATTTCGCCGTTTTTATTCGCTCTGTCCGTCCTTTTTCGACTGTCAATTTAGAATAACGTGGTTTTAGAATACCGTGGTCTTATCAACCCAGTAAACAGAAAAAGGTGATGCCAATTTTACTTGCATTGTGAATGTGTTGTTTCCAGTGTAGTGTTCGGTTTGGTTGGCACATCGTTCGATGTATTTGTATGTTTATCAGGTTGCGGCGCCTCTATGAAACAAGGTTTAAGCCGGTTTATTGAAACCGTTGATTCGATACCTTTGACCAGCAGTGTAAAATATTTTTTGTTGCGTTTGACTACCGGAAAGGGTCCCATGAGGCTCTCAGTCCGAGTAGTATTATTGATAAAGATTTTGTCCACTGTTTTTCAGCGACACACATTATTGCGCTTTTAAAACTACGGTGCCGTTGCATGCTGGATTGTAAGCAATTGTTTGTTTGGGGTGAAATCCAAGTGATTTGGCAAGTTCGTCGGACAGAGTTACTTCGAACTGTGCACAGAGCTCAGTCACGATGCTCGCTGGCCCTCCCAATCGGCTGATCCATGTTTTGATTAATGCATTAGCTATGGTTTCTGCTCTGATATTCGAAATTGGTGTAGCCTCTGGCCAACGTGTGTAGCGATCGATCATGGTCAAACAATATAAATTACCTTCGGATGGAGGTAACGGTTCGAATATATCGATGTGGATTTCGTCGAATCGTTTACTGGTCTGTTCGTACATTCCAGTTTTACTTCTGACGTGTTTCGTAATTTTACACTTATGGCAGCGTATGTAGTGTTTGGCCCAAGAGCGTATTTCTTGGTTCATCGCTGGCCACACGAATTTTTTACTGATTTGTTTTACTGTGGCGCGAATCCCGGAATAAAAGATATTGTGCAATGACTCGTACATTTGTCGAGGAAATGATTTAGGGATAAACGGCCTTTGTGTTCCCGTTGAAACATCGCATAAAATTTCCGTATCGATTCCAAAAACTGGGAATTTTTTTGAATTTTAAAGACTCGTTGGATTCCATCAGTTTTACGAGCTCCTGATCATTCATTTATTCATCTGCTATTGCTTCATAGTACGTTGTTGTTCCCCGAAATGTGACGAATATCCGATGTATATTGTGCTATAAAGTCTAAGTGTCGGCGTTGTCTAGGCAATGCTTTTTCGAGACTTTGAAGTAGTGAGAATGTCAGTGGTTTATGGTCAGAGAATAGAATGAATTCTCGACCTTCGACGAAATTTTTAAAATGTTTGGTAGCTGAGTAAGCGGCTAAGAGTTCCCTGTCATACGTACTGTAGCGGGTTTCGGTATCACTTAG
This sequence comes from Tipula vernalis, assembly GCA_958295665.1. Taxonomy (NCBI): domain Eukaryota; kingdom Metazoa; phylum Arthropoda; class Insecta; order Diptera; family Tipulidae; genus Tipula; species Tipula vernalis. Next base: position 163,930,078 of record OY282558.1, read on the forward strand.
CTTTCGTGAGTAGAAGAACAGTGGTTACCAACCTTTTTGTGTATTTTGTTGTTGCAATACTGCTTCTACTGCTGTATACGACGCGTCGACGAAAATTACAAATTTGGTATTTGGAATTGGATATGCTCGCTGAGTACACTGCGCCAGCTTTGTTTTGCACGTTTCGAATGCTTTGGTAGATTTGTCGATCCAACTTATTCGTGACTTATTCTTCTTTTTATTTCGCCATTTTAAAAATTTGTATTATATTTAATAAAATCCCCTGATCGTGTGCTGCATTCGATAAGAAGATTCGGTAATAATTTATCATCCCCAAAAATCGAAGAATGCCATCTTTTGTAGTTGGTCGTGCGAAATGTTGAATAGCTTCCACTATGTGTTTATCAGACTATATGCCGCTTGCGATGATAAGAAATCCGAGGAAAGATTATTGTCATTGGTCGTGGGGCTTTGCGAACGTCCGCGGGATGATTTATTTTAAGATTTCTCGAAATAACCGAACAATTCTTCCACTCGTTGTGTTAGGATGTTGATCTGAGTTGTTAAATTGTATTGTTGTGCCATGTCGTCGTCTCGTGTTGAGGCTTTCAGGTTGAAAATACTAGCCGGTTTTTGTACGTTGACTATTTTGTCTACAGCGTTTGCAAGTTTCTGAAGGTTCGAATCATCAATGTAAGACAAAATTTCTTCACAGATTTCTTAAAACTGGCTCAGCAACCTCATTAATAGATAGTGTTTCCATTTCCCTCAAGAGTTTAGATGGTTTTTTATCGCAGTCCTGATGGGAGTCGATCGAGTTTCATTTTTGCTGGTTCGCTTAAGCGTTCGATTATGACCTTTTTTAATGTTTCGTATTTGTAGCTCTTTGGCGATGTGAGAATTTTAACGCGCACACATTTCACTGTTTCTGGATCGAGAGCTGCAATAAGATGTCGGTATTTGGTGGAATCGGCTAAAATAGCAACAATTTCAAATTGTGCTTCCAACTGTGTAAACCAAATTTCTGGGTCGTCTCGATTGGAAGGTGCGTATTTTATTGACACCTTGTAGACGTTAGTTGTCCCAACTATTTTGAGTTTCGCCGCACCGTCGTTTTCATCTTCACTCATTTGGGAATCGTTAAGACATTATTCGCTCTGTCCGTCCTTTTTCAACTGTCATTTTAGAATAACGTGGTTTTAGAATACCGTGGTTTTATCAACCCAGTAAAAGGAAAAAGGTGATGCTTGCCGGCCAATAAAAACTAACTGAAGTAAACAGCAGACAATCTTCAAAAGTCTCCAAAATTCTGAAAATTTTTCAACCATTACGTGAAGGCTCTACGCCGAAGAGACCCCTGAGGAACCAACATAGTCGACATATAAAGCAGCCACCTTCATGGCTTGTCCATGTGATTTGTTTACTGTCATCGCATACGCCACATGAGAACTGTCAACTGTAAACCTTTGGACTGAAATGGTAGGTTGATGCGTATAATTGGTATCCGGCCTTGGCGCATCGATTTTGTGCATTAATAAAACAGGCACACTCACTTTTAAATGAATTATGTGTAAAGGTACGCCAAATGTTCCCAGTGAATTGAGAACACACGTCTTTTCCACGCTTTTATTGTCACATTCCATGTGCGTAGTAACATAAAACTTCAGAATATTTTTTTTATACAACACTTTATTTCGAAAAAAATTTTAAAGGTTACAAAATAAACATAGTATTGATAATAATAATATAATGTTTAAATTATTTTAGAAACAATAACAATATATTTAAATATATATATTCTACTGTAAAAATTTCTGAAGGTTGCTTATATTTTTTTCATACCATTTCCAATTTCAATATAAATACATACATACATTAACATAATAAAAAAGTAACAAATAAACATTTTTGTCGAATTAAGCTAGGTAATTCCAAGACAAAAATTTGCCTATATTGAATTACCCTCAATTCTAGAATTGAACAATTATAATAATGAAGGGGAGAAAAATACAAATCTTCATTCACCAATTATTAATTAATTTATTAAAAAAAGAAAAGGTTTTTCTTCTCTGCAGTAACGAAAAATTTCAAAAACAGATAGTTTTACTGACATACTTGAAACAAACTTTCAATATCCTCCTGTAACAAAAGCCATTCCTTTAAAAAAACACAAAAAACACCTGATTGATTATACATTTTGTAAAGCTTGTGGTAAACTTTTATAGAATGTTGGAGCTCTTTACAAATAATAATGCCTGTAGTACTCCTTGCGGGTGAAAGGAATAAAGTAAAGGACTTTGTTACGTAAGTCGTATAAATGAATCTTAACTATTTCCTGTCCACTACGTAAGAAGAAAAGCTTCAAAAACTTATAGACATATGAATATCTAAGAGGCAAAACTGTGCTCATTCGAAATAGAGGCAGGCTATGTACAGTACGTTTTTTGTTGTAGATAATTCGTAAAGCAAATTTTTGTGCTATTATTAGAGGTTTTATGTTAGTAATGTATGTTCCACCATAAACAACTAAACCATACTCAATCTTTGAGTTGAAAATAACATAATAAATCTTACGTATTACGTCCATCGGACAAATCGGTCAAAGAAAATAAAACTTCGTTAGTACCTAATTCAAGTAATTTTTGACAATTTTAATATGCGGTTTCAATTTTGAGTCAATGGTAAAATTCAATTTTGAGTCAATGGTAATTCCAAGATATTTAAATTCTTGAACAAATTCAGTACAATCTCCATTATGACAATACACGTTTAAACTTCTAAAATTTTTGAACCCTACATTAAATAACATTCCTCTTGATTTATTACTTAAATTCATTTGAAGATTTGTAAACCAGCTACGAGATTTAACCAAATCAGTATTCATTTGGCGTTCAAGCTCGTCCAGACTATCTACACAGTAAGTTAAAGCAAGGTCATCTGCAAATGCCACAACTTTACCATATAAATCTAAATCAAAAAAGTAATTTATATAAATTAGGAATTTTATTGAATGAGCTGGTATGAACACCTATTTGTACATGCTGAAATCTGTTTTGTTAGTGAGATTTTAGCCAGTTATACATAAATCCCCTAAATCCAATTCGCCATAATTTATTCAATAGTCCATGGTTGACAGTATCAAATGCTTTAGATATGTCAAGAAACAGAACCCCAACTACCTTACCATTATTTAATGAATTATATATAGGAGACAAAAACGCTAAAAGCGCGTCCTCAGTACTCCGACCCCTTCTAAATCCGTATTGACAGCCACACAGAAAATTTAGATTATCTAAGTAAGATACCATTCGACTTTTTATCAAATTTTCAAAAACTTTTTAAAAAATTGATAATTGAGAAATTGGGCGATAATTCCTCATATGTAACTTATTGTCTTTCTTGTATAGTGGAATAACTTTAGCAAATTTTAAAACATCGAGAAAGATACTTTAAATCACACTACGATTAAATATATATGAAAGTATGTAGACAATACTCAGAGCCGTTTGTTTTAAAATAGTAGAATTAATTCCGTCATATCCCCCAGATTTTTTATTGTTTAAATCAGATATAGTGCAAAGTAATTCCTCAGGAGTGATTTCATTGAATCGAAATGATTCATTTTGCCATTTAACATAACAGTTCACGGCAGGTGAACGAGTGTCTTGTATACGTTTCTGTACTGCTCTATTGGAGGTACTAATGAAATGACTATTTGATAAGTTGCAGATATCCAAAGGGTTGGTAGTTAAATTTCCGTAATCATCAATTATGGAAGAAATTTTTTTTTTAGTACCTCCCGCTCGCGATTTAACGTTACCTCAAATAAAAAACGTGTACACGTGTTGTGTTTCGTTAATCATTACCCGTGGAAACTCTTTTGTGCACTTTCCATCATTCGACGGCAGGGGCCGTGGATCATATTTCTAACGTTAGTGTCGAATAACTCTGTATCGATACAAACGTCCATTATCTCAGCTCTTAAAACATACGCGCTTCTCGATTTGATCGAATACACAAAACATCTGGAAGCATCAAAAATGTTGCCTTTCGCTTGTCGCTCTTTAGCCAGGCAACAATTCAGTGTTAATCTTTGTTCAACGGAAAAAATCAGGGCGTCCATAATTGTGTACGTAAGTATTTACAAATGAGGACGGAAGAATTACTATTTGTCCCAGCTCATTTGGATTTACGTTCGTGGCGTTCCTGACCGCGTCTTGTATATGTATATAATTGTTTACCCTCAAATTACTTTGATTCAATGAAATAAAACGTAGATGCTCACTTTCCGCCTTGACAAATACATCACCTACGAATTGACGAAGACTCTACCAGCAACTTTTAAGTAAATTGAAATCTTCGTGTCGCATCATCAGATAATTGGTGAAATGAGGGCTGTAGGGCATAGTACGGCTAGCACAGCTACTGAACTTTCCTTGTTCTTGTTTCGTTTTTTATTGCGAATCCAAATTACCCCCGCTATCGCAGTAATTCACGTTTTTAAATATTGCTCAACCACCACATAAAATAGGTAGATGACACATAGCCTATGTTACTCTCGGCTATAAGAACAATCTAATTGTGAAAGCTTCATCAAAATCAGTTCAGCCGTTTTAGTGTGAGCAAGAAACAAACACACTTTCACAAATATTATATTAGTAGGATGACACTGAGCTGAAAAGAGGTCCTCAATAATTCCGGTAGTTTTAGTTTTGACAAAAGTTTCACTTCCTTTAAATTTGAAATATACTTGGGATAAGGTTATGAAAGTAATGTGGCAATCCAAGCTTATTATTATTCTTATACCTGAATATTATTACTTTAAATATTTTAATTTGTGAAGAGTTCGAATTATATGCTTGTTCTTTCTCATACCAACAATCTTTAATTTGATACTGAACTGAATAGTTTCACCTTTTTTTTGTTTTTGGATTTAATTTTCTTATTTATCTCGGTATTTCTTTTCTTGTTTTTAAACTTTACTTTTTTTTAATTTCATAATTTCAATCTTTTTTATTTTCCCAACCATTTGGTTCGAAATTTGCCAAAACTCTCCCATATTTTTTTTTTTCGTTTTTATATCGATCCAAATCTCCCGGTTTAGCGGTTATTTCTTGTTTTTTTTTTCTTTATTTGCTTTACTTGTATTGTATTGATTGATTGAATATCGATTTTTTTTTGTTATTTATTTAAACCCTACAACTCGTTCTTGCCGTTTCATATACAGTGTGCGAAATAGCACCATACTTTAAAATTTAAAGGCCTTTTTTTTCTATGAATTGGCAAGCTCACTCACACTCTACAAAATATACGAAATTCGTTACACAATGTTAACGATATGGTGAACTATTTGCTATAATAGAAACACCATGATGATGGGGTTAGTCCCGCCTCTACATGTCACTCGGGACAGTATTGCCGTTTATTTCTGTGACTGATGTAATCGATGGTATATCCAAATGAAATTTGGATGAGGTTTTGATAATATACCCACAAGTATTCTTAAAGATTATCTATGGTTTTCAATGCTTCTCTGCAGAATGGCATTTTTCCTGCGAGATGGAAGAAGTCAAACATTATCCCAATCTTCAAATCTGGTAAATGTTATGATATCAAAAATTATGAGGGAATATCCATAACTAAATTATTTGAACTGATTATAACTAATTATCTATAAACATGGGTTGTCCGATGAACCCACCCCCCTTCCACTCTACAAATCTGTTAAGATTGTCTGTTTAGATGTCATTTTTACTGATTTTTCGAAGGCATTTGATACACAGAAGTTTGACATTCTTCTTCAAAAATTAGACAGATTTGGAGAATGGAAATTATTTTTGGGTTGCAGTGGCCCGCGCCTGCGTGAAAGAAAGCAAGTAGTTAGAATAAATGGTATTACATCTAAAGCCATTGAGGTTAATTCAGGCGTTCCTCAGGGTTCTCACCTTGGACCTGTGCTGTTTATCACATTCATCGATAAAATTGCATCTTTGTTCGAATATTGTGGCTGTGAACTTTATGCGGATGACCTGAAAATATCTCAAAATCATAACTACTTCGCAACAATGTATGGAACTGCATAATGAAGTGGCCGTTTGATCCTAAGCTTCCAATGCGGAATGCATTTTACCAATATTGATATTCATGTGCCCTGTAAACCAGTTTGGGTCAAACAATTTATTTATTTACCGACTTTTAAGTCAAATTATGCGCATAATGCCCCTATTCCGGCTATGTGTCGTTAATTTAATTCTAATTTTAATGAGCTATATTTCAGCTTATCCAAATGTTTATTTAAATAGCAAATTAAATGTAAATTGTAGTTATTTGATGTCCATTTTATTGTCAAAAAATTATTTTTTCTGTTGATATAAACAAATAAATAAATAAATAATAGTTTTGCTGTACTAAAATGAAATTTTCCATGATAAAACTGTTCTAAATGTTTCCAGACTATTCTTACTGGAAAAGTCATTAAATTTCTAAAACTTTCTAAAACACAAACGTGTATATAAAAAGGCGAATGAAATCAAATTGGATTATCAAATTTTAGTAAGCGAAAGTATAAGGATTAAAAAGTGATAAAAAGAGATTTAAAAAGTGAATTAGTGAGATATAAAAGTAAAAGTGATCTATAAAATGTGTGCGAAAATTAAATAAAGTGATTTTGTGAATTATTGTTGTTATAAAATTGTGTTGAATTTATTTTTGGTGCTAAATAAATAAATTCATTTGTGTTAAACTGAAGTGTTTTGTTTTATTCACAATTCAGTGATACGAACCTTGATTGACAAGGCAAAAACGTAACAATGCTTTACGATTTTAATAGTTCAGGTTATATTTTGTAGAGACGCTCGATCTATATTGGTTGGAGTTTTAACTAAAGTTTTTATTTCAGATAGGTGACACATTCAAGAAAATCAAATGTGGTGAAAATGGTTTTAATACTTTGTGTTTGCGTATCTGATTACTATTTAATTTGATGATCCATTTGATGTCCATTTTATTGTCAAATTCTGTTGTTATAAATAAATAAACAAAACCTCGGTTTAAGAGGCTTAGATTAGAATTTAGAAAATTTGAGTATTTGGTATAGAAGATTATCCATCAATAGCATTGTCAAGTCAAATTAAGGCCAATTATAAAGAACTTGGTTATTTATTAACCGATTATGATGAAATTCTATGTGTACGATGGAAATTGGATTCTAAAATGAGCTTTAGATGAAGTTCCGCAATATGGTCAATTAGGAAAGAACTTGGCTGTTTCTTAATCGATTATGGTGAAATTCATGTGGCATGCATAAGAGGCTCTATTTTTTAAATATATAATCCTCAAGCTCTGGCACACTCATGTTATATTTTAGGTTTAAATAAAACTATGACAGTCTGCATGGATTAAGTAAGCTTAACAAATCCTTCTTATTTTATTTTTTATTTTAAAAAAGAAAAATTTATTCGGAACCATAAGCTCCAGTACAATTTTGACTAATAATAACAAAAAATACAATTTTCTCAAAAAATTAAGTTATTAAAAGCACAAATAAATTATTCAACTGAAATAATTTTTTTTCAATGATTGTCTGATTTCCACTTTCGTCATGTTAAAGTCGCAAAATATGCAAAGTTCGTTATAAAGTTTCGACATAGAATTAAGAGGCTCGTCGCTTCCATAATTCGTTCGGTGAAAATCAATTTTCAAGAGTGTGCGAGTACGTAGGTTTTTAATAGGAGCATACAATTTTAGGTTCATTAACAAGTACGCACTCAAAATATTACCGTTAAGTAAATCGGAAATAAAAATAGCTCCAGCATGCTGACGACGAATTTCAAGTGGCTCAATTTTCAAAGATTTACATCCATCTACATATTAAGGTAGATTCCTAACATTTTCCCACCAAGGTAATCGACGGTCAAACTCCCCAGTTTTATATGTATAAAAATGAGAAAAGATTTTTGTATTGATTCAATTCTGCTTATGTGATCATTATAACGTGGAGACCATACGCATGATGCATATTCGAGCTGTGAGCGTACAAGAGATAGATACATGCAAACGAAAACTCTAGGATTATTAAATTCTTTCATACTATGTTTTAAAAATCCCAACATAGAATTAGCTTTGGCACACATCATGTCACAGTGACGATTAAATGATAATGTAGAAATGAATATAATTCCAAGATACCTTATTTCGTTAACACGATTCAAAGTGTTATTTGCAACGTTGTAAATATAAATAAGATGCGAAGATGAACATGTAAACGTCACCCTTTTGCACTTAGCTACATTCAAGTGTAATAAATTATTCTTACACCAAGAGCTTACTCCGCCTAAATCCATTTGTAATTTAACTTCATCAGATAGACTACGAATAATAGAAAATATTTTTAGGTCGTCAGCATATATTAGACATCGGGAAAATTTTATGCTTTTTGTGATATCATTTACAAATAATATGAAAATAAGTGGACCAAGACGTGAGCCCTGAGGTACTCCAGAATAAACATAAATTGGTTTACAAAAATTGTTGTTAATTGCTACAGACTGTACCCGCCCAGTGAGGTACGAATCAAGCCATTTGATTAAATTATCATTAATTCCGAAAGATTTCAATTTTTGCAAAACAATAAACTGATTGTTTGAGTCAAACGCCTTACTGAAGTCGGTGTAAATGACATCCAGTTGAGCATTACTCTCAATCACCACCGTGGCATGTTTCGTAAACTCCACTAAATTTGACACAGTAGAACGCCCACTGAATAAACCATGTTGCTCATCTACAATAAACGACTTTAGTCCAAAAAACATATAATCACACACAATTGACTTAAATAATTTAGGAATGGCTGACAATAATGAAATACCCCTGTAGTTAGAAACATCACTCCTATTACCAGATTTAAATATCGGTACAATATGAAACGATTTCCAGGCAACCGGAAAACCACCTTTTAAAAGTGAGTCATTAAATAAAATCGACAAAGGCAGAGCCATTTCATTACTAAAATTTTTTAGAATTTTGAAGGAATACCATCTGGGCCACATCCATCCTTAAACAAATGGAGGGATTTAACGATATCCTCTGGAGATATGTGAGATCTGTACAAACAGAGTTGGTACAACTACCTTCTGCACTAACATATTTGTCATTATCAATATCAGTTCGACTATATATATTTTGAAAAAATAAAGCAAATAAGTCGCGATATCCCCAGAATTATTACTAGTAACATCATTGAACTGTATAGTTGATGGAAATCCAAAAGTTTTCCTTTTGGAGTCAACGAAATTCCAAAATGATTTTGGATTTGAAGTCATATTATTTTGAGCCTTAATAATAAAATTTTTATAAGCAATATAAGGCAAATCGTCAAAATGTTTCGATACAATTAAAAGTGCTAATCTGTCGTCAGCGTTTCCGGATAACTTCCATCTTCGATATAATTTTTTCTTACGATTACGTAGGTTTATTAGATCGTTATTAAACCACGGAGGATTATTACGATTAACTTTTTTATTAGAAACCGGTACAAACCTGTCGAAGCCAATATCCACCAACGAAAAACACGAATCCCACTCTACTGATTTGAAATAAGAAATCAGACCATCATTATCAGCACACCTAAAATCATAAGATTTAATAGAATTACAATTATTAGTATTAAAATTAGACACCAAAAACTCTGATACGTTTAACATGGCACACATATTTTATACCAAATATAAGGCGCTCCTACTCCATTCTGCGAATCTTTATTGATCCGTACACAAGTAGCATCCGAAATTTGAAGATTATTTTTCACAAACTCAGTGAATTCACTGTCAGTAATGACAGCGATCAACGGTCCACTTCCCATTAATCCTCCCTTCTTTGGAGGATTAATGGGAAGTGGACCGTTGTAACATTTTGTTAATAAATGGGTTGGACGTCTACCACATTTTGATTGTCGTAGATTAATAATTTGAAAGCTCTTGTCATTGATTGAGTTTTTAAAATGAACCAGTCCAAAAATGTTTTCATACCTTAATTTCAAGCCAATTGATTTTATTGCCATCCGTATCCGTAGTTCATCGAACCAAATACCCCTGAACTATTCTGGAAAACGGTAGTCCTTTTTGCTCTTTCAATACGAGCATAGTTTACATCACACTCGAGACGGGTGTGGCCTGGCATCAGAAATTTTTGATCTACACCTTCTTTTAACTATTTTGTCCTCCGACTTTTAAGTTGTTTCCAAACACATGAAGCAATTTCCTCCGAGCTCTTTTTTCCGATTACTTCATGCTATATGTAGCAATCAGTGGTCTCACCTTCTATTCCTCACCTCCACAAAATTATACGTTGATAAGGGGCGTTTATAAAAAGAGACATTGGCCGTCAGTGAAGGAGTATCTAGAACTTGCTGCAAGTCAAATACTAAGACCCTCAATGATGAATCTTCTATCGATTTTTGTTGTCAAAAACTTTTGATCTCTATCCTAAATCTGACATATCTTTGTGTAAATTATATTCTAAGGTTAATTCGTTCTTTACATCTAGATGTGTGGCACACTTTATTTTCATTACATTGGAATTGCATTTCTTGCATGTATGAACATGCGGTTGTTTGAAAGAGTATCCCGTTTACTTAAATAGCTCCCGAAACAAATCGTATGAGGCTGCATTTTGATTTTCATCCTTGTATTCATTAAAGAGTATAGTTATCTTCAAATTGCTTTAAAGGTAATTTTTCTGAGAATCTCATACCGGTACTGACGATTGTTTCAGTTTCTCTAACAAATAATCAATTTTGATTTTCGTGACTCCATAAACTGATTGAAACATAGTTTTACAGACCAATTCAGTTGTCCATCTATTTTCAAGTAATATTCAGCAGTGATTTGCCGTTCGTGGTTGAGACCGGTTTTGCCCCGACCTTTCCTTTCACATTTTTTTTAGATAGAAGTTTACCTTCTGCTAAAATTTGATTTTGCTCCGTTTTCGAACATTCATAAAATTTTTCATGAAAAGCTTTCTGTTGTTCTTTATTAATTTCTTTATAACACAATATACGACAATATTTATCATTAACCTGAAATTCTTTCTGTTAAACTTAAGGAACATTTTTTTAAAAATTTTTTTAGCAAATCATAAGCATTTTGACTAACATATCATATTCCTTCATGTAACCTTGGGCATGGAAAATACATATTCGAACGTAAAATTTCCCATTCTTTTAGAATCCGGTGTCAAAAATAGGGGCTTCCATTTTAAAAAAAAATTACCTTGACCTTCAAATGACCTTGAAAATTGATCTGAAGGTCAAGGGGTTTAACACAGATAGATGACTCTTCCAAGGATATTTGGATCCTTCGTTTAAAGGTCTAGAAACCGAAATAATTCAAGTAGCACATAACGAGGGGCAACTTGGCATTCAAAGGATGATCGAGCTAATAAAGGGAAAATGTGAAATCCTAAGGTGAAATTGTCTTCAGTGTTTACTTGGGGCAAGGAAGGCAAGAGGGTTTTCTAAATTCTCTGCCAAAAGGGAGAGTATCCTTTATCTATATTACAATCGAAGATTTATGACCTTTGCCCAGCACTACTCAATAAGGTTATAAATATATATTTTTAGTTGCTGATACTCATGTGGAGGTAATGGCGAACTTGAATAACATGGCTATATTCGTCAATCCTGAATACATACAGTTTCAGACTTTTCAGATTTTTGCAAAAAAAAACCGTAGTTCAAAGAGGTAACGGACAAATCAAGAGTGTTAACGATGTCATCATTCCCGCATTGATTAAACTAGCTGCTCCTGAAAAATGATCTTAATCTTAATTGTACATGACAATCAAGGGAAGCCCAACCGAGGTATTATTCGAAGTAAAAATTACGAGTTCAGAATTCAACAACATTGACATTGCAGTCTCCTGATTTAAATATTGGTGTCACTTTTCCAATAATCAAACAATCAGGATAAATGCCGGTTTCGAACACTACATTGAATAAATCCGTCAATATTTGAGAAAAGAATGCTGAGTTACGTTTTGTAACAGTATTATGAATATTATCATACCCACCACCCTTATTATTGTCTAAATTATTAATTATATTATATGTTTCCGTAACGGAGATTGGGCGCAAAAAAAAATGAATTCGAGCTGTTATTGTGCAGATTGTATAATTCAGTGTTACCATTACTTGTAGAAGAGAGGCTGTTGCCAACATTTATGGCTATTGAATATATTTACAATACTGGGAAGGTCTATATACTCGACATCATTTTGTACAATGGAGTGGATATCCGCTTTAGTATTATGCTTTATGAATTGATTTATTTGATTCTATACTTCATTTTGATTTAAATTATTAAACAATTTTTTGAAATACAATTTTTTTGCGTAGTATTTTTTAGATTTGATCTTTTTATTGAGTAAATCTAGTCTGTCCTTTAACGCAGAGTTGTTTGTGCTTTGTTTAAAACTTTTGAGTGTGCGACTTTTTTCTTTTATTAGATTCCAAAGATCTAGATTTATCCAGGGACAAATACTAGCATTTTTCATTTTTACCTGCACTTGTTTAGACTTCGAAAATTTACCAACCAACTCATTATATTTTCCAAAGATTAATTTTAGGGTTGAATCAGGGTTGTCGTCAAATGAGGTCGAAAATAAAAATTCATCGAAGTATTGATTCACTTTGTCATAATTTACCGTTTTCTTTTCTAATTCCTTATACTGATATCAGATTCAATTGTTGAGTTAAAAACTCGTTCTATATTAAGAAAACTGCTAATAGCATGATCCAAGATATTACCACTTACTGGTCTGGTAGCAAATGTGTTAGTAACAATCATACCATGACTTAATAAGGTGGAATTGTACTCAGAAATTAGTTTTAATTTTTTATTAATCGGTATATTCAAATCTCCTACTATAATAAAGTCAGAATTGGAATTGTTGCTACATGGAAGTTGTTCCAAGGTCCAAAAAATAAGTAGTATCAGAGCCAGGTGGCCTATAGATCCCACAAACATTAATTGGAATAAACCCCGAGAGTTGAATACAAATGAACTGGAACGGCAAGATCCCATGGTCAGTATTTAGGATATTATAGCGAATATCTTCCCTGATGAACATCGTATTTACCCCCCCCCCCCCTCCCCCCCCAGACCTGTCATATCTACAAGAGAAGACGTTTGAGAAATTTTTAATATTAAAGGAGAACATATTTGAGCTTTTAATAAATGTTTCGGTTATAACTATCAAATGAATCTCAGTACGTAAATGTAAACTATCAATGAAATTTAGTAAATCGTCAAACTTACGTTCATTGCCCCAAATATTAAATTGAAATACACACAGGCTTTTGGAAGAAAGATTCATATCAACATGATCCAATGAGAAATCATCAATATTTGAAAAATAATTGTTAAAACATTTTGCTTTTAATGATTTAAAAGTCATTCAATAAAAACTGATTACAAAATCTAAAGCGATACATAAGAAAGAAAACTGTAAAAGTATGTAAAAAAAAAAAATTTGAATACAAAAATATGAAAATCTGAACGTGGATATAATATAAAATGTGGAAAAAAAATCAAAAAAATCCATGCATTAAAACTAAAAATATTGATAAAAGACTGAAGGACAGAAATAATAAATCACGATAGTGTAATATTACCTTTAAAATACAGAATTTTGATACCAACATATAGTGCAAATGTAGTTGTGTGATGTAATTGTGAAGATGCTTTATTAATTGTAGATGTGTATTAAACCGTTTCCTGTGTAACGGAAGCAGCAGCCCATAGTGATTTTGGTGTCCTAATACTGGATGAATCGGATGGATGATGAAATTTATCAAATTGATAAATTTGATTAAATGAATCAATTTGATAAATCCTGGAATCAGCTTCTTCCCGTAGGTAAATAATATTGTTACGTTTTTGCCTTGTCACTCTAGGTTCGTATCACTGGATTGTGAATAATACAAACTCAATTCAATTTATCACCAACGAATTTATTTATTTCACAAAATTTATTACAACACAGTTTATCAATAAAAATTCACAAAATCACTTTATATAAATTATTCTCAAATTTTACTGTTCACTAATAATTTTTATTTCGCACTACAACACTTTTTAAATCACTTTTTAATTACTTTTTAATCTTCACACTGTCGCTTACCAAATATTACTCATTCTTACAAGTTTACACTATAGCGTTCCAAATTCGAATAATCCAATTCGATCTTGTTCGCCTTTTTCGATACACAAACCAAGCTTCTCAAAAGTTCATGACTTTTCCAGTTAGAATAGTGTAGAACAATTTTATCATGGAAAATTCCATTTTAGTACAGTTTAACATTGAGCTATTAATTTTACTTATTCTACCACACGCTAGGTGTCACCGTCACAATATTGTTTTTACATAATAGATATTTGAGATTGGGTTTATTTTTAACAATTTTAGCTGCATTATATAATCGTGGCTGGAATTTCGTAAGATGGTGTAATCAAAATATCCTTTGATTCTGAAGTGCTGTGGAATAGTCAGTTTCCAGCTCGTGAAAGAATATTGTTTTGCTTTTCCGAAACGAATTCAGTAACATATTGTGACGGTGACACCTAGCGTGTGATAGAATAAGTAAAATTAATAACTCAATGTTAAACTGTACTAAAATGGAATTTTCCATGATAAAATTGTTCTACACTATTCTAACTGGAAAAGTCATGAACTTTCGAGAAGCTTGGTTTGTGTATATAAAAAGGCGAACAAGATCGAATTGGATTATTAGTATTTGGAACGCGATAGAGTAAAGATTAAAAAGGAATTAAAAAGTGAATTAAAAAGTGTTTTTGTGGAAATAAAAATTATAAGTGAACAGTAAAATTTAAGAATAATTTATATAAAGTGATTTTGTGAATTTTTGTTAATAAACTGTGTTGTAATAATTCTTGTGTAAAATAAATAAATTCGTTGTTGATAAATTGAATTGATTTTGTATTATTCACAATCCAGTGATACGAACCTTAATTGACAAGGCAAAAACGTAACAATATGTTTAAGTTCAACTGTTTTAAGTGTTAAAATAAATGCATTTTTTAATAATGAAGTTGTTTGTTTAATATGTGACATCTGTTTGGTAGATATTAAATCCTCCTTTGTGATTGTAACACCGATTAAGTTACCAAAATTTCATTATTATACTCGGAATGTCTTCACAGTTTGGTGGAATGCCACATAAAATAATATTGTTCTTATTTAGCTCTTGAGTAGGACGATCTAATAGAGCTTCCATAGTGTTGATTTGTTTGGCCTACGCTTCGGCTTTTTGTTCAAGAAGCTCAAGTCTCTGGTTAGAACGTTGGGCATCCTTAGACAGTTCAGCTACAGTAAGTTTCATATCATCCAGTGCGTAGGGAAGGGGGGAGGAATGCCCAATTTGGAAGGAGCTTTGCCGTTTCTTTCCCAATTATGATGAAATTTGGCATGCACGACGGAAATGGGGCTCTAAAATGATTATTGCATAAATAAATGGGATTCTATAATAAATTTTAGATAAAATTCTGGAATATGGCGGAGTAGGAAGGAACTTAGCTTTCTTTCGTTTCTTAACCGATTATAATTAAATTGGGCATGTACGATGGAAATGGGATTCTAAGAAGAGTTTTAGAGTTCTGAAGCATGGCCATTTACGGCATGCACGACGGAAATGGACTAAAAAATGATTTAGAAAGTTCTGGAAAATGGCCAATTAGGAAGGAAGTTGGTGATTTCTTTACCGATTATGATAAAATTTCGCAGGTACGATGGAAATGGGATTCTAAATTGGTTTTTAGATAAAGTTCTGAAAAGTGGCCAATTTGGAAGGATTTGGCCGTTTCTTAACTGATTATTATAAAATTCTGCAAGCACGGCCGTAATTGCTTTCTTCTATAGTTTTTACATGAATTCTTAAATAAGGCCAATTAGGAAGGAACTCGTGTTGAACAAGATGTTGTATTTACTTAATTCCTTATTCCATTGCAATTTTCATCGCCATATTCCAGAACTTCATCATAATCGGTGGTTAATAAGCTGCCAAGTTACTTCCTAACTGGTTATATTCCATCGCTTCTTCTAGATACAATTGATCCCATTTCAATCGTACAAATTAAATTACATATAATCGGTTAGAAAACTGCTAAATGCATTCGTAATTTGACCTATATCAGGACTTTACTTCAAATGCATTTTAGAATTTCAATTCCATCATGCATCCTGATTTTCATCATAATCGGTAAAGAAATAGTCAAGTTCCTTCCTAATTGGTCATATTCCAGAACTTTATCTAAAAATCATTTTAGAATCCCATTTCAACCCATTTAGAATCCCAAATCACTAAGTTCCTTCCCATTTCTGTCGTGCATGCCGAATTTCATCATAATCGGTTACAAAACGGCTAAGTTCCTTCCTAATAGTCTTAATTTGACTTGAAAGGCTGTAGGTATATGGAGAAACTTTTATTAGAGATATTCAAATTGTCTGCATTCAGATCTTAGGAATAGTTTGAAATAAGAGACATTCCAACCACCAATTAGTTTCTTAAACCGAGGTTTTACAGGATATATTATAAAATAAAAAAAATCGTTAACCGGGCGATCCCGGGATTTCCCGGGCAAACTTTTGATACAGAAAACGAGATCCTAGAATTCGTTTTGTGAATTTCCTATGTGGGTATTGAGGTAAAATACTACTAACACTCACTCAATTGAAAACCGGGAAATTCCGGGATTTCCCGGCCATACTTTTGATACCAGGATCCCGTTTAAGAAACTCCAAAGGAAGTACTAGTTCATTTGAAACGTAATTAACTTACCTGAACTAATACATTACCCGGGTTTCACTGAGTCAATGAAATTTGCCATCCTGCTTAGTGTGGAATATTGCAATGGTTCATGGACGTTATTTTACCCTTATCTGACATAATTACTTACGTAATTGACGAAAGATAAGTAAAGATTTTGATTACATATTTGTGGTTAGAGCAATTAAAGATATTGAAGATATTTTGGATATAAAAGCGGTAGAGTTCAGGTTCTGTCATGTAATATTATGTCACACATGCCTGTCTCGTTAAACCAAATATAAAGTTCTAGTCTGCCCGCCCATAAATTCGTCAAATTAAATACATAACACAAATGTAATTTTAAATGCAACGGAGCTACACCATTGATCCAAAACGATTGATTATGGTGACGGTATAAAATTTAATTAAATAAATTACAATGTAATCGTTAAGAGCAATAGCAGAAAAAAAAATTTCTTCAATATCGTTACCGAATGTCCTGTGAGACGATAAAAAATATTGGTTTTAATTTAATTAATTAAATTTAATGAACTTATTTTTACAGTTTGATTTGATATTTCGCCCTTCTCCAAGAAAATTGAAGAGATACCTGTTAATAAAATTAAATATAACGAACCAAATTGAATTAAATCAATTGAATTGAATTGATTTTATTTTTCATCTTTGTATGTACACCACACCTACACTCAGACATCCTCGTTCATAGTACATACTTGTATAATCGATGAAAAATGTTTTGTCCATCACATACCACCACTTCTAAATATGCACTTTGTATAATTCTTTTACATTTCTCATTCTGGAACTTTCTTCTAGTACAAATAACAATATTTCTAAAAACATGATTTTATAACTCCGCTAAAATAAAATATTTGTCGCACGATATCGACATATCGAAAATATTACCATCATCGTTTTACTTCACGGTTGGTAAATTTTTAATTCGAGTGAAATCAACCGAATAAAAAAATTTAAAAAAAATGTTTAAACATTTTAAACGCTTTAAGTTAAATTGGAAAACCAATTTACGCAAAAATATACGAAAATATTCAAACATTAGCAAAATAGTATGAATATTGTATATGCATGCACTCGGCATAATTAAAAAACAAATATGTATCAAAATTGTTGTTGGTCATTGATGGTTGAGTTTCATGTTACATTTACTAAAGTACATTGTATGCGTAACAGTTTAGAAAATAATTTTTTTGTAATAATTAAATTAAAATTACAATTTCTGTACCAAAAAGCGTGTAGTGGTTATGTATGGTGTTAAACTCTTATGTTCATTTTGAATAAAAAGCCGTTGACATGGTTATGTCACAAACAAATAAAATTATCCATTATCTGTATATCTACAAATATATTACATCACAGTGACAGCAGTACTCCTAGGCGTTGCAAAGTTTTGTGGAAAGTTTCGTTTGAAGGCCTCTTTTTTATTGGGCAGAAAAAGTCTAACATTATTCACAATACATATGAATATTCACCGCTGTGATAAACAAATCATTCTCTCAAATGTGAAAGGCTTGCTTGCAGGCTTGCAGTATAACATTTTAAAGGTTTCTGTTTAAATTGAAATAGAATAAAAAAAATATTGCTTATGCATACATTTTTGTTGAGGAAAATTTACCAACACTTCCGTACCTTTTAATCATTTCAATGACGATTCAACGAGAAGCGTTCGGTTGTTTTTCATATTCCTCTTTTGTACATTCTTTTGTTTTTAATTTTATAACGAAGTTAGTTAGTTGTTAACCGTTGTATCGTGTGATCACAGATAAACAAAAAAATTAATAAAAATTAAAATAATAAAATCCAACCTCGTGTAGTAAATCTTTTCATTTAAAATACAGCCCACTCTTTCTGGAGGAATTATTCATGGTCATTCGAACCGAATAAGAAAAATAATCACGTCGATTATACAACTCGCCGGATCAATTGCGGAGGGAGTTTCATTCGCTTTTGACGTTTTACGTATTATCGAATACGCCGTATAGAAAATGAACGAATGTCGGTAATGAAGTTTCAAAAAGAGCTATTACGGAATTCGCGGGTGAAACGCACTCTGTAGTAAAAGTTTCATTTTAAATTCGCATCAAATTTACTGCGGATTGAAAACTGTTTTGTAGTGTTTAGGTTTTTTGTTATAGAGAATAGTAAAGTGTAAGATTTGCATTATAAATAAACAAGTTAAGTTAGTTTTAAATTAAATTACTAAATAAATAAAACTGGGGCCCTTTTATGAAATTTTCGATTTCGTTTTGTTTCGATAATATTGAAAATTTTCGACTGCTCTTGAGGTGACGACCATTTTATTTCATCAACGTAATTTAATAGAATTAAATTGCAATATTTAATAAATAAAAATATTTTTGCAGAAATGTGAGTTGCAAATAAACTTTTATTTTATATTAATACATATTAGATTTGTGTTATATTAATATTAACAGAGAAACCTCACTACAACGGACATCGACGGGACCAAAAAGCTAGTCCGGTGTAGTGGGTTGTCCCTTGAACTGAGGATTTATGATTTTTTTTATAAAAATTTTCTTGGGGTTCTATTTCTTATCCGATTTTGATGAAATTCAGCATTTCCAATGGAAATGGGATTGTCAAATAATTTTTAGACGAAGTTCTGGAATATGGCCTATAAGAAGAAACTTGGTCATTTCTAATCCTATATTGATTAAATTCATCATGCACGATGAAAATGGGATTCTAAAATGATTTTTAGATAATGTTCTGGAATATGGCCAGTTAGGAAGGAACTTGGCCATTTCCTATCCGACTTTGATGAAACTCAGTATTTCCAATGGAAATGGGATTCTTAAATGATTTTTAGAGGTAGTTCTGATATATGGCCAATTAGGAAGGAACTTGACCATTTCTTATCCGATATTGATGAAATTCAGAATGGACGATGGAAATGGGAATTCTAAAATGATTTTTGGATAAAGTTCTGGAATAAGGCCAAGTAGGAAGAAACTTCGTCATTTCTTATCCGATTTTGTCGAAATTCAGCATGCACGATGGAAATGGAATTCTTAAATGACTTTTAGATGAAGTTCTGGAATAAGGCCAATTTGCATGGAACTTGGCTATTCCTTAATCGGTTTTAGTGAAATTTGACACTTGCGATTGAAATGGGATTCTAACATAACTTTAGGATGAAGTTCTGGAATATGGCCAAGTACGGTGAAACTTGCCTATTCCTTAAACGATTAGATGAAATTCGACATGTGCGTTGGAAATGGGATACATATTAAAATGGTTATTTGTTAATGACTTTTCTATAAATCAATTTAGACTCCCATTTCCAAAAAGCATTTGTCGAATTTCATCATAATCGGTTGAAAAATAGTAAATTTTCGTCATATTTGGCAATATTAGAGAACTTCATCCAAAAATCATTTGAGAATCCTCTTTATAACGCACATGTTAAATTTCATCACAATCGGTTGAGAACTAGGCAAGTTCCATCATAATTGGCTATATTCCAGAACTTTATCCAAAAATCGTTTTAGAATCCCATTTGCAACGTACAAGTCAAATTTCATCATATTTGGATAAGAATTAGGCAAGTTCCATCATACTTGACCATATTCCAGAACTTCACCCAAAAATAATTTTAGAATCCCATTTCCAACGCACATGTCGAATTTCATCATAATCGGTTGAGAAAAAGGCAAGTTCCGTCACACTTGGCCATATTCCAGAACTTCATCCAAACATCATATGAAAATCCCATTTCAAACCCACATGTCAAACATGAGAAATAGGCCAGTTCCATCATATTTGGCCATGTTCCAGAACTTCATCTAAAAATCGTTTTAGAATCACATTTGCAACGCACATGTCAAATTTCACCAAAATCGGATAAAAAATGACCAAGTTCCTTCCTAATTGGCCATATTCCAGAAATGTATCTAGAAATCATTTTAGAATCCCATTTCCACCGTTCATGCTGAATTTTATCAAAATCGGATAAGAAAATGCCAAGTTCCAAATCAATGCCTTATATTTACATATCTGCCAAGTATGTGCCAAGTAAATGCCTTATGTACACATACTCGTATGAATACATATGTATATACCAACCAAGTAAATTTCTTATACATATACATATAGATATCTCTATGATGTCACATTTAAATTGAAGTGATTTTCAATATCGATTATTTCATAATAGGTATTTTCGACGCTATCGGAGCACTCGATATTATCGAAAAAGAACGCTATCGAAAATTTCATAATAGGGCCCCTGATTCTTTATAGAAAACGTACGACCAACCGGGCACAGTTTGAAAAGATGGTGAGCCTCATGACTGAGCACCCGGATATAGCGAAGAATCTAACCAAAACTGATACATATACAGTTGTACAGTTTTGGCCAAAATTACAGAATGTTATCGCACATATTTCTTATCGCTTTTCAGGTTTGCTTTCTATTATGCGGTGGCACCTCATCGTATAAATTTAGATAGAGGCTTACTGTATTCATAATTAAAACACTTCTTTTAAATTTTGGACTATAAATATTTCATTTTGTGTTATACAATGAAAATTTAATAGAATAATAACACTAAGTTCAATTATCAATATTTTGACAGCTGGTGGGATTGCAGCTTCTTTGCGGATCGATAACACAGTTTTCCGGCGGATTCTATAATGCAATTAATTTTAAATGCGAAACGAATGCGGATCGAATGAACTCCCGCCGCAGTAAATCCGGCGAGTTGTATAATCGACATGAATGATTTATTGTGTCGTGAAAAATGATAAATCGATTATTTCGTCGAGAACATACAATTGTTTCGCAGAAAATTTATATATCGATAATCGTTTATTTTTCAATAAAAATATTATTCACCGACATTTTGTCATCTTGTTTGTAAAAAAGAGAAATATTCCATTATTTTACACCGTCAAGAGAGGCACACATATTATAACAAAACGTACAGTACTGATAATTGCTGTCATTGTAATCATGTTTCGTGCAAAATAGTAAATCGATTATTTCGTCGAAAATATACAATTGTGTCGCAGTAAATTGGTGTTTCGATAATCGATTATTT
Organism: Tipula vernalis; assembly: GCA_958295665.1. Lineage (NCBI taxonomy): Eukaryota > Metazoa > Arthropoda > Insecta > Diptera > Tipulidae > Tipula > Tipula vernalis. The sequence goes on from OY282558.1 coordinate 163,951,981, forward strand.
TACAAAAAATATAAACCATCTAGTGATAAAAATAACATCTGGTTCGATCATATTTTCGAGAAGAGAAATATTTGATTCTCTTACAATGTGGAGGAAGTCTACACATAATCGCATAAAGAAAAAAAAAGTACTAACAGTTTCGTTAACGAACAAAACCGCCATTTTGTAGAAAAGATATTGTTTAGCAATTTGGAAAATTACAAATTATCATCGAAATTACATCGGCAGCGATCCAGCTGGTTGAGAGATTGATTTGTTAAAGCCGTAATTCATCTCTATTCAGCCATTGAAGCGATTTAGTGTCATTATTACAACAAGAATATCGATGCGCGTTGCCGTAAGCGTCGCCTTTGTTTCATCAGGTATTGGTTTGTAATTTAAGTATAATAATCTAGTAGGTTTTGAAATTAGCATTGGCTAATTGAGTAGCTATAAATAAAGTAAATTGATCTTAACATTAAATTATTGTATTACGATAGGTCGTACAAAAAAAGATTCAAAAGAAATTGAAAGATTGGAACGCTTAATATCGTCATACGAAAACAAAGTGAAATATTTTGAAAAAAAAGTGCAGGAGTGTTCTACGTTGTTCGATCAGCTTTTTCCCGATTGAAATCGACTTAGGTATATACAATACGAAACTGCACACAGTAGTCTCGAAGAACTTGACAGTGAATGTGTTTAAAATCGCGATGCGTTTTTGAGGATTTATACGGAATTGTAGAATCTCAGATTTTAGATGCGATTTATCAGCTAGATATCAAGGTCCCTAATCAAAATTCGAGTATAAATCCCCCAGTGGTAATTCGTTCTACACAGCAGGTCTCTATAAAAATTCCTGAAATTCCATTGCCGAAATTTGACGGTCTTTAAGAAAATTGGCTTAAGTTTCGAGGAATCTTTAATGATTGGTTTCATTCTAACATTCAGTTGTCAGTTATTGCTAAATTTCATTACTCAATTACATGCGTTCGAGACGGCAAAGCCTTTATACAATCTTACCCAATATCAGCCGATAATTATCAAAAAGCGTATCAGAATTTAGTTGATTTTTATGATAATGAGGTTAAAATACAAAAAATCCACATGAAGCAATTGTACGACATTAAGAGACCAGCCGAGAATTCCGCTTCAGCACTTCAGACATTTTTAGATACTGTGACCAAACATTATAATTCTCTTAAATCTTTAAGCGCTTCAGTAGAACACTGGGATTTATTTTTATCGCACCATCTATGTGAGCGGCTCAACGACGCGTCACGTTCGGAAATAATTACGAAATCTAACTTAACCGAAATATTAAAATTTGAAACGTTTGTCGAGATTTTGAAAACTCGGGTTCGAGTTTTGGAAGCAAAAAACACGTCAGTCGCTCCGCCATTTCACTCACTCCGGTTGAATAAACCAGAACAAAACTTGAGTTGTCCGTTCTGCAAGGGAGGTCATCGATTGGATTCCTGCCCCAAATTCAAGGATCAAAGTGTGAAACTTCATCATCGATTTAATTTCGCAAAATGTCGGGGCATTTGTGTATCATGCCTAGGTGAGGGTCACAAATCAGTGGATTGCAAAAGCGTTTGTTCCGTGTGCTCGCAAAAACATCACACTTTGTTGCATTTCGGTGATGCAAAACATGAAGGAAAAAACTCGTTTTCGATTAGACAAACGCACAAGGTGAATCCAATGTGGCTGCAAAGTTTACTTCGCGTCCTTCACAAATATACGAACCAATTCAACCGACAAGCTCTAATCAAAGCCAATCTACTTTAGAGAATTTGACTTCCTCAGTCTTTCAAGCTACTTCAAGGTTCGGTCATGGGGCAAATTCGTCACAAATTTTACTGGGTACAGCTGTGCTTTGGATTCGAAATGCAAGTGGCGATCGAATTCCGTGCTGAGCATTACTAGATAGCGGATCGCAGGCAAATTTTGTAACGGAAAAAGTCAGACAAATTTTGGGCCTTAAATTCGAGCCAACAAACATTAAAATTTCAGGCATCAATAATGACGTAACCACAGTTAATAAAAAATTAACTATCAGTATCAAGTCACAAAAATCTAACTATAAAACGACTATCGAATGTTTAGAAAAACAAAAAAATTCAGGATTAATTCCACAACATCCAGTAAAAATCGGCGCAAAAAGGATTCCCAATAATATTCAGCTTGCCTATCCATGGTTTTTTAAACCTGATGCTATCGATCTTTTGTTGGGCGCTGAATTGTTCTTGGAAATAATCAAACCTGAACAAATGACGAATATAGTTCAGGGCATTCCGCTTCAAAATACTGAATTTGGTTATATAGTCATGGGAAGGATTTCGAATACCCCTCAAATCAATTTTGTTAATAATCAGTTGTTGTCTTATCATGTATCCTTTCAGGAATTAAACGATCAAATTCAAAGGTTTTGGAAAATAGAGGATCTTAATTCCCCAAACGAGTGGTCGTTGGAATAAAAGCATTGCGAGGAGCATTATGTCAAAAATGTTCAAAGAGATGAAAATGGAAGATATATTGTAGCTCTTCCAGTCAAAGATAATCTCGAAAATTTGGCAGATTCTTCAATTAACGCTTTGCGACAATTTCTTTCTCTAAAAAAGCGACTTAATACCAACAGTGAAATTCGGTCGCTTTATAATGCATTCATGAATGAATACATAAATTTAAACCATATTGTTTAGGCGCCCGAATCTAATATCTCAAAAGTTTTGGGAAATGAATCGTATTATATGCCACACCATTTAGTACTCCGAGAAAGCAGCACCACCTCGAGATGGCGAGTAGTGTTCAATGCTTCATCTAAAAGTTCGACTGGAATTTCACTAAACGATTGTTTGATGACCGGTCCTACCATCCAGCAGGACTTATGTTCAATATTATTACGATTTAGAAAGCATATCGTCGGCATAACCCGGAACATTACGAAAATGTACCGCCAAATTTTAGTCATAGAATTTAGTCATTATCATCTTCAAACCGTAACATATGGAACAGCAAGTGCTCCATTTCTTACAATAAGAACTCTCTATCAATTAGCCTCAGATGAAGAAAAAGATTTTACTGCAGCGTCTAGAGTACTGAAAAATGACTTTTACGTCGACGATCTGTTAACAGGTTCCGATTCGGTCGAGTCCGCTTGCAAGCTAAAAGAAGATCTAATTCAATTATTGTCACGCGGAGGTTTTGAACTCCGGAAAATCAAGTACAATAGAAAGACTCTTCAAGTTGATAATAATACTGATGAAGAAGCAAAATCTATCTCAATTCTCGAAATTAATTGGGATACCGAACACGATATGTTCCACTTTTCATTTCAGAAGTATTCATTAAAAGGTCCATGTTCAAAGAGATCCGTCTTGTCAGAGATCGCACAGTTGTTTGATCCACTGGGGTTCTGCGGTCCGGTAGTGTTTCTAGCCAAGTTGTTCATGCAGAATTTATAGTCACTTAGGCTAGATTGGGATGCGGATCTGCCGTCAGATTTACAGGAATATTGGATCTTGTTTAAGCAACAATTATTGTCGATAGATAGATTGTCTATTCCTAGATGCATCATGTCTCCGAACCTAAAGAGAATTGAGCTTTACTGCTTTGGGGATGCGTCAGATAAGGCATACGGATGCACTGTTCATTATGAAGGTCATTGTAACATTAGATTTCTATGTTCTAAAAGCCGAGTAGCTCCACTTAAATCGCAGACTTTCCCGCGCCTCGAGTTGTGTGCGTCTCTCTTATTGGCACAACTTGTCCATAAAGTATTGGCTGTTATGGAAATTGGGTTTTCATCCGTTTATTTGGGGACGGATTCGGAAATAACCCTTTACCGAATTAAGTCGGTTCCATCCCGATTCGCAACGTTCGTGGCGAACCGGATTTCGCAAATCCAGAATTATTCGAATCCCGAGAATTGGTATTACGTTCCAACGGATGAAAATCCCGCGGATATGATTTCCCGGGGCTTAATGCCCAAAGACTTCCTAAAATGTGAAAATTGGTTCCATGGTCCAAGTTTTCTCCAGAATTCAAAGGGAAATTGGCCAAAACAACCTTCAACGGTTGAAATCAAAACAGAAACATTGGAACTTCGAAAAATAAAAGTCTTGGTTTCAGAAAAACATGAAGAATGGGACGCAATTTCGGACTGTTCAAGTTATTCTAAGGTGTTAAGGAGATTCACTATCATACTTCGTTTTGTAAAAAATTTGAAAATTGCCGTTCAAAGTAAAAATTCAATTGTCTGATAAAAAGCGAGTATCGTTAAATAATTTACCACATAACAGAATTGAGTTGTCTTCAATTGATATGGATTTGGCTTTGAAATCTATCGTAAAACATATCCAAACAAACGAATTCCCAGCCGAAATTAAGGTTCTTCGAAAAGGTAAAGTTTTACCAAAACATAGCAAATTATTGCCACTTAATCCATTTTTAGATTTTGACGGCATGCTGCGCGTTGGCGGTCGATTAAAAAATGCAAACATCCCATTTGGGTCGAAGCATCTGTGGTTACTTGCAGCATCACATTCGTTTTCCAATTTGGTCGTGCGATCGGAACATATCCGGCTTTTGCATGCCGGAGCGCAATCTGTATTATTTAATGTTCGAGAGCGATTTTGGATCATCGGCGGACGAAATTTGTGCAAAAAGTAATAAAACATTGCATTCGATGTGTCCGCACTCGTCCTAGAACACTTTCTCAACTTATGGGACAACTTCTAAAAGACCGAGTAACACCTTCTCGCCCATTTTAAAATGTTGGCACCGATTTTTGTGGTCCGTTTTTGGTCAAAAATAGAATCCGGTCTCGAGTTGAAGAGAAGGCCTACGTCTCAATTTTTATATGTTTCTCGACTAAAGCTGTCCATATGGAAGTGGTGACAGACTTATTCCCCCAGGGTTTTTAAGCTGCATTTCGGAGATTTGTGTCCCGACGTGGAATTTGCTCAAATGTTTACTCGGACAACGCGACGAATTTCGTAGGTGCCAGATCTGAGCTAAAAGACTTGCATCGACTTTTTGAGTCTGACTGATTGACTAGAATGAGATCTTGAAATTTTGTGCAGAAACAAATATGCAGTGGCACACTATACCCCCTCGATGACCCCATTTCGGCGGGTTATGGGAGGCCGCCGTAGAAAGTGCCAAACACTTTGACCTTCGAGCAACTGAACGCACTCATAGTTAAAATCGAGGGTTGCCTTAATTCTGACCCATTGCATCAATGTCTGAGGATCCTAACGATCTAGCTTGTCTAATACCCGGTCATTTTTTGATAGGCCAGTCTATCACTTCTCTGCCAGACCCATCTGTTTGCCATTTGTGTTTCAAACAACTGTCCCATTATCAGAAGTTACAGTCGATGTTTCAGAACTTTTGGGATCGATGGTCTTGAGAGTATCTAAGTGAACTACAACACCGACGAAAGTGGAATCATTGTGAACCCGAGCCAAACGTAAACGACATTGTCATTATCAAGGAGGATCATGTTCCTCCATTAAAGTGGCCATTATCCAGGATAATAGAGTTACATCGATGAGGAGATGGACTCGTTAGGGTAGTAACAATTAAAGTAGGGGACAAGATGTTCAGACGTGCTATCACTTGCATTTGCCCTCTTCCGGTAGACACGAGCTCATCATCACCTGTATATTAATCATGTATATTAATCATGTATCACACTGGTAACTTTGTTTTTGTTGGATATTGAGCGTTGCAGATTTTCAGTTTAAATTTTATTGGTTAATTTAATGAATTACATAATATTAACATTGTATAAATCATATGATATTCTTATTGTTTTCGAAGTAATAAATACTCCAAGGTGGGGAATATGTTTAAATTGAAATAGAATAAAAAAAATATTGCTTATTAATAGATTTTTGTAAAGGAAAATTTACCAACGCTTCCGTACCTTTTAATCATTTCAATGACGATTCAACGAGAAGTGTTCGGTTGTTTTTTCTATTTCACTTTTGTACATTCTTTTGTTTTTAATTTTATAACGAAGTTAGTTAGTTGTTAACCGTTGTATCGTGTGATCACAGATAAACAAAAAAATTAATAAAAATTAAAATAATAAAATCCAACCTCGTGTAGTAAATCTTTTCATTTAAAATACAGTCCACTCTTTCTGGAGGAATTATTCAGTTTCACAAAATGCAACAACTTTACTATTGACACTACAGTTGTTACAATCTCCTTAATGGCACTTGTGTTCTAAATGTGTGTTTGGCACTTGCAGTTGTTCGGTTTAGTTTGAAAGGTCTTGATTAAGAGAGGCTAGATATTACTCATCATCCATATAAAAATGCATCATAGTGAGGTTAACATCAAGTTTATTCAAAATGTAACAGTTTTAATTCTAGCACATTACTTATCTGTTATGGCGCTGTTTGTAGATTTTCCTGTTTGGTTAGTTGCAGATGTACAGCTGTCCTAATTTTAGGTAATCCTAATTTTTTTTTAAAACTCTTCACCGCAAATTCTCGTCGTTAAGAACCTTCTGTTGCTGATACATTTCTAATTCATTTAGCACCATAGGTTGTTCTGTGTTCGTCATAAATGACGAAATCAGGTAAGATTGAGCTCATCGGCGGACATTTGTTTTAAGGTACGTTACCAGACGTGGCACTAGAGATAATCTCTTCGTTTTCATTGATGTAAGAGGCGATGTAAGAAAACTACAACATTGGGACAAAGTTGGATAATTGCTTCCTTCGACTTCATCTGAGGCATATTTGAATGGTTTCAAAACTAAAATTATTGCCTCAAGGTCAGCTTTATCTAGTTCCTGGATTCGATGTAATCCATTACGCTCGCTTAATATATCATTTACGGTATTCCACGCATTAAAAATTGACTGAATCATTGCCAATGTCGAATTCCATCTAGTAGACACACCATGCTTCAAGCTGTTTTCTAATAATCTTTGTTTGCCTTTTTGAAATACCGTACTAATTTTCTGCATGTCACTAAAATTTTACTTATTTTACCCTGCGATCCATCATCAAGACATTTTGTGTATTTTTTTTTTTATAATAAAACAACTTACGTTATTTTTAAATAATTTTAATTGAAAAAAAATTTTCCTTATAGTAACAATATTTTTAAAAATTTTTTTTAGAAGATCGATTTCGGATTGACTCCTTCTTCGGTTCTTTTTTAACAACTTTTCTAGTTGTTGTCTAATAGTTGTTAAGAAAGAACCGAAGAAGGAGTCAATCCGAAATCGATCTTCTAAAAAAAATTTTTAAAAATATTGTTACTATAAGGAAAAATTTTTTTCAATTAAAATTATTTAAAAATAACGTAATATGTTTTATTATAAATTTATAAGTGACAAAATATACACAAGCAAAATGGATATACACCATTATAACTCATTTTGTGTATTGTATTGTTTAAAAAGTGGGCAAAACAATTTAGTCTGACAAAAGAATTTAAAGCACTTTTTATATCGCCCCTCTGTCAGTAACAAACACAAGATTATTTAATTGTTCAGCTACTTTAAAAATATGTAAGGTCGATAAAATTTCGGTTTTTATGTATTCACCTGTTTTTTTTTCTTCAGATAACTGACGAACAGATAAACATCTATTAAATAATTTTTTTTTTAAATTATAGTGAAATGTTACTCCGATGTAAGTAATTCGATTAAGGTTGTCTGTCCATAAATCAGTTGTTATTTCTCCGCCAGTTTTTTAAGCATTAAAAACTAAATCTTTTAACCGATTTCTAATGTCACTTGCAATTACTTTAATGTTTCATGATATTGTAACAGGATAGGGTAAAGGTGCATTAATGTCAAAATTTAATTTTTTTTTTGTTTCGAACCTAATTCAAAAAATTGTAAGAGCAGTGATTTTAAACCTTCTCCAGCTATAACATCCATCGGACGCAAATCTTTAATTACAAACTCATAACAACTTCTAGAAATATTTGCTTTCGTTGTTTTGGATATGGGATGTGTAGGCGTAAAGAAATGTTCTACAGGTGGTGCTGCAGAAGATGATCTTCATTTATGCTTAAGTATATTTAATGTGCCAGTTTTATTACTGTTATGTTTATATACAGAATTGCATTTACCACAGGTAATAAAATAATCTATAGTCACACCTTTCTCGTCTACAATTAATTTGTATTTACGCCAAATAAGTGATTTTTGCCGTTTTACTGTTTTTGCCTATAAACTAAATTTTCTTTATAGGCAAAAACAATGCAAAGAGGTAAGAGACGAAGAAATGCAACAGCGTAAGCGCGACTTGTGTGGAATGGAATACCTATTACCATGCGTTAATTCAACGCTAGCTAGCTTAGTGAATTTATTCGCGCTTGCACCTTGGTTGTTGACGAGCCGCCGCCTGAAAAAACTTCAAAAGCTGAGAAGCCGCCACCAATCTATTACTGAAGGTACATTTTATATTTCCGGGATCAAAAGAATAGATATAAAAGAAACAAAAATTTAATCGCTCAATATTGATACTTACAGAGCGTTAATTAAACATTTTGACCAAATTGGTAAACATTACTACACGTAACAACTAAAGAGCCAAAAAGGATTGGTTGATCGGCCAGTTGAATACGCGTAGGTATTGATTGTCCAATGTGAAATGTTGATAACTGCGGATGGGATGGGACCAGTTATGACCTTTGTAACCAGAAAATTCAATCTTTGTTGATAATTAGATATTCTTGATTTGATAACTGTTGTAATGCTACGATTGATGGTTGATTTTGACTCTTGAATTCCTGTGATCGGAACATTTACTGATTCTTGGTCGATTCCTAATTTATTAGCAAATTCGGCAGTAACAAAATGAGATTGGCTTGCTGAATCCAATATAGCTCGGCAGATATGGAATTCGCCAAATTTATCCTTTCTCAAAATTAAAGCAGTTGATAGCAATACACTCTGTTTAAAATTAGCCTTTGACTTACTACACGTTATTGTTTGTTTCGAAGGTTGTGACTGTTGATCCTTTGAATTAATTTGCTGGGATATCTCTTCTGTGACATCTTGACTATTGGAACTATGCGATATGCTTCGATACTTTGGCCTATCAACCAAATCGTTATGCAACAGTGTGTTATGTTTAAGTCCACACTTTTTACAACTATCCTTTGCACAAGCAGTGATGGTATGACCAAACGAGAAACAATTAGTAAAAGCCTTCGAACGACGTATCAAATTATATCTATCATCTACGGACATACTGCAGAATTTCGGACAATAGAAGATGGAATGACCGTTTAATTTACAAACCTGACATACATATGTTCTTTGTTTAGTTGTTGCTGCAACAAACGATCTATTGCCATTTGATTTTGCTACAGGTTTATCAAAATTTGATTTAAAATTTGTACCCTTAGACGCCCTTATTGATTCCAAGAGATAACATTTTTTATTCAAGAATTCAAGCAGTCCGTCCCAACTTCTCAGTTGGTTCAATTTCGCTTCTTTGTCCCATTCTCTCCTGGTGGGTACATCTAGTTTATCTTTAATAATTTTAATAACAAGTTGCTCAGAAAGTCCAGTGACATTTAACCCATAGGCTGCCAATGGTATAACACTGGCTGTACACAAATTCAATAATTTTCTTAATTCGACTGGACACTCTTTAGCACAATTCGGGATTCCCAACAGTTGATCAATATACGATTCAACTATTAACGATTGATTATTAAACCGGTTATTTAAATATTCCCATGTGGAACGATAAGATTCAGCAGAATACGAAATATGACCAATTGACACATGAATCTGACCTTTCAAATAATTTAGTAAATATGTTAACTTCACTACATCGGTTAACATGGGGTTATTATGAATGATAGCATTGAACGAATCTCGAAAGGTCGCAAAGGATGCTTTGTAATCCCCATCGAAACTTGGCAAGTGCAATGTTGGTACCTTTATACCAAGATGGCTTGGAGCAACTGGGTCAACATTGATTCGATTTACAGAATTTACAGTTTGAGTCATGGACTCAACATTTTGAAATACATCACTACTTTGTGATAAACGATTTTCATTGGCATCCTCAAGCAATGTATGATGTTGCAATTCCAACTTTGTATTGCCAACATTCTGACCATTGTTTTGGTTCTGACTAACGCTTCGCAATTTCAACTTATTTGCATGATACCTTTGATTAACACTTCTTACTTCCACCATCACCTGGTCAAATTCCTCATCCTTTACGACTCCACAAATTTCCTCAAGCAATGATTTATAATTGGAATAAAAACTGTCTAAATGTATCGACTGGTCATTGATTAAATTAATGTCTGCACTACCCAACTCAACGCCATCTGCAATTTCTTCAATTGCATCTAACCTTACTAATTCTAACTTAACCTGTTTTTTCAATTTTGAAAGTGTTTTGGCTTCCTTTGTTGTCATTTTTACAACTATATAATTTGATTGTTAATAACTTTAATTTAATTTAATTTAACCTTACACGAGTTAATAATTAACTTGAATAATTAATTATTCTTGATACTCAACAATCAAGCAATTTTTTATTACAGAAATTTTGGTTGACTTAATTCTAATTTGCACTAACCTAGTATATCCAAATGTTGCCTACTGTGATGATCAGCTTCAGCAGATAATTAATTATCTATGATGACTGCATTTAATTGATACTGGACAGTCCTTCTGAAAACAGGACCACATTGCTTTCTTTCCAATACCGATAATTTTTATCCGTTGAAATTTTTTGTATTGACAAATTGTTTAACACACCGATATGTATATGGCCGATTATCTAGGGCTTCTTCTTCGTTTTGATCGAACAGTAATATACCGGTCTATTCCCGTTTGCACTAAACACTGACCTACATCACTGTTTATTTTATTGTCATCTGATGTCGATGCACTGTCATTGTTTGTTTTATCGTCAATGGTTCAACACACCAATGTTATTTAAATTAATAATTTCACTTTGATTTAAATTGCATGGTAAGGTAATTTTTTGAACATTTAAAATTTGTTGTCGCTTTGGACTATGCTGCACTTTTGTATTTTTATTAAAAATATCTGAGATCGTGAAGTTCGGTGGCAAATTGCTTGTGGACATCGCTGTCTGCTGATTTGGCCCAGCCTTTTTTACTTGGGGCGGAGGTGAGGACATCACGATCTCATTAACTACTAAAGATATTGACACGAAATTTGACACAGATGTATGTTAGGATGCTACCAACCTAAGAAAAAAATACTCGTTTAGATAAGCCCGCGCGATTTTAAAGGACAAGTTTTTGGAGGGATTCAAATATCGTGGAAAGAAAGTGACTGTAATTTGCAGGAAATAAACCGTAAATATCCATGAACCTTGAGGCCCTTAACCGGCTGAGTTATACGAACGGGGCTGTTATGCCTATAACTATATTATACCTATAATTAAGATATAAGATATAGTTTGTATTTTAATTATTTCCTAATCTTGTGTGTAGGTAAAATTGTGCAAGTGTTATTACAAGTTTGTAACAACCAATACCGGTAACCGGTTCACCGATAACTCGGTAAATCGTCTTAAAAGTTATTACCGAATTACCGGTAATCCAGCATTTTGTGGCTTAACTGACCCAATTACATACAAAAATACAATCACATTTGGAGAAGTGTGAAGTGGAAAGTGAGAATTGGAAGTGATATTACAAAGTGCAGTGGAAAGTAAAAAGAAAATGCAAAGGACCAGACTCTTTTCACTTACAAAGAGTTTGGTTCTTTGAATTTTGTTATTATCTGTGAAATGGTTATCGCTAGATATAATTACTCAGGTTTGCTGCATGTAACGCCTAAGTTTGTTAGTTTAAATATTTCTGTTGAAAATGTAATGATTTATTAAACATAATTAAATATTATACCTAGAGGCGGCTTCAGATTTTAATTTTAACGGTTGCAATAACCACATTAATATGTTTAACAATTTTGTACTCATAAATTAATCACAGCACATATCTTTCATTTTTTGATTTTCTAATTTTTAACCGACATAAACAAAAAAAATCACGTCTACGAACGTGATCGTAGTCCAAAATACACCACAGTACACTTCACACATTTTAGGCGGATTTCAAAACCCATTCCGTTGTAGTTTTCTCGCTAACCACGTGGCGGTTTTTGAAATCCCCGCGCAACTTTACTGCACTCCACGTGAACAAGGTATTACATACAAAGTGGTTTGAAAAAAATATTCTTCAACAAGCAAGGCAGGGTATCTTTCGTATTTCGAATTACGAGTATCGGGATCCCGTAATTAACAAAGTCGCGGGAATTCCATAACTCAAACGGGAGCCAATACAAGCATAATAAAAACCTTATAAAATAGATTGTGGACAATAAGAGCGCAGCATATAGATTGCCCGCAAAACAGAACCCATTTGTCCTTTTAGGTGTTGAATATGCAAATTGAGGCCAAAATCCAGGTGGATACCCAGGTATCTGAAGGACTTGACAATTTCAATTTTTGAAACAATCATTATTACAATTCAGGAGAATGGTGGTAGATAATTCAGGCATATAATTCAACATAGGGCCGCCAGATAACTTGAAAAACATAATTTTAGTATTTCCACTTAGAATCATACACTGCCGATCAAACCAAACGCATAACAATTTCAAAACATAGTTCAAATCGGTAGATGCATTATCCAAACATGATCCCGAATAAATTAAAGCGTGGACACAGGCTAAAAATATCATTTATATAAATTAAGGAAAGTAATGGACCAAAGACAGAACCCTGAGGAACACCACAATTCAATGTAAAAGGAACGCTAAAGGAATGTTGTATTTTAACCTTGTAAAACCTATTACTCAGATAAGAGGCAAACCATTTTTGTGAAATACCTCTAAAACCGATGGATCAAGTTATTGAGAAGCAAGTTATGGTCAACCATATCAAACGCTCGTTTAATGTCAATGAAAACAGTTGCTGCCTCAAGCTTATCATTCAATTGAAGATGAACATCATTAGGAAATTCAACCAAGGCTGACCAGACCTAAAACCATACATTTATCTATTCTCGGTTTCATGGCTTTTTCAATTATTTTTAAGATAATTGGTTGAGGACCAATAGGACAAAAGTTTTCTTTCAGCAAGCGATTACCTTTTTTAGGTAGAGGAATAACAATTAAAGTTTTCAAAATATACGGGACAAGACCAACAGAAAAACTGTCATTAACAAGAACAAAAAGAACCGCAAAAACAAATTCGCCATCAGCCTACAACATATCGGAACTAATACCTGTAAAAGATCAGTAATTTTACGGGTTTTCAGATTCTTCACTGTCAACTGGCGCAATAAAAAACGAATCACCAAAATCATAATTACCACTCAAGTAATAAGCGTACGGTATAGTGAATAAATCATCTTCAACTCAACTGGAAGATTATTTGATAAAATATCATCGACACGCTTACTATCACCAGCACAATCATGAATTTTGCGGTTATGTTAATTAAGTTTCTCAGGTTTAACCCAAGAACTAACTTTATTGATAACTTCAAAAAAACCTAACAAACGGCGCAGTGGTTAAAGCTGCGGCGGTTGGATCGGGAGGTACCGAGCTCGAATCCCTACAGGGGCGGGATGCAAAAGAGGATTTTTCATTATCTGATTACAATCGGTGATGATGATGAACACATCTGTGACCCCCCGACCCATCTTCCATGTCAGCACTATAGTTTGGCATGAAGCAATGCAATGTGCAGGTGGTTTAAACGGAAACGGGTACATAGCCGTACGTGCTCGATTTGGCTACTGCGTAACGTAGGACGTATAATAAGCAAACTGCGAAAGAGTTGGGAGAGTGCCGTGAGCCCCATAAAAGATTGCAGAGATAGAAACACACAAACAAACAAACTTCAAAGCATAATATTTCAGTTTAATGTTAGGATGTTTGCTTTTTTTTCATTAAATTAGCACATCTTGTTTTGTGGAATATATGATGTTATACCATAGAAATGGATTTTGTAAAAGCAAATATTGAAGAATGCTCTGGTCGAGTTTTGTACACTTTCAATTCATTTGGTGAATCCGCTTAATTTTTTTCTTACTGTTCGAAGGAGTGTTAAATTTTTGCTAAGAAGAAATTCTGCTAGATTAAAACTCGTGAAAAAATTATCGGTGGTTATGCCTGTGCATGATCCAAACAGAGGTTCAGCCAACTCCTTTACAACCCTTGCACCTTGGTTTTTTCTGCGATCCCACCCTGAGCCTTTCCCGTATAAACCTGCAAATTATATAAATATGAAGTTTTTACATCAGATGCTGCCCAAATTCTTATACAATATTTGCCAGGTTTTAATTTTATGTATTGCTGGAATGGGAATTTTTCACGAAATGTTACCAATTGTTCATCGATCGTTACTTCGCCAAAGGGTGTAAATGAGTTTCTACAATTATCAACAAACGTATCTCAGATTTCTCTTATGGCAGCAAGTTTGTCTACCTGTCGTTTCGCACTTCTAGTTGTTTTGTCGTCAAATTGAAGGTATCGGGATATGGCAACAAATCTGTTTCGAGATACGGCTGAAAATGAAATGTTCTCTTGTACAGTGTAGAGCTCCAGCTCGGTTCCAGTTACTGCATTCAATTTTCTTTGTTTGTCAAGAAACTTTTCATTGTACCTCTCAAAACCTCGTTGTGCTACCTCGTTAGAATGATTAGCCATTATTTCTTTTATGATTGTGTAACGTGCCACACACACTATAGCGGTAGTTGGTAGACAAAAGTAAAAAAAACACAAATTGGGCGCCAGTCTACCGGCACGTAATTTTCCCGGACTAAGCTCGATGAGCAGGTGGACTCGGGAGGGGTTACTTGCTGTGATAACCTACCGCTTAGGATGACCACGCTTTATTCAAGTCAGGTGAAACGAAATGGGAAAAAATGGAGCAAAATTGCGAACACAAAAAAAACAAATGATTAAATAATAATAATAAAAAGAAAAAAAAAAGGAAGGAAGTGAAGGATGACTCACCGTTTTCCTCTTGGTTCTTGTGGATTTCCTTTCTGATTGCTCCTCCAGTTACCACGGCACCATCGACTCGTTCTTCAACCAGCTCCTGCTTTCGTTTATTCTTTGGTTCTCTTGTTTATTTTTATTTTATTTTAATTTTCCACTATGGCCTCTTTTACTTTTTTTTTTTTGTATTTTTACGATTTTTCTGTTTTAACAAATGGCCGTTTCACTTATTGTTTTTTTTTTTATCACACTGATCACACACTGCCAACAATTACTCCCCGCACAAACGAACAAATAAAAAAAAACACAGTTTAACGGGGTTTAGGTAAATTCCCAAAAATGACAAACACCATAGCATTATTGCACAACGTTTTATTTTGATTTTTTTTTAGATTTTTTTTAAGTACATTATAAAAATAAAATCTCACTCATACAAAAAGTTTATTAATTTATACAACACACAAAAAAAAATGTGAGCTAACAAACATAATCTCTTATGATTTTTATCTATTTGCCTTGTTTTTTTAATTTGGCAAAACTTAAAACAATTACCATGCGAGTATGGCCAATACATTTAACGCCATAACTCGCTTAATTTACCAAAAAAAACAAAAAAAAGAAATTATATATTTTTTTTAGGTCCTTTTCTCGACCTCACCAGTTGGTTGTCCAAACTTCACTGTCCCCCGTCGTCGTTCGCTGCTCGCCACCTTAACCAAAATTGCCCATCACTGATGATACCATTTACTGCCATTGCTGCCCTCTTTGATGAAATTTATTTCTTTTATTCAGCTATCTGATGGACAGTAGCCCATCTTTCACTCAAAATCAGATCATGAAAAAAAATAAAAAAAATTCAGGCGCATTACCAATTTTATTTATTTTTAGGTCGTAAATATTTTTTTTAAAATAATTATATTGAAGCAACAACAACGACGCATGTTGACATCAAACGATGAGTCAGTTGGAGGGAATGAATAAATTTAAAATAAAATCGGTTGGGTATATACATTTTATAGGCAAGGGCTTAAATAATAATAACGTTTCTTACCCAACCAAAACAATCGCTGATTGATTCCAAGCTGGCACTCTCTCCCACTCTGCTCTTAGCTTCGTACACTACCGTACGGAACGCTACAATTGGTGTTATCAGATTATTGAATATATCAATAATTTCAGTTGGTGAACTCATATAGCTGGTCACACCTGGCGTCAGATTCAAAATATTTATTTTTAACCGTCGCGTCTGTGGAAACGGCTTACTGGACCAAACTCCACCTGACTTTGCCACATACTGATCCGGTAAAACATAATCAGGTTGCTCATCTAGTATTTCAATTTTGTCTTCTATTTCTGAGTCTTCTGTATCAGAAAAAAGATATTAGCGATATACCTAATTAGGGGAAAAAACCATTTTGTAAATGTTTTTGTATTTATTCACAGAAAAATCCAAATGTTGTACTGTTAGAGTTTTGCACCCCTTTTTTCCATACATGATGACATCCTTAGACGATCTCAGCCCAAATTTTACTCGAAAATAAATTCGGGTAAGGTGAATACTTATATGAATGTACTAGTGGACTGTATTGTATGATTGCTAATTTGTTCGATTATAATTTATATAAAATGTTAAAAACAAACATTACTGTATCTACGTTACAAAGATTGATTTTATTTTACTTCTTTATTCTTACAAGTGGTATTACTGACTAAAAAAGAAAATGAATATGTCAACAAAATTGGCTGCGCTCAGTAGCGCAACATACTTAGTT
The DNA here is from genome assembly GCA_958295665.1 of Tipula vernalis. Classification (NCBI taxonomy): domain Eukaryota; kingdom Metazoa; phylum Arthropoda; class Insecta; order Diptera; family Tipulidae; genus Tipula; species Tipula vernalis. The sequence goes on from OY282558.1 coordinate 163,968,730, forward strand.
ACATTTGTTTATTAAAGTACTGATTACACAGCTGCACACAGTGTTCAAATAATAACCAAATTAACTAAAATAAAACCTGGACAATTCAAAGTCCAAACATTCTGCCCTCCTTGAAAGGGTAGCCTTTCAATGAGTTACAATAATCAAAATCTTATACCTATACAAAATAAAAAATATTACATTTCATATTATAATTATTCAATCAATTAATTAATTTCCAATTATTACATCATTATTATATACGGTGAATTAATTGCGAAATTACATAAATAAATTATTTAAATAAATTTAAGTTCAGAAGAGTGTAAACGATTCAATGGGGTTATCCAAGACGATTTTTTTTAATTCGAGTGAGTTAATTAGTTTCAGCGCTTTCCACCTTAATCAACTGGCAATTTGGCAAGTTTCGCAACTGCACGTTTCAACACTCCATTTTTGATTCTAACTACAGCTACGCGTACCTTCTTATCATTTCCAAGTGCTATCGATTCAATTCTTCCCAACAATCATTGAGTGGGTGGAGCATTGTCATCATGCACAAGCACTATATCATCGATCTTTAAGTTGGGTTCGACACTTTTCCATCGCTGACCATACTGAAGAGTATGCATATAATCTTTAGAAAACCTTTTCCAAAAGTGTTCAACCAAGACATTCACCTTTTGCCAGTATGACAACCTATTAACTGGAATATCTAATAAGGAGTACAAATTTCCAATCCATTCCTTCTGATGTACTGAAATCTGATAGAATTTTATTTTGAGAGTTCACTAAAGTACAAAATTTTCGTAGCTCGTTATGAGCACCTACAAGCGATAAATGATTCACTAGTCGCATCATCTACCACATCTATATGTACTGCCTTGGTTGCAAAACAAATAAATATGCACACGTCTACCTTATGATAAGGACCCTTTCGTTGATTGCGATATTTGGTTAGAAACGGCCCACAATAATCTATCCCAGTTGTGCTGAATGGCCGACAAATTTCGATCCGTGATGAGAGAAGATTTCCCATTTTCTGTTTTAATAATTTAGGTTTAGCTTTGAAGCATGAAATACAATTTTTAATAGTGCCCTTCCAGTATTTTTCACGAATAGCGGACAACGTGGTTTGTAGTCCACCATGCAATGTCTTACAATGATATTGTCTAATAATCAGTGTTGTCAAATGATGTTTAGGAAGTTCAATTTGGTGTTTTTGATCAAACTTAATTGAACTATTTTTGAGCCGACCACCAACTCTTAGAATTCCTTCGGAATCAATGAATGGTGTTAAATTCATTAATTTCGAACCCTTTGGTACTTCTTGCGTCGACCTTAAGCAATTTATCTCTTGCTTAAATGCTTTAGATTGAACATTACAAATAATATAATTGAAAGCATTTGTCAATTCGTGCAATGACAAATTTCCATGTAACCTTGGCTTGGCACGGTTACAATTGTTAATAAATCGCAGGCAATAAGCAACTATTCTAATAATTTTTGAGAATGAACTATACTTGTCAATTTCGATGATATCAACTTGAGAAGTCGTTTCCAGTTTGAATGCAATAGTCTGATCCTTTAGGTCAGGCAATGCAATCTTCGAACAATCGCTTTATGTTTCAGGCCCTTGACCTACTGGTTGACCGAGAAACGATGGCCCATGCCACCACAAATCTAACGAAGCCAATTCTTGAGGCATAACGCCTCGTGACAAAATATCAGAGGGCTTTAATTTCGATCTAACATATCGCCATGCCATGCTTGCAGTTAGTTTCTGAACGTTTCTTGTCCTGTTTGCAACATAAATCTTCAGTCGATGAGGTGGTAATTTTATCCATGACATTGCGATTGAAGAATCTGACCAGAATATTACACCACCAATTTTGACACTAAGCGCATCTAAAACCTTCACTGTGCGTTTAGACAAAAGTACAATAGCGTTCAACTCCAACCGAGGCATAGTGATCACTTTGAGTGGAACAACACAGCTTTTATTGCAAAGCAAGTTGGTTGATATATTACCGTCACTCTGAACACATCGTATATACATAAATGCATGCACCGTATGCCCGTTCGGATGCGTCTGCAAATCCGTGTATTTCTATTGATTCAGTATCTTTAGGAATCAAACAACGTTTAATAGATATGGATTTTATTTGAGACAAATTATCGCGGAACTGTAACCACGAAGAATTTATTTCCGATGGAATAGATTCGTCCCATTCAACTTTAGATAACCAAAGGCTTTTGATCGGTGTTAACAATCCTAACGGGTCAAATAGCTTAGCTATTTCTGACAATATGGTCCGTTTTGTGATTATTAGGTTAGGATCAATATTGTTGCAAGAGAAATGAAGCAAATCTATGTCAGGTTGCCATTCTATACCCAAGGTTTTTATGGATTTATTGTATGAATTAATTTGTTCTATATCCTCTTAATTGATATTTTTTAATAACATAAGTGTATTAGAAGTCCATTTTCGGAGTTTCATTCCAGCCTTAGCTAGCATTTTTACCAATTGCGACTGTATTTCCAAAGCTTCCGCAATTTTATTGCTTCCAGTCAACAAATCTTCTTAAATATTTCCTTTTTATTAATTATTTCTTGTTTGGCGCTGTTGGACGTGAGCTTCACTAAAATAAAATTTTAAGGTCTGCTGGATGAGGTGTTAGCAGCTGTTAGCTGTGGCGCTTTACCAATATACTGTGCGCTGTAGATTTGTTCCTTGGATACGGTTGAATTTATCGTTTTCAAGAGATTTAAAGTCACGGTTAGTGGATCATTTGATTTGTCCGGAATTCCCGAAATAACTATATTGTTGATATTTTCCTTTTCTTTCAGATAATCGACTTCGGTTTCCAGTTCCAATATTTTACTGTGTAACGATATGTTATCTTTCTGGGTGAGCTGTAGATCCTCTTTTATTTGTTTATTTTCGACGATCAAATTGGATATATGGTTGCGAAGCTCGGAAAGTTGCTCAATGAGGGTTTGTTTTACGTCGAGCATTAGATCTTCAAGTCGTTGGAAGCCGTCACCCTCAGCAGGTTTATGGGTTTGCGGTGTTTGTGGGACCGATGTGGGAGATTGCGGAGTCAGTAGTGCTGGACTGCGTAAATCAGCCAATTTCTTCGGGCTGGATGTTTTGGGTGCGATAGAATTCGAGTTTTGTTCACAGCAAATCCAAATGCTAGAAATTTTTTGAATATCTTGCCAGTTTTTCCCCGAAAGACCAACACAGCGAGGATGGTAAATATTTAAGCATTTAACACAATTAATTCCTTGATGAATTTCACTAATATTCCCTTTACATGCTTGGCATTTAGATTGGTCCAAAGTAAGAGCCATTTAATATAAAAAGTTAAAAAACATTACTGTATCTACGTTACAAAGATTGATTTTATTTTACTTCTTTTTTCTTACAAGTGGTATTACTGACTAAAAAAGAAAATGAATATGTCAACAAAATTGGCTTCGCTCAGTAGCGCAACATACTTAGTTACATTTGTTTATTAAACTGTGATTACACAGCTGCACACAGTGTTCAAATAATAACCAAATTAACTAAAAATAAAACCTGGACAATTCGAAGTCCAAACATAAGGTTTTAAGCAAATACTTAAAATGGTGGTTGAGGCTTCTTTATTAAACGGAAGGCCAACAACATCAACGCAATTATATCATAAAGAAATTGTTCCACAGCAGCCAGGCTGATTTTTGAATCGATTATGTCCTTGCGAATAAATTTGTTCTCCTTGGACAATTTGTCTTGTACCACTTGGGAAACTAATAAAACTGATCTAAATGCTGTACCATACGCTACTAATTATAATTTCAATAAATTGGGTCATATTTAACCAAGGTGTCACACCAAATTTAGTATACAAATCAAACTTTTTTTTTTATATTTAAGTATATCAGTGACAATCCGTTATTTATTATTTGACAACCTAATCTACATACCTATTAACTATAATTATGAAATTCGTTGTGTCAGTAGTGTAATTGAATTGTTGAAAAATAAGTGTAAGACATCTTGTATCCAAATCGCTAAATTTTTAATAAATTTATGTGATGAATAATAACCGATTTAGAGGCAAATTAGAAAAACGACTTTGCAAAAGAACCCAATTATTGTTTAATTTGTTTGCAGCATTTTGCACATTACCACCCCCAATATTACATTTTTTATATTTTACACAAGTGCCATCCTTCGTCTGTATTTTTTTTTGTATATACATTTTACTAGAGACGATAATTTTCCACAGAATTTTCAGTGATGCATATTTTAGTGTTGTTTGTTAGCTTTGTTGGTTATATAAGTATGTATGTACTTCACTTTGGCTTTGTTCAGTCTCAGTTTTCAGTTAATAAAGTTTAATTATAATTTTTTTTTTTTTTGGGATTGCATATACAATACTCACTATGCAAATTTTATTTTAACACAGCAATATCATAATAATTGTATAAAAAACTATGAAAAAAGTTTATTCCACATCGTTGTTAGTTTTTATTGTTATTGTAATAAGGGGGGCGGGGCGTCTGCTATTTTTCTGTTTTAGAGATTTATTTGTATATTTTGGTTGGTGCTTCAGTTTTGAGAACAACCATAATATAGTTAACTCATGCTGATGCTGAATATTTAGTCCTGATTTCTGTTATGTATTTGAATATTTATAAAAGTAAAAAGTTAATAAACACTTAGCAGTAAATATAAAAGTATAAATTCCATAAATAACTAATCGACTCCAATTACCGTAAATAAATAATTTTTAAGTATAATTCGTGCCTGAATAAATTTTCTCCGACCTCGTACCCTATGTATGTATATATGTATGTATACTAGGTAAACTCAAATAATAAATTATTTTATTTCTCTTGCGTTTAAAAGTGTTTTCCCACATGCTGAAATTTTCTTGTACCTCCTGTGTATACACAAAGGTACAGAACAAACAACCATTCCAGGGCAAATTAAAAAGAATTTATACAGCTTTTCAGTACTCAGTTAAATTTCTCAGTTTTTTTTTGTATGCTCAAGGGGTAAATTTTCCATGAAAAATATTGTATAATTAAATTTATTTGATTACATGTTTTTCTTTATTTACTTAAAATAATAATAATAATAATAATAATTATTATTATTATGATTATTATTATATGGATGGATCTGAAAAATTATGATTATTGTTATTTTGCAAAGTAGTTTTTTCCTTATCGGAAATTATCGTCCAACCCAAAGTTTGAATTTTATTTGTGTACCACATCGATCGATTCGATTCATACCCAAACACACAAACACAATTTGGCTTAATGATTGTTTGTGCTTGTATTAGAAAATTTATTTATTAATAAAATTTAATTAGTGAGATTTTTATTTGTTCCGGAAATTTCATCAATTTGTATGGACGGTTAATTGCTCGTTGAAGTATTAAAACGAAATTCATTAATATTCGAACCACGATTTTATATTTTGGTTATCTATCAGGTGTGTAAATTATAAATATACGTCATGCTATTAAAAGTATGTTGGTGTTCTCGAATCATTTGGGACTATGTCGGTCCATTTGTATCTTGTACTACCAGACTGGTATTTAAATCATTCAAATTTGTTTCCTTCCTGTTTTTGTTAATCCCTAATCAACAATACATGTATGATGGTCGTCACACAATGAGAAATTTACTGTACTTGATACGAGTAACAAATCAAAATTTTTGTTTTGACACAGTTTGAAGATAATAAAATCGATTTGGAACCAAATTTTTATTACAAGATTCGAATGTACGTAAAGATATCATTGACAGGGGATTATTTATGATTTGGCTCAATAAAAAATTTAAGAGAATCGTAAAATCGATTGTTATTGTCACTATATGTATAAATGATATATGTGATTGTTACCTTTTACTGATCAATCGAAAGGAAATTTATTTTAGAAACTATATATAGAACGGAAATAAGTCGATGGTCATTCCTCGTTTGTTGGCACTCCATCAAAAATTTTGTGATTAATTTATTATAATGGTTAGTGACCCTTATCGATGAGAAATGTACTCTCTTAAAAATTAGATAATGCGCACACTGAATAATTTATGTCATATTTTAACCTTTCACCTAAACGTTATATCGATTCCATGCCAAGATAAATATTTAAATTTTTGCCATAACATATATGTAGTATAGATTCTTGTGAAATAAATTATATATTCCCACGACGCTATTATAAAATAAACGAATTTTTGTTTCTTCGAGCCAAATAAAGAAATGATACCTGAATTGTAAATTTATATACAATTACAGGTCACATTTAAGGTGCATCTATATCATTATTATTTGTTGCGCTCGAAAACATTTAAAAATAAATTTCGCTACAGTATACGTAATTGAAATATTGTTTATTTTACCGGACGGCAATTAGGCACGTGTAGGGTGAAATAAAAGTACTAAATGTTGAGCAACAGAGAACTAAATTGGGCTTTAAAGTAGTTTTTATTTTTTTGTATTATAATGAAGAAAATGACATTTGAAGTTTAGCTGGAAAGTTAAAGATGTTCCTGAGCGATTTCATTACTAAATTTTGGTTTCCAAATAGATTTGTTAGAAGAACGAAAGCTTAATTACGAAGTTAATTCAATTTGACATAAGTTTTTTGTTGATGTTTACAGTTCAGTGACTTTTTTTATGTTCTAAATGTTGTCACACTGCTGCGAAATAGCGTTCGATATAATTGTCTCTTTTCTTTAGTATAGTCAATTTATAATAAGATATTTATTCTATTAAAAACTTCACTTTTGCTTTTGCCTTTGGAACTGAAGGACACTCATTAAATAAAGAAAACAGAGAAATAATCGTGGCGCCGACCAGTTAATCAATTCAGTTTTACATTTACTTACGCTTAGCAGATTTTCAGATAATTAAGAATAAATCAAATTAATAATTAAAACTCAGAAAAATTAATTATACGTTGCATTGAACGAGTGTTTTAATACTATATTTCGTTGTGGAAGCGAGTACTCTTTTCAATTGCAAGTTTGTACATTCTGTCGTTGTGGAAGTACAATAAAATACATGGTCCTTCGAGCCGGATCCGAAATATGCATCGAGTGAATGTTGTGTCGCCACATTTGTGTGAGAGTTGCGAATAAGTGCTGAATAACGTGGTCGAAATAACGCGTGGAATCATTAAACGGCATAGTGTCGCCATTTTCTGAAAATATACGTAGTCAAATCAGAGTGCAACAGTTCGAAGGAAAAGAAAAATTGTAGTTGAATGCACATTCTTTTTTTTTTTTTTTTTTTTTATAAACAAGCTTTATTTTTTAACATAATCTTACTTCTAATACAGTGGGCCAAAGCTGAGTGGAAAGCCCAAAACATTTACATACATGTACTGAAATTTATTGCTCCGTAGAGTCTCTAATTTTACTTTATTTAATTTATATAATCTTAATTAGGTCCATTTACTTTAATATTTTAAAAAAAAAAAAAAAAAAATCAATTTACTTAATTCTGTTTCTGGTAAAAATGTCAAAAACCAGGAAACATTTTTTTATAGAAATGAGTCCGTGAGTGATTGTGAATTGATGTCGGCCAACTCGCTTCAGTGTCCTTTGGCCTTCATCAATTCCACTCACGGCTCATCATTTCATTATGGGGGTTTTATTGGTGGTGTTGTCTATTTTAATCTAGTTGTGTTGTCATCATTTATGGTTGGGTTGGTCGTTACTTATTGCCGGCTATGTATTTAGCCACCAATATTTGGCTCTATTCCTGGCATTTGCTTCAAAGTCTATCGGTGGTATTAAAAAATTAAATCGGTTATTTATATTGTACTCATCTGGGTTATTGAATATTTCTGGATCAAATCATTTGACATTCTGTCTTCTCTCCAGGTGGTATATTTTTGGATATCTGGTCATCTCATCTTTAATATATCCTTTCTTGTCTAGATAGATAAACGTTTCTGGTCCTTGGGTTTTTGTTTTCTCGCAGCTGGCTTCATTTATCAAGTCCTCGGTATAATGTGGTGCAAATATTAACGAGTTTTCTCTATTGTCGGTTGCATTTTTAACATGGTCCCGTACCAGTTTCAGAATGTGTAGATCTATCCTGTCTTTTCCATATTTTTTGTACAGTTTTCTATTGCTTATGTACTTTCTGAAACTGGAGGTGGCTGTTCGAAATTCACCATGGCAGTGTCTGAGGCATTTTCTTTCGAAAATCCTCAGTCTTTCCATGGTGTATGGTCTAATGTCCACCATATTGGGGCACCATATGTCAATATTGGTCGTACCAAGGACTTGTATGCTATCTGTTTCACTGGTTTACTTATATTTTTTGCGCAGAATATATTTTTATTTTTGAAGAAAATTTTGTTTGCTTTCCCAATTTGTATGTTTATATGTTCGTCCATATATGTATAGAAATTTGTCCAAATTGATGCTCAGGTATTTGACCGATGGTTTTTGCATATAGGTCGTACCAGCTATAATAATTTGAAATTGTTTCCAATTATTTCGCGTGTCCGACGTGGATAGCTGGTATGGCTTTCTGAATAGGATAGTTTCACATTTAGCCGGATTTATCTTAATCCTCCATGTATGCAAATAATTCACGGTATAGTTTACTGCATCCTGGACATTTTTTGTGATTGTCGTTACTTTTGTATTTGTCCCGTAGATAACGATATCATCTGCGTACGCTATAGTTTGCACATGTTGTGAATTTAATTTCTCACACTCGATCAATTCTTTAGTATACAGGCTGAATAATACTGGTGCTGTTATTGATCCTTGTTGTAGGCCGTTGTATATTTTAAATGTTTCCGTTGATAAGTGTGTCCCATTTGTTGTTTTAAATTCTCTATTGTACAATAGTTCATATAGTAATTGTAAAAGATTTGTATCAAAATTCATTTTATACATTTTATATATTAATCCATTTAGCCAGACGGACTCGGAAGCCTTCTCCATATCCATTAGGATCGTACCAGTACAATCAGTCTGGTTCAGATTTTTACAAACATTAGCCGTTAATTTAGTTATTGCGTGTATCGTTGAGTGTTTGTATCTGAAGCCAAACTGATTGTTCGGTATTAATGCATTTTCACTAATGTGATCTTGGATTTTATCGTATAGGATAATCTCGAGTACTTTTCCAAGGTTCGAGAGAAGGCTTATCGGACGGTAGTTTTTTGGATCGAGTGTGGATTTTCCTTTTTTATGTATTGGATATATCTTTGCTGTTTTCCATATCTTTGGATATATCCTGTTGTTCAGACAGTGGTTGAATAAACGGCACAATTCTTTGATTAATTTCTCCGGTAAATGTTTGAGCACGATGCACGGTAATTTATCTAGACCATATGATTTTTTAGTGTTTATGGCATTTTAATATTTGTATTAGTTGTGTAGTGTTTATGAAATATGTATTGTTATTATTATTATTATTTGGTTCTATTGCGGTATTATTATTGTTGAAATTAGTTATAGTGTTATTATTGTGTTTATTATTTTCGAAATTTGTTATTAGTGGATCTATTAATTGTTTAACTATGTTTTCATGTGCCGGTTTGCCGAGTTGTGAATTTGGAATTGTTGTTTTTAGTATAAAGTGTCCCAATATGTTTAGATTTTGTGCTTGGTCGTAGATATTATATTTTGTGCCCTCCTTTTCCGTTTGCCTCCAATCTATGTTGACTTGTTGCATTGTTCTCGTTTCTGATTCTTCTATTTGTAGTTGCTTTATGTTAAAGTCCGTATTCTCTTTTGCACTTATCCTTTTAATTTGAGCAAACGTTTTTGGCCCTGGTTTAATGTTTGTCATGTGCTCCCTCCACCGTTTATTAATTTCGATTTTTATATTTTGTATTATCAATTCGTTTATACGTTTTATTTCTATTTTTATTATTTCAATTTGGTGTTGGTTTAATCTATTTAGCCTTCTTCCACGTTTGAGTATTGTTATATGTTTTGATTTTGATTTATATAATTGTTTTATTGTGTTATTCATATAACATTCCATATTGTTTTTACGTTCTATTATTGGTATTGTCATTTTTATATTTGTATTTATTATATTTGTTATTGTTTTAATATTATTCTCAATTTCATTATTTGTTATATTATTTGTGTCTGGTATTATTTGTTCTATATTATTTTCGTGTAAATATTTATGATATTGTTTGTCTAATTTTTTTTGCCATACGGGCCAATTTGTGTTGTTAAAGTTAAATCTTTTCTCGGTCTTTATTGATGTATTTGTTTCAATTTGTATACTATTATTGGTGTTGTTATAATTGTTACATATAATTTCAATGGCTTTATGATCACTATCATACGTGTGTGCCGATATTTGTCCAAATTCATTTGTTTGTATATTTAATCTTATATCTATGATGGCAAAACCTAGTATATTATTGGTGCGTATAAACGTTGGGCTATCCGGTCTATATATTTTTGCTTTATATTCTATATCATTATCCTCTAGCCATTCATTTAATTTTACGCCTCGTATATTATTGTTTGTGTTTCCCCATCTTGTATGGGTGGCATTGAAATATCCCGCAATAATATAATAATTGTCCGGATTACCAAGATCATATGTCGTAAATATGTGTTGCCATTCGTTTTGGAAATGTGATTCGGTGATATTGTGGTTGGCGTGGCTGCAGTATATTGATATGACGTATAGGTATGTGTTATTGTTTTTTAATTTGATTTTTATTGTTGTGTATTCGATTCCGACTATATTATTATTTGTGTTTGTATTTATTTGTTGGTAGTTATATTTATTTTTTATTATTATTGCTGTTCCGCCCGCCCGCTCTCTTCCCTTCTACTCGATCTTGTCTCAATTTATTGTAATCTTTTAGTGTTATTATATGTTTGTTATTTAATTTTGTTTCGCTGATTAATAAAACATACGGGCTATTGTTTTGTATAATGTTTAATAGGTTAATTCGACGTTGTGTGCTGATTATTGAGTTGACATTTATTGCGTAAAGTTTTAATTTATTTGTGTTTTTATCATTGAGTAGTTCACGAATTAGCCCCAGGAGTTGTGATATTTGCTCACCTTGTTGGCTACTCGTGTTTGCCATTGTATCTATTTTTTTTTTCATCAGTTGTATTGTTATTCCCTCATTATTTATTGTTGGTTGTTTATTTCTGTTTCCACTTAACATTTCGGCAAATGTACCGCTTTCCTTATTCACATATGTGTTCTTGGTGATCTCAATTTGTTTTGGTTGTCTAATTTGTTGTCTTTTTTCTTCTATTTTCTCCTTTAATCTTGCCACTGTGTTTAGATAAACAGGGCAACCTTTATATGAGGCTGGATGACCCTTTGTTTTGCAGTTTGTACAATATATTTCTTCCTTTGTTGTTTCTGTTTTTATTTCGCACTTTCCTGGCTCGTGTTGTTCTTCACATTTGTCGCATCGATATTTTAGATTGCAGTTGGCCGCAACGTGTCCAAGTCTCTGGCATTGATAACATTGCATGATATCATCTGTTTTCTTTAAATTCTCCCACGTAACCTTTTGGTAGTTTATTGCGTTTATGTTGTATAGTTGTCCAATATTTGTTTCTGGTTCGCATTGTATTATATATAGGGGCAGCTTTATATTTTTTTTCGTTGCATGCTTCGTTTTTAACTGTGTTACACTTTTGACCTTTATATTATATTTTTCTATTTCGTTTTTGATTTCTTTTATATCCTCCTCCTCATGTAAACCTTTCAATACTAGTGATTTTGGTTTTTCTCATTTTGGAGTATATGTGAAGTACTTTGTGTCACACTCTTTCAACACTTCCTTTGCTATTTTGTAATTTTCAAGGTTGTCCACTTGTAAGGTGTGTTTTTCCTTAGTGACTCTCTTTACATTAAAATTTTAGATTTTTGATCCTTTGATCAATGCAATCGTATCTCTTATCTCCTGGTTGTGGATGTGTATGGGTGGTGGCCGCATACTTCTCTTTGTCGTCTTTGTTGTTGTGTTATTTATTGTTGTATTATTATTATTTATATTATTTGTTTGTGCCTCTACACTTGTTTGTTTTGGCTTTATTTGTTGATTTGGCATATTATTTTTCTTTATTATTGTATTTTTATTTTTATTTTGTACCTTCTTTTTGACCGTTATAAATGTGTCTCCGCCTCCATCATCTGTCATGTCATCATCATCATTGATATTGATTGGTCCTTGAATTTCTAATGGTTCAAATCGGTTGGCTATTTCGATGGTGTCTTTATTTATAATTTCCTCTTGTACACTTGTTTTTTTATCATTTTGTATTTTGTGTAACTGTTCACTCATTTGTTCCATTTGTTTCTTGAATTTGGTCTCCATTGTTTTTATTTGTTGTTTTAATTTATTATTTTTTGTTACTAATTTATTTTTTCCCTCATCTGAATTATCACTTATCAATGATAATCGGGATCGCGATCTTTTATGTTGTTCTCCTTTTGTTGGTATATCAGCTTTATCGGTTGATTGCGTTCTCTCCCATTTATGTGCTGTCGCACTAGTTGATGCTTCATTGGTATTCATTGTAATTGTAGTATTTATTTCCTCAATCGCATGTATTTTGTTTATTATATTATCGGCGCCTTCGTCTGCATGTGCCCTTTTTAGCCGCTTCTGATGGGCCCGTTTGTACCGTTTCAGGTGACGGCGTATTTATTTTATTTACTCCTGCCACTTTTGTTTTTGTCTCTATATTCACTTTTATTTTATTCTCGATAGTTTATATTGTTTGTATCACTGTTTCACTCTTTCACTTATTTACCGTTTTGCAAAATTTTGTCCACTTATTAATATATTTTTTGCAACTAGTACGGTGTCAGCAGGTTTTAATAACCGCTGCACTCTACCAATTTTACCCGTTTTATATTTCGACCGTTTATTCTCGTTAAAATTTTTTATATATAATCTTTTTATTTTTTTATTGCACTTGCATTACGCATACAAATTATATATGTATACCAAAATAAAATATAATATAATATAGTTTAATGTAAATCGCTTGCCGCTATTCAGCCTACGAAGGACACTTGTATTTTGTAACATAAATCTAGTATTTCACTCTGTTTTTGCTCTTTTCACTCTTATTCGACACGAATGTTTGTGCGATTTTCACTATGGTTGCTATGTACAGCACTTAATGTTTGTGTGTATCATATGTTTTTATTTTTTCACGGATTTATTTATTTTTTTTTCACTAAAACTTAAATTATTAATTAACTACCTGGGATGTAATTGTCCCGTTCACTAATTCTATTTACACAACTTATAATCTATTCGATACCATCATTTATTGTTTGTGGTTCGCAAAATTTTTTGTACCCCAAAAAATTTTTCATTAAACTAAAACTTAAATAACTAATTAACCACCGGGGATATAATTGTCCCGTTGAATGCACATGGTCGGGTGGAAGCCATTTTCCAAAATAAAGAAAATTATCACGTTTTCATATTTTGTGTTGCTTTATTGAAAGCCTGTGTTGCTGTATATGGGAAGTCATTTTGAAATCAATACAGGAAAAAATTACGATTCCTATTTTTTTGTGAATTAACGAGAAACTTTTGTGCAGTTTTGTGAAATTTGTGAAGTGCTATCGGCTAAGTTTTGATTATGGTTTTAACTACGGCGCAAAGTTGACAATACACGAAGCTACACGAAATTCGTTGCAGGATCAATTACAGAACTTGGAGGAATACGTGGAAAAAATTACTGTTACGAGCGAGATTGATGCACAACAAACCAGGAAACAGCGGGCAGCCGATCTATTAACTAATTTTATGTATGTAGAAGGACAAATGTTTGCGGTCGATCCTAGTATTCAATCAAAGGCTAACGAATTTAGTGAAAGCTTCTATAACGTGGATGCAATACTGAGTAAATGTATCAAGCATTCAAATGAAAGGCATGGAAGGGATGCAAATGAAGGGAGTGCCAATATGTCATCAACAATATCCATGCCGCATGCCCCTTTGGATATTCGTTTGCCAAAAATTACTATCGAACCGTTTGCTGGCAATTATACACAATGGCAGCCGTTCTACGATTTATATATGAAGATGATTCACAATAGTACTCTAACCGCAGTTCAGAAGTTCACATATTTGAAGGGATTACGTGGTGAAGCGGAAAACTTCCCACTCCCATCCTCCAGTCACAGAGGCGAACTGCTTTGAAGCATTTAAAAAATTAACCGATAGATATGGAAGAAAGAAACATACAATTCATGCCTTTATCTGTACCTTTTTGGGTCAACCATCGATTAAGCAAGCTACAGCGTGTAATATTCGGAAATTATTAGATGTATCAGATGAGACAATCCGTGGATTAAAAGCACTAGGTCCTGACGCTCAGTCAAGAGACGTTTGGTTGTTGTATTTGATGGAATTGAGGCTGGATTTTGATACCAAAATCTTATGGGCGCAATACTCATGTGATACTGGTAATCCAACCTTGAACCAATTTTTTAAGTTTCTGTTGAATCGGTCAGATGCTTTAGAAGCCACGAAAGGTGTGTCGTCAAGGAATGTTCATAATTATTCGAAGTCAACGAAGTCGTTAGTTGTAACGGGGACGCATAAATGTGAGTTGTGTTTGGGTGAGCATTATTTTTCTAATTGTGATAAATTTAAGCATATGACGATCAACGAACGCCGTGACTGTATGAAGGCAAAGGGTTGTTGCTTCAATTGTTTAAGGGCGAATCATGCGGTATTCAAATGCAAGGCCAAGATCAGGTGCACGATTTGTCAGAGGAAACACAACACATTGTTACATTCAGCTGATGATTCTGAAAAACCGTACTTGTCAAACAATCAGAGAGATTCTATCGAAAATGATCCGAAAAGAAAAGCACAACCTCTGACTACAAATGAGCAATCCGTGGTCTATCAAGCAGTAAGTGCTTTAAATACAACTATTTTACCAACAGCTGTGGTCCAGATTGTGGATAGATTTGGTACAGAACATGAATGTCGATTATTATTGGATTCTGGATCCATGTCGTCTTTTATCAGCGAAAAGTTCTGCAATAAATTGGGACTTAGACGAAAACAAAATCGAACAATTGTATTTGGAATTGGAAATACAGTATCACAGGTATCCTGTGGCAAAGTAGAGGTGAACCTAAAATCAAGGTATGATGAAAGAAATATTTCTGTTGTTGCATTAGTATTAGCAAATTTGTGCACGCAATTACCAAATCGCTCAATTGAATCGAACCATATTCAGTGTTCTGTAGTTTTAGCCGATCCTAGTTATAACAAAAGTAGTCGAATTGATATGATCCTCGGAGTGCAAATCGTGTTTAATTCATTATTGAGTGGCAAACTATTTTTGGATGGGTGCTCGGTGGAGAATTAGCCCATTTGAATGAGACTCAGGCATTCCATTGTGAAGTTCGACATACATCAGCCGATCGAGTAGATAACTTGCTCCAAAAATTCTCTTGCTCCGAATTTCAGGGTTTGACTGACGAAGAAACCTACTGCGAAAAATACTTCAAGGAAACTACAAGAAGAAATAATGATGGGCGATTTATTGTGAAGTTGCCTACGAATCAGAATATTGATACATTAGGGTCATCAATGAATTTAGCGTTGAGTCGACAAGCATCTATGGAGAAGAAAATTGTTCGATATGAAGCATTTGGTTCCGCGTATAGAAAGTTCATGGAGGAATATATTCAGTTAGGCCATATGGTGCAAGATAAACGTGATGTTGGCAGGAATTATTTACCACACCACGGCGTAACAAAAGAGTCTAGTACCACAACAAAACTTCGTGTTGTGTGTGAAGCGGAATATCCTTAAATGAAACACTGATGACAGGTGCAATCAAGCAAGCGTCATTGTACGAAATATTGCTACGGTTTAGATAGTTCGAAATAGTTATGGTGTGTGATGTGGAAAAAATGTACCGCCAGATTTTGGTACAACCCGATGACTGCAGATTACAACAAATTGTTTGGAGAGCTAGCACTGATGAATCAATGAAATATTATGAGCTGAAGACACTGAAATATGGGATGAAATCTGCTCCGTATATTGCAACACGAGTTTTAGAGGAGCTAGCGAGTTTGAGTGAAAGAGAAAACCCGAAAATTTCAAGTACATTACGGAATCATACATACATTGATGATGTCATGTTTGGTGCGAGCTCTGTAAACGAAGCTAACGAGAAGAGATCTGATTTAACCAAGGTGTTAGCTGGTGCGGCTATGAAGTTAAGGAAGTGGGTATCTAATTCAGATGAGCTGTTAAGTCAAATTCCCGTTCAAGATAAGGAAAGTTTGACAAAGCAATTTGACGATGATTCGGACAGCACGAAGGTATTAGGATTGCAGTGGAACCCAGTAGAAGATATATTCAACTATAACATCATATTAGGAAAATACATACCAACGAAACGAGGTTTTTTGTCGGAGAGCAGTCGTATTTTTGATCCAATTGGGTGGTTAACGCCGGTAGTTATCAAGATCAAAATTAAGTTTCAAGAGCTGTGGTTGAAACCGATTGGCTGGGATGACACGTTACCCGAACCAGTTGAATCTGAATGGCTTGCAGTACGTGGTAAACTTCAAGAATTAAAAAGGATAAGAATTCCTCGATGGCTTCAAATATCAAGCGGCACGGAATTGCATGGGTTTTGCGATGCTAGCAAGCGCGCATATGCTGCAGTCGTCTACGCTAAACACAAAAATATTTGCGGAGGAGTACACATTCAACTAATTGCAGCCAAATCAAAGGTCGCGCCAATCAAAACTGTATCGATTGCACGATTGGAACTCTGCGCGGCATTACTATTAGTTCAATTAATGAAGTCAATTATTGAGAAGACACTCTACGCAAACATAAGCAACAAGGTTTACTGGACCGATTCTACAATAGTGTTGGACTGGCTTACTGATGTGCCAAGTCGCTGGGAAGTTTTTGTAGCGAATAGAACATCGAAAATACTGGAAGAGACACGGAGAGAGCATTGGAATCATGTCCCAAGCAACAGTAATGCCGCTGATTGTGCATCAAGGGGATTATTGCCGGGAGAGCTGGTACATTATGAACTGTGGTGGAATGGTCCATTGTGGTTGAAAATGAGGAAGATTGGCCTAAACAAAGGATAATTGCAATCAACGAAATAATCTTGCTAAATATACAACCGCAAGCAAATTGGTTAGAAGATTTGGCTGCTCGTGTTTCATCATTTCATAAAATATTAAAAATTGTCGCGCGAATTTGTCGCGGTCGATTGAATACTTGACTGCTTTGCAATCCCGATACAATTGGGAAACTATAAAGGGAAATATTCAAACTGATGACGTCGTGCTGATTATAGACAATAACTTACCTCCAAAAAAATGGCTTATGAGTGAGGTTGTTGATCTAATACATGGCAGTGATGGTTTGGTGAGAGTACCAAACATACGGACAAAATCAGGAGTGTTCAGAAGGCCGATACACAAGCTATGTAGACTTCCAATTGAATCAAGGGATTCAATGCCGGTAGAATGTTCAAAATGATGTCGAGCGATGAGCAATGTTTACCTGCAAAGAAAATTAAACCAAATTAAATTTTTAAAATTATTGTAACATAAAACTGTAAAATAATGCAATTCCTGTTTTGCAGCATACACCTACCTGACCAAAAAATAATGGATTCTTCTTCCGGATGAGAATTAATTTGCAATGTGAGTACCTTCGCGGCCACAAATAGATTCATACCTAAAAATGTGAAAGTTATTACATATTTCGAATGAAATGTTTACCTTACAATATTAATACGTACAAAATAGCATTTAAAACTTACCACCATGAACCTTTCCCGTTAAATTATACACGCAAAATGTTCGCTTATAAAAGAAGTTTGAATTGTTAGCTTTGAGAAGTTGGAAGACATTTTGCATATAAAAGCTGAAAATTCTAAACAGTTTCCCTTAGGTAATTTCTATTTAGAATGTATAATTCGTAATCGTTGGTTTGCTCTACGGATGCAGCCAATACCATCATTCGCAATGCCTCGCATTTATCGCACAGATCTTTTTAGGACGATGAAAGACGATTGAGGGAGCATCCCTCAAGGATCAAAATTGTTTTACAGCTTTGCTTTGGAGGTAGACAAAAAAAAAAATCTCATGAAACGACTGGAGTTAGCTTAATTATGAAGGAAAATTTGAATTCCTTATGGACGTTTTACGCTAGCCACATATCTGTGCTCATAAACCAAAGGGCACAACTCGAAAATCCGCATTTTTCAGAAAATATTTTTTTAAAACTAAGAATCATTGAAAATCGTATGAGTTTTTTTAAAATTTAGTGTTTGTAAACAAACAATTTATATGTTAAAGGGCGCAACTCGACTTGTGTCTCTTTGTTTTGTGACTACAGACATATAACTCAAATTTACCAAAAATTGGACAGAGGCAACCATGGTTCTATAACGACGATATTTCAATAAGTAACAAAAAGTGATTTAATCGTTTTTTTTCCTTTTAGGAGGGTTTAGGTTAAAAGGTTAAATGCTGATTTTATGAAAAATTAGATACAGGTATTCTGTTGTTAAATTAACTGGAACTTAGAAGTTGGCACAGATAATTTGTTTAGAACTAGAGGCTATTCACATCAAGCACGAATTGCGAATGCCAGTAATTTTTTTTTTTTTTTTGAGATTTATGATATTAACATCACTTATATATAAAATTTTTTCCTATTTATAATATTAGTGATGTTTTCAATCAAATTAAATTTAATTAAATCTAAAAATTACTTCAAAATTAGAGAAAATCAAATTCGCTCGTAGTATGGCATTTTACATTTGAATTTCGTTTTTCTCTAACTTTCCAGTAATTTTCTTATTTAATTAAATTTTAGTTGTTTGAAAATATCATACTAACATTATAAATGGACAACAATTTTATTTAAAAGTGTTTTTTGTATCATAATTTTATAAAAAAAATTTCACTCGCATTTCGAATTCGCGCTTGGTCTTCCCGCAAAAATTATTTGCGGATAAGTATCCATTTTAGTTATTTATAAGAAATATAATACAATCATACTATAAGGATACAACTATCCTTCCCTCCCACCGAATGGAATACCGCCACAAGTTACAATTACAAGAACAAGACCACCTCCTTGCCCACCAAAATTACAAGGAAAAAGTATTCGGTCGTCTCGGCGGTTAGAATTGAATTTCGTCCACTGAAAAACGAAAAACTTGAATTATATGTATATAGGTTTTTCAGATTAAGTGCAACCTTTTGCAAATTAAACAGAACTATTTGCAGATTCAGTGAAACCTTTCCGAAACAAAATGAAACCTTTTGCAAATTAAACGGAACTATTTGCAAATTAAGTGAAACATTTTCCATTAAGAGTGAAACTTTTATAAATTAAATGAAACAATTTGCAAATAAATTGAAACCTATAGAATTTTCCTTCCTGAAAGATAAGAAAATACCTTCTGTTTTAATTTTATAATGGTACATTCACATATTATTCATTTCATCACGTATTCATTGAAACACGTAGGTATCATTATGCATAATAAAATTCAAGAATTTCATTATGTCATTTGTTTCATGTTCATCAGTCATAGTTAAAAGTTAATTAAATGAGTTCATCTGAATCCAATAGTTCATCAGGTAATGTAACATTATACATACATAATATAAATATCATCACTATAATATGTGAAAATATTTTTATTACAATAATAAACCACTTTTAAGAACCTCAACCAAGAAACAACCGACGAACCGTAAATTACCAAAAGATATCTCTTGGAAAAAGAAATGTTTTAATAAAACTGTTTGAAGGAGGGGAAACAGTGCAAAATGCGGCGAATATCGCCGGACTAAATATTAACTCTGCTAAAACAGTGCTTCGTCGTTACAGACAAAATGAGTGCGAATTGTTAATAAAAAAGAAAAGAGGAAATCGACCGACAAAACTAACCGCGGAAGTATTAACCAAAATTGAACGAATAGTTGAAACTAACCCTGGTTTTACGTTGGCTATTA
Organism: Tipula vernalis; assembly: GCA_958295665.1. NCBI lineage: Eukaryota > Metazoa > Arthropoda > Insecta > Diptera > Tipulidae > Tipula > Tipula vernalis. The sequence goes on from OY282558.1 coordinate 163,988,757, forward strand.
TCAAACAAAAGCTTGCAGAACAAAACTTACCACTGAGCCTCTCAGGCATTCAAAATGGCCTAAGTAAACTTCGGATTATATTGAAATTGGCCAAGAACAATAGCCTTGCGGAAAGAATATGCCATCGAGTTTTCAAGTAATTAACCATAATATGTTTTTTTATTTTTTTTTTTTTTTAAATATAAGTATTGAAAAATTTCAGCATGGACTCAACAAAACCGTGAAAAATGGATATTTATCGATGAATCCGGGTTTAACCTGTATTTGCGCCGAAGGCATGCGAGGTCTAAAAAAAATACACCGGCTCGTATCAGTCTCCCTTCAGTAAGAGGTAGAAATGTCACGCTTATAGCGGGTCTAACTGATCAGGCTATTATCCATCATAAAATAATATCAAATTCGACATGCAATGAAAGTAAGGTTTGTGGCTTTCTCTCAGAGTTAATTTCAAAATTGGGTGGTACCAATTATTATTTTATAATGGATAATTCCCAGATTCATAAAACGTTAGAAGTAAAGGAGCTGATTGAAACATCAATCACATCCAGTATCTTCCGCCTTACTCCCCGATGTCAAATCCAACAGAAAAAGCGTTCTCAAAAATTAAATCCAAAGCTAGTTTCTGAAATAGAACAAAATCTTGTCGATGTGATTACATAGAGCGTAAATTCTGTTACAGCCACAGACTGCTCCAACTTTATTTTGGATATGATGATGACACTTCCATCAGCAGCAGCAGGGGAAGTGCTGACTTAGAAGGTAAAACTATAATTAAAATGATTTTAATTTGGTTTAAAAAAAATTCTATGGGTTTCAATTTATTTGCAAATTGTTTCATTTAATTTAATAAAAAGTTTCACTCTAATTGTTAAATGTTTCACTTAATTTGCAAATAGTTCCGTTTAATTTGCAAAAGGTTGCACTTAATTTGCAAAAGGTTTCATTTAATCTGATAAACTTATAAATGTTTTTTTCGAAAGGGCTGAAATATTGATCAAAAGTATCCAAGTAATTTTAATTTTCTAAAGGACCGAAAAAAATACTAAAGGATCAAATTTTTCATCCCTGGTAGGGAGTCCCAAATTCACCAAAAAATACTGGTACCGGTAATTCGGTAATTTTTAATGGCATTACCGGGTTTACCGGTAAATTACCGGTAATTTAAATTTTGTAAAAATAATATGAAATATTTAGAATTTTCTTTAGTTTTAAAAGTTATTTTGTTGCAAAAACAAAAATGAACTGAATTAATATCACAAAAAAAAGTAATACATGTTCAAAATTAAATAATTTAAAAAATAATTCATCGAACGTAATAGGACAAAAAACGAACAATCAATTAGTTTCAGTCTTAAATTTGTAATAGTTATAATAACAAATATCGACTTAGAAAATAAATAATAATTAATTCGTAACTAAAACCTTTAATAATTCATTTACGAATTATCAATAAATAATCATACGATAATTGTAAGTATTTACCTCGTCTCTTCTTGTCTTCAAAAAGAACGATTTCCCTTTTAATAACTTTATTTAAATATTTGGTATCCTGAGGCCACAGTTCCTGGTCTTTCTATATTAATATTAGATATTTGTTTTAATTTTAAAAGTAATCTTTCTTTCATGCTTAAATTTGGTTCCTGTTCGAGTTCAATAGAAATGATCTCATTTTCTGTTTGTTTATCGTTTTCAGTCTCACATTCAGAGACATTTGAATTGTTCGAATTCTGACTATGTTCTATCAAATTTATTCATTATTTTGGTAAGTTTAGTTTTATTTGTAATATTCACCTTCATCTGACATAATTTTTCTTGGATCAGATCGGAATTGCAGAACATCGGATAAATTTGTTTGTCTTTGGGTTATTCGATATATTAGTTCAGATTTAAATTCATTGCTTAAAAATTCATTTTGTTGTGAGATACAACATAAATTTTAATGTGAATAAATTTGCATCTTCACAATAAAGTGATTGAACGGCCAATTTAATTGGTAGTAATGCTGAAATAATATTGGATACCAAAGATAGTTCAACATCTGTGAAATTTAAATCAACATTGAAATCGATCCAACATTTTCTGACGGATTTCTTTATCTTATAAAAGCGTTCAAACATTATCAATAAAGTATTCCACCGCGTCTTAGAATCCATCAATAAACTTAATTCTTTTCCTAATTCTTCCAGTACGTACTTCTGCAGTATGTCGCTTTTTGTAGGCGAATATCTGAAAATTTTAACTATTTTACGTAATTTGACAATAATTTGAAATATTTGCGAATGAGATATATCATTCAATATAGGATTGTTAGATATCTCCTCAGTTATAGTTATGCCTTCGTCGTTCTCAATATCATTTTCAATAAATCCGGAAAATTCTTCAATTTCGTCTCCCTCGTATTCTTGTTCTTCTTCTATATCGTATTTTATATAACAGCTTGATAACGGCCAGTTCGATTGGCCATGGGCCAAGGACAGTTGATAATTAATCTCTGCTAATTTTCCCAGTTTAATCATCACTGTGGCTCCGTCAGTTGTTATTTCCACAATATCTTGAAATGATAAATTAAATTCATTAATTTTTTTTAAAACTATTTCGAGACCCTTCGTAGCTGACATTGATCCATGGATTCGAGCTAACCCGAAATTTCAAAATTTATCAGTTGCGTGTACATTTATGTTTATGTAGCGTTGATTTTTAACAGACGTCCATTCGTCAAACGTCATGCTAAATAGTTTTTCCAACGTTTTATAAGCGTTGTTCATTAATTACTTGATCGTGTATTTTTTCCATATTCCATCACAATTTTGCTAATGGAGTAAATTTTGTCTTTAAGAACTTTCTATTCCTTGTCATACGACATGCAAAATTTCGTAAATGGTAAACCATCTTTTGCTATCATTCTGGAAATAACGGGAGGAAGAGATTCATCCAAAGTTTTTGTGAAGTACGATGTTATTTCCTATTATTGCTGATGGTAGACGCATTTAAATTATTTCCACAATGACTTATAGCTGCTGGTAGGGATAGGTTAGCTCTTTAGCAAATTGACGTTATAGTGGCTCCTAAAATGTGCACCCAAGCCACTTGTGCTTCCTTTTTTGAATGTTTCAGCCACCTGTTTCAGTAATCTTATTTCTATCAAATTATTGCCATGGTGAACATTACTACTATTCCCTTTTATTGTTGTTAGATAAATCGTCATTATTTGCGAATGGCGATTGCAAACGGGTTACTAATATTATATAGTAAGCAACAATTGGAGGAGTATAAAGCGTAATTCCAAAACAAAATTAATGAAAATCAAATTTTTAACGGCTTTAACTATTTTAGATTTTCTCCTTTTTTTTGTATTAAATAATTCAGAATTCGCATTTAATAATAAAATTTACAAACAAATTTTTGGCTCACCAATGGATTCGCCTATTAGTCCTATATTGGCAAATTTATTGATGGAATAAGTAGAAAAATGACCTTGCGTTGGATTTTCAACCGTTATTCTACTATCGTTATGCTATTATAACGGCTATCCTAATTAGAATTAAATTCAAAATAGAAATTCATTAGTTGGATACTCTTTTGATACATGAACCTAAAGACAAAATTTCTGTAGAATGGTATCATAATGGTATAATGGTATATGGTCTGGAAGATACTTAAATTTTCACTCTTGGCTCCAGTTTTCTTACAAAGTTAACACTAAAAAAAATTATAAAACTTTCGGATAAAAATTTCCATCATAAAAATTTTATTTTATTAAAAAAAATTTTACCTAAAAATCATTATCCTGATAAATTAATAGATGCTACTATTTGGAAACAAAAAATGTTCATAGAAATTTTGTAGTTATGGCTGGAAGTAGAAATCAAAATTATTTATCAATCCCGTTTATAAAAAATCTTTTTTGAGAAAGCTAAACACCTGTTCAAAAATTATAATTTCAAAATTGTGGGAGGATCTGCGTCGAATTTGTATGCAACTCCGTTTTCTAAACTTAAGGTCCAGTTCCTCTAAAGAAAAAATCAAATGTTGTCTGTCAGATTCATTGTGAACGTAACGTAACGTATACTGTTTGTGAGTAATGTGAAAACGGTTATATCAACATAAAAGTGCACTTTATTCAAATTTAAACCAAAATAGTGCTCTGACAAAATATTTAAAAAAGACTTAATGTTAAAAAAAAATATTGGAACAACAAAAAGTGTTTAGGAAAAGATCGTTTTTAGAAATGTTACATCCAGTGATAACTCAATAAACATTGTTGGTGATTATGCTTATACTGGTAATTCTTATGATTTATTTATCTAAATTTGGTTTCACTTTGGTCTAAAAAGCCACGACATATTCCCGGCCTAGGCCAGAAAAAATATTCTCGTAATATTATTACTTGTTGCTTAGCAACAAATACAACATATTGGAATCATGAGCTTTTCGTTTCGAAAAAACAACGGAAAGATATATTTTTTCCTACGATCGGAGAAAAAATGTATTTATGTCTTATGATGTCATGGCTAACTTAGCAATAATTTTATGTTATTTTCGTTTTTTTAATTTGTTTTGATTTCTTAATATGATAATTAATGAATAATACTAAAAATTATTTTGGGTTTATATTCGTTTTAAAGTCCGATCGGAGAAAAAATAGTATGTACAATTCGGAGGAAAAGTGCATTCCCGGACTCTCGTGGTTGCCGATTTCCACTATCGTCCGGGAATGCAGTACTTTTTCTCCTAATTATACAATATACTATTTCCTTGCCTTTTTTGATATGGTAAATTAATTCCTATCGTAATTTTTACTGTAACACAAAGTAGGCAGTAGTAGGTAATTGTTATGTGTATATGTTCGTCGAGACGTCAGATAAAAAAATAATAAAAATGTGTGAAAATTTATTACCACGGGTAAGAACTCCAACAATCGCTCAAGGCATTCACCTCATTGGAAACACTAATGGCGTGTGCCTCAGAAGACTTTTCAAGCTAAACTTTTCAAATTTTGAAGCTTCCGCTACTTCCTCACAGATGCTAGGTGAAAAGTCAATTTAGGAGGTTACTTTTCAACGACTTTGCAATATGTGTGACGTACAGTTTAAAATACGTAGTACGCCCAAATTAAAAATTAAATTACCAAAATGTACAAAATAAACAACAAAAAAAAATATGAATGATGTTCAGTTTGATGTAACTTTCTAATTCAAGCGAAGATGAGGACGACACGTATGTATTTGTATTTCATATAAATACATAATAATAAAACTGGGGATATGGTGAAATATATTGAATTTTGAAAGGCTGAAATATTTTAAGAATTACTTTTAAATAAAAGACTGAATTCATATTGTTTTATTATAATAAATTTATTTCTATGGGAAGATTGCTTAATCTATTTCAATAATCCTTAAGCTGTTTCATCATCTGCATCATTATTAAAATTATCGAAGTATTCATCTAAGACTACTTCAAACGGCTTCAACTCAAAACTCTTATTAATGCAAATTTTGTACATTACACAACAGGCCGTTATCGCAATTTTTAATTTTCAATTCCAGTGATTTTAAAAATCGCCCACCGTTAAATTTGTTATAATATTACAACATAATAATAAAAAATTTATAATTTTACAATATTTTGAGTTGTTTATAAAATTTGAATGATATTTGAAAGTTTAGTTGAGTATAAGGCACAATTGAATACTTTTAACCTAGTGACATATATTGAAATATTGCATGATTTACTGGGTTTTACAAAAGTTTAGTTTGAAAAGTTTTCTGAGGCACATAGCATAAAGCTGAAACGAAACCTAGTGGGTAATGTAAATTTTGATTTTCTCACCGGCTTAAAATCGTTGGGAACGTTGTGCCATTGTTGGCCGCGCAAACGGATGGGAAATTTGAGCTAAAAGTTAACATAAGGAGAACGCAAATATTGCAGTAGCACTAGGTCTAGGTCGCAGCCAATTGCAGGATGTTGGTTATTGAATTTTAAAGCATGTGGCTGTTTTATAGAGCGCTGTCTAATTATAGCACAATTTAAAGGTCACATCAAATGTTTCTGCTGAAATCTGATATTAAATATTGTAACCTTTCATCTAAGTCTTAAGCATTCTTTCCATTTTTATTCCAAACTTTGTTTGGAGGCGTTTGTTGGAAATATTCGATTACACTTTTTAGACTTTTGATGAGCGATTTATCCTTTAAGTAGGTGAAAGTTTTTTTATTTTAGAGAAAGCAGGAGGAAAAAATATTTTATTTTTTGAAAATGTTATTAAATTTTGTTTTTGAATTGGGCGTTTTACTGTTTTAATTTTGCGAAGAGAAATTCCTGTTTCATACTCTTTACCCATGGGTATGGGGGGTATTTGGAATACCAAGTTTGGAAAGCTTTGTGCGCGTTCAGTCTTCTCTTTATTATACTTACCATTCTTCGCTTAGGAATTTGTTCCTTAATATGGCCTCGTATATGTACATATTTTCATAAGTTGCTAAAGCCAACACAATATGGCAAATCGTAGAATAGTGCGATACATCGACGATGATGAATATGAAAGAAGACGTTGGTTACAGATCCAGCGTAAAACAATAAATTCCAATTTGTAAATATCGAATGGATCAGAGGAATCACGTAATCATTTTCGCTGGATCCATAACCAACATCTTCTTTCATCTTCATCATTGTCGATGTATCGCACTATTCTATGATTTGCCATATTGTGTTGGCTTTGGCAATATGTATATGAATATATGTATATAACCGAAAAATTACAGCGTAATAAAACAAATCCTTATAAATGTTTATAATCAAATTGTATTTATTTATTTATATTCATAGAAAATTATATTTTAACAACAAAATATTTCACGTTTGACCACCTTTAACTAATTGCAGAGCCTTAGCTTTTATACCCTAAAAACTACCAAAAAAATTCCTATTCATTTTACTTTCTTTTACCCTAGTAAAATAAATTATAGTAATCATGAAAATTTTGGACCTTGAGATTTTTAGAGGTTTATCTGTTTTGAGGTTCCCAGAGTCCGAAAAAGTGGATTTCGAAATGGTATCTGTCTGAGTCTGTCAGTCGGTCGATCTGTCAGCCTGCCAGTTTGTCATTCTGTCAGTCTGTCAGTCTGTCAGTCTGTCAGTCTGTCAGTCTGTCAGTCTGTCAGTCTGTTAGTCTATCAGTCTATCAGTCTGTCAGACTGTCAGTCTGTCAGTCTTTCGGTCTGTCGGTCTGTCAGTCTGTCAGTCTGTCGATCTATCAATCTATCAATCTATCAATCTATCAATCTGTCAGTCTGCCAGTCTGTCAGTCTGTCAGTCTATCACTCTATCAGTCTATAAGTCTGTCAGTCTGTGTCCTACAGCCCCAGGTTAAACCATCTAACCAATCGAACTGAAACTTCAGATTTAAGCTTTTTTGATAAATTGGGAGGTCCCAGTGAATTTTATTCCAAATCGGCTAACCGGAAGTGGCTACTCCCTTGGTCCAGACAATTTATTTTGCAAATATCTTAAAAAGTATAAGGTTTACAAAAACTACTTAAGACAAAATTTTTTCAAAAATTAAAAAAAATAAAAAAAATTCTCAAAATTCTCTGTTCGTAAAAGCAAGATGTGTGTTGGCCAAACCTCCATTTTTTTCTTTTTTACGCCAGAATAAACCAGAGGAAAAATAGCATAGGAGAAACTGCTATCAAAAATAATTCCTATATTGATGATTGGAAAACTGCAAAATGCGATATCTATCGGAAATAATTGAAACCCTACGCTCACAGTCCAATCGTCAATAGGAAAAAAATTCCAAATTCCTAAGGAAAACCAGAATGCAGACGCTGGTTATATAAAACTATTTACAAATTTTATATATATATATATATATATATATATATATATATATATATATATATATATATATATATATATATATATATATATATATACATATATATATATATATATATATATATATATATATATATATATATATATATATATATATATATATATATATATATATATATATATATATATATATATATATATATATATATATGCTGGTTTGATTATTGAATTGGGCTTTGAATTTGAGGTTGATTTGAAGGTTAGGTTAAGGGTCAATTTGCGGGTTGAGTTGAAGTTGAGTTGGAGTTGAGTTGGGGTTGGATATGATATAGTGAGTTGTTAATTAATTAGTGAGTTGTTAATTCTTATATATGTATGCTGAGTTGCGGTTTAGTTCGGTTTCGATTAGGGTTTAGTGAGCAGTTGAGCAATCTATATACAGGGAAACATTACTACAACGGAAATCGACGGGACCAAAAAAGTTGTCCGTTGTAGTGAGGTGTCCATTAAACAGAGGATTTGTGATTTTGTTTATAAAAATTTTATTGCGACTATATCTTATCCGATTTTAATGAAATCCAGCATTTCCAATAGAAATGGAATTCTAATATGATTTGTAGATACGTTCTGGGAAATAGCCAATTAGAGCGGAACTTCCCTATTTTTCAACCGATTATGATGAAATTTGACATGACGTGCGTTGGAAATGGGATTCTAAAATGATTTTTGGATAAAGTTCTGCAATATGGCCAATGAGGACCGAACTTGGCTATTTCTTAACTAATTATGATGAAATTTGACATGTGCGTTGTAAAGGTGTTGCCATATTTCATAACTTCAGCTAAAAATCATTTTAGATTTCCATTTCCACCGCCACCCATCAATTTGAAGTGTAAAATGGTAATGGTATATTGGTATGATGATATGTTGGTATGACGGTATGAATACAGCAAAGGGTTGAGATTTCGGTTCGGTTGAGGAATTATTTTAGAGTTGATTTGGAGTTAGGTTAAGGGTGGATTTGAAAGTTGATTTGGGTTTGATTTGATGATTGATTTGACTCTTTGGTTGGCGGTTAATTTGGTGATTGCGTTTAGAATTATGTTGCGATTGAGATGGAGGTTGATTTGTATATTGAGTTGGAGGTTAAGCTGAAGACTGACTTAAGAGATTTATTTTGGGATTGATTTGGGAGTTGAATTAATCAAGACCGAAGTTCTGATCACCTCATGAGGTTTCAGCCCATTATATTTTTATCTTAGTATATATATATTTTAAATAACTGATGTTTTTCTATAAAATGTTTCAAATTTTATTCATTTTTTCGTAAAATTTACCACAAGTTTTTTTGTGTCCCGGACTGAAAAAACATTTTTCTAGTCTAGACACAGGAATTTTCGTTTCTACGGAAAAAGTTTTTTCTGGTTTTGTTTTTGATTTGTTTATAAAGAAAAATTTTCTTGAAAAAAATTTTAAAAAGCTTTTGAAAATTCACTTGAAGTGTTTCCGAAAGCTCAAGTTATTTAAAAAAAAAAAAATGGCATAGAGCCCAAAATTGGACAATTCTTAATAACAAACATATCCAGTAAGGTTTAAAAATGGAGGGTGAAATTCTAAGAGGTGATAGGTCATCACACTTTTTCGAAAATGACATCCTTATGGTCATGATGATGGATATATTTTAACTATCACTTTTATTATCATCAAATTTTATGATTTATTTGTAGAAAATGGAATACATATTTATGAATGGTGTGGTCCTTCTGTCATTCTCCACCCTGTCGCAATGAACAGCTTTGCGCCACGTGGCCTCCACTTTTCGGCCTTAGAATTTCTTGGAGAGCAATGTGTTCTGGTGGTTAATCTTTCAACACTTCTTTTTTATAATATTGCTGTTTGCAACAGTTGGTCAGAAAGTTCGACTATGCAAATATAGAATTGTAGGCAAAGAGATTTTAAAAAAATGACAAACCTTATTACATCGAATAAGCAAATTAAAAATACAAAACATCATTTTTATGCTATAAAATTTATTGTAAGCAATAAATCGCTTTCGTACTGACAAAAAACATTATAGAAATTGCATTACAACTTGTTCATACATATAATAAAAGTACCACTCAATAAGCTAAAGAAAAAAAAAAAAAAATCAACTTCATAAAAAATTCAATTTGAGTGGTAGATATAATTTTCCATTGGAATCATTTCCAATACTTCGTGCACATAATGCAGAACGTTTCACCCTTCTTTGTATTTAGTACAAAAGTACATTAACAACAAAGCAAGTACTAATGTTTAATAATAATAAAGTCGATGGGAAAACTCAATTTATTTATATATTTTCATTACATTTTCTTTAAAAAAAAAAAATTATATTATACATTGCTTCATCTCCGGCAAAATCATGGATATAAAAAAAAAAATGAAATAAACATTTGTTATTGCTGGATTTTTTATTTTGCCTTCATTTTTATTCGCCTGAATAATAAAATTCAAAATTATTATTATTTCTTTATCAACATTTTGTTGTTATTATCAAAAGTAAAACAGGCAGAGGGCAGTGGAAGGAGTGCAACTTCATCGGTCTACTGAATCCATAATTCATTCACTATGAAGCGTAATTTTCTTTTTTTTCTTTATTTATCTCGTGGAATCAAATTATGCACAGTATTAATTTAATAATATTAAATTAATAATAAAATAAAATAATTAAAATGGCAAATTTTTAATAACAGAATAAAATAGCTTAAATTAAATATACAGTTGTTCGGTGCTTTTCCATTTTTGTACGGAAGGCGAGTCAATTGTATAAATAGAAACGAAACATATACACATAGGTAAACGTTACAAAAATACGAAATATAATGAGCAACAGATGGTTGTTGATAAAATATTGATAAGCTTAAAAAGAAGCTTGTGTTATTTAGAAAGCACAAATTTATAAAACGAAATATATTAGAATAAATTTATAAAATTTAATTTTATGTGGGCTTTAATACACTTTGGTGTAAAGTTCAGCATGTTTTCGTTTTTTTTTCTTTTTTAACGAAATAACATTTCAAAGTCAATTGTGTTGTTTACACACTTAAATTGAAAATGGCTGGGATTTGTTGTATCTCTGGTCTATTTAAACTTGTTGGTGTTTGTTTTAAATAAAATTACTTAATAGTTTTATTTGCTACTCTAAAGCAGAATATTTTTTGAACTTTTTGTATTGTGGAACGATACTACATATCTATACAGAAGAATTTAAAATGTTATTTGTACATTAGTTTATCACTAGTTGTAAATGAAAATTGTTAAAGTTTAATTACAATAATATTTTCGGCTAGGAGCGGTATTATTCAACGATAGATCTATACCTCTAAGCGAACATTTTCGGTAGATGTTTTTAATTGGACTTTATCCAAAAATATGTAGGAACAAACTAATGAAATTGAGTTCGGAAAATTAATGTAAAGTATTGAAAACTTTTTTGGATGCAGGCTTCAATAGACATTCTTGTTATAGAATGTTATAGAATAGAAACCAATTCGGTTTTGTGTGAGTTCACATTCAACCCACAGCCATTGGCCCATAATGAAAGAGTGCCCAGGGCATTTTGCATAAGCTCACTAAGGGTGCCGGGATATTTACCACGGACACCAATAGCAACATCATCCGCATAGGCAACCACCTTGAAGCCACCGCCTCCAGTCTCAGCAACAGGTCATTTATGACCAAGTTCCAAAGTAGGGGGGACAGTACGCCACCCTGTGGTGTACCTCTGCTTGCAAATCTTCTGAAGGAGGATTTAGACAAGTTTTCCGACACAATCGTGCCTCTAATATGAGCTTCTATTTATCTTTCCAGTGCTTTAAAAAGGAAGGCAGACAAGCTAATTGGACTAAGGTCTTTGGGGTTGCAGTGTGAGCGTTTTCCCGCCTTAGGTATGAAAACAACCTTCACTTCTGTCCATTTACTAGGAATGTGACATAGTTCTAGGCTGCCTTGGAAAATTACCTCTAACCAGGAAATTGTTAGATCCGTAGTTTGTTGAATATCCGCAGGGATAATACCATCGAGTCCAGGTGACTTATATGGTTTAAAACTGTTTATCGCCCACAGGATCTTTTTTCTGCTAATAATTTGGCCTATGAGGCTACTTGCCCTTTTACCTACTGAGGTGCTAGGTTCGGAACAACCAGGAAAATGAGTCTCCATTAGAAGTTCCAGCGATTCCGCACTATTAGTGGTCCATATCCCATCCGGCCGCTGAAGATAACTTGGGATGGAGGACCAGTTGCTAGTACTTTGCGTACCCTAGACATCTCCGATGACGAATAATGTTATAACAATTATACAAATAATTTTTAGTACATATAAATTATAACAGTTTTAGTTATAGAGTTCAACTTCAGATGTCATCAAATACAACTCAGTTGATCAACAATTATTGACTGTCAAAAATTTTGTTGGATTATGTCACGACATCGGCAGTAAGTATCGTGTTTTTGCTGAACGGCTACAGATGAGTAGTGATTAGTTTTCCCGACAAGTCGCCCCCGTTGACGAGTTACTTGAGTCAAGAGATGGAAGTCGACAAATTTTTGTGATGGGCCATTTGAAGAGCCCTTTATTCGTTTTGATTGTGACTACGCGAACGAATTGATCATAGCCAGGATGTACATCAGTGACGCGTCTTAATGCCCATTGCCCTGGCGGTATATTGTCATCCTTTAATATGACTAAGTCGTCTTCTTTGATGTTATTGGTTTTATATCGCCACTTTGACAGACTATTCAAAGTGGTTAGGTATTCTGTTTGTCATCTTTTGGCAAAGTGTTGAAACATCTGCTGTGTCATTTGCCATCGCGATAGTCGGTTGACTTTCAGATTTGTAAGATTTGGCTCAGGAATCATAGTCATTGGCTGCCCGATGATAAAATGCGCCGGAGTGAGTGCTGTGATGTACTCTTCTAGTGATACGCATAAGGGTCGGGAGTTAAGTAAAGCTCCTCATACCTCAGAATAGTTTAGCCAAGTACGCGTCGCAAATGGTACTTTGTTGACTTAACTGCTGCTTCACAAAGCCCATTAAAATGGGGTGTTGCCGGTGGTACAAAATGTCATATCGTGTTAGTTGTTGTTGTCCAGTTGACGATTTGTTTCATTTCTTTTGATAGTAGTTGTTGTATATGTTCTAAATCTTTGGCGGCTCCTACGAAATTTGTACCGTTGTCGCTATAGATATCTGTGCAAATCCCGCGGCGATTCTGGAATCGTCTAAACGCTTCGATGAATGTATCCGAAGTCAAATCGGAGGCTAGCTCAAGGTGTTACGGCCTTGGTTGCCATACATGCAAATACGACCAAGTATCCCTTGTAGATGGTAATTTTTTGAGCTTTGTTGGTCTTTAAGTTAAACGAACCGGCATAATCTACTCTGGTCTGTAGAAATGGTTTTATCAGGTTAACCCTTGCTGGTGGTAATTGACCCATTAATTTTTGCTGCGTAATTTTCTTTTTCCGGTTCAAACGAACGGAGGCTACCTCAAGGTGTACGGGCCTTGGTTGCCATACATGCAAATACGACCAAGTAACCCTTGTAGATGGTAACTTTTCGAACTTTGTTGGTATTGAGGTTTGAGTGGAGGCCGTTTGCGTGTTGAATTGGGGTTGAGATGGTGTTGGACCAGTGTTTAGTGAGCAGTTCAGCAATCTATAAAATACAGTATGATATTTTAACAAATCCACACGACTTATACAAATATTGTTTAAGACTTAAGAAAGGTCACTGTTAATATCTCAAACCTCAAATTGAACCTTTTACATTTCAAATTAAACTTTTAGTAAATTAAATGAATAACCAAGTATGATGGAACTTGCCTATTTCTAAACCGATTGTGATGGAATTTAACATGTACGTTCGAAATGGGATTCTAAAATGATTTTAAGATGGTTTTGGTATATGGCTAAGTATAATGGAACTTGCCTATTTCTCATCCAATTATGATGAATTTCGGCTTGTGCAATGGAAATGGGTTTTTAAATGATTTGTGGAAGAAGTTCTAGAATATGGCCAAGTATGATGGAACTTGTCTATTTCTATATCATCTTAATTGGATGAGAAATAGGCAAGTTCCATCACACTTGGCCATATTCCAGAACTTCATCCAAAAATCATTTTAGAATCCAATTTCCAACGCACAACTCAAATTTCATCATAATTGGTTTAGGAATAGCCAAGCTCCATCCTAATTGGCCGTTCATGTGATTTATTAAGGGTTCAATTTGGAATGTAAAATGTCCAATTTGAGATGTAAAATTTCAGTTCGAAGTGTAAAAGGATCAACTTGAAGTGTAAAATACGTATGACGGTATAGTTTTCACTCCCAACTCTTTCGCAGTTTACTTTTACCGTCCTACTTTACGCATTAGTAGCCAAATCGAGGACGTAAGGCTATAGAGCCGTTTAGTATAAACCACCAGCACATTGCATTGCTTCATGCCAACCTAAAGTGCTGACATGCAAGGTGGGTTGGCCCATGGATTCTGCACTCTCAACAGTTGATCATACGATAGATGTGTTCATTTTCATCACCGATCGTAATCATATGATGCAAAATCCCTTTTGCATCCCGCCCCTATCGGGGTTCGAACCCGTTACCTTCCGATCCAGCTGTAACGACTGCGCCGTTTGGTCGGTTATAGTTTTATTATGGTACGATTTTATGATGATATGATGGTATAATGGTATGAAGGTTGTGGATTGATGATAAGATATAATCACGATGTTATGGTTCGACGTGACTATTGTATAATGGTACGATTGTATGATGATTTAATGGTTTAGTGTCATGATGGTGTGATCGATAATGGTCTGATCGAATGATTGTTTAAAGTTATGATGGTACGACGGTACGTATGTCGGTATGATGGTGAGTTGTAAAGTAAATTTAGTAAAGAGATAAATTTAGGGTTTAATGGGTGGTTAGACTGAGTTGAGTTCATACACGCATGTTGCTTTCGAACCGAGTTAATTTTGGGATTGATTTAGAAAATATGTGAAGAGTTGAGATTTGGGTCGAGCTAAGTTGAGATTATATAGAATTAGGATTTAGTTAGCTTACATTGGGGTGTGAGTTGTCCGGTTGGGGAATTATTTAAGGGTTGGTTTGTGGTTTGGTTGAGGGTTGATTTGAAAGTGGATTAAAGGTTGATTTGGTGATTTAATTGATGGCTGGGTTGGCCGTTAATTTGGTGATTGCGTTTATGATAGTGTTGCGATTGAGATAGAGGTTGAGTTGTAAATTGAGTTGGAGGTTAAGCTCAAGATTGAGTGTAAGGCTGGTCTGATTAATCATTTTGAGAAATTTTCGATTAATGATTAATCCCGTCTTCCCAAAGCAAGTGAACTTACTTCAATAGTTTCTAACGACCCGAATTTGCTCAATTTCACGTTATGTTGGATATAAATGTATTACTGACAAATTTTTTAGTACTATTGAATATAAAACATCTTCTAATTCCAAGAACCTCTTCAACATTGCCAACATTGAGTTCCAGCGTTTACGTATGTCAATTATCATGACTTTTCCCTTATCAAGTTTTTCATGACATGCTCTTTTACCGCATATTTTCTAAAAAAACTAATTATTTTCCTAACTTTATTTATGGATGAGGAAAACTGTGGAACAAATTCGATTTCATGTGCAGACGAAGGAAATATTTCACACCAACTTTGTCCTCCGTCGTGAATGGTATCGGATTGAGTGTTCTCAGTTTGTTCTTCTAAACATTCTTCTTCAATTTTCTTGGAATATAAAACATCTACCACAGCAAGATGTATGCCATGACTATGGCAAATTTGATGATGTATTCCCATTAATCTACCCATTTTTTTCATAACTGACGATCCATCTGTTATAATAGCTACGATGTGATTTTTGAGTTGTAAGTTTTTTATCACAATTTCTACTGCTATATTAGCTGGCATTGAGTCTTTTATCCTTACTATGCCAAGACTGTTCACGTTGCTATTTTTCACATGAATATTCATACACATATACCATCTATTTACAGCTCCATTCATCTAATGATAGTGAAAATCTCTCACCATTCATAATGCTTTTATTAATATCACTTTTTAATTTCAGTCGAATCTCATCAGCAAACTCAAGTGTAGTTTTTTTTTTTATTCCGTGTCTAGCTAAACCTTGAGCTTTCCACCCCTTTTTAATTTCATCGCTATTCGCTAAGGTTGAAAACGGTATTTTGTCTACAGCTGTTAGTTTAGCCAGAACTAACCCAGCGCAAGAGTTGTTTTTATGGAAAAAGGCTTAAATTGGCTTTTGTGAAGTACTTTGTGCGGCTACTAAGCTTCCTGATGCTGTTTCGGACCCCAATAGAAGCTTGTGTTTGTGTTGCATATGATACGTGAAGGATGTAGTTGACAAATGGGACTTAAATTTCATGTCACAATGCTCACATTTTAATGTACGTGAATCATTTTTATTCTCTAATAAATTAGTCCAAACCTTGCTCTTTTTTTGTTTTGGTTGAGCCCAAACATCATCTTCATCGCACATAATGTCGGCTGGGGTAACGTCTAATCATACAAAATACACAATTTATACAGATCACGAAAACTTTAATATGTTTATTACGTACCTGTTACATACATACAATATTTCACTTGCAAAATAAACTAATTATTATAATATTAGAAAATTATTCCTTGAAATGATTAAAACATCAAAGCACCTTATACTTTGCGAAATATTAATTATTGAATATTTACTAATTAGACTTTAGAAAATAAAAATCTGTTATATTTGTTTCTAATCGACTTTAATATGCAAAATTTTAATGCGAGAGGCTGAATTTTATATTAATTAAAGACGGTTATAAAACTGCGATTTGTTAATAAAAAAATGATTTTAAAAATTTTAAATTTCTTAAATACAATTAAAACGATTAATCATTTAAATTTTTTGATTAACGATTATTTGTTCAACTAGCAAAAAAATTATTAATCGATTAATTTATTAATCGAAACCAGCCCTCCTTAAGAGGTTCATTTCGAGGTTGATTGGGAGTTGAATTAGTCCAGATTGAAGTTCTGATCACCTTATAAGGTTTCAGCCATTTGTGTAATGCTTGTGCGATTGTGATTTGGTGTAGCGCGCAATTATCGAGACTTAAAATGTCTCGATAATTGCGCGCTACACCAAATCACAATCACAAGCATTACACTCGGTTTTAATTATTACTAGATTATCACGAAAAATGTACCCAGCCACACAACTCAATTTAACCACAAAATAATAAAGAGTCCCAAACAGTTTTAATATAAGTTCAACCTATGATGACGTCAATAACAGAAATACTCGATTTTTTTTTTTTTTAGTGCTTATGCTTATGCTTCTATTGATTATGGCCTAATACTCCCAATTTCCACAGTTCTACAAAATATGACGCGTCCCGGGTTTCGGCACCAGTAAATAATGTTATGCACAAGATTTTTAATTGATATTTTTTTTTTATTGATTTACTTTTAAAAGAAATAAACGGAAATTCGCAATAATTTTTATTTTGATTTTTATAATTTCCTCTATCCAAATAAATAGACGTGTAATAACGGTTTCGAGGTTGTACAAAAAAAAAGGAATGAAATTTTTTTTTTTTTTTTTAATAATTACAATAAATCTTAGGCGACCAATAATTTTATGGTAACTACCATAATTTTCAATGTTAATAACAATTTAAAGTAGGTGGTCAATACTATCAGAGCCTTTTAGAGTATAGAGGCTGTAACGGGCGCTTGTCATCCCCGTTATAAAATACATCTAATTCCCATAGAAAAAATAAAAAATAAACAAAAAAAACCTTTGAAGATATTTTCTTCTAAAAAACCAAATACAAATCCCCATAACAATGTCCGGATGCAGTTACCATTCTAATTACGTTAGTTGAGTTGTATTAAATTTGGTTTCTATTTATTCTAGTGGCGCGTGCCCATACGAATCATACTATATTTTCATTTACGTTTACTTTATAAATTTATTTCTGCACCCCAAAGTGTCTGCTGAAATTACAGTAAATAAACGTAAATACATTTTTCTCTTTTTGTTGTTGCACGCGCGTTTTTTGTCAAGCGTGTGTACAACGCCCTTAATTTTTTTGGTTTCTTTAGCGTTTATTCACCTGCGGCTATTTGAAACCAAATTGAATTTAATTTTTTGTTGTTCTGTGGGTAATTTGGGCGGTTCATGTGTTTACACATTGAACGAAAACGTGCCGGATGTTTGAAATTTTTTTTTGCATAATCGCTAATAACCAATGAAGTATTGGAGGGAGTAAGAATGCGTTTTTTCTGTTGATTGGTCAATGTGGAAAATAATTTTTCTTTTTTGGTCGATCAGCAGAAAAATTGTATAAAAACCTCGCCAATATTTTATTGCGATCATTCAGTTTCTTGTGTTAAGATTGACTGTCAATTTTGTTTTCTTTTGATTCACGTGTGGATAAAAATTATTTTGGACCCATATAGAAATACTAGACGTAAGCGCGTGCAACGCACGTGAGATATCAGTCGATAAGCGCTTACCTACTACCTCACAGGTCAGTAATATCGGATGATTAACATGCTAGCACTCAGTAAAAATCTTTTAATATTTGTATTTTTACGTCAGATCCTCTTCTCACTCTTGGCTACATAAAGCTGTCCATGACTAAATACTGGTTCAGGTAAATAAATACCCATTTTATCCAGTGTTTGACCTTGAGACTCATTGATGGTCATTGCAAAAGCCAATTTCACAGGGAATTGGCGTCTCTTCATTTTAAAGGGGAGATCCACATCAGATGGAGTAAGGTCTATTCTGGGAATGAACACTAAGTTCCCTTCCGCAGAACCGGTAAGTACCTTTGCTCTAATTAGGTTTGGTTGGAGTTTCTCAACTACCAACCTGGTACTACTGCAAAGTCCCCTTTTTGTGTTAAGGTTTCGCAATAACATTATTATTGCACCCTCTTTAAGATTTAACTTGTGAGGGGGCATACCGGAAGGGGTAAAATTATGAAGACACTCAATAGGGAAATTATCAATTTCCTGAGGATCATCAGACACAATTTGGTCAATGCTAATGTAGGTCTTAAGAACCTCCTCATTTAATTTATCCACATCCTCATTTTTGGGACACAAAATAACAGTTTTTGCTAATTGTGGGATTTGATCTTTTGTTATCTTTTCAACAAAATTATCCTTTATTAAGGAGTTTGAAAGGTATTCTTGAGGTATTTCGATAACATCGCCCTCAATACCGTCTTAGTTTTTTAATGTTCCATATCCCATCTTAAGGAGGAATTCACTGTATGGTGGGTCTTGAGACCGCATATTATTTTTTTAGTTTTAGAGTCTGAAAGTCTCTCCATAGAAATAGAATTTCTCGTTCCATGTTTAATAACTGGAAGGCACTGCCGGAAATCACCTCCAAGCAACAAAACTTTACCGCCAAAAGGTTGATTATTTCGCATTATCTCCTTTACGAGTTTATCAACACATTTCAATGCGTATTTAGAGGTCATTGTAAATTCGTCCCAAAGCAAAAGCTAAGCATTTTTGATGGCTTCAATATCAGCACTGACACTTGTATCTGATATTATAAAGTTTGAGGAAGAATCATCATGTAAGTCTAAAGGGAGTTTGTACTGAGAATGGTAAGTTCTCCCTCCATCAAGCAGATTTGCTGCAATTCCAGTACAAATAAAACATAAAAACAAATTCCAATCCAGTCCAGTTTCCAAAAATGATGCGTGCTGTTTGCAAAATAACAAACAAAAAAACTAATTCAATTCAAATGTTGTATCTTTTATTATAATTAATATTTTAATTTACAAAGTTTACAATTAATTATTGGTTCAGCAAATTCATGCTTTTCAAATTTATTTTGTATTTTATTAAGAATATATTTCTTAAAATATTGCTTATAATTATTGTGTTATTTACTTAATTTTGTGGAAAAATTTGGAACTAAAAAACACATTGATTAAATTATGACTTAAAATTAATACTAAAATTACGACTTAAAAATTAGATACTTAATTAAACTATAAACAATTTAGAGATAGATTTATATTTGGAATACCCAAATGCATATTATTTATACCAAAAGATAATTGATTAATTCATTTGAAATTACAGTTAAGTTATTTTTGAATTTATTTCGTATTTTGGTTATTTCATCTTTAACTAGTGAAATCTCAGATATTATATGTAATCGCATTGTAGAAAAAAATTTTGGTTTTGCGTAAATCATCTTAAGGTACTTATTTTGAGCTATTTGAATTTTTTTAATGTGACTGTTTGCATTTTCAAACCAAACAGGTGATGCGTAAAGTAAGACACTCCTTATAATGAGAAAATATATAAGACGTTTATTTTAAAATAGTTAATTTGGATTTACGATGGATGAGACTGTATAATAATTTAGTAATTTTGTTACATCTTTCTATTGAATAGTTGATATGATCTTTGTATGTAACTCTTCTATCTAGAATCATACCCAGATATTTTACGGTATTTGACCATTCAACTGGTACACCATCAATCTGCAGAGAGTTGGGACTAAGTAGGGTGAGGCTGTTTTACGAGTAAAGAAAATTGCTTGCGTTTTTTGTGGATTAATTTTTATACCCCATTTCGCAAAGAAGAGGGTTACTTTGTTAATAGTCATTTGCAGATTATTCATTACTATATTTATGTCGGCAGAAGTGGAATAAATCGCAGTGTCGTCCGCATATTGGGCGAAGTGTACTACATTTGTGATTTGATGCTTAATATCAGATGTGAACAAATTATATAAAAATTGTGAAAGTACTGACCCTTGCGGTACACCCACCAATATTGGTTGATTTATAGATTTTTCATTATTGGCTGTGACATTGAAATACCGTTCGTTGAGAAATGATTTAATTATTCCAACTAAATATAGTGGAAAATTATAATAAATCATTTTATGTAATAACCCATTATGCCACACTTTATCAAAAGTTTTGTCAATATCGAATAGAACAAGAGCAGTTTGTGCAATGCCCCTATCGAAACCCGAATTGTTCATTTGGTATAATTGTGTTGCTTTCGCTAAAGTGTGTTAAGCGGCTTAGTATAGTTTTCTCAAAAATTTTACTTAGTCCATCTAGAAGACTAATAGGTCGGTAACCTTCCACATTACTTTTGTCTTTATGAGGTTTTGGTATTAGAATAATTGTAGCTAACTTCCAGATTTTAGGAAAATAACCTATTCTAAGGCATGCATTAAATAAGTAAGTTAGATATACATATTATTGCTTTGCGGGAGAGCATTTTGATCAAATGATTTGTTATCCCGTCTAATCCAGGCGATTTAGTTTTCTTGAGTGAGGTAATGATTGATAATATTTCTTTTGGTTTAACAATTTCCCTATCGGATATTGGATATTCAGATAAGTGATTTTGACCTATTGTATTGTTAACGATATCATTGATATTTGCAGCAAAGTTGGGATTAATATATTCATTGATTTTTCTGTGTCAGTGAGTAAAGTAATAGGGTTGTTTTGGGAATCGATGCATTGTAATGCAGGTATTTTCTGCTTTCTCTTATTTAGTAATTTCGTAAGTCGAAATACTCTTTTCCTATGCTCAGTATCTGATATGTTACAAATGAATTTCGAAAATCATTCATTCCTTAGTTTATTTAACTCGCAATTAATTGTTCTCATAAGTAGATTAACAATATTATTGATTCTTGGATCTCTTGTTCGCTGCCACTGCCTTCTGAATGAGTTTTTGTTTTTTATGATTTGTTTTAGTTCGTCTGGTATAGTAAGTATGCTATTATTTATCAGGGGTCTCTGCATTTTAGGTATAGCTACGTTTGCACTGTCTGTTATAGTATTATTGAAGTTAACCAATGAGGTATCAATGTCATCTATAGTTGTTGTTGGCTTGTTTAGGTTATTATTGGAGGTTAAGTCAATTTTATTATTGATTATGTGTCTATAAGTTAACCAATCAGCAATTTTAAAGTCTAAATTTTGGATTATTTCATTTTTAGTTTGAATTTGTAACAAATTAACTTTAAATTTAACTGGTAAATGATCTGAGCTTAGTTTGTTTAAAGTTTATATATGAGAGGCCAATTCAATATGATTAGATAAAATAATGTCAAGAGTTGATGGATGTCTAGATGTTTTAGAATAATGAGTTGGTTCAGACGGGTAAAGGATATCAAAATTTTTAATTAAAGATTCATCTTGGAATATTTTTCCAGCCCGGTTTCCTCTAAAACAGTTCCAGTTTTGATTTTTTGCGTTCAAATCGCATCCTATGAAATAAGTATTCACAATATTAGTTAGTTTTTGTAAATCCATTTTAAAAAGATCAAGCTTTGTTTTAACATTCGTTCCCGGGAAATATGCCGAAATGAAAGTTATATCGCCTTTAGTACTGAATACTTTAATACCAATGGCTTCAATTAGTTTTAGATTAAATGAGGGGAGTAATTTGTGCTTAATTGTTTTTTTAATTAAGATACTTACGCCGATGTCGCACCATGTCCGATAAGTGTACCTCTAGTGTTGGGCTTACCTGGTCTATCTAAACGATATATATTGTAACCCGAATCATAAATATTGTCAGTATCCAATAACCAAGTTTCAGTTACGAGGCAAATATTAATATTACTATATTTAAGGAAGTCAAATAATTCAATAACTTTTGGTTTAATGCTTTGAGCATTCCATATAATTACATTGAGTGAAGCTAATCTATTTATCTTTATACAAATATTTAATTGATAAATTTGTGATGACGCGGATCTGTTCATCTTTCGTTTTGCAATTTGCCAATTGAGTTATGATATCATTAACAAGATTAATTATTTCATTAATGGAAAACAAATTGTTATTACCTTCTATTGTTGATGTTGCATTAGTAGTCGCTGTTTCTTGTGATGATTTTTGTGTTGAAAAAAAAAAGCAAATTCCAAATTTCTAATTTTTCTGTTGATGTTAACGTTACTTTTAATTATTTTATATTTTTGAAGCTCGGGACAGTCTTTTGAGTTGGCGGGATGGGAGCCGTTGCAGTTGGCACATTTATGGATAGTAGATGTACAACCTATGTTTGAGTGACAATCTCCACATTTCATGCACTTTAATTTTTTATGGCAATGAGAAGTGCCATGGCCGAACATTTGGCATCGACGATACTGTGTTGATTTAGTCGTATAATTTCTTGCGGAATGAATCGGAATTATAACATTATTTATTTGTTTAAAATGATAAATTTGCTGTTTAGTCACTTTGTCTTTTTTAAATTTTATCATCATTTTAATGAATTGGTGTAATGCTGATTATTTCGTTACTATTAATTTTATGGTCCGCTAGTCCAGTTTGGATTTCATATGTTGTCATTATTCCCGGTATTCCGAAAACAATAAATTTTAGTGGTTTATCATTTATAGACTCAAATGAATAGTATTCTATTCCGTTTTCATCAAGAACAGTTGTAAATTTATTTTTATCTTCTACACTTAAGAAATTAATTTTAAGACCAATGCTAATTATTTTAATTGAAAAGTTAGTTATCTCACAATTTTTTAATATATCGCGTATAGTGATAAATGTTGAGTTTTGTATAATTATCGGCGGAATATTAAATTTGTGTTTTTTTTTTGCTTTTTTCAATTACTGGTTCATCAGCAATTTCAGTAATTCCGTTGAATCGACAATAGTTGCTTTCAATATTGTCTGCATAAACAATATCATCGTCATCAAGCGACATTGTATTATTTCCAATATTGGTTTCTTGTGTTTCAATATGGCGGGGTTTATTTCCCATTTGAGTTCGTAACTTTTTCATGTTATTTTGTTTTTTGAGTTTTAATACGTCAAATTGTTCAGTAACGGACACTCCGTTTTTTAGTTATGGAGGATGAAACATTATAGTTTTCACACGACACATTTTGCTTGTTTTTCACTTTTAAAGTCTATATAATGTTTTTTAATTAGCAAAAAAAATACTAATTAATTCACTTGCACTGTTACACTATACAATTTAATTAATTTTTATTTTATTATTAATTATATAATATTATTCGAAGCGAACAAAAAAACACGTCTGAATCGTACGACTGACACGATTTAATGACAAAAAAACTAAAAAAAACTCCATTCCCATGACAACAAACAAAAAAATTAAACAAAAACTCCCGTTACCATGACAATTGGTTTGGTTTACTTTATGGTTTCGATAGAAAAAAAATGTAGAAAAACCCTAATTGTCTAATGCTGCCATCTTAAAGCTTTAGGATACAAAATTTTATATTTTTCAATTCCTTATGATGCATTGAAATACCGTTATAAAATAAATAAATAAATAATGCAAAACGTCCTTGGTGAGAATCGAACCCGATTTTTTTTTGGAAATGATTAAATATTGAATGAAATAATTTGCTGTATCAGCCTAAATGTTGATTACCAGTTTTACAAAATGTATTACATACTTACAAAATTTTATGTTTTTTAATTCGTATTAAACCAATAAAATGCCGTTATGAAAAAAAAATACTATATTATTAAAGTAAGAAAACGAAGTTGGTTGTTACTATGACATTGTCAAATCGTGAACACCTATGTCACTTAGGCTACTGACGTATAAAATATGAAGATGTAAATTGGAAATATAAGAAAAGAACTAAAAAGTGTTTTTACGACCTTTGACCTTGACGGAGGTCATAATTTCAAAATCAAAGGAGACTGGGGCCGCCTAGATTTTTTTTGTGATTTATAGACCTATAGCATGAGGCTCTAGGACATCCATAACAATATTAGATATTATTGAAAATTTAGTATCACTTACAGTAGCCCGCAAAAAAATTAGAATCACTTTAAAAATTTGTTTAATAAATCCGTTTTTTTATCATTTAGTATGGCAAAACTTAAAAAAAACTACTTTTTTTTTACAAAATCCATTATTTAAGTTATATTTTTATAAACTTATGTAAATAAGACAAATAATCTATTTAGTATGTTGTTATATTCCCTTTAGTTTTAATGACTTCTTTAATTCTTTCAGGCATACTGTTTATACAGTTTTTTATCATCTGCTTAATTCCGACATCATTTTTCCAAATATCCTCAATGTTTTCCTTCAACATTTGAATGGTGTTATTTTGGCGAGCATACACTTTCGATTTGAGGTAAGACCAACAGTTTTCGATTGGGTTCATATCAGGGGAATTACCTGCCCAGGGAAGAATCGCAATATTATGTTCATCGAGCCATTTTCTGCTCTTTTTTGAATTGTGGTAAGGTGCGCCATCCTGCATCAAAGTGTATTCTGTTGCTGGCTTATTTAGGCTATTTATATACGGCAACACGACATCAGTCAACACTCTAATGTACTGATCGCTGTTCATTGTTTCTTCAACAAAGTTAATTGGCCCAGGACCTTCAGCAGAAATGCAGCTCCAAATCATCACCGAAGGTGGATGTTTCACTTTTTTTTGGATGCAATCGGCAGAATATCTTTCCTTAGGAAACCTTCGAACAAATTTAAAGGATTCTGTTACAGCTTCCAGCCGGCACTCATCACTGAAGATGACCTATCCCAATTTGAAAAAAAGAAAAATTTGAATAGTATAGAAAACATTTCTCTAAACCACTTAACTCCCAATATTTTGGCATCTTACCTTATTCCAGTCATTCTGTGTGTAAGCCTGATGAAGTTTAGCCCAAATCAATCGCTGTTTTATCATATGTTTTGTCAGTTTTGGTTTTTTTGCTGGACGTCGACATTTTAGATGTTTCGTAGCAAATATTCGCTCGACGCTTCGAAGAGAAATATCCACCCCTCCATCGTTCAAGTCTTTAACAATTTCTTTAGCTGGTTTTCTTCTGTTCTGTATTGCCATTCTAACCACTTTTCTTTTGACCCGTTCAGTTATTTTCGCTTTTCTTCCACAATTTCCTCTTCGGTTTATTATAAGACCACTACGTGTATTTTGCGAATTTATGGCTTTTGCAATTTTAGACACCGTTGGCTGACTCACATTAGTCTTTCTGGCTATTTCCCTATGTGAATACCTTTTACTGTCAAGATACGCAATTATCGAAGCCTTAATATCGCGCGAAACATCTTTTTTTCTACCCATCTTCCTTAAAATGCTAATAGCTATTTATAATTTAAAAAAATACCGAAATTAAACGAAGGTAGAGCAAAATGTAGTATAGAATTTTACTTACCTAATAGCGATACACAATTAAATCAAAAAAGAAATACCAAAAACACAATTAATCAGCGTAAATTATGGAAAATTTTGCCTTTATTTTCAAACTTATTTGAAACGAAAAAAAAACAGATGTTGTTTCTAACGAGTTACGATTTTAAATGCGCATTTTTTCGTTTATATACTCGTTTATATTTTAGTGGAAACTAATCGTAAAAACATATTTGACAGAACAAATTTGTTTGTTTTTTAATTCTAGGTCATAGCTTACTAGTTCCGTTGAAAACATTGAAATTGCATAGTGATTCTAATTTTTTGGCGGTATACTGTAAGCATATCATATATAATAGATAAATTGCGCTAAACTTGAAATTAATTTGTTTTGTGTTTACTGTTTATTTGGGCAAGATTTATCTTGGAGAACAAAAAATTTTAATTATTGTAAGTATAAAAATAAGAGAAATAACCAATGATTACTAACTAAAATGTACCGGTTGTTTTGTGTCTGTGGACTGTCCCGTATGGGACGGGAGACGGCAAGTACTTTGCACTGTTCTCCGTCTGTCCACAACATCCAACAACCTAACTTCTTACTAACATTTGGTTACGGGCCGATGGGCAACTTTTTTGTCTTATTATTTTTTTTTATGATTTACAGATGAATCTGTAAATCATCCTTTTGTTCTACCCTAAAGATAATTTCCAAATGGTAGGCCACATTCTTAGCAATGTGGTTGATCCGTTTTTTTTTCTATTTAACTAGATCTTAAGGGGAGCTACCAACCCCCACGACCAAATTCCTCTACCCGTCGCGAGCACCGGGATTAAGTCATGGTAGCATTCCCCCCCCCCCCCCTTAAGGTAATTTTCGTAACGACTTGATTTAGGTCAAACTAAATCTAGTCACAAATTGTTAAAAGCCATAATCATAATAACGTATTTTTTAGGAGTTTTTGTAGTGGTAGAACTTTTCACTGATTTCCATAAGAATCCATAGTAAAAAAGGTGTTTTTTATCTTCAAGTTTTTCAATGAAAAAATCAAAAATATTATAAAATGTTTATATAAAAATTTTCTACGTACCTTTAACAACGATATACAAGAAGTATTCAATAAATATTAATTGCAGAAATATTAAAATTGAATTATGCCTAAAATATATTTTTCGAACTTTCATTTTGAAAAATACATCAAAGTTGACTCTGACGAATTAAAATAATACTTGCTAAATTTACCTTTAGTTTTACTACTGTACGCAAGATGTCTAAAATGTTTACAGAAAAATACGAAAAAAAATTATTTAGTCACAAAATTATCACTCGAACTTAATATTTTGTGAATTTGTTTTGATTTTCCTACAATATTTTTACTTGAAATTTCCTCAGGTGGTAATTTTTTGTATGATTTTATTAAATTTTTACGACCATCACTGCCATCTATGTAATGTATATTGACTTAATGACCAAACGAATTGTAGTAAGCTTTTATTTCAATTTGGCCAGAATGTTGTTGTTATGAATTTTTTTTTATATTTTGCTTTAAATAAATCAAATATTACAAGAAAATGAAAAGGATTTAATTAAACGACATTAATATGTGTTGAAATTCAAACATTTATGAAAGTATTTCAGAAATCATAATTAAGAATTTGTAACGTTTTCATTTAAAAATTTGTCTTAGGAAAAAAAGTGATTTCCCATATGTTTTGTGTGTTTTACTATGAAAAGTTTGGTTTTTTCCTCGTTTCTAATTCCCTTATAAAAGCTTCCTTTTTTAGACTATGGCCAGAGCACCCTGTATTTTATAGAGCCATAATCAAAAAATCTGAGCTTTTATAAGGGAATGAGAAACGAGGAAAAAAAAATTGTGTGTGTCAGCTCCAACGCACGATTGGAGTTTACTCCTTCAGATCGACTGTCTAAATAGGCACAAAAAAGGCTTACTAGTTTAAGAAAAAGATTAATACCATATCAAATGGTAAATAAACGAATGAATGAAAATACCTAAATAATGTATTTTTATTCTATTTCTATTTACATTTATTATGACTATTCGGTAAAGTATTATACATCAAACATTTTACAAAAATAGATTTGAAATATTATACATGAATATATCATTAGGAAGGTTGATAAATTATTTTTATTATTATCTAAGTTATTATTACTATTTTACATGTTAATTAGATCAATAGTGCTGTCGTTATTAATTACTGTGACAAGAGGCTTATGGTAACTGAAATACGACACATGAACGTTGGTAGATATGTGGTTCAAAAATCTTGAAAATACCGCATCAATGGTTGTATCATACCTCGTTGTCCCCAATGTTTTATCGGAAATAATGTCTAAATTAAGTTCGGATTTTAAAAACTGTATTAATCTCAATCCGTCATCTTTATTAAAGTCGATATTAAAATCGCCGCTAAGTATGAGTGGAAGTACATCATACTGTTTCTTCAGTAGTTTTGATCCACTTTCTCTATAAGCTAACAATATCTCATGAATGAAATTTATTACATTATCAACCTTTTGATTAACCGAAATGTAAATTGAGATGACAATAATGTGATTACCGTTAGGCAAAGTACATCTCGCTGCACATATGTCTCCCAAATTAGAATGTGTTTGGCTAAAGTGCTGGGCATTCCTTAAGAAAGTATCATTATTGCCAGTAAGTACATGGTGTGAATCGTTAACATTTTGATAAATGCCGACCCCGCCCCCTCGAGTAATGTCAGGTCGTCGATATTGTGATACACATCTTAAATTTTCAATTTCAACCGATTCCTCATTGCCAAGCCATGTTTCCGATAAAATTAAAATATGTGCTTTCTGTATAATGTTACCACGAAGATCACGTACATGCGCCTGGAGACTTTGGCAATTAAGCGAAAAGAGAATCATATTTCCTTCATTTATTTTATTGAGTATAACCTGATCAATTGTTGTAAGATTAACAGTAGAAAGCCTGATAAATTCTTAGCGTAAAACAAGCATTGTTTCGTTCCGTTGTGTACCATGATAAAAACGTTGACGGTTTTCAGTAGAAACAATAAGAAGGCCTTCTGGAGACGTGACCCTGGATAAGGCCACGTAGACCAAAGTTTGCGAATGTGTCTTGTTGTATTTGTACACAATTTCATCAAATGTTCCTCCTTGCGATTTGTGAATTGTCAACGCGCAAGCCGGTTTGAGTGGGAAATGATTTCTTTTAGCATGAATGGATTTATTTCGGTTGAGAGGCACTGTTGCAGATCTACGGTTAATAGGAACGAATTCTCTACTGATTCCTTTTGCGTTCGCATTACCAGCTATTTTTCCACGAGCTTTAACACCAACGCCGTTTGGAAATAGAAGCCAAACTCGCAGTACTTCATTTTGAGCACCCAACTCAACATATGACAATTTACCAACCGCTCCATTGGCTAAACTATCAGCGACATCGATGTTGGTTGTTATCATGTATGGCTTATCTACAACGAAAATAATTTCGTAGGGTAATCCTCCTGTGTCGATTGTACTGAGCTTATGAAGCTTCTCTCTAGCAGCTCTTTCTTTTTCGCGATCACCGTCACATCCTATTATTTCGTCATCAGCAATTGAATTTGACATTTCATCAGATGAACTCGACATTTTTAAATTATAAGTATCAACTGAATGGTTGTCATTGAATAAACGAATTCCACTAGGACAGCGTTCTTCTGCTTCTACCTCTGAACAGAACCTTGATTCAATGATTTGCAACTGTTGTTCATCCAATTGATCTCCATTACTTATCTTTGTCAACAGTGATGAGAATTCAGCATTTTCTTGTCGCATGACTTCATTTAATTCATAAAAAGCAATTCCTCTCCATAATTGCTGACCATCGATTCGCTGGACTTTTTGTTTCCAAATGGGAGTAGCTCTAACAGGTGGCAGTTGCCTCAAATCACCAATGAGAATTATATGTAATCCACCAAAAGCAGCATCAAAATTGCCTGTTATTTCTTTTAGTCTTAGATCAATATGTTCTAACATTACACCCCCGATCATGCTGATTTCATCAATCAGTATCATCTTGACGTATTTGAAAAAAGTTCGATATAAGCCTTTGACCTCGTTTGATATTGGTGTTTGAAAACTCGAAAGAGTGATTTTGAATGCGGTGTGAACAGTCGTGCCTCCTATAGCAACTGCGGCCTTCCCTGTAGATGCACATGCAAGATAAGCGTTACAATAACCATCCGTATCAGTAAATCGATTACAAATTTCCATAATAAGTTTAATGAGGAATGTTTTCCCACATCCACCAGGACCAGTTAAAAATAGTTGTAACGGAAGTAGATTTGTGGAAGTTAACAACCATATAATATGTTGTGCCAATTCAAATTGCTTCGTGTTTGATTTTCTCATCAACTGGAGAAATTCTTGTGTCTCCATCAAGTTATCTTTCTTTTTCCATATTGCTCCGAGCTTATTTATCGTCGCTGCTACTACGTCATCGTTGACTCTTGAATGAGGATCTTGAAGAAGGTGTTGATATGGATCAGAAATATCCTCGAAAAAACCTCCTATAAACCTGATTTCGATGATCTTGTGAATCATTGAGTTCAATTTCTTGCTGACATAATCGCGCACAAATTTCCATAGTTTTGGCAATATCTAAATTACATTCGAATTCTTTTCTTCGTTCCATTATAACGGCTTCATTTTCATCAAAAATACGTAGAAATTTCATGTCTGCCAAAATATCAATTTCTTCAATCCTAAAAGGAATATATAGAGTAACCATTTCTCTCTTATATTCCGATATTTCTTTTCCCATGTCATAACTTCTATATCTTATAATTTTAGGAGATTTCCGTAATTTTACATTTCCTTTAGCAGTGACATTATACCGAGAAACAAACTGGGCTAGAGTGATGTGGTCCAGTTCATCGGGTCTTTTTTCGTACTTATCAAACCTATTCTCCTTCCATATGCGTATATCATCATCATCAAGTTGTGCTAGTTCCTTTAGAGTTTTTCTGATTCGTTCTCGATGTTGTGGCCAATAAGTAGGTATATAATCAACAGCTACCGACGCCTTGGACATCGGTTTCCGTAATAAAAATCAAGCAGCTTCTTGACTTGACATTTCAACACTATTTTGTACGTTAACACTAAGTTTTTTGGTTGCAGCAATGATATCAAAGTCTGGATTCTCATTTATAATCTCAACGAGTTTCTGTTGCAAATTGCTAATTCCTCTGTTTGTCTTATTGATATAATCAACGACATTCTGGGCGCATGAATACTCTTCAGTGATGAATTGAAAATCTATGTTAGACCCAACCAGGTTAAGAATAAAAGGATTAAAACAATTATACCACTTTTCAGAAGGTTGCCGTTTTATAAATACTCGCGGTCGAGTTATTCCAGCTCGTAAAATGTTCATATAATTGTCATTTGATATTATGTGATTAGCTCGATAAAATTCTTTAATATTGTCGTAATTATTATCTTCTAAGTTTTTCGTATATTTTTGTACTGTAATTGTAGACTTTTCAACTCTGGATTTTCATTCTATAGAGGTAGAAGAATGGTTGTTTTACGAATAGGCAAGAAAGGTGCCTCGAACTTGCTTTGCCGAGCATTCGCGCGAGTATTTTTATAGCATGTGAAAGTATGCTTATGAGTTTGAAGTTTTATTTGTCCAGAAGATTCTGATGAACTTACTGAGATAAGAGCATTAATTAAGGCAATCGCTTCTTCATAGTTCGCCCCCAACGCATCCTTAGGTGCATTATCCAACCATAATAATAAATGGGCGTGTGGACTACCCCTATGTTGGAATTCAATGCGTTTGAAGTAATTAAGAACTCTATATTTTCCAAACGGACTTACTTTCTTCGATTGTAAAATTAACATGATGATATTAACTAATTTTTTGAAGTAAATTACGCAACTGACGGCATCTTCATTGTCCAAGGTTGTTTTTTGAAAGTAATTTAATGTTTCAATCTGCTCATTCGTCAGTATTTCTCCGTTATTATTAAGTTTATGAAGAAGCTTTAAAAGATGCGACCAGCCAATTTCATTAGCGCTGATCGTCAAAAACATGGTTGGTTTTCCCAACTGGCGCATCATTGCAAACAGATCCCGCTTACGCGCTGACCAATAAGCTGCAGAATTAGGTATCGATTTCATAAAAGCTAAGTTGCTCTCTAAACAGGTGTTAATATAATCTTCAGATAAAACTTGCTCTTTAGAAATATTGTTGTTCGTGCCGATATGTTTGAACCCAATCTTGAAGCCATCACAAACTCTTATTCGCAATATCTTCATCGCAGTATAAAGAAGTTTATTTGGTGTCACTCCCCTCCTATCAGAACGACGCAACTCACTGGTTGCCATTATAAATGGCGTCACTGTAATGTCATCTCGGAATATACGAAATTGTCCTAAGTAAATGGCTGGAAACGATAATTCCTCTGCATATTTATCAAACAGTAAACTCATTGGAGTTTTGTTTTCACCTGGAGCGATGTGAAAGAATCTATCTTCGTTCAACATAAAAGTTTGCTGTTGGGCATAAGACTTTCATCAATTGTAATGTGCTCACTTAATTCATCAATATATATTCGCGTTTGTGCAGAGTCAGGGTCAACAGGTATGATGTGATCTGCAGAATCGGTGTAATCAATTATCATATTATCATTAGTTGTGAACCAGGAATCATCTACTTTGATATCAAAATACTTATATAAAGATGTCTGGACCAGATATGTTAACCATTGTTTGATGACAGATTTTCTAACCAGCCCATGAAGATAACTCGTTCTATGAATAAGCTTTTTCTTGATGTGTACATTAATACAAAAATCTTCTTCTTCACCATCTAGTGGCCTGGGTAAAAGCGTTATAAAATATTTAACTGAAACAGGTACATTAATTATTTGCCCGGTTATAGCGAACTGACCGTTAAAATGACGCAATCTACGTATCTGCATAAAAGGGAGTCGCGGTGATATAAATCGTTCAGCAATGATGTCTAATTCTGGTAAGTACGCTGGTCTATCTGGATATTTAAAACCATTGAAGGTTGCCAAAGACGGGATTTCGCCATTTTTAACACTGATATTGCAAGTCTTACACATCTTGACGTCAGCAACGTTAATAAAGGTCTAAACAAAAAAATTTTGTGCGACAAAAATAATTAAGGTATTAGTTAAATAAATTATAAAAAATAAAATTTCGACATATCGTAATTTGTTTCAGGAGATTTTCATCTTCAAGTTGTCCAGTTTTCAGATCATTTAAAAACCATAGACGATCACAAACATTACAGACGTGACCAAAATCATTTTCCACGTACATCTTTTGGAATAGTTTATATGCTGATTGATGCAAACGATAGCCGCTATATGGATGACTTGAATTATCTTCTACTAGTAAAATCTCATCTAAATTGAAATCATCTTCATTATCAATTTGTTCATCTTCAATGACTGACTCTGCTTACTCGCCATCATCACCATCATGAAGATTTTGCGGTTGTATCGCCTCATTAAAATCTCGACTCATTAAAATGACCTGTTGTATTTCATCATTGGACAAGTATGGAGACTGTATGGATTGGCTTGGAAGTTGGCGGATTTCATCGAAATTATCAACTTCTGTTGAATGTTGTTCCAGTCTATTCAATTGACGATTGTATTTACTCGATACCTTGATACTTTCTTCAGCTTTTCGTTTTCTATTCGATGGCATAGATGGTACAGTTTCGATGACTGCTTCATGCTGTATGATGGTGGGTCCCATATCAGGACTTGATGGCGCCAACTGTGCAGTAATTGCGGGTACGACGGACTTTGACGGATTTTGTTCTCCACTCATAAATTTTTTTTTTTAGTCTGTACGTTCGCTGTTTCTCGGCTGGAGTTTTTGGAGGTGGTTTAGATTTTTGGCTGTTTATTTGTTTATGCATATTTCTCAGATCACTATTTATGTGGTTGGGCATCTAGCTGTTTTAAATTTTCATGGAACTTTGAATCAAATTTTACATAAAAATTATTCAGTTTGTGGATAGGGAGGGTATTCAAGTTTGTGGTTAAGTTTTCCTGTGGGTATAATTTCAATATTAAATTGTTAGAAAATTTTAAAATAGTCTATTTCACCACTTTAAATTTTATTTATTAGGATATTAATATTTTAAAACAATATTTTAAATTTTTATTAAAATATCGGAAAATGTTAAATGAAATTTCAATCAAGTGACAGGTTTACTGATATACGCAGTGCAAATATTTTATTTTATCTATTAGTTCTACTAATTGTTTATAGATTCAATGAGAAAGAAGAGTTAAATTATATAATCACTAATTTACATTCATATGCATTTTATCGAATTATTGACTAACGAACCAACGCCGAACATAGAAATCACACGAAAATTAAATTAAAAGTGAAAGTTGCGCAGAATAGGTTGCGCACAAAAAAAGTAACGAGGTCATTCGTTCAATAGATTTTACTACTCATATGTTTTTCATACCGGGTGCCTTATGTGAAAATCGATTCTTAAGGAGTAAACTCCAAAAACGAAACTTTTCATAGTAAAACACACAAAACATATGGGAAATCACTTTTTTTCCTAAGACAAATTTTTAAATGAAAACGTTACAAATTCTTAATTATGATTTCTGAAATACTTTCATTAATGTTTGAATTTCAACATATATGAATAGCGTTTAAGTAAATCGTTTTCACTTTCTTGTAATTATTGATTTATTTAAACCAAAATATAAAAAAAAAAATCATAACAATAGCATTCTGGTCAAATTGAAATAAAAGCTTACTACAATTCGTTTGGTCATTAAATCAATATACATTACATAGATGGCAGTGATGGTCGTAAAAATTTAATAAAATCATACAAAAAATTACCACCTGGGGAAATTTCAAGTTCAAAAATTGTAGGAAAAGCAAAACCAATTCACAAAATATAGGAACGTGTGATAATTTTGCGATTAAATAATTTTTTTTCGGATTTTTCTGTAACCATTTTAGACATCTTTTACGTACACTAGTAAAACTAAAGATAAATTTAGCAAGTATTATTTTAATTTGTCAGAGCCAACTTTGATGTATTTTTCAAAATGAAAGTTCGAAAAAATATATTTTAGAAATAATTTAATTTTAATATTTCTGCAAATAATATTTACTAAATACCAATATGGCCTGCTTGTAAATTGTTCTTAAAGATCTGTAGAAAACTTTTATATAAACATTTTATAATATTTTTGCTTTTTTCATTGAAAAACTTGAAGCTAAAAAATACCATTTTTACTATGGATTCCTATGGAAATCAGTGAAAAGTTATACCACTAAAAAGGCTTCTAAAAAATACGTCATTAAGATTATGGCTCTATACTCTAGAAGGCTCTGCTAGGGCTTTGTATAATCAAGATTGCTTTGATACTTTTCAAAATATTAAACAGTCTCATTACAATAAGCGAACATTAAATGTATCGAATTGGCAATTTATACAAAATACATTGTAAAGCTTAGTTTCTAAGTAACATCAAAAAAAAATAAAAATTCAGCAAACAATAGAATACGTGATTTTGGCATAAGGGGTTCCGTAATACGGGATTTTGGAAAAGGGCATTTTTCAGTTTCACAATTTATTAGATTTAATTTTTCATTTATCTGAAAGCTTTTCACAAAAAGTATACGTCATCAAAGAAAAATCGCATTAATTTGCAATAAAAATTTAAAAAGCGACAAATAATTTCAAACCTTTCAATATTAATTTATTTATCTTTACCATTTTATAGAGACATTGCTTTTAGTTAGGTTTGAAGAATTCAATTTTTGTACAAAATGTTAGTAATTCTAGAAATTATGATATTTATTCATCATACCAATTACACTTTGCACATAAAAGCTCAAAGGATGTTTTTTTTTTGTTCATTTACTTATTGAATTAAATGCAAATCAAGCACATCATTAGAATGAAACTGTGCTTTCTTTGGCTCCATCAAAGCTAATGAGGGTATCCATTTATTATTACAACAAAACAAAACATAACCTAATTATTTATATAACATAACATCCACCTACTAGCAAAAAAATAAAAAAATAAATACGCTGCACACATTTTCCGCGAACCTCATGAATAATGTGAACAACAACAATATCATGTTGTTTTTCCGCGTTATGTTGTGCTACGTGTATCGCGTATATGATTTCCTAAGCAAGCGAAACAATAATAATCATGATTATAATGATAAAGATAACAATAATCGTAATAATAATAAAAAGGCGAATCGTATATAACGAGAAAAATCCATTAAAATTGTAACAGGTTAACATTTTCATTTTTCTTTTTATCAGTAACGTTTTTTTTTTATTTTTTTTACATATCTATCCATTTGTAACAAAGCCATGTGACAAAATAATTTATTTATGTCGTGCAGATTTTCTGTTGTATAACAATATTAATTGAGGTTTGTTTGTTGTGATGACGGGTCTGTGGAATGAGTAAACGGAAAAAACGTTTTTATTTTTTTTTTGGTTTTGGTTTCGTTTAATTGATTGAAATTAACGGGCATCCGCAAAAGGGTTAACAGCAGAGATAAGTAACGTATTATAAATTATTTGTTTTTGTTCTTTTTCAGATTTGGCAAATCGGGCGATATTATTGAGTGGTTCAGCATTATCACCGTGGGCCTTACAAACGGATCCGATTTTTATAAAACGTCGCGTTGCCGAACACACCGGTTGTCATGGTGATTTATTGTCCGATGATATTGCACCGTGTTTGCGTTCTAAATCAATACCCGAACTAATTTCAATACAAATGGATACACCACGTTTTTTGGTTGGTTTTGCACCATTTGTTGATGGTACGGTAATTGTTGGTCCAGGTAAATCAACTGCCAGAATATTAACACTACCAACTGGATCGGCAATTGCTAGGTGAGTTTTAGCCAAAAATGTTTACGTATAAAAGAATAATATTTAATTAATTGTATTTGCAGTACATCCGGTATAGAATTTGCTGATTTTCCATCACGTGAACTATTATTTGGTTTAACATCACTTGAATCGTATTTAGATTTAAGCGCACAAGATTTAGAATTTGGTTTCAATGAAACCAGACGCGATAGAATCATTAGAACTTATGTTAGAAATATTTATCATTTACATTTAAATGAAATTTATTCGGCCTTAAAGGTGAGTGTTTACCATTTTTTTTTTTTGTTTGTACTGTATTTATTTTGTTGACTCGATGTTTTAATTTTCATTAACGCGCCATAGCTAACCACCAGAATACTGTGGCAACGCTTAGTTTTGAAAATGTTAAGTGGCTTTTGGGAAACGTAAAATTTATCACTAATGAAAAATCTTTACAAAAAAAAATCTTGGGGTTATTTGTGAATTCGATTCAAACGTATTTGACTACGAGCGAATCTGATTCAATTCAAATAAGAATCCAAAGCCCCCAGTTTTGGTATCAATATTTAAGTGCTCAAAAATGTGTCTAAACTAGGGGAAATTCGAGATATGTGAGCCAAAAATCCAGATGCTGGACCAAGCTCGGAAGCTTCGATGATCTGGTTTCTCAACGATTTTACTTGCAGTCTACCTCCAATTGCCTTTTCTGAATTCCTAATGTCCTTCAAAGATATGTTGTCTTGTCAAAGGGTGATCGGTGGCTCATTGTACGCTCAACCCACATAATTAGAGCGACTTCTTGAAGGACTTTCCTTGAAGGAAACGCGCATAATGTTTCTTGTTGAAAAGAAATATTTATTCTAGATGAACCAACTGGAAAACGATTTTACCTGTTGATCTAACTTTAGCCAGAAATAAGTTGATCAAGAACGTTTTCCCTGGCCCACCTTGTCATTCAGTTGCTGACTGTATTAATCAACGTTTGCAGTTTATTTGAAGCTTCTACTACATTGCTCCACACTGACAAAATTGCACTACCATCAGCATTAGTCGCCTTGGTTGATTTTTCCATTGGTGGTAGGCCCCGAATTATAAAGGAGGTACAATATGGGGTCTAATGCGCTATTCTGCGGTACTTCTGCAAAAATTTTCTTTATATCCGAAAATTCTTGTTCGTACCTTACACGTAAGAGACTGTCAGATATGTAGGATTTCAGGGTTTCATAATATTCTTTGCGAAGGTCCCACTTTAGCTTGTACTCCAGAAAAATGCTTGAAGCTTTTAATTCTTCATTGTGCTTAAAATTCTCTGGTAGATTCAGCTCTTGCTCTTTCTGATTGTTAGATGGCATGGTAAATTCTGTAACCACATATTTTGCCATATGAGGACCTATTGAAATGAGTTGCATAGATTAAGCATATACATATATGTCAATTTTTTGTGAATATAAAAATATTTCCAGCTCAGGGATATGTTGGATCAGCCCGCCCACTCGCGTTTTTCAATTGATCAAAAATAAATTTATTCCCTGAGACAGCTCATAAGGTTTTTTATTTAGAGCCTCTACGCATTTCGTGACATCTCTTAAAATTTATCCGTCGTTGTTATATATGGTTTTTGCCTACTGACAACAGGTTGTCTACGATTTAAGTCACATGTCTTGCATGATTCCTTATATTTGGCAGTCCTTTAACCATTTTATATTCATGGTATTGCCCCTTGCAATTAATGCATTTTACATGCCCACAATATCTTTGAGTATGATTGAAGTACGGACATTTTTTCCACTGAACTATCAGCGCAGTGAATTTTTCGTCACAGATTCAATTCTGACTTTCATATTTTGAATTGATCAAATATCGTTTTGTGAGGACGCTGTTGCCTTTATCCTAGCCTTTACTATGCAACTCTGTCGTTATGTCGTCATTCTCGCATATTGGGTGTAATGCTCTAACCATAACCTTAATTGGTATTTCATGCTTGTCTTCATAAGTATTCCACTAAACTTTCTCAGCGTTAAGCTTCATAGTTAGTTTTCTGTAAGTATCTGAGTCTGGAACATTTACCTTCCAGACGTCATTATTTAGTGCTGCCAGCTAAGATCTTTTTCCATGTTTGATGTTATCAGAGCTTTTACAGCCGGATACCCTTTAATATTAACTACGTTATTAGGCGGAGACTGGTTTTTTCTCTCTTTAGTTTGATTTTTCCTGTTCGATCGAGACCCGGAGTAAGGATTTTAGTGTCTCCTGAGAGGGTAATTTATGGTACGTGCAGGTAGTAACTAACCGGAAAATCTTAATATTAATTAAAATATTTCTTCCGGAATTTATTACCTACAACAGTAATTGTTAAAATGAAGCGAAATAGCCCCGGGGTTGGGAAGAGGAGCCCCTAATTAAATGTTCAAAGTAATGAAATTCTGTTAAAAATGACGAAAAATTTGGTTGGTCCAAAACCATTTTTCTCGGCGTTTTGAAAGCCCCTGAGTCTGAAAAAGCAAAAAAAAAAAATGTCTGTCCGTCTGGATTTCTAGATCTAGTTCTGGATGTCTGGATACCTGGACATCTTGATCGGCTTGTCTGATTTGGAATTTTTATTATCGCCAATCTGTTTCTATGGTCAAGGCGGAGATTTGAAAAGCTTTTGGAAACTGTACGTCAAGAGAGTAAGGCACCTGCTACACGAATTGAGCCAAAACACCTGCTTATATGTGTTTATGATAAAAATATTTACGAATTTTTTATATACGCTGATTTGATTATGGAATTGGACATTGAATTGGGGTTGATTTGAAGGTTAAGTTACAGGTCAATTTGCGGGTTGAGTTTAAGTTGAGTTGGAGTTGGATAGGATGCAGTGAGTTGTTGACCAATATTTTATGTATGCTGGTTTGAGGATTGAGTTTAGCGTAGAGTTTGCGGTTGAGTTGAGGGCTAAGTTGGGTTCCGTTTGCAAGTTGAATTAAGGTTGAGTTGCGGTTTAGTTGAGGTTGGATTGGGGTTTAGTGATCAGTTGAGCAATCTGTATACAGGGAAACCTCTTTACAACGTAAATCGGTGGGACCAAAATAGTTGTCCGTTGTAGTGAGGTCCTCTCTACAGCCCAGATGGTTTAACCAATCGAACTGAAATTTCAGATTTAAGTTTTTTTGATAGATTGGGAGGTCCCAGAGAATTTTACTCTAAATCGGCTAACCGGGGTATATACAAAATGTTACCAAAAAATAAAAAAACAAATTTTAAAATTTAAAATTATAAAAATAAAATAAAATTTCTGAAAATTCTCTGTTGGTAAAAGAAAGTCGTGTGTTTGCCACACCTCCATTTTTTATTAGTATTCTATATCTTATCCGATTTTAATCAAATCCAGCATTTCCAATGAAAATGGGATTCTAAAATGATTTTTACACGAAGTTATGGAATATGGCCAAGTAGGATGGAACTTGGCTATTCCTTAACCAATTATGATGAAATTTGACATGTGCGTTGGAAATGGGATTCTATAATGATTTTTGGATAAAGTTCTGGAATATGGCCAATGAGGACGGAACTTGCCTATTTCTCAAACGAATATTGGAAATGTGATTCTAAAATGATTTTCGGATAAAGCTCTGGAATATGGTCAAGTAAGATGGAACTTGGGTATTCCGTAACCGACTATGATGAAATTTGCCATGTGCGTTGTAAATGGAATTCTAAAATGATTTTCAGATGTAGTTCTGGAATATAGACAATTAGGACGGAACTTGGCTATTTCTTAACGGATTTGAGTGAAATTTGACATGTGCTATGGAAATCGGATTCTAAAATGATTTTTAGATAAAGTTTTGGATATGGCAATTAGGATGAAACTTGGCTATTTGTTAACCGATTATGATTAAATGAGTTTTAGATAAAGTTGTTGTCATATTCCATAACTTCATCTAAAAATGATTTTGGAATTCCATTTCCAACGCACATGTCAAATATCATTTATTTATTTTTTTTACCCTGATTTAAGAATTTTTTTCTAAACTCATTTTAGAATCCCATTTCAATCATGTATGTTAAATTTCACAACAACCGGCTAAGAAATAGGCAAGTTCATTTGAACCAAACTTTACCGAAATATTGTTTAAGGCTTAAGAAAGGTCACTGTGAATATCTCAAACATTCATCTCCTTCTTGAGATATGATAATCAAGTCCAAAATTAACACAAAGGAATTTCTAAAACTTCAATAAATTTATTTTGCCTACGTTGTATAATGTCTCTATTGGATTTATAAGTACAACCCCATAGCCGCACACCATACATCCATATTGGTTTGAAGATAGTATGGTAGACTAGCCTTTTGCAATACAGGTTCATTTTGGAATGATGCCCAATTAACCCGTGCTAGGTGTGTTTCAATAGGGTAGGCGTTGACCATTTATAGCCAATTATAAATTGATTTATACTCCAACGTTGCAACTATGTAGAAACCATCAACTGTCTCTAGTTTACCTCCACGCGGTAGCACCTGGGCAACGTTTGTTTTGCATTTTTAATGTATCACAACGGCTGAACTTCTAGAGGCGAGTGTAATAACACTATAAACAACAAAACGCAATGGATAAAATAAGCAAGGAAATTAATATCCTAGGTGGCAGACCTGATGTTCAGGAAAATTCACTCTCTCTGGAGGTCGGTCCCATGGATTCTAGGGGGGACCAAACATTGCTACAAAATTCTAATGATTCCAAAAATAAGCTAAGCGATATAAACGCTCAGAAGAGTAACGAGGAACAACTTTCATTCCGGAGGGGCTCCATTACAATTAGATCACCAATACAAAAGATATTTGCAAACAACGCAGTCTCCACTGAAAAAAGTAACTTCATTATCAGAACAAATGCCGAGTGCATCAACAAACATTATAAACAGCGAGGAGCTGTTAAATAAATTTCAAAAAATGGAGAAACCAGTGGCGCTGCTGAGCATTGAAGTTGCTGAACTTAAGAGAGGAAACTCAACACTAAAAGAAAAGGTTAAAAATAGCATAGCTGAGGATTCAGCACGAGTTAACAATCTTTCTTCCAACCATATTCAGCCATCATCCAGTCAACATAAACATTCAAATAATTCCAACTGGTTGCTGTGGCAATTTCCAGTTTTTCAACAGAATAATAGATTCAGTTCTCTGAGTCAAGTGGATTATTGTACAGATGAGGAAGAACTGGAAAAAGAAGTTTCCAGTGCTGGTAACAGAAATGCTAGGAAACGCAGGCGCACAAAAACGAAAACTCCTCCAAAAAATACTACACAAACTGTGATCAATAACACATGAACAGAAAAACCCAAAAATACCACTGCCTCCATCCACTAACGTGAGCAATATCAAAAATTTCGAATTTTTTCGACAAAAAGTAATAAAAACCACTAGAGAATCAACTAATTTTAAGGCCGCTATCAAATAGTGACAATAAAATTACCTTTCAAAATGAAAATGATTACAGAAATGTCAAAAAATTACTGGAAGAAATAAAAAAAGAGCCCAGCAACCAATCAGAAAATATAGAATATCACACCTACCAGCTAAAGAGCGAAAAGGCTTATAGAGTGGTTATCAGACGCTTACCACCTTCCACTAGTCACGATGTAATTAAAGCAGACTTACAAAAAATGGGACATGCAGTCCCAGGTATTACTAACATATACAAAATGGTCACAACTAATCGTGTAAAAGACAGGAAACACTTTCTATGACAAAATGCAAAAAACAACCAGATATCGCGCCTTCATGTGCTCTTTGTCAACAACAAGGACATACTGCATATTATAAAGCATGCTATATATATCAGAACAAAATTAAAAGTCAACAGAATAATAGAACAAGAGTAGTACAACGATTACAAACCAAAGCTGCTAAACCCAAACAACAATCACGCCATCCACAGTTGGATTATCCTATGCGCAAATCACCAAACTATCTGCTGATGAATCAAACCAAAACAACAAACACATAGAAGTTAATAACGAGTCTAATAACTTTGAAATTATTAAAAAGCTTAGTCAAATTCAACAGATACGTGGTCACTTAACAGAAAGGGTGGTAAAACTAGAAATTAATTTCTATCCGCCTAGCAAAAAAGTCATCAATACACAAATGATTATCTCGTTCCTACGCATTGTAACTTGGAACGCTAATGGGCTCAACCAACGAGCGCAGGAACTGGAAATATTTCTCCATACAAACAACATACATTGCACTTATTTCAGAAACGCACTTCTCCAACAAAAGCTTTTTCAGAATAAAGGGATTTAATTCCTACTGGACAACCCATCCTAGTGAAAGAGCCAGAGGTGGTTCAGCTGTACTAATTAAAAATAATATCAAATATAATCAACAAGAGGATATTCGAGAAAGCTACATACAAGCATCTGTTATCTCAATCCAATATAATGGCGTAGATCTAAATATTGCGGCAGCATACTGTCCTCCACGGCATACACCAACCAAGTTACAATTTAATAACGTCTTTAATAAGCTCGGTCCAAGATTTATTATTGGAGGGGACTATAATATAAAACATACAGCTTGGGGTTCAAGGCTCATTTCTCCTGGGAAAGGAAATGCTTTGTTCAATGCCATTCATGAAAACAAATGTGAATATCTGTCTCCAAGGGGGCTAACGTATTGGCCAACGGATGCAGGAAAAATACCAGATCTGCTTGATTTCTTCATCATAAAAGACATTTCATCCAGTTACACTAGAGTCGAAGGAATTAACGACTTAATATCTGATCACATTCCTGTACTGTTGTCAGTAAGCGCTATAGTCATCAAGAAAAAAAAGAAGCAAAACCTTACTAATAGATTCACGGATTGGGACCTCTTTAGAGAAAAACTGGAAGAGCTAGTTGAATTAAAAGTTAGTATTAAAAGTAATGAAGAATTGGAACAAAAAACAAACAATTTCATTGAATACACTCGTACGGCCGCCAGTCTAGCTACTCCAGAATTAAAGGACAAAGCGGAAATTGAAGTCAAATACCCGGCTGAAATCAGGGAACAAATCAAGGAAAGGAGAAAGGCAAGGAGAATATGGCATCTCACCAGAAATCCCGCTGATAAGACCACCTTCAAACGAATAA
Organism: Tipula vernalis; assembly: GCA_958295665.1. Lineage (NCBI taxonomy): Eukaryota > Metazoa > Arthropoda > Insecta > Diptera > Tipulidae > Tipula > Tipula vernalis. Next base: position 164,032,895 of record OY282558.1, read on the forward strand.
GTAACAAAGTCAATAGGCTAATCAAAAGCTTCAAACAGGATTGCTTCGACAACTACTTAAGCGGGCTAGGTCCAGAACTGGATAAGAACTACTCGTTATGGAAAGTAACCAGAAAATTTAAACGACCTGTAGTTCGAGTACCACCTATAAGAAATGCTCAAGGCAATTGGGTTCGACAAGACAAAGAAAAAGCGGAACTCTTTGCTCAACACCTAGCAACACTGTTTCAACCCTATGACATTCAATCCAACATTGACGTAACACCTGTCTATCAACCAAATCAGGATTTTAAAAGGGTCACGCCAATGGAAATTACTGAAGAAATCGACAAAAGTCTTAGCCAAAAAAAGGCACCAGGAATTGATAAAATATCACCGGGTCTATTCAAGGAACTACCACGCAAAGCAATCATCATGATCACATACTTATTTAATGCCTGTATGAGATTGAAGTATGTACCCAAATGCTTCAAAACGGCCCAAATAATTATGTTGAAGAAACCAGGGAAATCAGATGACCGACCTTATCAAAGCTGTTTGAGAAACTACTACTAAAACGTCTAAAGCCAATGGTAAACGTTCCTGATTTTCAATTTGGATTCAGGAATAACCACTCCACAATAGATCAAGTCCATTGAATAACTACGGTAATAGAACCAGCGTTAGAAGAAAAGAAATATTGCCCCGCCGTATTTCTGGATGTATCTCAGGCCTTTAATAGGGTTTGGCACGAGGGATTGACATTCAAGATGAGCAAAATGCTACCACAAAACTATTGCCAGCTGCTTGAATCATACCTCTCTGATCGCCAATTCAGAGTCATCCATGAAGAAACATGTTCAGACATTTATCCAACGCTAGCGGGAAGCGTATTGGGGCCCCTCCTATATCTTCTCTACACTGCGGACATACCTACAACGAATAAAACATTCATCGGCACGTTCGCTGACGACACTGTAATTATGTCAGTATACGAATCATAACCAAGGGCAGTGGAAAATCTTCAACGAGCAATGAACAACGTTACTAAATGGACAATTGACTGGAAAATCACCAGCTGATACGTGTATTCCTGAAAATTCGCCATATTATCAATACTGTACATCTGAATATAGAATTACGTTGAGATTTGCTGTTCCTAATTAATTAAAAATTTGCTTTATATAACTTACCTTTAAAATTCAATATATTGAATAGCAAATTTCTTGTTGATCTGAAAGAAAAATAATAGCGAATTTCATTTTCTACAAAATGTTTTGTTTATGTTTTGAAGAATTAGACATTTCTAAAAAATAAGAAAATACTCCATAGTGAAGTGCAGAGACATTTACCTAGTAGTAGATCAATGACATATTGAGTCAGTTGAATATTTCAAAGTTAGAGGTCTCTGTACTGTTAAAAATCATAGAATTATTTATAAATAAGAAAAAGTTATATTGCTCTTCTGACAAAAACTGTGAACGCGAAAACATCTAGGTTAGGTTAGGTTAGGTTGGAGTGGCTGCTTACGCACACTTAGACCGGTGACGGTCCATTGTGATACCACCGAATATATCCGCTTTACCCCTATTGGAACGATTTCGAGCTACTTATGTAGTGTAAGACGTCCCGCACTTTAATGTTTTCGAGATCCGAGAGGCAGTCCATCCTGAACTTACCCAAGTGTTTGTGCCTTCTGAGTGCCAATTCTGGACACGAGCAGAGGAAGTGGACCAACGTCTCTAGTCGACCAACGCTCCAAAGTCATCGTCTAAAGTTTCGGATACCTCTTCCATTTTATCACAGAAGATTCTCCAAGACCTCCTTTGTGCCTTTCTTAATTCTTTCTTATAAATTCCGAGTTTCTCCTTATATGAGTCCCAATCCTGATCCTCCCTTGTATTTCTGGCTCTATTAAAGGCTGTCCTACAAGCCTTACGATAGGTTCCCAGTTCCCTGGACCACCATATTGGTTTTTGCCTACCTCTAGGCTTAACCAGTGGGCAGGCAGCACGAAAGGACCGGTTGCATGCGCTAGTAACGCTAGCTACCATGTCTTCCAGCTCCCCAACGGTCGTCGGGGGCTCTAGAGCCCTCGACGGCAACAAATCCTCCAGTAATTCCCCATATATGCTCCAGTTGGTCCTTCTAGGATTCTTGAAGGCTTCCCGGGTAGCAGGGTGAATATCGAGGCTATAGGTTAAATAATTTACAAAAGGAGTGTTCCTTATCCACCCTCCAATTTTTAACCATATGAAGAATATTATTTTAGGCAAGGGTCACGTCTAGAACCTCCTGCCTGTTACTAGTAATAAATGTAGGTTCCAGCCCAATATTACACACTGAAAGGTTAGTACTCATCAAATAATCAAAAAGTGGCTCACCTCTTTCATTAATGTCCGTGCTTCCCCAGACACTACTGCTGATAGCCTTCCATGCTAACTGCAGTAGTGTCACCATTGCTGTATTGAGAGAGAAGGAAATGATTAATATAATTTTTCCCAAGAATACAAGATCTGATCTTCCCAGACTTACTAGAGGATATAATTTTGTACCCCTTGGTTCTGAGGCCACAGATCCTGTTGTTATTAATCCAAGGTTCTTGGATTAGTATCACATCCTCACTTGAACTAGCCAGCCTGAGGAGTAGAGCTGCCGAAGCAGCCTTAGAATGATGAAGGTTAATTTGAATTATCTTAACCATAACCTTTTAACCTTAACCTACCTCTATGGTATATTCCTGCTACCGCAGGAATATTAATTCTCGGTATTTTGGGATGCGCCGGATTCGCTCGTATCGCTAACCCTCCTACCATCTGTAGAGGACTTGTCAATGCCCCCCGTCTGGCCAGGCTGCCAACATCCTCCTCCATTGGTACACCAGCTCCTTCGCTTCAGGCCTGGGCGGGTTGCCACCATCCTCCTGTTGGTCTCCCGTACGCGCTTCTGCCCCATCCTTTGTATACACGTTGAGGGAAATTGACCCGAAACCGAAGTCAATTACTTCCTTCGTTTTGTGCAGGAGGGCAAAGGACTCCTTATTTATTACCATAATTGATAGTTTCGAGTCCCCCTTCGCCTCCTTCTGCTTGACGATCTTCCAATTTCCGGTCGGAAGATTCGGGTTACTGGCCTGAAGGATTTTGAAAGCCTCATCAGGGCTAGCCTGTTCGGATGGCAGCCAGACACGTGCCCTCGGGTTGCTGGAAATTTCCTCCCGGCTGATTGCCGCAAGCTTTGCGCCTGGCCACATCTCCCTTACTTTTGCTATAGCCTTTTTATATAGATCCACAGATCTAGAGTCCGAGCATGCAGTCATCTTCACACGCCCTTGATACCATCCCGCATCTCTGCAGGATGGGGGTGGTCCCGGATTTTCTCCCAGGACCTTTAAAAAGACGAGGTTGAGTGCATTATACACCAACCTCCATTTATCCGCTGTGATGCTCCCATCTACTTGACTTTCGTCAATCACGGCTAGCATCAACACATGCTCCCTTAGGGCGTCGCTGAACAGCTTTGTCCCTGAGTTAGAGCTCGGCTTTGTGTCAGTCAGCCACCTTTGCAACCTTAGAGGTCCCACCCATCTGGTTCGAGGTATCTCCCTTCGCTGATACCGGCTTTTGAGGAGAGCCGGTGCCCTTGGTTTTTTGTGTTTAGATCCTTCCGGAGTATCGGAGGATCGGAGAAATAACGGTCCGCCTGCGCAGAGATCCTTATACGCAGGTAACGCTAATTACAACTGGCGGTCGCCAGGTATCCAGAGGGCTCCGTTAGCGACTGGGCTTTGTTAAATGGGCCCCCAGCCTAGTTGATCCTCAGCACGGGTCGTTTAACACCTTAATCAAGACCATTCGGCTCGCAAGCACCCCGGCCTCCCAGCTTCCAGTTCCCCCCGCTCCACATTCTTTCTCTCATTCACCTATTCACATGGAGAGCCTAATTCAATGGGATCCATTCTATTCCCAGGGTCACCCGTTTATAGGGTACCCCACTCATCACCCTCGGAGACTTCGGAGGTGCAAAGAGGACGTGACGCACAGTCCGTCGTGGTTATTGGTCGATGGTTTTCTGGCGCCATCTGTTCGCCATTCCATGCTGGGCATCAAAGGCACTCAGAATTTACTGAACTGAGGTTAACCACTCCCCAGTTCCCTGAGACTCTCCCACCAGCTGAACTGCGGTTGGGGGCGGCTTATTTAATTCACCGCTAACCCACCTTGCGATAGGCCTTCCACTCTCCACCACCTGTGACCCCCCCCTCCCGTTAGCTGCAGTACGCCACGGGGCGAAAACATCTAAAAAAAGTAAAAATAAAAGTAAAAAATTAAAAAGTGATTAAAACCGGAAAATAAATTTGTATAATTACCTCTGCTTCTCTCCTGGACATCCAAACTTGGCTTCAAAAATTATTAAACACTATTTCTTTCACTTGGACACGGCGAAACCAAACCGGAATTTTTTATCCCTTGTTTCACTTTTGGATACGGCCATTTACAATACTCGTTATACGACGACCACGCTAAAAAATATTGAATACGAGCGAATTATTTGGGACAAACACTTTGGGAATTATTAGAATATAATTGTGCCCTTGATATTGGGTTTTTGAACGGCGAAATTACAATTTAAAATTGTGCAGAATTCCAATCGGGGTGAGAGTCTACACAATTGTCAAATAAGAGTCCTCATTGGGTACTCTCTATGTTATTGTTAAAATTTTATTATTATTGTTACGTTTTTGCCTTGTCACTCAAGGTTCGTACCACTGGATTGTGAATAATACAAAATCAATTTAATTTATCCCAACGAATTTATTTATTTAGCACAAGAATTATTACAACACAATTTCAATACAGTTTATTAATAAAAAATCACAAAATCACTTTATATAAATTATTCTCAAATTTTACTGATCACTTTTACTTTTTATTTCGCACTACAACACTTTTTAAATCACTTTTTAATTCCTTTTTAATCTTTACTCTATCGCTTACCAAATATTACTAAATCCAATTCGACTTCGTTCGCCTTTTTATATACACAAACCAAACTTCTAGAAAGCTCATGATTTTTCTAGTTAGAATAGTGTAGAACAATTTTATCATGGAAAATTCCATTTTAGTACAGTTTAACATTGAGCTATTAATTTTAACTTATTCTATAACACACTAGGTGTCACCGTCACAATATTTTATTTTTCATTTTTGTATTGCTATTGAACCGACCATAAAATATTTTGTGGTAGGATTTCTTAGACCTATTTTAACTATTAAATCTTAACACCTAACTATCTAGGTACGAGTATATAAAAAAAATTATTGTTACGTAAAATAGTTTATGGTTTTTGCAGCTGTCAAATGATCCTTTAAGATCTAATTGCTATACCCATAAAAAAACTTGTTGCCAGAAATTTTTATATTTATCTTTTATTTCCTATGTGCAAAGTACCTTTAGCAAAACCAAACAATAAGGGTAGCATTCGAAGACCCCTTAAAAATATTTATTTTTTGAATTTTATTTAGAACGATCGTTTAAAAAAAAAATGATCGTGCCAGTTTGATGATTGATTTAAAGGTTTGGTTGGCGGTTAATTTGGTGATTGCGTTTAGAATTATGTTCCGATTGAGATAGAGGTTGATTTGGTTATTGAAATGGTTGTTACCCTGAAGATTAGCTTAATTGATTCCGAAGACCGAAGTTCTGACCACCTCATGAGGGTTCAGACCTTTATATTTTATTTATGATAACTACTTCATTAAAATTTATTTTGTATCATTTGAAATTGGTTTATGTTTATTATTAGTATAACAAAATGTACCGAATTTTATTGTGCAAATCATTTTAAGTACCGCCAACTATTGATCGGAAGCTGTCACAAAATAATTTATTTTCGTTTTGTAACACTTAAGGTGGATTTATATTATCAGTTCCTTTCAGTTCCTACTCGTATCGTGTCAGACATCATCAATTTATACTATCCGCACCTTTCAATTCAGGCATTTTCTTCGTATGATTATCATTATATATTCTTATCTTTGGGTTACGTATAGAGTAAAGATAACACACAAAAATACAAAAATGTTTTAGTAGCAATTTACAATTTTTGTTTGTTTCGCTATTCTTTCGTATTTTTTCGCCTTCAGATATCATACAAAACATTCTTTTCAACAATATGTGTCTGACACGATACGAGTAGGAACTGAAAGGAACTGATAATATAAATCCACCTTTATTTATCTTTTAACGCAAAGTGGCAGCCGAGTGGTGGGCGATATAAGAACCAGGGCGAAAGTTGCTCAGCAATTTAAAAAATCCTTACATAATTTGACATTTTTCTTATCGATTTCGGTTCAAAAGAATCTTTTATTGCATATAGAAAGGTAACACATAAAAATAATGCTGCATTGTTGATCACGTTTTTCTTATAGCGAACGTGCTCATTGTGATGTTTTAAAGGCGAATATTTAAAAATCTGAGTTTAAATTTACCGCGATTTAACTTTCGATAATAAAAAATAAACCATCCTCTAATCTAATGCCACCGTGATCACAAAGTTAAGCAAAGTTCAGCCTCTATTGTTATGGCTTACTAACTTATATGGGATATTTTATTATTAAACCATTGCCATTATTACCGTCAGTATGAAACCTTGTCTTATGTGTTGTACAATTTACCTTAATAACTGTTACACTTTTATTACATTTTACTTATAGCTTATTCGAATTACACTCTGCAAAATTGGATAAAATTACGTAAACTAAATTGAAATCCAAAAACAATGATGAAGTTAAGAAGACTTCTAATAAAATAAAAAATGTACGTTGTTTTGTCCGTAAGTTCATTTGAAAACCACTCAATATGTTACTGTAGATGAAACCACTGTAAACCGAAATTTCCCTAATTTTTTGAAACTCATCAAATTCGCTCATGTACTTACCAAAACCGGTTTGCAAGAACTAGTACCCAACGTTCCGCAGAACACCGGTTAACAACTACTGAATTATAGTATTAAATTTGGATATATCGCACTCAAACAAAAAAACAAAAAAATCTTCGTTTATCATCCACATAAAAATTGATTTTCTACAAATAAATTAAAATTGAATGAAAAATTAATTTCCATTTTAAATCGGTATAACTAACCGAAACACCAAAATGTGGTGGTCGGGGCGAGAAAATAAAATTAAAATGATTTTTAATGGAGAAATTTAATTTAAATCAATAATTTTTGTTTTTATGTTTTATTTCAAAATTTTTTTCAGAACGAGTACACCGATTGGGAGAGATCTCCGCGTAATCCAATGGGGGCACGTGATGCAACACTAGAATTATTAAGTGATGGCCATACAGTAGCGCCACTTATAAAATTAGGTCATTTACATAGTTTACGAGGTGGACGAACGTATTTTTTACATTTCAGACATCAATCAGGTGAACGTAATTTCCCACTGGTTAGTATCAAATACAAAGTATAAAGTTTATATATTGTAGAGTTATCGAATTAATTTAAATTTATTACAGCGAAGTGGTTCTGTTCGTGGTGAAGATGTGCCTTTTTGTCTGGGACTTCCACTTTCATCATTATTTCCATACAATTATACAAAAGAAGATGTAAAAGTTAGTCGCGTTTTAGTTCGTTATTTATCCAATTTCGCTCAAAATGGGTACGATTCGATGTAGTCCACCATTCACAAGACGAAATTAATCTATTTTCTTTTGTTTTGTCAATTCCAGAAATCCAAATGAATTTAAACCTCCACCGATTTCATTATCTATAGTATCAGACACTTATTCACTATCGTCATCAGACATATCATCACTAAATAGTAATAATTATATAAATAATAATGTTAATAGTAATAATAAAGGTACAAATAGTAATTATAAACAAAATAAGGAGCAGCACACAAACAAAAAACGCGAATTGCCTCAATACGACCGGCGACTCGCTCGCAATACTCGTTTCGATGATCTTACGGCCATTAGTGAAGATCATGATGAATCCGACGAAGATGACTCCCAAGAGTCAGTCAAAATGGAAACTAATTTTGAAGACAACGAATCTAAATATATTGTCTTGAAACTGAGCAGCGACGAATTTGATCCGGACGACTTGTACTATGTACCGAAACCGATCGATATGCCGTTTTGGGATGCATACGATTCAATTAATCAGCTGTATTTAGAGCTAGGTAATTTATTGTGTAATAGTTATGAATTCCGTCAGTAAAAAAGATTTTATTTTAATGTTACAGGTGCACGGACTGAAATTAAAAGTCACTATCGCGGTCATAAACTATCGATGTGGTTGAGTTTGATACCTCAGCTGCATACACAAACGGATTCGGGTGAAATGTCAATGAAACATCATCATTTCGTGGAGGAGAGTGCAATACATTATGATGGGATTGTAAGACCGCAATCGATGTTGAGACCACCACCCATTAAGCTATTTACAGTGGGGACAACGTCAACGACTACTATCATTCGAACGGATGGTACTGTACCAACCGTTTCAACAACAGAATGTCCACCAAACACAACCATAGTACCAACATTAGCGGCTACCAGACCTCAACAAAATCAGCAGCCTAATACAAATACTATTACTAATAATAATCTGTTGAAACGACTGGCGAATACACACTATCAAAGCTATACGACTGCGCTGACGGTAACTATAGCGGTCGGCTGTTTTCTTTTACTTCTTAATATCTTAATATTTGTCGGAATTTATTATCAACGCGAGAAACGAGCTTCGGACGCAAAACGTAAAGAGGAATTGACTGAAAACGAATCGAGCCACCATTCGATCGCCTCCAACTTAGACTCCAAGTGTGATAAGAGTAGTCACAAATCGAGCATTGAAAGTTTGGTTGAATTTAATACGTCGGGCAGTAGTTTTGTCGAATACGACTGTTACGATGAAAAACAGGCAATTAAAGAAAAACGAGCACTAGCGGATATTTGTAATGTTGAATTGCCTCGAAAAACGTGTACTCATTCCCCGGCACGGAGCGCCAGCCCAACCGACAGTCTAATGAAAGAAACGTACAAAAATACAATGTGTAATCGGGCCGCAGACAGTTTAATACCATTTCCACCTACGTACACAACTACAATATCCGCAACAACATCACCACCTCTAACGACTACACACCATCATCATCACCATTTGCATAATATGACAACACAAACACCGCCCGAAACAACGTCACACCACCATCATCATGTACACCATATGCATCAGATGCAACAACATCAACATTCACAAACGCCATCCACATCGACACAATATCTAAACGCTAGCTTTAATGCGGGGCCCGAATTTTGTAATCAATCGACCCAATCGGAGAGCATAATGTTACAGGATGCAGACACAACGACCACCGATGCGTCGATTGTGAATACGAATGATGTAGGTGGTGGCCACAATGAAAATGAAGTAAATTATGGTCAAGAAACGTTTATAATTAAATGTATACCAGATCCACCGCCTCCACCTAAAATACATATAATACCATCGTCGCAGAACCATCAGCAGCAACAAGCCGGTAGTGGTATATTGCGTGGTGGCCCCTCAACACCGGGCACAACTAAAAAACGTGTTCAAATTCAAGAAATCTCTGTATGATTATTACACATACGTTCAATTGTATTTCTCTCTTGTGTAAATAAAACAAAAATGTTTTTATTTTTCATTTTTATTTAAAAAAATCTGTTTTGATAAAAAAAAAAAAAAAAAAATCGTACTAAGCTTAGGGTATTTGTAATAAATTTTTGTAATTAAAATTTATTATATTGAAAACCAACAAATTAAAAAAAAAAAATCAAAAAAAAAATCAAAAAAATTTAAAAAAATAAAAAATTCGTGATAAAATTAGGTAATAAATTAAAAATTTCTTAAAATGTAATAAATAAAAAAAAAAAAAAATCTTAAATAATTAAATTATATTTATGTTAATAATTACAAAAACAAAAAACGCGGTGTTTTATTTTTTAAGCAATGATTCAAAATCATAGAAGGTGGTAAACCTTTACACAAGAAGGGAAACAGTGGTGTAAGTTATATAAAAGAGGTAGGTTGAGGAATTCACGATAGCAACCTTGTCGGAATAGTACATTAGTGAAAGGTGTTGAGAGGGCTCTCAAGAAAACTATGATCAATTAATCACGTTATCAAGATGCGAAATACAATTAAATGTCGAAGCTGTTTGCGGAACTGAAGTTTTCAGTAAGAAAATGAATTTTTCTCTGGGGTGTCTGACCAATGAAGGTTGCTGATGCTTAACGATCTTAAGAAGAAATTGAACTTGAAAATTGGTTATCCTATTTGATCCATAAGTTGCACTCTAACAAATTTATCATCCTCAGTGAAACTACGTTATTTCAAAACAAGTCTGTGACTCACCAACGAATTTAGCGAAATATAGGTCTGCGTTGCAACACAGGTCTTCTTTAGATTTAAAGAAGGTCGCCGTCATTTCCAAAGATACCATAGGCTAGAAATGGGATTCCGAAATGCATCGCTAGTGTGGATTATCTCTAAATGGAGCTCAGTATTCAATTTAATGGGGACGACCATAAATAGAACCGCCTCGTTTCGCCTCGAAAAATCCACGTATAAGTTGTTTAAGTAATGCTCACAACAACATTATTGTTAAATGCAACGGAAGGGACCTTACTACATGCCTCAACCTGCAACCTGCAATTTAATAGAATATGCACCAACAATGATATATACCGGGGCTCTACCACCGCTTTTGATAGGTTCCCAATATTGGTTAGATATGGGACATCTGTCATTTGTCAATCCTCTATATGTCATGTTTGACGGCGACATGAACGGTGCAATCGGTATTATAATTTAAGGACGGAAGAATGATGGTGTTTTGCAAGGGAAGCAGTGGAGTAACTAGGTACCGGCAGCAGCGGGGTGCCCACGACATTTATCAAGAGTTCGAATATTAGTTGAAAGTCAAGATCGATAGATGATAGCTCAGATTAAGCTTAAAGTAGACCACCCTTTGAAATTTGCAAAACGGCGATCGACATATAGGAAATTTTTGAAGAAAAGGCGGTGGTATAGTTTTTAGAGAAAGAAGAAATCGTTCCTCTTGCTCGCTTCTTCTCGGTTGCAGACTATGAATGTCAGAGTAGTTACACGTAATCTGACTCCATATAAATAAAAATGGCTTTAGGTTCTGACATATATACCATATATAGATTTAGACGAAAATTTGCTAAACTCGTGTGAAATCAAAGCTTTCGACATCGATAACGATAACGATTTTAGTGCTTGCTGGGTTGATTTATTTGTAATAAACGTTTTGCACTCCAAATTTACCTCTATTGCATTTCAGAAAGATTGAATGGGATTGTTTAGTGTGTCAGTTACTGAATCTTTTTTATTACCGGATAAACGGTAAAAACAAACTTAATTTACCGCTAAACCCGGTAAAACCTGTAATTTTGAAATTCTATTTTAAATATAAGGAAATTGCAAATTCCAAATTCATTTTGCAATTAGTGATGGTGGTTGTTTTTAATTAGTTTCCGGCGTGATTCTCCTGTTTCATATCCCTTTGTATCGGATTTCATCTTTTGATCACTAATTAAAATTTTTCGAGATTATTGGAGTATAGCATGGAAATGGGATGAGTGATATTCGAGACTTAATTGGTGATTCGGTGTTTCGAAACAACTTCTCGACGTCGCTGCGCTCCTTCTCGCTTAGCCCTCCGAGGGGCTTTAGGTTTGAATTTCGTTTTAGGGCTTTCGATTTGAATTTAAAACCTTGCTTTTTATAAATTCTGGAAAATGGGGATTTCGGTTACGCAACGAAAATAACCAAAAATATAAATTTTGGAAAATGGGGAATTTGTTCGGGGGACGTTGGAGCCGGGATCAGCAAACATGTCGCACTGCGTGCCGCACGTAGGAGTGGATTATATAGAATCTATAAATCCCGAACTGTAGAGGCTAATGGCTTCGGTAACTCCCATGGGCACGCGGGACGTCGCTGTGCTCCCCCTCGCTTAGCCCTCCGAGGGGCTTTAGGTTTGAATTTCGTTTTAGGGCTTTCATGGACATTTTAAATTATTACAAATTTTTAGTTTTAATAAAGATTAGCACTTTTAATAAATATGGAGCTATTTTCTAGTTGAAAATATTTCTACCATTGTAAAAATTGGCGCTGTGTGACATGGTATGCCTTTCTAAATCATAGCCAATACTCGGAAATGGATACCGAAGAATTTAAGAAATTAGTCAGGCTGGTTTGAAGTCGCAAATTACATTTTATAACAACAAGTTAGTCGAGGGTTCCATCAATGCAGTTTTCGAGTATAAAGCCATACCGTCTCGTGTACAAGGAATAATTTTAAAATTTGACGAGGTTCAATCAGAAATAGAAACCTTTGTCGATGGTGATGTCGATCCACATGTGAAATACAGAACGGATTTTGAAGAAAATTATTATAAGTTCGAAGTGCAGTTTCGCAGTAATATTGATGAAATAGCAGCAACCTCAGCAACCCCAGGATTCTAAAAATGATCACCTACCAATAAATAGTAACAAAATCAAGCTACCGCACAAATTTCATTACAAAAATTTGACGGTCAAGAAATTAATTGGCTAAACTTCAAAGCGATCTACAACAAAATGATCCACGAAAATGATGACATCGATATGGAAATAAAATGTTGCTATTTATTATATTATTTATTATAACCTTGCATCAAAATCTTAATGGTTCAAATACTATTGGTAAACAATGAAAAAAATGCCCTTTTTTTACGACATTTTATATAAAAAGACCAACTGGATGCCATTTCTCATATTTATTTTATCGACAAAATGCTTGACCGGAATAATAGGAACAACTTTGATAAAGAAAGCATAACGAAAATTTAAATGGTGCAAGCCCTATCAACGTGAGAATGAGTGTATATTTTGAAAAATGTTTGACTTTGAACCAAAACATGTCGAAAGCACCATTGGATTCAGCGTACTCGAATTAGGTTTACCACCTGGGTGCCCAGCTTGTCACAAAAAAAAAAAAGACATCGATTCAAGCAGAGTGATGTAGATGAAGAGAGTCAAAGAATTTTATAAATCTTAAAACATTCTTTAAAAACAGCACAACTAATGGTTTAGCCGTAAAATAGGCATCGTGCCTCTTTCCTTATTTTCAGTTTTTTATCAATTAAATTTGTTGTTTAAACAATCCAATGTGTATTCCGGTTCGCTCGAAATAATACATTTTCATTAATAATGATGACAAATTAATTAAATAATTAATGTCGAGTGATATTTTTTTGTTTTTTGTTTACATATTTACATTTTAATTGTCGAGCATATTATTAAATATTTTTTGTGAACACATTTTATGAATTTATAATAATTATTGCAGGTACGTGCGCAAATGATATTAATATTATTAATTAAATCTGGTCTTTATTTCGACAAAAAAAAAATGCAACTGAATTCCACCTAAAAAATATATAGTAAATACAATGTAAAATGTAAAATATTGTCCCAGTAGATAAATTTCACAATCATAAAATCTATAAATAAAACTTCCTTGTCCCTCTGATGGTAAATTTTACATTCATGACTCGAAAAAGATTATTCTGTTAATTATTATTAATTTATAAATTCGCGTGAACTTTGTCCTAAATCTGACCTAAAAAAAAAAAAATAATTAGGATTTTTTTTTAGGACAAACTTCACGAATCTAAATACATAAGTGAAGTTTGTCCTAAATTTGTCCTAAAAATCGTCAATAAAAATTATTATTTACATGTACGAGTATTAGTGTAAAAGCAGAAACTCTCGTTATAACGAATTTCTTTAATAAGAATAGTAAAAATTATTTACGAATTATACGTAATACATAAAAACGATGGAAGTAAGATATTACCTCTTATATTTTCTTTATAAATTAATGTAGCGAATAATATGAATAAATGAAATTTCGAATTTTCTTGACCAAAATGGCCTATATGCAAAGTTGGCATAGGATCTAGGCTATCCGAAACCGGTTTCAGTTTTGAAAAAAATAGGGGATTAGGGTATTTAGGACAACGATGTTTGATACGATCTCACCCAATAATTATACCAAATATTATGAAAAAATGATTTTCCCAATTTTCTTGAGAAAATCCTAGGAAGCTGACACCAAAGTGACCTATATGCAAAGTTGGCATAGGGTCTAGACTATCCGAAACAGTTTAAGTTTTGAAAAAAATAGGGGATTAGGGTATTTAGGACAACTATTTTTGATACGATCTGGGGGGTGGGTGTCAGCTTCCTAGGAATTTCTCAAGAAAATTGGGAAAATCATTTTTTCATAATATTTGGTATAATTATTGGGTGAGATCGTATCAAACATCGTTGTCCTAAATACCCTAATCCCCTATTTTTTTCAAAACTGAAACTGGTTTCGGATAGACTAGATCCTATGCCAACTTTGCATATAGGTCACTTTGGTGTCAGCTTCCTAGGAATTTCTCAAGAAAATTGGGAAAATCATTTTTTCATAATATTTGGTATAATTATTGGGTGAGCTCATATCAAACATTGTTGTCCTAACCACCCTAAATTCCTATTTTTTCCTAAAAATATTTCTCGGAAAGTACGAAATATTTTAAATATTTTATTTTATCTTGTAATCTTTGCCATCTTATTTAAACTTAGTTTAAAAAATTTCAACTTTAAATACCCAAAACTAAAATTCGTAATAACGAGACATTCTGATTTTTTACTAATAATTTTTTTATAAATACGACTTCCACGTCACAAAAAATAAATCACCAATTTAATTTTATTATTCGGTTTTATTTAGAACTAAATTTTATTTTGTTTTAAATCACCACTTAAAATCACACTATCACTTTTCTATGTCAAAGATGTTTTATCAAATATATTAGTTAAAAATAAATAATGATAGTGTGAGTTAAATCAAAAGATTACCTTTTATCAAAGTTAGCTTCGTAAATCAAATATTTGATAAAACATTTTTTACATATAAAAATGATAGTCAATAAGATTCTTTCGGTTATTTATAGACAAAATAAATTAACAATAAGATATGTATTATAAATGATTGGCTTCATTTTTTTTCTCATTAACCAATCGAAAAATGTTGTGAATTTCATTATTGTTAATATATTTTGTCTATAAAAAGTCGAAAGAGTTTTATTGATTTAATTTCACAGACAAATTTATCTTTCTCTTAATTATTTGTGTGGGCATAAAACATACAGAAATAAGGGTTTTCCTTGAGTTTTAGGATTTAGTGAATATAATTCGCTAAATCAGTACGTTCCTACTTGGCATTATCTGTGTTTAGTAGTAATTGTATTTTTGTAGTTTGGCCGCCCAAGTGACAATTTCAGTTCTAAATATTCTCTTGAAGCGCTTCTAGAGCTATATTATAGAGCATTTAGCTTTTAATTTGACTCTAGCAGCGCTGCTAAAGCTTATTTAGAGTTGTTATATGGCTTGTTTAGCTACTTTTACAGCGATAATTTTCCTTTAGAAGACCATACGTTACAGCTTTTTTAGAGCTGCTACTTTTATTTTAGAAGCATATGAAAGTCTTATAAGGCCCTTGTTATAGTGCTTAATGCTCTTGTCGTGCACAATTTTTGAGTGTTTATTAAAGCTGATTCCATTAAAAAGGCAATACCAATAAATAATTGCTTTATATCTGAAACATTATAAAATATTTTAGATAAGTGCGCTTCAGAACTAGCTAATTATTTATAATAAATATTATGTAGATGAGAATTATTATAAAATTGTTTAATATGTACATACGAGTACATATTTTATTTTCGTTCAGAACAATATGTAATATTAAATACAAATAGAAAATTTTAAAAATTATGTTTGTTTTAGAATATGTTTTTAATGCGGTTTATTTTTTATGGTAAACGTTAGCAATGTAATTAACAAAATTTTAATGGGCCTCGAAATTATAAAAGTTTTAATTAAATAAATTTACAAAAAAAAAAAAGTGAAAATTGATTTTTGGATTTTCTGTGTAGTTACAATATTTCATTATTATTATAATTAATTAATAATCAATTTTGCTAATTATTTATTGGTCAAATCGCTCACAAACACAATCGATGGCAATATTTTTAATTATTTTGAATATTGTGTTTGCTATGCGTCATTTTTGTTTTCTATGGTGATCTTTACTTTTTTTACTTTTATGACGCGATCACCCATTTTGTTACAAAAACGGAGCTGATTACTAATTAGAATGATATAGAGTTAATGTTTTCATATGATTCTCTTACAGAACAACTAGCTCTAATAAAGTCAGTTTATACACCACAATAAAACTACTAAAGAGTAAAATTTTGGTTTAAGAGCACGTAGCTCTTTTTTGATTTATTTTTGTCCTTTATGTGATATTTTATACGCGTTTCATAAATAAATTCAGCTAGACGCTCTATTTTGGATTTCATAGGTTTTACTATAGAGCAAAATTCATTGTTTTGTTTAAATAACGGTTTAATATATCAGTTTTCAAAATCGAGACAGTGTTCTTCCAAACTGGTTGATTATTCGCGTCATTTGAAACGAGGTAAGCAAGTATTTATTTTATTTTGAAATTATTGTTTTATTAACATTACTTTATGTTATATTATGTACTTATATTACAGAGGTGATTATATTAAAATATAATATATAATATTAAAACGAGTGGAGATATGTCTTTTAAAATAATTCAAGAATTATCAAAAAAAGTTTTTATGTTGGCTATTATACCAGAAACATTGGAAGAGAATGGTGTCGTTTGGTATCCACCTTTAAATTGGAGTTCAAAAAAGCGTAATTGTATTATTAAAAATCCTTACGGCACAACCTGATAAAAAATTATGGCTGGCTAGACCATGTCGCGTAAAAAAAAAAATAAAATAAAAATGTATAGCATCGCAGAACAGATTGACGAGGAACTCCTATCTAAAAACGTTACGAAAGAGGATGATCGCTGTGAGAGTGATGACAGTACCATTACGCCCACCAACAATAGGATTAAGCACCTTAATGCCTTACTACGTTCCCCTCAACCAAACTTTGATATGATAGCTGAAACTATGAATGCAGTATCAATTCCTGTGGCTACTTCAAAAACAAACTGTGAGTGATGAGCCGATAATAGAAGGAGTGGCCCATACCTATAGAATTAATAGCAGTATCACACAACCGTATGGTACGTTATTTATCGCGACAATAACCATTTATCCCATAGCAATAATAGTAACGCTCTCTTTAAAGAAATACTGGATTCAATTATACTTCCGACAAATACAGTCTTGGAAGAAAATTTAAACATGGAAACAATAAGCAGTGGCCAATCAGATGGCGTTACTTCACCGTATTGACATTCTACGAATTGTCGTAAATATTCTATTAAAATGGTTGGTTTCCCTTTTCCACAATATATTCCAATAATCATTGGTTTAAAAATTTTTATTTCATGTATATTAAAAAGGATAGGCAAAAATTGCCATTGTGAGCTTTTATAAATTGGTAAACCATCAATATTACAATTTAAGGAAATGTCCATTGATTTATTTAATTTATCTTTAAAATATTGTCTTAAGCAACTTTCTAATCCTTGATGCCAATGATTTGCACTACCGAGCGGATATAATGCGTTTCTATTAGGAGTTTCTAATAAAGTTCTTGGATCTTGCGGGAGATCTTTATCGGGTAATTTACATGTCTTGAGCAATTTCAATAATTTACCAAGTGCTTGATGAGTGATGTTATAACTTAAAGCCCAATTTCTTAATTCTTCCCTCAGGTTAACAGGGTTTGTTTCATCCTCGCTTAGAACAAATGAAACATCACTGTCGCTTAAATCTCCATCTAATTGGTTTGTGTTCCATAAATCAGGAGTTTCATTGTTTTCACATAAATCAATATGGAAATTATTAATAGAGGAGTATTCTCTCGCAGAGTTTTGTTGTGGTTCTGATGTTTCTAGCGTATTGCTTGGATAATTTTTAATTTTATTTCTTTCGACAGCTTTCTTCAATAAAATTTCGTTCTTTCGAATTTGGTATCGATAACCACTACTTAGTTTGTATCTCTTCCACGAATTTAAACTATACATTTTTATTGTAGCTTATTTGATTTTTTTAACACACAGAAAAATACAACCAATTTATTATTTTGACATTAATTTTGGAGGTAAAGGTAAATCAAAGCTTTATAAGGTATCTATACCAGTTGCAGGTTACTAAATTAGTTCTAAATTAACATCAAATATCGTTTTATTAAAGCTTATTATTTCAAAAGCTTACAACTTTATATGAGCTGTTTTATAGCTCATATTGCTATCTTACAGCTTAATTAAAACGTACAGCTCTATAGTTGCGCCTGCTCTAATACTAAAACTTTGGAAGCTCTATATTTATTTGTAGAGCTATATATTAAAACTAAGTGCTCTTTAGATTTCTTAAAGCTTGGAGTGTCTATTACCATCAATTTAGCACACAAGTAGTATGAATAACTGATTTTATAGAGCATGTTTAATTTTTTTTAAAGCTTGCAGTGTCTATTACCATGAATTTAGTACAAGATGCTGCGTGATTACTTCTGTAGAGCATTAATAGAGCTGATCACAACTAATAGCTCTAACGAATGTTACTTGGGCGTAGCTATCTGATGAGTAGACCAACTTTTTCAGTACGAAACTAATGTTGTGAATTGAATTATTTGTATTAAACTGTATAAAAATTCTGATTTTTCTTCCTCTTCCACAACAACTACCAAATTCTATTGATAACCGAGGTTAGTTAAGAAGAGCAAGAATAATCAAAATTATTATTATACTTGTGCTTGTACCAAAAGCAACACATTAATTATAAATACATAATCTGAAATAATAAAATAAATGTAAAGGTGTAATTAAATTATCGAAATAAATTATAAATTCAATTTAATAAAATAAAAATTAATAAATAACATAAAAATAAAGTTTATTTATCAATTGTGAATGTATGTACGAATTTGATGACCCTAATTACTACAAGTGGCAATTGTTCGAACTGAACTCTGAAAAAGAAAACAAAACACCACAAAGAAACATAATTCAATTAAATCCAAAATATGTTTTAAACTTATCTGACGGCAAACAGCTGTTTGTGAATCCAAACATCGTAAATACGTCATCTTCCACGTAATAGAGTTGCGTTAATACCTGTCAAGGAATACCATTTTTAGAATTTTGTTTAATTATTATACATTTATATTATATAATTGAGTACACTTACCTATTTTAATATTATATAGAATTTATTTTGCACTTGTTACTTTGTTTACATTCTAATTTGACAGCTAAAAAATAATTGTAACAATAATGTAATAGAATAATATATACACTGTGAAATTAGTGTACTAAAAATTTATAACACTGTAAAATCATATTGTACTAATAATTTAGAACCAGCATAGTATTTATAATCTCTATTGTTAGATGTCACTTTTGGATTATGAAATAATTATTGTTAAAGGAAAAATTTGTTAAAAAAAAAAATCTACAACATTCGAGAAAAAACTATCAAACGGTGATAACCTGTGCGAATTGTAGTGTGAAAATTAAATTGAGTAAAAAGTTAAAACAAAATCGTGTTTAAATTATATACCTACCTCCCGCATTAAATTGGACATTCTAAGATATCGCAAAGAAAAAAACATTGACGCTGAAACATTTTGGACATTGAAATTAATTTGGACACGGTGAATCTGCAACGAGCAAACGGAGAAATTAGCAATTCAATTGCGATCAATATAACGATAAAGGACCTGTGGTATCGTATCTCGAGCCAGCGATTTAACGAGACGATCTGCATTAAACGGGATTGAACTCGCCACCAAATGATTAAAACGTTTAGTCAAGTTTCGTTAACGTTATTTGTAAATTTGTTATATAGTCTGACCTTTAATTTTGTCTTTTTAATACCATTCTTGCCATCTATTATAATATTCATAAACTATAATTTGATTTGTCATTTCATATAAAACATAAATTTTTCTTTTGTATTCTGTTCTTTAAAAAAAGAAAAAAGTATATTAGTATTGTATCAAAATATTTTTGGGTCAGTTCATTTTTTTTTCACCGCAGGACGTTTGATATACAAACAAATAAAACTCAAGCCAGAAATTAAATCTCCTTTTTGTAAATTCATGTAGGCAAAAATTAAATGTTTGTTCTAAATACAGTGTGTTATTTATTGAAAACTAATTTTGTTATTTATTAAAACCAAATCATTATATGGGGTGCTTTTACCAAAAGCCAATCATTTTGCATTCTTCGTTATTTATTGTAAACACCATCACCAGCCATTACATTTTTTTGTGCATTAGTTATTTGGAAACGACATTACCAGCCATCAAAAATTGTTTGATCGACATCTTCACATATTGTTGCCGAAACACCTGATTCAAACAAACAAAAGCAACCAGCGCTATCGAATACGTTCAGGGATATTGACCGGGTCTTTTGGTGTAAGCAAGCACATATGGTCCTTCGAGCCGGATTGAACAGTGAGTAGAAATTTGTACCTTACAAGTACACAAATAAATAAATCGAGACAATGCAAAGCCGTGCACAATTTTATATTAACGATAACGGTGAAATCGGTGTGATATTTTGTAAAAAATTTGGTGAATTTCTCGCGGAAGCGAGAGCCATAAAACGTCTAACTAAAAGCTTGGAGATCATCAAAAGTGAATTATTTTCAATTAATACGCCCATAATTGAAATTAAAACAAGCATGGAGCTTCTAGCTAGTGAATGGAAGGAGTTTCAAGCACTTGAGAAGGTATTAAAGGGCAAATTCGATGAGGGGAATCTAGAAATAGTAGACAAAATCGAAGAAGATCACTTTGCTTTAAAGCAAAAGCTTATTCGATGGGAGAAAATGCACTAGAATAACAACGCTCAAAATTATCATGGGAATGATAATATGCAGGATTTGTTATTAAATCAAAGCAATTTCATTCAGGAGATATCTGCAATGAATAAGCGAGACATTGAAATACGTTTACCACGCGTAAACATACCGCAGTTTTCAGGAAACTACTCGGAGTTTCCATCCTTTAAGGACCTTTTCGAAGCATCGATAGACAAAAATGAAAAGGTTCACAAATTACAATATTTGAAGTCATTATTGAAAGGCGAGGCTTACACTTTAATTAGCCATTTAAATGTAACCGATGTGAATTATACACAAGCATGGGAAAAGGTCAAGGAGAGATACGACAAGCCAAAACACGTAGTTTACTCATTAATCAAGCAATTTATGGATCAACCGGTATTGCAGCAGGGCTCGGCCAAGGGCTTTCGTTGTCTCACAGATGTGTCAGACGAAGTTATTCGGGGTTTGCGTGTACTAGGAGAGGAGGCAGATAAGCGAGATATTTGGCTTATCTATATTTTGGTGCATAAATTGGATGCGGATTCAAGGGAAACATGGGCACGGAATTGGTGTGGGCATAAATACACAGAAATGACGGTTTTCCTTGAGTTTTTAATTTAGTGAATATAATTCGCTTAATCAGGACATTTGTACTTGACACTATCTGTGTTAGTAGGAATTTTACTTTGGTAGTTTGGTCGTAGCTACCTGATGAGTAGACCAACTTTTTCAGTATGAAACCAAACTACCAACACTCACTGTGCTAAAGGAAAGCTTTCATTTTTTGTTAATATATTTTGCCTATAAAAAGCCGAAAGAATTTTGTTGATTTAATATACAGACAAATTTATCTTTCACTTAATTGGGCATAAAACATACAGAAATGAGGGTTTTCCTTGAGTTTTTTGATTTAGTGAATATAATTCACTAAATCAGTACGTCCGTACTTGACACAATATTTGCCGAAAAAGGTATCAAAAATTTAACGACTATTTTAAAAAATCAATTATTTTCTCTTTTAATTGATGAAACAAAGGACGTAAGCAGTTAAGCACCAGAAAATGTTTAGCACTAATAGCCAGATATTTTACAATATAACTAAAGATAAGTTTTTCGCTATGCTATAACTAGAGAATTCTGATGCCCAGTCCGTATTTGAGTGCATTTTACAATTTTTTGACAATCATCAAATCCCACTTAATAATTTAATCGGATTTGGCACAGATAATGCCAGTGTCATGATGAGATAAACTGACGCGATTCAGGCATTGGTTAAAAAAAAAACCTTAGCTGTGTTCTCATTTTTCCCATAGTGCAAAAAGCCAAAATGATTTCAAGTAAAATTTCATTGTACCAGATCACAAAATTATGAAAACTTCTACAACTAGATGTACGTGGTTATCACTAGAAGGTGTTATTTCACGAATTACAGAGCAGTGCAGCCACTTAAACATAAATTTACTCTCGACAATTTCGAAAATAAAAATTTATTTCAAGACTTAGCTTGTAATATTTCCGACGAATTAACTGACAAACAATTTAAATAAGGAATTCTAAAGTGAAATTAGGATTAGTCGTTCGAATTCTTACTTTTTCCAACATCAATTACAGCGCCATCTGCACCGAATATAAAAAAAAAATATTTCAGACAAAAATTACTTATTTTTTGACGTAAAATCTGAATCTGTAATAAAAAATGGGGGCTTCCATTTAAAATATCAAAATTGCATTGTTTGTACAAAGCTGGCGGTGGCGAGAATTAGGGACTCTCTGAAGTTGTCTTGTCCCTTCTTCTATGGTGTTAGCGATTGCAGTATCATCTGCTAATGTTGCAATTGTGTATAGATATCGTGTATAGAGAAGATACAGTACTGGCCCTAGGACGCCGCCTTGCGGTATTTCTGGATATTTTATTTAATTCAGAGTATTCTAACACGGAAGTAACGATCGATTATGTAAGATTTTAGAATCTGATAAAACTGCTTTGGTAAATCTCGATGCAGTTTAAATTCTAGTCCTTGGTGCCATACTTTGTCAAAAGCTTGAGCTACATGCAAGAAGATACTGCAACGTGGTTTCTTTATTTCAATCCTTCTTTCTCCATGGCACCACGTAGTCGCGCTTGTAAAGCTGCTTTGCTACCATCAGTAGCCAAACCCCGTTAAATATTTAACCCCGAAATATAAAAAAAATTTCATAATAACAACATTCTGGTCAAATTGAAATAAAAGCTTACTACAATTCGTTTGGTCATTAAGTCAATACACATTACATAGATGGCAGTGATGGCCGTAAAAATTTGGTAAAATCGTACCAAAAATTACCACCTGGGGAAATTTCAAGTTCAAAAATTGTAGGAAAAGCAAAACAAATTCACAAAATATAGGAACGTGTGATAATTTTGTGATGAAATATTTTTTTTTCTAATTTTTCTGTAAACATTTTGGACATCTTACGTATACTAGTAAAACTAAAGATAAATTTAGCAAGTATTATTTTAATTCGTCAGAGCCAACTTTGATGCATTTTTCAAAATGAAACTTCGAAAAATATATTTTTGAAATAATTTAATTCCAATATTTCTGCAATTAATATTTACCTTATACCAATATAGCCTTCTTGTAAATTGTTGTTAAAGATATGTAGAAAACTTTTATATAAATATTTTAAAATATTTTTGCTTTTTTCATTTAAAACCTTGAAGCTAAAAAACACCATTTTTACTAGGGATTCCTATGGAAATCAGTGAAAAGTTGTACCACTAAAAAAGCTTTAAAAAATACGTCATAGTGATTATGGCTCTATACTCTAGCAGGCTCTGGTAACATCGATCAGTAAAATACTACCAGAGGCCGAGAAGAATTTACGTTATAGTTTATTGGCCCGTATTCTTGAAATTCTCTAAAAAAGTCAACGGTAGCTTTTTTGATCGAATTCAAGAGTAAGGTGGTGGGGGCGGGGGGGGGGGGATTGGATTAGAAAGCAATCTAAGAGTAAACAATAAAATATTAATCGAGCTTTGACGAAACTGCCGTTTTATTCAAAATCATTGCAAAGAGACAAATTGTTACGTCCACCGTAATGAATATCAAGCGCATTATTTTATTTCATTTATTTTGTCTTATTAAAAATTATTGTTAATTAGCACCATCTATGGAAGAGTGCTGAAAGATGGAAAATATTGTATAAAACATACTCATCCGTGGTTCCAATATTAAACGCAAATAGAGTTTAGAGCTTTTTATTTCGGTAAAGTACACAAACAAGGTGCCAGAAACCCAGGAGAATTGGGACATTTGGAAATTCAGTCTAGTAAAAGTAAAAAGAATCAGTTCAATTAAAAGATTTATAAAGCAAATAGTGAAAATTCAATTTAATAAAAAAAAAATACAAAGCAAAGTGGTAGGAACAATTGACAATTTCAGTCTAATAAGAAAATATAAAAAAATGGAAAGTTCCAGAATAATAAAAATTGAGCGTAGTTGTATTGGAATTAGGTGTTGTGAAAGTGTCGGAAAAGAAGGAAAATTGTAAACTGTACATAAGAGCAGTGTGAGCATCGTAGTAAGCTGATAAGCGAGAAAGGGTGTACAGAAGCACGTGTTGTACGTTGTAAAAGGTAAGGAAAATATTTTATGGTGCATAAAGTACAAGCCAAGTGAATGAATTGTAATAGATTACGATGAATGATTTTGAAGAAGGCATGTTGTATAGTGGCTGGTATAATTTTTCTGTTGATAAATGAAAGAAAAGTTGATTAATTGAGTGGTGATTGGACTGTTGAGTTGCTGTAGCGGTTTATAACTGCCACATGGTATAACGGTTCATCATTATGAAACCAAAAGATATGGTGTAACGGTATATCACTGCCGCGTGGTGTGGTTTCGAATAGCGGTAAAAAGTGGGAAAGAAATAGGTAATTAGTAGAGCTGATCAACGGTAATTTTTGTTTTGTCTTCAAGAGAGGAGAGAGTGAGATTTGCGTTGAAATTAAATATAAGCTCGTAAGTGGTGTGAGTAAAAATACAGTTGGGTCAGAGGGTGATACGAAAGACGGATCATGTTGAGAATTGAGAAACGTGGTTAACAACTTAGTTATAATTGATGCTTGTCAATGAGAAATGAATCTAGAACAAGAATGTTAATAAAGTAAAGAACAAGGCCTTTAGTTGAGAAAAATACTGGAATAAATAAATTTAGAAACGAAAATGAATGCAACCAATGTGTTGGTTTGAACGAGAGAAAAATGTTCTCGAGATATGTGCAAAGTTGTTGGGCATAGAGCGCTTGGCTAGGATGTGGTGACAGTGCGACCGTCAGTGATGGGAAGGTTCCATGAAGAGTGAGTGACCATGTGTAGAGTAATTAATCGATTTAACTTTAATTTATATTTTTGTATTTGTGCGTGTTTAAGAATCAGTGTGGCCACCTGGTTGTTTGATGGCTCTCTCGAATTGGTTCCACCTTGTTGTGACGAGAACACTGTGAGTTGGGTACATATAGTTGTACGCCGTTTATTGGTGACGGAAGGAGCCGCACTATGTGTTGGGTACATATGGTTGTACGCCGGTTATTAGTGTTGGATTGAACCACACTATGATGATAGAATGGAATATGGAAGAAATTAGTAAAAGGTATGCTATGAATAGTTAGGGAAATAGTCAGGAATATAGGTAACATTTCTGTGAGAGATTAGATTACCAGCGGAAGAACGGGATAGCAAAGTCTTTAAGGGTTCAAAGTCCTCAAGTAGGAATGACAGAGTTAAACTATATAGGTTGATGATAGGTTTGTTTGACTCTGAATAAGCTTTTAGTATTATGAGAATTTGCATGTGCTGCATGACCTATGCAAATTTGTATGTGCTGCGTATCTTATGAAAATTTGTATAAGCAACTTTGTAAGGAGAAACCTTTAGTTTTCAGAATAATGCCGAGGATAACATCCGACCATTTCCTTGTCGAGTATATCTGGGGAAAAATGGAGCAACTTAGAACGATTATCAACAGATTGAACAATCATGAGAGGCAATATGGCTCACTAGATCTTGATGATATGCAAGAGGAGATTGTAAATGTGAATTGGGAAATTCAGAGTCAAACTGGGTTGTTTAAAGACCCCAATATCGAGACTGTAATGGCAGAATATCGGAGATTGTCAATAATGGGAGCAAACAAGCTTAGTGAGATATTTGAAGAAGCAAAAAGAAATGAAACCCTCGAAGAATGGAAAATAATCGTTCGAATCAGGAACTATTGCTACTGGTGCTATCAGAAAACAAAAAAAAATCAAAGAGAAAATACAAGGATGGAGAATTGGAGCTTCAACGGGGGGTCGGAGTTGAGGAAAAGGATATCGAGGGGTGTGCAACGGGCAACAGTGAGACGATGGCCATCGAAATATTGTCAAAAATAGAACCGGCTAGGGATTTTATACCCATTGCTTTCAAGACCAAGGATCAAGGGGATGGCGCAAATGAAACAGGACATAGTATGGCGGGTGACAGATCTCGATCATCTCGTTCTGGGGTGTCCACATTATCATTTGCAACATACCAATCGTCACAACAAGAGAAATTCAAGGAGCCAAAGAAAGGGATTACGTACCCACCGATGGCATGGTCGTTGCCCCACCCATTGTCAAAAAAAGATAAGAGTATAATCGGAATGTCCGAGATCTATACGAATAGAAATGACAGTGATGGAAATTGTATCATATGCCAGGGTAAACATAAAATGTATCGATGCAACAGTATGTTAAGGGCGGGGTTACATGAGAGATGGTACATAGCATTAAGTAAGGGGGTGTGGTTACACTGCCTTTACCCGCGTCATTCGTCGTTTGCGTGTAAGGAGTTGGGAGCGTGCCACAGATGTGGAACCAGATACAATAGTTTCTTGTGTCCAAAAAATCCAGCCAACATAAATTAAATGCAAGGTTACGGCGAAACATAGTAACTACTGAGCAATTAAATAAATGCCCGTTGTATCAGAGCAAATTTGTAAAAAGATCAAAAGCCGCTTCAAGCTTGGACTCAGGCGACTTCACAGGTTTAGGGAATTGATGGAAATGTTGGTACGACCTTTTAGTCGGTATATTGATTTATTAGAATAAGATAAATAATAAATAAATACTTGACGAATGAGAATTGTTTTGAGAAATTGAATTTGGATTCCTCTGACTATGAGATAATGGATAGAGAATGAATGGACTTAGAATTTAGTTGAGACAACTCACAGCAAGAGCCGCAGTCGTCACGTTAAGGTATAAGTTGCAATAATTTTGTTTGTCTGAGTTTATAACTTTCAGGGAAACAATATGGACTCCGAGGACAAATCGAAACCTCAATCGGAGGATTATGAAATAATTGAAGAAGATATTGACCTAGGTTGTGGGCAATTGAATCAAGAAGCATTGTATAGCGTTAGGGAACAGCGTATTGAGTCGTTGGAACGTTTCTTTACGGAAATTTCAGATAGTGAAACCTTTGAGGTATTGTCAGGTTCTAATTTACGGGTAAGAAAGGAGAGATTAAGGCGACATTTCGAGTTGTTCGAAAAAATGGATATGCTGTATCGTCAATGTAGCATTTTGATAACGGATGGAGTATACGTCGAAATTGAGAATCGATTTATGTCAGTCTTGGGTAGGATAAAGGATAGATTATATGCGCTGCGTAGTAAGAAGCCGAGTTGTAGCGCGTCGGTCTTGGTTGAGCCCGAGGGCCGATTGCCGACTGTGATCAGGGTAGAAACAAGCAGGCCTCCACAACTTGTGAAGTTTAATGGAACCCGGGATTTGTTTATGGCTGAGGTTCATAAGGACTATGACCCAGTTACGAAATTGCTTTATTTGCAGCAGGTCTGTGTGGGAAAGCCTGCTGTGACGTTGGGTCCATGGCAACCTACTCGTAATAGTTATAAAGCAGCATGGGATATTATGGTTAGTGCATACGATGATAATTACCATATCAATCATGGAATACTAGGGAGAATGTATACTGTGAAGAAGCAAAATCGAGAAAGTCACGAGTCATTGCGGACAATATTGGATTCATTGAATAGGGATACGTAAACTAGAGACTATTGCGTCTCCCAGTCAGCTGTGGGATCAAATTTGGATTCATTATGCAAAACAACGCTTGCCTAAATACACATTGGATGTGTCGGAACAGCAGCGTAATCGCGATGCTGCAGGTAGTTTACCCACGCTTGAACAGATTAAGCAGTTTTTGGATGTCAAATCAAAAGGCAAACGTGAATTTGAGGAGAACGATACGATCAGTCACAAGGAAAAACCTAGTAGTTATGAAACCAGAAATGAGAGGAGTAATCATCAGGGCAATCGCTATAAACCTTATAACAGATTCGACAGGGTTAATACATATAACAAATCAACATTCAATAAAGATGGCTATAATAGCCAGGCCCGTCAAATGGTAAAAGAACCACGGCGATGGATTGAACTAGGACGCTGTATGATGCAGCGTTGTACGTCTAAACACGAAATTAGTGGATGCGACCTGTTCAAGAGAATGAATTTGAAAGATCGTTGGGCATTCATTTATTAAAAGAAATTGTGCAAGTGCTGTTTGAGACAGGGTCATGCAGCAGCAAGATGTGTGCAAGATGGATGCACTAATTGTCCAGATGCTCCCATAAAACACCATTTTAGACTATGCTATAAAGCAACACATAACAGTAAAACAGAGGATCCTGTGGGGGGAAAACATAAAGAAATAAAACAATAGCAACGAACACGATTGAAGGCCTCGGAACAACAGATTCAGTCAATATATAGCATGGTGGAGCTCTCACCGCTGGCGGTATTAGCAACCGCTGGCTTTCGACTAAAAATTGGTGGTCAGTTTTCACGAGTAATAAGAATCATTTGTGATTCTGGTTCACAGACAAACGTGACTGCTAATTCTATTGTGAAGGAATTTAGAATGGTTAAATCGGCAGCCACAACCGGCAACAAGGGTATTGGTTCAAAATTAGTGAGAACTAAAGGGGAGGTACAGTTGGAATTATGACACAACCAGTTAGATAAATTAGTAATGAGAGCAAAGTTTGTAGTGCTATCGGATTCGATTTCCGATCACCCTCAGAGATCGTTTAGGCCGGAGAGATTTAAGGGTATCAGGAGCAAAGATTTGGCTGATCCGCCATATTTTAAGCAAGGTTGTATAGAGGCAGTTATTGGAGTGGGTGTGTTGGCGAAACATGTAAAAGAAGGTATATCACGAAATTCAGTTGGGTCCCAGAATACATCATTTGGATGGATAATTTCGGGCGAAGGGTTATTACCTGAACCAAAAGATAAGTTGCATACGGTGGGCTTAGCAGTAAAAGGCGAATTGCGAGCGCTGATCCACAGATTGTGGGAAATTGATGAGTTGTACGAGAAGGTATTGTCAGTTGAGGATCAGTTCTGCGAGGACAATTTCAAAAGCACAGTTGTGAAAACATGCGATCGGTATATAGTGTTTAGATTCCCTTAAAGGAAGACGCGGAATTGGGGGAGTCGAGAGCCATGGCTCTACGCCGATTCTTTTCTCAGGAAAACAAATTCAAACGAGGCCCAGTGTATAAGAAAAAGTACATTGAATTCATGGCGGAGTACGAAGAACTAGGTCATATAAGAAAAGCCACGACCATAAATCCGATGGAGCTGCATTATTATATACCACACCATGCCGTTTCACTTGACCGTAAATTTAGGTTTGTTTTTGATGGTTCGGCCAAGATCACAAATAGTAAGTCGTTAAATAATGTACAGCATACAGTACCACGTCTCCAGAAAGATTTACTGGATATAATTATCAAATTTCGAACCGGAAGAATTGCTATCTCTGCGGACATTTGCAAAATGTTTCGTCAAGTAGAGATACAACCAAGTTAATGGGATTAACAGAGAATTTTGTGGAGAACTGATCCAACAGAGCCAATTCGCCACTATTGGTTGATCTTGGTAACATTTGGGTTAGCATCATCTCCATATTTGGCGGTTAAAGCATTGCATCAATGTGCTCTGGATGGTGCCCGGGAAATGTGAAATGCTTCCCAGGCAGTTCAAAATGATTTTTACATGGACGACATGTTAACGTCAGTTGATTCAGAGGTGGTTTTGAATTGGCCAAGTGGAGATCAAATTATTTAAAAATTATGGAGGGTGAAATGAGAGCAAAAGTTGTAGAATTGCAAAGCGGTACCAGCGTACTAGGCGTGTTTTGGGACTTTGTAAGGGATGAATTTCAGTTTCGGGTACACGATCTTGACCAACCCGAAGTTATCAGTAAACGATTTATTACCAGTGGAGCAGCAAGAATATTTGATCCTCAAGGATGGGTATCTCCAATTACTATCAGGGCAAAGTGGTTTATTCAGGAATTGTGGCGTCAGGGCAGCGATTTAGATGAACCGTTGTTGTTGTCCATACAGCAGAAATGGAGGGATTATTACAAGGAATTAAAATTGATTAAAGAATTAAGAATACCAAGATACCTGTTCACATTTTTGCTGTTTATGTACAAGTATGTTTTGAAGGCAAGTGGAGTGCAAAGTTTTTATGTGCCAGGAGTAGAGTTGCCCCTATAAAATTCATTACCATACCTAGACTGGAACTATGTGCAGTTGAGCTCAGTTTTAAATTGATTCCCAAGATTAGGGAAATACCAATATTGGTGTCAGCAGCAATTAGTATTTGGACAGATTCAGAAATAGTATTACATTGGTTGAAAAAACCGATTAATGAATTGAAACCATTTGTAGCTAACCGAGTTAGTAGCATCCTGAGAGGTACAACGTTGGAGCAGTTTCGGTATATTGAGTCTGGTCATAACCCAGCAGAATTGATATCTCGTGGAGTAATAAAATGTGGTGGGAAGGTCCAGAGTTGTTAAGGAAGAGTATTGAGGATTGGCCTGTATGGGATCCCAAATTGTCCAATAAGGGAATTGTTTCCCAAATTAAAGTGGAGTGTAAGGAATAACCTGTGAAGTTTGATAACGTTATGTTAACTGTAGTAGCGAGAAATAAACAAGAAATTGACTTAATGGGAAAAATATCGTCATACGAATCTTTGTGTCGTATTACGGCATATGTGCTTCGTTTTTGTAAACTATGTTTTGAGCCCGTTGGGAGGCGGAGAGTTAATAATGGTGGTAAGAACGCGGATAGCCTATTGGACAGTCATGGGCTTCCAAAAACAAGAAAGAGTTGTGTGATAATTATTGAGAGAGAAGGTGTGAAGGTAATTGTTCCAGGCATAGAACTGTTGGCTGATTGTTTCACAAAAACAATCATTTCCGGCAGAATACAAGGCGGTACTTCAGGGTAAAGGGTTGTCAAGATCCAGTCGACTTTGGATGTTGACACCGTGGATGGACAAAGGGTAATTATTAAGCATAAGAGGAAGGTTAGACAAGGTGGAATTGCCATTGAATCAGCGGAGACCAATAATTTTGGATCATAAAAGTATGTTGGCCCAGAAGACAGCAGAGAAATCTCACGTGGATTTGTGCCAGAACAACAAGTATTGCTGGATTCTGCAAATTCGTGTTTTGTTGCGCAGCGTGGTGTATCGTTGTGTGACTTGTTGCCAATATCGAAGGGAAACCGCTCAACAGCTAATGGCAGATTTGCCAGAGTATCGAATAAACCCTGCACCAGCATTTTTCCATTGTGGCGTTGATTACGCTGGCCCAATACAGTTAAAACAAAGTCGTAACATAAACGTGAAGGGTTACATTGCAGTGTTTGTTTGTATGGTTTACAAAGCTGTTCATTTGGAGTTAGTTGGCGGATTGGATGCCAATTCATTCATTGCCGCGTTGACTCGGTTTGTGAATTTGCGAGCCGGGTCGGTTCATCATATGTATAGTGATAATGGAAGTAATTTCATTGGAGCTGACCGTATTCTTCGTGAAGCGGGTGAATTATGGAAATACTCGACGGTGATGAGTTGTCTCCAGGCCCATTCTATCCAATGGTAATATAATGCACCAAATGCACCGCACTAAGGTTGTCTATGGGAAGCAGCCATCAAATCGGTCAAGCATCATCTGAGAAGGATAGGCGGAGCGCAGTTGTATACATTTGAGGAGTTGGCTACGTTGTTGGCGAAGATTGCGGCATGTTTGAATTCAAGACCACTGACACCGATAAGTAATGATCCAACAGACTTATGGACATTAACACCGGGTCATTTTATGACTGGCCAACCGATTATTACACCCTATGAAACATTATTAGCGGAGATACCAGTAAACCGGTTGTCTGCTTGGCAGAAATTACAAAAATCGCAACAAGAATGTATCACGAAGCAGCAACGTCGTAACAAATGAGCGAGTAAAGGGAGATCGTTGAAAATTGTAGATCTGGGTTTTGTTAAAAATGAAATAACACCACCTAGTCAATGGATGATGGCTAGAATTATTGAAGTATTTCCCGGACAAGACGAGAAAGTGAGAACATGCAAGGTGAGAACAGAGAAGAGTGAATTAGTACGTCCCATCACTCAATTATGTTTGTTGCCAATGAACAATGAGAAGGTAGCCACATCCGATGCTGGTTTTCCTCAGGAATTTTAAAGAAGTTTCCCAGAGGTTTTCCCAGTATCCTTAGAGCAAATGCTGGATGTTTCTGTGAAGATTTGTACTCGAGCAAATTAGTGCAAAGGAGGAAGTTGTATGGCACCAAGTTGTAAAAGCGGTCAAGGTGGTCCCCATGCTGGCCAGGATGTTACGGCCACCGTAACGAATATCAACTGGACGCGCCTTATTTTATTTTATTTATTTTGTTTTCTTATAAATTATTGTTAATTAGCACCATCTATGGAAGAGTGCTGAAAGATGGAAAATATTGTATAAAACATACTCATCCGTGGTTCCAATATTGAACGCACGGATGAGTGTGAACAAGAGAGATAAAAGGAAAAGAAAAAAGTAAAAAAAAGCAATCGTAATAAAGTAACCGAACGAATCGGATGAAAATAGAGTTTAGCGCTTTTTATTTCGGTAAAGTACACAAACACAAATTCATCTGCTTTTTCCAAAGATCGTTCAATTGCGAATATAAGGCCCTTGACCTTTAAGGATACCTAGTTATAAATACTCTTATCTTCACTTCTGTAAAATATGTGGGCGTTTATGAATTCCAAATAACGTAACTCATCTTCCCTTTTGTTAAACCTATCCTCATACGCCGCGTCTTGTGTTACACCAACTACTTCTTTCAAATACACCAGTCCTTGTTTCAATGTCATATGGTCGAATTCATTACGACATATTTGTACCCATGAACTGGCTATTGCTGTAATGCAGCCTGACAGCCCTACATATAAATCTGTATTCGGTATGCTTCCCATTTCTTTGTAACTTGAAATTTTTTTCTAATAATAAATTTAAAACAGATAGACGAAAAATAAAACTTTTTAAATAATCACAGAAAATTTTGATTGAAAAATAAACGATTAATGACTTTTAAAAATTAAAACCCAGGCATACGCTACTCAGTTTTCATATGAAAACTATCGATATAAAAATTTGTCTTACACACTGGCTAAATAGTACAGTATAAAGTACAGTAAAAAAATAGTGACGTGATCAATAGGGTATACCTTCTACGGCATTCTCATCAACAGTTACTAGTGCGCAATCAGCGCTATCGCAATATTTGTCATTTCTTATCATTGTGTTGTGTACATCACAACAGAAATCCCATTTTAGAAAACCCAAGATTTCTATATATAATTCGGACCATTGGGATTGTGCAATTTTGTGCCTGTAATTAGAAAATTTGTACATAGCGTACTTTACGAAATAGGATGGGATTTCTCACGTGATTATCACACCAGAAATCCCATATATTCTGTTTATATAATAAAACATATTTTTTGGAGTATGATGATTGTGCAAAATTCCGCGTTACTAAACTGACCTTGAAAATAGTTTATATTGGCCAGAATCGGCCATAGAACATCCACAATTGATCAAAATCGTGATTTTTCGAAGAGGTTATATAGGCGATTTCCAGAAATCTCACCTTTTATTAGCATTCGAATTAAAACAAAATGCGGTTAGTATTCTAGCCAAGTTTCACGTTTGTGCATATTATACCTTAGCCAGAATCGCTTATAGTACATCAATTGTGGAAGTTCCGGAGGATCCTATCCATGGAGAACTTGATCATGGGTGCAGTTTTGGAACCAGGAGTTATAAACTTCTTCACTAATGGTTCAAAACGGGACGGGAAAGTCGGTGCTGGAGTGTTCTGCGAGGAACTTCTGTTAAATCTCTCCTTTCGTCACCCCAACTACTGTAACATTTTTCAAACTGAGGTAACTGCCATAAAGGAAGTCGTAGACTGGTTGAGGTATAATGTAATATAGGACAGTATTGAAATGCCCCTTGCGGTATGCAACTGCTGCTTCAGGAAGAAGCTAGCAAGCTGACGAGTGAACGATGTTCAAGTATCACTTCTTGCGTAATAACTCGGCAGGTCTGGCCAAAGTTGAACTTGTCAAGGTCAAAACAGCTGATCTCACTTCAGCGAAGTCAGATCAGTGTAATTGTTGGAGTGATTGCGGGGCACAGTCTCATAGGGAAGCATGCGAGTAGACTTGGTGTTTTCTCACATGACTACTGTCATAGTTGCGAGGACGAAGAGGAGGAAGAGACACTACTTCATCTTCTTTGCACCTGCCCTCGTCTGTCACGAAACAGACTAAAGTTTATAGGGGCACTCCTCTTCAAGGACCGGACGGACCTCTGTAGGATGGAAGTCAGGAGTATCCAGCGCTTTGTTAAAAGCTCAAAA
Organism: Tipula vernalis; assembly: GCA_958295665.1. Classification (NCBI taxonomy): domain Eukaryota; kingdom Metazoa; phylum Arthropoda; class Insecta; order Diptera; family Tipulidae; genus Tipula; species Tipula vernalis. Next base: position 164,067,648 of record OY282558.1, read on the forward strand.
TGGTTCCAATGAGTTGGAGGAAACTATTATTAGTAGTATAGCTACGGACTATTTTTGTGTCTATGGATGGTCCTATAAGACCGCCACCCAAACCAAACCTAACCTAATAAAAGGTGGGATTTCTGGAAATCGCCCATGTAACCTCTTCAAAAAATCTCGATTTTGATCAATTGTGGATGTTCTATGGCCGATTCCGGCTAAAGTGTAATGTGCACAAACGTGAAACTTGGCCAGAATACTAACCGCATTTTGTTTTAATTCCAATGTTAATAACAAGTGGGATTTCTGGAAATCGCACATATAATCTCTTCAAAAAATCACGATTTTGATCAATTGTGGATGTTCTATGGCCGATTCTGGCTAAAGTGTGATATGCACAAACGTGAAACTTGGCCAGAATACTAACCGCATTTCGTTTTAATTCGAATGTTAATAAAAGATCGGATTTCTGGAAATCGCCCATATAACCTCTTCAAAAAATCTCGAATTTGATCAATTGTGGATGTTCTATGGCCGATTCTGGCTGTAGTGTAATATGCACAAACCTGAAACTTGGCCAGAATACTAACCGCATTTTGTTTTAATTCGAATGTTAATAAAAGGTGGGATTTCTGGAAATCGCCCATATAACCTCTTCAAAAATCACGATTTTGATCAATTGTGGATGTTCTATGGCCGATTCTGGCTAAAGTGTAAAATGCACAAACCTGAAACTTGGCCAGAATACTAACCGCATTTGGTTTTAATTCGAATGTTAATAAAAGGTGGGATTTCTGGAAGTCGCCCATATAACCTCTTCAAAAACCACGATTTTGAATAATTGTGGATGTTCTACGGCCGATTTTGGCTGTAGCGTAATATTCACAAACGTGAAACTTGGCCAGAATACTAACCGCATTTGGTTTTAATTCGAACGTTAATAAAAGGTAAGATTTCTGGAAATCGCCCATATAACCTCTTCAAAAAATCTCGATTTTGATCAATTGTGGATGTTCTATGGCCGATTCTGGCCAATATAAACTATTTTCAAGGTCAGTTTAGTAACGCGCAATTTTGCACAATCATCATATTCCGAAAACTATTTTTTATCATATAAACAGAATATATGGAATATCTGGTGTGATAATCACATGAAAAATCCCATCCTATTTCCTAAAGTACGCTATGCACAAATTTTCTAATTACAGGCACAAAATTGCACAATCCCAATGATCCGAATTATATATAGAAATCTTGGGTTTTCTAAAATGGGATTTCTGGTGTGATGTACACCATTGTTTTGCCTATTTTAAAGCAAACATATGCTGCGCAGACGAAATTTTAAGATTAGTAAATTTTATAATGAATAGAAAATGTTATTATGAGGTTATCAGAGAAATTAGATCAATTTAAGATGGCCCTAAAATGCATAATACAAGAAAAATTAGAACATTTCAGAAGTTAAAATGAAACAAAAAGAAATTATTAAATTAATACTAAAATTACGTGTCAAAACTCATTCACATTTGCAAAATGAAATTAAAATAGAATTTTGCTTCACCAAATTTTTTAATATTCGCACATCAGTTGTCTTGAATCAAAAACTTGAATCAAAATTTGAACTCATCATCTACAAAGTTATGGTCATATAAATGGCTGAATCAACAGATTATACATAACAACATTCCACATGCTGCGCTTATAAATTGTAGGGTTACTTAACTATAATAATCAAACTGATGACTACACACAACGTCAGTTGTATTGTTGGGTAGTAATAAGTTAATTTCCAATCTTTTGCTGAAGGTTTTTACCGCCGTGAAGAGATTCCGCCGACTCACCTATCTTACTACATCTTCGGACCAGCAACACGACAACAAAAACCGGTATGAATTTTTTTCTCTTTTCTAAAAATTTTACGATTTTGTTTTTTGTGTGAACTTTTGGCAGACGTGTGGAACTATTAGGTAGACACACATCGCTTCCTCGTGCACTACAAGTTAGACACCGGAAATAAATCAATAAATAATTAAGTATGAAGAAAAGGTCGATTGAAAAGTTTAATAATAACCGTCAATTAAATACAGACCTTCTAGACGACAATTCCTTTAAAATGGAACAACAAATCACAGAACAACTAAATATTGTCCTAGAGCAGCTAAAACAAATGAATACAAAGTCCGCTGAACATGAGGCAGCGCTAGCATATCTATAGGACGAAAACTCGACGAACAACCAAATGGATCTATTTCGCATACCTGATCCTATTAAATCGAAATATGATGGAAATAAGAAACAGCTTTCCGTTTGGTTTCAAACAGCCGAGGACACTCTTAAAGTGTTTTCCCAAGCCAAGACGGAAAGCCAAGGACATATTGTGCCTTGCTGGAAATCGCCAAACGTTTCCTGAAATCAAGGAAATACTTACAGAAGCGCTAGGCGACAGAAAGGAACTATCGTATTATAAAGCTCAGCTCTGGGCTACAAAACAGGGCGATAATATATCTGTACATGCTTACTTTTAAATAACTAAGGAAATTGTACAGAATACCAAAACGCAAGCAAGGCAAAATACTAGACCTAGGCTAGACCACGAGATGTGGAAGAAGCTTACGCATTTCTGAGTAAATATAACTCATATGAGCTAATATAAAACCATGCTCGAAAAACAGTAAATACCGTACAAAATACGCAATATAAATTTAACAGCGTACTACAAAACCACAAAGATCTAAAGAATTCAATCCCATAAATCACAATTTGAACAAACCAAATTATCCGGTAAATGAAGCACCAACACCAACGGAGGTTGATCCTTCGTTGAAATCTACAAATTCCTTTAATAGAAGGGTGATAAATAATCACGAAGTTTTAGATAGAACCAAGAAATATAAGGGTGATTTAAATGACGAATATTTAGAAGAGAGCGATCAAGCGAACCCAGGAAATTTTCAAGAAGACCTGAGTTCGGATACGGAAGGTTAAATTTCCTCCCTTACCTGCAATGTTATTGTAACGAGTCACATCAAACAATAACATTGTTAATAGATACTGGTGCTAACAAAAATGTTATCAAACCAGGCGTTATCCAAAATAATCTCACACACTTAAAGCAAACAATGGTCAAAAATATTCTAGGAGTTCATCAACTCAAGAAGAAAGGTAAAATAAACTTTCTAGGACATAATCTACCAGACCAAACCTATTATGAATTAAATTTTCACAAATTATTTGATGGGATTTTAGGATCCCAATCATTGGCAAAAATGTATATACTATAATCAACTATAAATCAAATACGATATCTCTAAGGAACCAAACATTCAAATTTTTTCGCTACTACCCACCGCCATAAATTTCTATAACCATATTGTAACGTGTAACACCCCAAAAAAATTGCGACTGGCTGATGTCGGAATTCAAAAAATTGAACGATGCCAGATTAATCCAACCAGGTTTATACAAGGCCGATAATTTTAAGACTACAATGAAAGTTTTAACAAATAGCCTGATTCCACCTGATAATCTACTCAAGCTAAAAATTAAAATAAATAATTTAGAAATCTGGAAACCAATTCCATACGAAAAGGAAATCATCGGCAGAACAAACGATCAAACGATCTTCAAAAATCAAACAGTATTGTTGTTTACAATGTTGCCCGTTGTATCGAATTTATGTTAATTTAATTAATTAAAAGGTTACCGCTGGTGGGGTCTTTTAATTAATGAGAACACAATCAGTTAGTGTCAATTTAAATTCTGTCTTATTTTATTAAATGCTACGCTTTATATATAATTTTAAATTTTTTAATGTCAGCACAAAATGTAAAGTATCAATCAAATATTTATAGTATGTAATATTGTTACAAATTAAGTTAAGTGTCCGCGCAATAGACACAAAATTAAAAACACCAAAACTTTATACTTTGGTGTAGATTAACTGTTGTAATGTTGACGAGTTAAAATGATGAGTCAACAATTGTTGAGACAGAAAGAAAAGCTGTCATCACCAACAATAATCAAACATTACATTGTCACAAAGGACGAAAAATCTATATTCACCAAAACATATCGCTATTCACAATTGAAGTGTTGTGGATAGCGATATGTTTTGGTGAATACAGGTTTTGACAGATGTTGAAGAGCAAATACAGAAAATGTTAGAAAGCGGCATAATCCACCACTCTAAAAGTCCTTATTCCTCTCCAATTTGGGTTGTCCCAAAAAAGTTGGATGCCTCCGGAAAAAGGAAAGTCAGAGTCGAAAGTTGAATGAAAAAATGGTAGATGACTGTTGGAAGATGCAACCACATCTGAAATCAAAAAAACAATTTAAGACAAAGAAGCGAAATTATAAATGTAAATACTTATCTAATGTCTGCCTGTACTAGCTCTTCCTGAAGGGAATAGACGCAGATTGCGAGGAAGTGTAGGTTTGTGTTTGGTGGAACACGCGGGTGAACACCCAATATAGTTGAAATTCTTACATTCACCATAGCAATAGGACGCACTCGTGTAGAGTTGCAATGCCATTGCATAATTGGGAATGTGGTGAACAATTCTATCAATCAGAAAGTACAATCCCCTTTCCCCTTTCCTTGTTGACCTGTCTTAGTGACATGAGTATTCCGGTGTCATCTTCCAGCATGAATGGAACATACGTTTTTGCGATAGTTTAGTACAAAGTTTTTTAATTTAAGTTAGTAATTTGTTGAAGAATGGATATAGATGTGTTGTTATTAGACGACGAGGAACTCCTCGTAGAGTTTGAAGTTAGGGAGCTAGCGGACAAAGCCAGCAAAGAGGAAGCTCTAGATTGGTTTTGGACGTAGATCTCATGGGAAGACTACAATTATTCGTCGCAACATGCGCCCAGGGCTGCAGATAAACCTGCATGAACAATGGAATTTTGGTAGCTTAGCCGAAATTATCCGAATACGCAGTTCCCTGGAAGAGTTGTGGCGGCGTTTCGGGAAAATCCAGAAGCAGACCTCCAAGCTCCAAACGAGCCAGTATACCACTCTAACGAATACAAGTCCTGGGATCGGCCTCAAGTTCATTTTGCCTAGCGTTCATCAAGATAGAATAGAGTCCATGAGCTAGATTTTTCCTTCACGGATCAATGTTCATCTAGACCTGAAACATTACGTTTTGAGGAAGAGACAAGATTATCAGAAGGCGATGCAGAGCCAGAGAGCTACTACAACCAAGCCATTAATGAAAATTTAAAGATTAAATCTCAGATATCCAGGTTTCAGGATCCAAGACATTCGCCCCAATTCTCTACCCACTATGTTCCCCAAAGAGCAAATTTAGCCACTAACCACTCCAGAAATACTAAGATGGTACGTTATTTCAACTGTGATGAATCATCACATCAATACATGCACACCCGAACTCGAGACCCGGAACTTCTCTGATGAGAGAAGAAGCGGCCAGCAACACCGACCCGGAATTATACCGGAGTTGGCTGATCAAACTTTGTTCTAAATCTCTTCATTCAATCGTCTGCCAAACGGATAACCGGCCGTTGGTTAGAATGAAGAAGTACTATTTCACCATGCGCCGAAAGTTGTGTAGGTACATATTATCGACGGTTATCCATTCAAAACCAGACAACCGACCATATGCACATGTTCAAATTTGTGGTTAGCAGCTAGAAGGGTTGTTAGACTCCGGAGCCAATATTAGTGTATTAGGCCACGGGAGTGAACAATTCCTGGAAAAATGCGGCATTTCTTACCATCCATCCGAAACTCAAGTACATACTACGAGTGGCACAGCAAAAAAGATATTAGGCTTCGTGACTATACCAGTTCAATTCAATGGTATAACCAAAAACTTCCTGTTGCACGTCGCCCCATCACTGTCGCAAGTTTTGTATTTAGGCACAGATTTTTGGAAAGCTTTTGTACTGAAAATCTCAGTGTCAGAGTTGGATGGAAGCAAAAATATTTCTGTTGGTCCAATCCAACCCAGTGCAGATATACAACAACATATCTTGACGGATGACCAACAGTATCAACTCCAAGTAATCAAGCAAAAGCTCTGTTGGAGCACGTGATAGACACAGGAGATCCTAAGCCGGTTAAACAGTGTTACTATGCGATATCACCAGCTAAGCAAAAGGAAATGGACCAAGGACTGGATAGAATGTTAGCCTTGGGGGTGATTGAGAAATCATTCAGTCCTTGGAGTTCACCGGTGACAGTCGTGGCAAAGAGTAACGGGAAGCGGTACGAATGTGTCTGGATGCTCGTAAATTAAACGCTGTAACAGTAAAAGAAGCATACCCGCTACCTATTATTGACGGTTTGTTGAGCAGATTGGAAAATACGAGATACATCACTAGTCTAGACCTAAAAGATGCTTTCTGGCAAATCCCACTTGAGCCGAGCTCTCGATGTAAAACCGCCTTCACGATGCCAGGAAGACCGTTATACCAGTTCACGGTTATGCCGTTCGGTTTGTGTAATGCTGCACAAACTATGGCCGGCTCCTGCACAAAGTCATACCTCACGAGTTACATTACCGAGTTTTTGTTTATCTGGATGACCTACAAGTAACTTCACCTACCTTTGAGTAACACATGAAGTTGCTTGACATAGTGGAGAAATCGAAGTTTGTCCTCAGGCAACCGAAGTATCTAGGTCATGTAATCGACAATCGGTGTAGCCAGGTAGACACGGAAAAGATTAAAGCAATTCAAGAATTTCCAGTACCAAAAACCGCCAAGCACATCAGACAGTTCTTGGGGATGAGTGGTTGGTACCGGAAATTCATTCCAAATTTCTCAACTGTTTCCGCTCCACTGACAGATCTGCTCAAATCAAGAGGCAAAAAGTCTGGAATGAATCTGCACAGGAAGCACTGGATGCATTAAAAGCGCTATTAACGAGTGCACCTATTCTAACACATCCAGATTATAAACGCACATTCTACATTCAAGTTGAAGCTTCAAAGACTGGAGTGGGAAGTGTTATTCCAGAAGGACGCCAATGGGATTGAACATCCAATCGCTTTTTATTCCCACAAATTGAATGGAGCCCAACGCAATTACAGTCTAACGGAACTGGAATGCTTAGCTGCGGTACTAAGCGTTAAAATGTTCCATTCATACATATGTGGAAGGCTATAAATTTGTAATCATAACGAATCATGCGAGCCTACAATGGCTGATAAATAAAACGGATTTGTCCGGGAGATTAGCGCGTTGGAGTTTGAAACTCCAAAGGTATGGTTTCCGAATTGAGTACCGTAAAGGGTCACAAAACGTGGTTCCAGATACACTTTCTCGCGTGTATTCTGAAGAAGTAGCGGAATTAGTGGGATCTGTAGCCCCATTCCAAATCGACCTCACTTCACCATCCTTCACGGAAGACGAGTATCTTAAGCTATTGAAGTCACTTCAGGATCAGGTACCTCCAAATTTAAAACTGAAGGTTTCTAGCGGAAAGGTATTAGTACATCAACCTAACCGAGAGTCAGAATATAGGACGGACGTACCTGAATGGAAGCTGTGGTTACCGAAGAGTTTGCAAAGTGCAAAGTTTGTAGGCAGACGAAGGCGGTGAATCACATCCTAAGACCTCCCATGGGAGAATAAAAGGAATTTGTGAGACCTTTCCAGAAGCTCTATATCGATTTGTTAGGCCCTTACCCAAGATCCACTTGGGGTAACACTTACATTCTGATCATTTTGGATCACTACTCTCGTTTTGTGTTGCTTAAACCACTCCGAGAAGCTACGGTTAAGAGAGTAGTCGACTACCTGGAGCAAGAAATTTTCCCAGTCTTTTCCGTTCCGGAAATCATTCTCTCAGATAATGGGAAACAATTTAAATTCCAAATACTTCAGGAGATGCTGTCGAAGTATGATGTTAAGCATATGTTAACTCCTATATATATCAGACATGGAACCAATACTTACCACAGATTGCCGGAGCTTTGCGGAACACCGTACATGCAGGTACTACCTTTTCTCCGGCATACCTGGTATTCGGCCAGCATATGATTCAGCGTGGGTCCCAATACGAACTACTTCGTGTGTTAGGACAGGAGGCTTTAAGTAATCACCACATATCTAGAAAACAGGACCGACTGGCTTTGGCACAGGAACTTGTGTTATTCCATCTTCAACAAGCTTACCTAGCCAATGCCAGAGATATAACCTCCGGTTAGCAGAGCGGGAGGTTGTGCCTGGACAGGCAGTATATGTGCGAAACTTCACGCAAAGCAATGCACCATTAAATTATTCAGCTAAGCTAGCAAACAAATTCTTACCAGCCACCATATATCGCCGTGTTGGCAAAGTGGCTTATGAGGTGAAGAATAAGGAGGGCAAGATACTGGGAATTTTCAACGGGAAAGATATCCGCCTATAGATGAACAAAATAACAAGAATTTATTTTATTAATTCCGTGGTAACCACTTTCCATTTACAATACCTACCCACTAGTACGTAGGTAATGAAGGCTGGGACCCAAGGGAAAATGAAGGCTGGTATGTTTCTGGTTTATCGCCATTACCCAGTAAGCACCAGTACTTAGGATTAGGAAATAGTTAGGTTTAGATAGGAATACTAACATAAGATAGGAGTTAGCTAAGGGATACTAACGTAGAAAATAAGTAGAGTTTAGGGAAGCTAACAGCAGCAAGCAGCAAGAGATGGAGTTGGTTTCGCTTGAAGAGTACCAAAAGGATTTATAAAGTTAGGCCGTTAATCCAGTCAACCAAAACATAAACCACGGTGGGAGCATTTCCACTACGATCACCCTATTACGAGAGATTTGGACCAACATAGTCAATAGTGGATGAGAGGAAGAATGTTGCTGCTAAGTGTCATCCAAGTAATCTCAATAAAGGAGACACGGTAACCGGAGGATATCATAGTTAACGGATGTTTAATCAACCCTTGAATGTGAAAGTTAACCGCAATTGGAGGGCAGGACAGTTTAATCACGGGAGAACCTGCCGCTAACGATTACCCAGCAGTAAGGCTCATAACAAATATTGCCGGTACAAGTGGGAAAGAAGAGCGTGTTCGCAATAATAATCAGCCAAGCAATCCTGACGTTCTCACACATGGGATGAGAAATTATCGGAACATTTTTGTTTTTCGAACACCCAACCGAAAACACAGGCCAGGTATTGGAATTCAGGATACCAGAAAATGCTAGACCAGAATTCAACGTTGATCAATTCCCTGGATGTAACGTCAAGGTCCCTAAACCAGAGGGAATCCCAGCGGCATTTAGATTCAAGGCTTAACTGGAAGCATCATGTGAGATGGGAGACCAGAATTCAACGTTTATCAATTCCCTGGATGTAACGTCAAGGCCCCTCAACCAGAGGGAATCCCAGCGGAGAAATACAACCAAGGCAGTTGCAGCGTGTCCCATGAACAGCGCCATGATGTCAAATGTTTCACGAGGCCAATGAACCGATTATGCATGAAATCAGATCCTTGTGAGAGGGGGATTTTAGTAGATCTGTCTCTATCTGTGGTCTAGTTAAGGAGAAATATAACATCCGGAGAACGCATAATTGGAGTTAGAAATAAAATTAAAATCGCTAAAGAGTACACGTGGTTCCATTAAGGGGCAAATGACAAAATTGCACAACTACTTACTTGGTGCTATTGATAAACACGATATTTATGGGTTCCAGACCAAGTTAGCACGTGTTAAAATATTTCTGAAATAATTCGAAGATGTCGAGAACGACATACTTGCGATCGATCCAGAGCATGATAGCAATATGATTGATGATTTTTCCGAGCAATACTATATTGTGGAGGCCCCATTAAATCGATTCAAACGAGAATATAACGCAGCCAATCTAGACGAAACACAAAATGCAGACAATAACAGTATGAATCTCACAATGATGCATCCCGTTGATGTAAGGCTTCCAAAAATAAATATTGAACCTTTTTCTGGGCAATACACGGAATGGCAGTCATTTAATGACTTATATATTAAAACCATTCACGACAACCCGAATTTATCGCCAGCTCAAAAATTTCAATATTTGAAAGGGTTCTTAAAGGGGGATGCTTATAATCTTCTAAGACACATGTCTATCACAGAAACAAATTATTTTGAGGCCTTTCGCAAATTGTGTGCCAGATATGATCGTAAAAACATACCGTAAAGGCATTTATTGGAAGTTTTATGGACCAACCAACGATTTATCAGGCAAATGCGGTGAATATTAGAAGAATGTTTGACACGTCCGATGAAGTAATCAGAGATTTAAAGGTGCTAGGCAAAGATGCAGAATCCCGTGATGTATCGATAATTTATGTAATAGAGGAGAAACTAGATCCTGAAAGTCGTGCATTATGGGCGCAGAAATGATGCGAAGAAGATTTTTCAACACTAGATGGTTTTTTCAAATTTTTATTAAATCGTTCCGACGCACTCGAATCATTACGACCAGCTACCATCAAACGCTCATCAAATCAACGGGGTTCTAATGTATGTGAAAGTAATCATTCGTTAGCGGACTGCGAGAAATTTAAGAAATTATCAGTTTTAGAACGTCGGCAGTGGATTAAATCAGGAAATCGTTCCTTTAATTGCTTGAGAATGAATCATCCGGTATTTATAGGTGCCTATCGAAAATTAGATGTCAAGAATGCGGGAAGAAGCACCACACGCTATTACACACTAATCAACCCAATGATCAAGTTACAACATCAGTTACAGGAGGGTCTACGTCAACAAGTGCCCGTGCCAGTGTCTCAACCAATTATATTTTACCGACTGCACTTGTTAAAGTGGTTGATCAGAACGATATTGACCATGAATGCAGAATACTTTTAGATTCAGGGTCCATGTCTACATACATTTCCGAAAAAATGTGCGAAAAATTAAAATTACATAGAAGGCAAAACCGCACTATTGTATCTGGTATTAGCGGTTCAGGAAATCAAGTAACGAAAGGAATAATAGTAACTCTCAAAGCCAAGTGGATGAAATGCTACAACAATTTTGAGAGTTTGAAACTATCCCAAATGTAAAGCGGCTGACCGTGGAAGAAGAAAATTGCGAGAAACTATTCACCGAGACTTCATACCGAAATGCAAAAGGCAGATTTGTCGTAGAACTATACATGAAACAAAATAAAGCACAGCTCGGCAAATCCTTAAGCTTAGCAGAAAGCCGGCAGCGAGCTATGGAAAGAAGGTTTCAAAAGGATCCGGAGTATAAGAAATTTTACGTTCAGTTCATGGAAGAATACCGTCAGTTGGGTCACATGAAAAAAGTCAAAGGTGGCGAACTACAAATATAAAACCTTATACGTCTTATCCTTAAACAATTAATGTCGGTAAAGTTCGTCCTCCAAACCCAATTGGAATCACTTTATAACCAACTTTATAAACCAAAAATGTCTATCTGTATTGGTTTCTCAGGCCCATCGAAGAATAATACTTTTGCGAGTTGAGCGTGAACTCGCTTCTTTTATATTATGTTTTGGACAATCAGCAATATTCGGTATGATGCGTATTGTACGTTGTAACAACATAATGTTATATTTTGGTTTGTTACTTTGTTGATGTTGATTTCTGCAGAATCGAGAATAATGGTGGATTCGTGTTACGTAACTACTTCCCATTTAAATGGATGTTGTCCTCAACATCTGCAATGGTTGTTGGAGTGAGGAAATCATTTGACTTTTTTATTGATTTATACCAGGCACAAGGTGTGGACTCTTCACTTAACCGGGCAGCTGTTCTCGAAAGCCAAGTGCTTAGTATTATGCAGCTGATTTGAATAGAACTCCAATCCCGGTCAATTTCGAAATTGTAATTTCCTGCCGCTGCATGATCTTGGGCGCCAAATCGAATCTGATATGCATGTGATCCGATAAGTAGGCCTCTCCATACATGGCTAACTTCAAGAGGAGTCGTCATTTATGAGTCTCTAGGAAAGCAGGCGGCCCCCCAGAACCTCCACCATTACTGCCACCAAATTAATTTGCAAGCTAGCCAAAATGGCCGCTCTTAGACTCTCAGGACCGTTACACTAAATCAACTAACCGATTTAATTTCTTGGTGACCTGTCGAATATTTTGGCAGATAAACCTGCGGCAAAGGACTTCCGAAGGCGCCCTTGCATGATGCAGGTTTACCTGTAGGCAGATTTTTTGAGAATGCTTAGGCTAGCCTTCTTCATCGCTCCAATACACTTGACCTTTATCATCCATCTCCTATTTACTGCCCCCCTCCCGCCTGACTGCCTCCAGGCCTTACCAGCGGCTTATGCGCAAGGACCACTGGCGGGGCCACTACCTGTGCTCCCCCTGATGTTTTTTTCTAAACAGGTCCACCGCCAAAGGGTCTTGTCCACAGGCGCAGCCACCATAACCAAGACAGGCTTGACCACTTGGGTCCCGTAAAACAGAAACTGGCTTGGCTACGGTGCAACTGGATAATCCCAAAATTGTAGTTGACCCTAAAGCCAAGCCGCTTCAGCTTGTCGTCTGAAGAATGGTCCACAGAGAATGTGCAGAAGATTGAAGATCCTTTCGCTTCTTTCCTGGGCACTCTCTACTACATCGCTTGCATGCCGTAATTTTGGCTATTGATAAAACCAAGAAGCCGATTGGCAGGCAATTCAGCACTATTTGGGAAGGTGCCAAACACAATCTGGGCTCGAGGCAGGTTACCTGCCTCAATCGTCTTCAGCTGTGCTCCTTGCCACAGTCTAAAATTAGGAAAAGCGCAAAGTCACATTAATGAAGACAACAAGGTAAACACTCATGTGGATACTAGTGTTGAAACCGCATACTTTAAGCTACTGAGAATCCAAAGGTAGCATCCAGTAAAAGATGAATTTCGTTTTAACGTCTTTTGCAATGATATGATAAAACCAATCAAGCGAAATATATTTTCTCTTTCAGCTCGAATATCCGATCCATTGGGATGACTCGCCTCTGTTATAATCAATTTTCAAATATTATTTCAGAATTTGTGGCTTCTGAAATTGGATTGGGATGTTGAAATTCCACCTGTATTGTATAAGACTTGGTTGAAGGTAAAAAACGAAATATCACAACTGTAAACTTTGAGTATTCCGAGATGGCTATTAACAACGGGTGCTAAACTAGAAGTTTATTGGTTTGCAGATGCGTCAGAATATCATAATGGCACTGAAGTGAACTGCAGCTGTTCTGTTGAGGACATTTTTGTTGATTATCAAGGAAACATTGAGTGGTGATATTGAAATTACAGCATGGACAGATTCGACAATTGTCCTTTCGACAATTGGGCTTACAACGCATCCCCTTAGATGGAAAACCTTTATAGCTGACATCAAATATTTCTTTCTAGAAATCAAGCGAAACGTACAATAATCAAACTAATGTGTTAGTAACAATTACTGAGTTTATCTCCGATATCTTAACACTATTGAATCATAATGTTAAAGTTTTAGGATGGATAAAGCGATATCTGTATAATCTCCGACGTTTACCACAAACAGTGATGTCGAATATATTAACTTTTGAAGAAATCATAGATAGTCAAAATCCAATTTTTATATTTCATTATTCAGAATATTTCAGCACTGAGTTTATTGATTGTGGTTTGTTGAACCAGAATAGTTTGAAATAAAAGCACAAGCATCTGCATTACAATCGTACCTATCTCACTATGACATTCCTTCAATAAAATGCGATTGCGTCGATACACGATATTATCATTAGATAATATTAAATATGATCGAGGAGGATATTTTAGTATCTCTTTTATTTTACCCTAGGTGGTCAGGTGTGAAGTTGCTTAAGGTGTTACGCGTACCGTGCCGATAATCGACCAGACTGGGGGCCCAGTATAAAAACTAGCTTAGTCGCTAACGGTGGATCCGGATACCTAGCGCCGTCCAGATTAAGTAGCCTTATCTGTGTATTGAGGATCTCTGCACAGATGGACACCCATTTCTCCACTACTCGTGAGACCTAACATAGAAAATTCAAAACAAAAACAACAACATACAAACAAGTCCGGCTCTCTAACAAATCCGGGAAATTTAGACAACCAGACTCGAGTCTATAGGCCTGCTTCTAAGTATACAACAAAAGCGCGGGGAACAAGCTCAAGCAAGGGTGGTCCTTAAGCTGATTCGACAAGACTAACATACAATAATAGAAGAAAGGCCTGGAGGGCCCTAGTCAAAATAAATAATATTTCGTCGGAAGACAGGACGGAGAAAGACAAAGCCACGCTTGTGTGAGCAGAGAAAGTCATCGAATAAAAGTCGGAAGGCCCTTCAGCTGGCCCACAGCTAAACAGAGTAAGGTCGCAGGAGGAAAGTCCTAAGATCGCGAAGAGGATGAACCTACACGCCATCGGTATGAAGCCTTTTAGTGAGGTACACACGGATCAGCTGGTTGTGGCAGTCATTAACCAATTCCAAGAGGATGGAAGTGTCACGCCCGCCAATTGGAGGAAGGCGGAGGGAGCCTTAGCCACCAACTACCTGAAAGGCATGTCGGAAAGTCCAGAACCTGCTCTGAGTTGTCACGATGGAGGCTGGCACAGGAATCAGACCACGGAGCCAGCCTTGCTGTTATTGGTAGGGAGGATATACCCTGTAGACCAAGAGCTAGGATTTACATCCCTTCGGAGTCTAATGATTTGCCAACGCACAACTGGAAAGTTGCCAAACTCGAAGTGACAAAGTCTGACAATAGTTCAGCTGATATTATTATAAACCGGGAGTCACACTCAAAGTGTACAATAAGGTCGCGGACAAGCCAGAGTCTCCAAAGTCAGCTTCAGACACTACCACTGTGCTTTGATAGTTCATTTGCGAGCGCGGAAGTAGCGGACAGCCAAGCGGAAACTCAATCCACGGACACGGAGATGTCAACGTCCATGAAGTATTTAAAGAGGCTCTCAGAGGACTTCACATAAGGGGAGAACCCTGATGTTACTGTAGTGAAGAAGAGGCTATAGAGACGTCACCACTCTAAGGCAGCATCGGCTGCTCTCATTTTAAAAACTGGGAAATAAGGTACTGACGGGGCTCCTAATCCAGGAGCCTTGGATCAATGAAGATCGGTTACTTGGGCTCAAGACTCCATCATGGTAGGGTGCAATCGGGCATTCTCATCAAAAATAACACAAGTTGTTTTCTGCTGGTCAGCATTGAGGCCGATAAACGAAACCTCTGGCTAATATCAGCAGAAGTGGATATTCCACCAATCATTCTAGGTGAGCTAATCTTGGAGGCTTAGAAGCGCAAGGTTGGAATCATCCTGAGGAGCAGTACGGACACAAATGAACGAGGTGAGTTACTCCTTGATTAGATTTTAAGTATTGACCTTCATATATGTATTTAACATAGGCAATAAGCCGACTTTTATAACTAGAAATCTCACACTTGTCTAAAACTTTTTGACGATACGTCTACTAAACTGGAATGTGTCGGAGGACCACTCTTTTCTGATTATTGTTATCTTCAATTTGAAATGGACTTGGCTTCTCCAAAAAGAACAATCTACAGAAATAGAAGGAAAACCAACTGCGATACTTTTAGAACAATTCTGGGTAATCCACATCCAGTTCCGGTGCCAAAACCTCCAAAAACTGTGCAAGAGCTCGAAAGTATAATAGTCGAGCTGTTCGGCGCTTTTAATGAAGCGATACTGGTCTTTAGTCCTCTTAGCAGGCCTAGTGGTAAATCTCGGCCACCCTGTTGGTCCAAGGAGATTCAACAAACACGTCAAAAATGCAAAAGACTCTTCAAAACAGCAAAGGAAAACAAAAACCGCTTGTAGAATGGGACTCCTATAAGAGACTATCCATCCCAAGTTATCTTCAACGACCGGATGGAATTTCTGCCGTCCGCTGAAATTTCTGCCGGAAACTTATTTTCCTGGTTATTCCGAGTCTGTTCCTACCACAACGGTAAAAAATCCTGTGGGCGATAAATAGTTTTAGACCATATAAGTCGCCTGGACCCGATGGTAATTTCCCTGCAGATATTCAACAAACTAGAGGTCATTTTCAAAGGCAGCCCTAGATTTATGCCACATTCCTTTTAAATGGACGGAAGTGAAGGTTGTATTTATACCTAAGGCGGAAAACGCTCACACTGCAATCCCAAAGACCTTAGACCGATTAGCTTGTATTCCTTCCTTTTTAAAACAGTGGAAAAACAAATAGAAGCCCATATTAGAGACAGAACGTGCTACCAGGGGCTACAGCTTAGACACTTTCGAATCAAGGATTGGATGAATCACTCAAGGACCGGATAGGTTAAGTGCTAAGAGGCAGGATCATAAATGCCATTCTGGGGGAATCCTCCGCCAGAAGATTGGCAAGCAGAGGAACGCCACCCTGCTGGTGGCGTATTGCCCCCCCCCCCCCCGCTTTGGAATTTGGTCATAAATGGCTTGTTTTTGAGACTGGATGATAGTGGAATGAAGGTGGTTGCCTATGCGGATGATGTTGCTATTGATGTCCGTGGCAAATATTCCACAATTTACAGTCCATTCATATACAGGTGGCTCTGATAATAGCATAAACTAGAAACAAATGACAGATGGGAAAAGAAAAGCGTGACCTTCCGCGAGAAACATCGATCAAGGAAATACTAAGCGGATATGGAAAGCGTTCTAAGAGTAAACAATAAAATATTAATCGTGTGTTGACAAAAATTTTATTCGAAATGATTACAAACAGACAAATTCATCTATATTTTATAAAGATGTTCCAATTCCGCATAAAAGGGTCGTGACCAGATCTGCCGGAGTGTGGTCCCGTGTACGTTTCCTTCTTTCAATATTTTGCTTAAGTTTATGCTTTTTGTGACCTATATAAGCAAGATTAGCCAGACCTTCTAGTTTCGGTACTTGGTATATAGGTGCCATAGCTCTTTGCTCAATTAATATATCTTTCAAAGGCAATAAATCTTGTTTCAATATAATATAGTCCAAGGGATACTTAGTACATATCTGTACCCATAAACATGATAGTGCTGTAATGCAGCCTGACAGGCCTACATACAAATCATTATTCGATATGCTTCCCATTTTCTTGAAGCTTAATATTAGTTTTTAATAATAAATTTAAAATCGGAATCGAAAATTATAAATTATACGAGTAATAACCCGTCAAAACTGACAGAAGTTTCTGAAAACTCAATATATAGTAGTTCACATATTTATTTGCTTTTTATACCCCTTACTTCCCCTTCCTAAAAGATTGTAGCATATTTCAAAACCCGTCCCTCTCCCAGGCGTAACATAAAAGTATTCACATTTTTAAATTATTTTAATCCCGTGAAAGTGAATTTTGCAATTAAGAAAACGGGCTATCAATGATATGATCTATGTTCACTCCTCCCTATCTTTAACAAATCATGAAGCCACCCCCATGAAGCGTTACGTAATATGGCCCCATAGCCTGAAAAGTAAAATGTTTTTTTTTTCCTAAAATAATACGAAATAAGACAATTTAATATTAATTCAATAATTTTTTTATCACAACGTTTCTTGTAAATGTACAGTTATCATTTATTATTGCGCCTTGGTATGAGAAATTGTTGATCAGCACTCTAAGGTTTTCATGATTTCGTACTCGCGTTAAAGCTACCTAAAGCTGGCCATGAGCAAAAACAGGTTCTGGTAAAAACACCCCAACCTTATCGAATGATTGTCCCTGAGCCTTGTTAATCGTCATTGCAAAAGCCAAAATGATGGGAAATTGTCGTCGCTTCATTTGAAATCCTAAGCTGCTCTCGCTTGGTTCCAAGTCGATTCGGGGGATGCAAATTTCCGCTCCCTTATTGCTGCCTGCGATTATTTCCGCCTTGATACAATTCCTGAACAGCTTTTTCACGATCAATCGAGTTCCATTCAGAAGTCCCTTCTTTGGATCCAAATTCCTTAGCAACATGATGAACGCACCAACTTTCAATTTCAGTGAATGAGGAGGCATGCCAGAAGGGGTCTGAGATTTCAAAAATTCGACTGGAAAATCGATTGCATCGTTCGGGTCGTCGGAGATCATTGAGTCAATGCTCAGGAAGGTTGTTGCATCTCCCGGTAAAAGATCGAGAATGGCATTGTTGAGCTTTGTGACATGAACATTTTTTGGACTGAGAATGATCTTGTTGGCGACATCGGCGATTTCATCAGCAGTTGTTGTTCGAATTTCAACTCCAAAAATTGATCGAATGATGTTTTCACGCTATATCATTTCGCTCTATCACGCTCTGCCATCGCCCAATTGCAAAACCCATTCGTTGAACTCTCGTTGTCCAAATGCTCGCATGTTGGTGATGAGACTTCGCTGCTTCACATGCCGCCACAAAAGAGAATTTTTCACGCACATTTCGATGATATCAGCATTTTTTCCTCTGGGAACAATATTTGAGGTTTGTCGAAAGTCACCGCCAAGGATGAGAAGCTTGCCACCGAAAGGACGAATATTATTCATGATTCCTCGCAGAAGCAGATCAATCACTCGAAGAGAATGCGAAGAAAGCATTGAAGCCTCATCGATAATGAGCATTGCAGCTTCTCGTAATTTAATGGATTCCTGCGAGGGGATTTTCATGGATGACACCGATGTTTCGTTAGCAGAAAGCGGGATTTTTAAACCACTGTGAGCAGTTCTACCACCAACTAATAAATCCGCTGCAATTCCTGTCGTGGCGAAAGCATGAACAACTTTACTCTGGCCTCTTACATAACTCATCAAAGTGTTGTAAAGGTAAGTTTTTCCCGAACCGCCAGGACCGTCGAGGAAGAAAAATCTCGACTCAGCCATCGAATCATCAATTACAGCAGCAATCTCTTCGAAAATGGCACGCTGCATTGGGTTAAGGGTGGCGATCAAGTTTATGGCCATTTGAGCTTGCTCTTTGACATCGAAAACATGTTCGACGTTTTGAATCGGGCCCGGTTCAGGAAGGCGAAAATCTGTGCATTTCATGCCATTCATGCGCAAAATAACCTCAATGTCTAGAAGCAGTTTCTTTTCAGCGGTTATGTGATCGAAATACATGATGTAGTCGGCGATTAAATATTCCTTGAATTGCTCGAAAAGCGCAAGAGGATTTTTTGGCGAATTGAAGACACAAATCAAAGCAAATGTTAGGCGAATTTGATGCGGCATGCACACATGACTTGCTTCACTTAAACATCGTTCCCATTCGCTATCATCCTCAAGAAGGTTCATGGCACGTGCTGCATCATTGAAGGTGTCAAAAATCACTGAATCGACGGTCTTAAGATCGGTAAAACTTTGAGCTCCACGAATGTGTTGTAATAGCAGTCTCAAATAAAAGCGCTCGCGATCTTTCGGACTGACAGCATACATTCGAGTGATAATCCTATCTCCTCTCTGCTTGCGAACTGCTTGTCGAGCATTCTCGTCTCCGTGCTTGTTAAGCTCAAACCATGCAGTCAGAGGTGTGTATCGGTGTTGAGCTCGATCAGCTGCAGCATCTTCTTGGCCGTCTTAAAAATAAACCATTTGTTCGTCAGGAAGATGGATGGCAAGACGATAAACAACATGCGATCGATCGTTCATTGGATTTTCGAGCAGTCGCCAAATTGCTTCAGGAGCACAAACATAACGCGCATCGAGAAATTGCTTAATTTAATCATGACCAATCGGTCCTTGTGCACTTAATTCAACAGAAGCACAATCATATCCTTTGTATATATATTTGAAAATGTACTTGATTGCTTGAACGGTTTGGCAGGATCCGACGTTAATGTGACAATTGAATTTGCGTGTTAAAAATTTGTTGTATGGAACGACATGACGATTATCAATTTTCCTTTCTCCTATTTGAATCTCAATTCCTTCACGACGACGATAAATGGGAAAACCATTACCTTCGGTTAACGTTTCCTTGCAAAAGGATTTCGGAAATCTTTTTGCACATTCACCTTTTTCCATGCAAGGCGCAAGTGGGTTCTCATTGCCGCAAGGTCCATGTATCATCGAGCGAACAACGATTTCATGCAATATGGGTTCCAGTTGCTGTTCAGGAATCTCAGCGCACACAAATCGATCAATCTTCTTGGCTGTGTCGATTTTTGAGTCATTGGCCAGAATGAAGAGCATGTGAGCATGGGGAAGTCCTATTTTTTGAAACTCAATCGTGTAAACGTATGCAATGACATTTCCAAAAACCTTGTTCTTTACTATGCCATCGAGTAGTGCTTTCAACTTAATGCTGAACACTCGAACAACCAAATCTGGTCTGTCACCGGGCTGTTGTACAGGAAAAAGGTTCTCTCGAATCTCTGGCCTATTGGGATTGCATGTCACAGTAATGAAAAGATCAGGCTTGCCGTACTTTGCCACAATTGCCATAGAGTCGTGATACTTTTCGCGCATGTTGCGAGGGGAACCTTGAAATGAGGATGGCAAGATGACAGATCAACCAACTGTAGTTCCATGACGAATTGCCACATTATTCAAAACGTCCATTAGACCTCGATATTGCTCGACTCGTAAGCGTCCCTGCTGATTGCGCACAAAGTTCAAATTGTTGGCTTCAACTTGCAGATGAGCATTAACAGCCCACTGCTGAAACAATTTTCCGGCATGAAGAATTGGATTGAAGCGACCGACTCGAACATTTGCATGTTTGGTTGCCAGCCAGCTTCTCCAAAAGGATAGAATAGTACGTATGTCATCGGATCCAAATGTAAACTTAAAATGTTGAGGTTGATAAGATTTTGTTCATCATTACGTGGGTAAACTCGAAAATCACGTTCAAATGGAGGCTGTCCGTCGGCAGAGCGAAAAATCATTGCCACCTCGTTAACTGTTGGAAGATCGTAACGACGTCTATCGTCATTACGATCGCGCCGAAATGCCATGTTCACAACGGGAAGCGGTCGATTGTCGGCTGCCGCTGCTTGTTCTTCCTCCCGCTCAACCTCACCAAGATTTCGGTAGGCTTTTGCATAAATATTTTGCTCTCGAATCATTTCATCCAAAGCGCTGACAATAGTTGCGTTCAATCGCGAATTAGCAGGATGATTCATGCGATCTTGATTCGCCATAACTGAGTCGATAACATATAGCTGAGCATATTGTCGTTGCTCACCTTCAGCTGGATGCATGTGGCCAGTACGATGATAGATCTGACCGTGAACGCGAAAAACATAAGGGCCTCTTCCTTGAAACTGATGAATTTGCGCACCCATTGAAGCAAATGCAAGCATAGAGTTGTACGATCGAATGTTATCAAGAAAGGCTCGAAAATGTGGGTGATGAGGATTACTGAGAAGCTCATGAAGAAGAAACGGAAATTGTCGCATTTGCTGGCAGCTAGTTTCAAGCAATACAGTTCCTTTGTGGCAACAAAATTTCAAGTTTCCATCCGACGATTTTTCAACACTAAAATTGAGAGAATGGCAATGTCGACATTCAACATTCATCACACCACAACTGTGAGCATTAATTTCATTGTCTCGGAAGGTTTCATGATCAAAAATCGATGAATTCCCAGCGGCTCTCGATCTTCGCATCCTATTTGCATTTTGAGCTCTGCGAATTATGCCTTCTCCCGGCATTTTATTTAAAAGTCGTTGGCGTTTTTGCTCATTATTGCGTTGACGACCTTCTTGCGACTGTCGATTTCTCCACATTAGTGGTCGTTCACAATTCAAACGCAATTACCGTCCTTCCGGAGTTTCTCGTTCCATTCTAGTTAAAAAGTTTAAAATTTTGATTTCTCATGTAAAGTAAAATTTAAATAATTTAATCTTTTTCGGGAACATTGACATTTCAAAAGTTTTAATATTGCTTACATTTATTAAGGTCTATATAACAAATCTATTTACACAATGGAAGAGGATGTCGGCAGCCCGGCAGGGGGGGCCGGGGCAATGGCAAGTCCTCTACAGAGGGTATGAGGGTTAGCGAGATGGGCGAATCCGGCGCATCTAGAAATACCGAGAAATAATATTCCTGCGGTAGCAGGCTGCTTCGGCAGCTCTCTACTCCTCAGGCTGACTAGTTCGGGTGTCCTTGGACCAATGTCCAAGAACCTTGGATTAATAACAACAGGATCTGTAAGCCTAAGAACCAAGGGGTACAAAATTATATCCTCTAGTAAGTCTGGGAAGATCAGATCTTGCATTCTTGAGAAAAATAATATTAATCTTTTCCATCTCTCTCAATACAGCAATGGTGACACTACTGCAGTTAGCCTGGAAGTAGGCACTTGTAGATTCTGGCTAGTTTCAGCCTACATGGACTGGCAGAAGGAGGTTCCTCCGGATAACCTGGAGGAGCTGATCCGTGAAGCGGAACAATCAAACGTAGGTGTCGTACTGGGAGTTGATGCTAATGCCTATCACACTATCTGGGGAAGCACAGACATTAATGAAAGAGGTGAGTCACTTTTTGATTATTTGATAAGTACTAACCTTTCAGTGTGTAATATTGGGCGGGGATCCACATTTATTACTAGTAACAGGCAGGAGGTTCTAGACGTGACCCTTGCCTCAAATAATATTCTTCATATGGTTAAAAATTGGAGGGTGGAAAAGGAACACTCCTTTTCTGATCATCGATATTTAATCTACAGCCTCGATATTCACCCTGCTACCCGGGAAGCCTTCAGGAACCCTAGAAGGACCAACTGGAGCAAATATGGGGAATTATTGGAGGATTTGTTGTCGTCGAGGGCTATGGAGCCCCGACGGCCGTTGGGAAACTGGAGGACATGGTGGCTAGCGTTACTAGCGCATGCAACCGATCCTTTCGTGCTGCCTGCCCTCTGGCTAAGCCTAGGGGTTAGCAAAAACCAGTATGGTGGTCCAGGGAACTGGAAACGTATCGTAAGGCTTGTAGGACAGCCTTTAATAGAGCTAAAAATACAAGAGAGGCTCATTATTGGGTCTCATAAGGAAAAACTCGGAATTTATAATAAAGAATTACGAAAGGCACAAAGGAGGTCTTGGAGAATCTTCTGTGATAAAATGGAAGAGGTATCCGAAACCCTCCGCCTTAAGAATATTCTTTCCAAAAGTACATCTAGTCCCAGTTCTATGATAAAACCGGACGGATCTTGGACAGCTTCTAGTGGAGAATCTCTGGAGCTTCTCTTCGAGACACACTTCCCAGGGAGCTTTGAAGACCTGTTGGTGCGTAGCAAACATCAGCAATCACTGTCAGTGTTCTCAGAGGATATCGTAACCAGGAAACGGATCCTATGGGCACTGAGGGGTTTTAAACCATTTAAATCGGCTGGTCCGGATCAAATTATACCAGCGGAACTTCAAAACAACTCAGTAATTATTCTTCCCTACTTGGAAGCTATATTCAAAGGGTATTTGAAGCTGGGCTATATTCCTAGGTACTGGACGGAGGTCAATGTGGTGTTTATAGCGAAAGCGGGGAAAAGCTCACATGTCTATCCTAAGGACTTAAGACCAATAACTCTATCATCCTTTCTTTTGAAAACCTTGGAAAGGCTGCTGGATGTTTACATTAGAGATAAAATAGGTGCCAGGAAGTGGGCACCATCTCAGCATGCTTACACAAAGGGTAGATCTGTGGACACTGCTCTGCACGCCTTGGTGTGTACGATTGAGAAATCGATCAATTCGAAGGAATTCTGTTTGGTGGCCTTCCTGGATATAACCTTTAATAATGTGAAAGCGGAGACAATCAAGGAGGGATTGTCATTTTTGTAGGTGGACCTGCCACCATCAAGAGGCGAGTAACTAGGGGGTGGACTTTGCCACAAAAAGCTGGACGCACCTCAACCAAATACAACTGGCTGAACCACACTAAAACAACATCATCAAAGGAGGTCAACTAGAGCCAATGGCACAACAAACGGAATTCGGTTGGATTATATTGGGCAGCAGGAACAACACAGGTAACAACAACACAAAACAACGATGATTGCAACTAAAAGTATAGAGGATCAACTGAGGTTACTGTTAGAAAACGACTCAATACCTGAAGAGAGAGAGAGAGAGAGAGATGAAGAAGAAATCATAATAGAGAAACATTTTGAGTCGAATGTAGAACATGGCCCAGACGGCAGATACACAGTAAGAATTCCTTTTAAGGATAACCAAGCCGATGTAGGGGAATCCATGAAGAAGGCCGCTGCCAGACTGATACAATTAGAATACCGATTCAAGAGAGATGTGCCGTTCAAACAATTATATCATCAATTCATGCAAGAATACATAAATTTGAAGCACATGGAACCAGTACAAGAAAAACCAGAAGATGGTAAATCAACCAATTTCGATTATATACCACACCATGGCATAATCAATCAAGATAGTACCACCACAAGGCTAAGAGTAGTGTTTGATGCCTCATCCAAAACCACAACGGGAGTATCTCTAAGCGATTGCATGATGAATGGTCCAAAATTGCAACAAGATTTAGCAAATATTTTGCTACGATGGCGAAAACACAAGATCGTAATGGCAGCAGATATAGAAAAGATGTATAGGCAAATCTGGATTAACAAACAAGACCAGAACTAATCAACAAACACTATGTCGAAGCAACCCCTCCAAGCCAATGGAGGCATACAAGTTAAAAATGGTGACATACGGAACACCGGCCGCCATTGTTTAGCCATAAGAGCCTTAAAACAACTAGCTACCGACGGAAGTAATGATTATCCAATAGGAGCAAGCATCATGTTGACAGATTTTTACGTAGATGATCTGTTAACAGGTTCTAACAACATAGAGGAAGCAACTCAAGCTATACAAGAATTAAAAATGCTCACAGAACGAGGTGGACAGAATTTAAGGAAATGGTTCTCTAACTCAAGGGAAGTATTGAATCATATTCCCAGAGAACTACACTGCATGGGTGAGGTTCAAATCAAGTTAAATGGCTGCATTCAAATATTGGGAATTCTATACGATCCTCAAAAGGACCTTCTCAAATTCAACGTAGAAACATTACAACTATCACACAAAGAGCCAACTAAACGGTCACTGTTATCCGACTCATCCAAGCTCTTTGATCCCGTTGGATGGCTTTCCCCAAGAAAAATCAAAGCAAAAATCATGATGCAAGAAGTATGGATATCAGGAATAGATTGGGTGGGTAAAATACAAGAAAGAATTGAGTGAAATCAAAAACCTGGATGGCCAGGTCGAAACGGAGCTTCACGGGTTCGCTGATGCCTCAGAATACGCATACGCAGCCACAATATGTTATCGAACAACCAAAATAAAGCTATCCATTCCTCGATTTGAGCTAAATGCAACTCTACCATTGGCAAAATTACTTAAACACACGCAAAGAAGCTTGAAAATCAACAACCTCAAAATATATGCATGGTCAGATTCGATCATTGCATTGTGTTGGATCACAGGGGAACCAAACAAATTTAAAACGTTCGTGGCAAACAGAATTTCGGCAGTAAAAACTATGCACCCAGCAGCAACATGGCACCACGTAAAGCCATGCGATAATTCAGCGGATATAGCTTCACGTGGTACGACACCGTTAGCGCTCATAAAAAACAAATTGTGGTGGCTCACTAGATGGAAGGCAATCAATCCTATTATGCGAAGTAGCACGCATAAACCAGAGGAGTTAGAAGTGGAAGCGATACAAATTATAACAATAACTACGGAAGATCACGCTTTTCCATTATTCGAACGATGATCAAACTACAACAAATTGAAGCGTATAGTCGCATATTGCAAAAGGTTCATCAATAATTGCTCGCGTGGAAACCATAATAAAAATTA
The DNA here is from genome assembly GCA_958295665.1 of Tipula vernalis. Lineage (NCBI taxonomy): Eukaryota > Metazoa > Arthropoda > Insecta > Diptera > Tipulidae > Tipula > Tipula vernalis. The sequence continues at coordinate 164,093,360 of OY282558.1, forward strand.
ACTAACTGGTTCAGAACTCCAAAGGGCAAAAATAATAATACTCAAGCTCGTACAAAGACAAGATTTCTATAAGGAAATAAACCATCTTAATCAAGCCGAAAAAATCAGCACGAAGAGCAAAATTCTATCACTAAATCCAACTATAGATGAAAACGGTTTGCTACGGGTAAACGGACGGCTACAAAATTCAAGACTCCCAAGTTCAAGTAAAAACCCAGTAATCCTGAGCAGGCACAACATAGTTACAAACAGAATAATAGAAGATGCTCATATTGGTACATTACACGTAAACAAATTCTGGATCATTGATGGTAAACGGGCTGTAAGACAGATAATTCAAAAATGTATTATTTGCCTTCGTCATGCAACAACATTCATCCAAACAACTAATGGGAAACCTAACATCAGCAAAAGTGAGACCGGGAAGACCGTTTATCAAAACGGGAATCGACTATGCGGGGCCCATCCAATTAAGATCAGCCAAAGGCAGGGGTCACAAGACATACAAGGCATACATTGCTCTGTTTATAAGCATAGCGATTTAACAACATAATCCTTCATTGCCGCTTACAAAAGATGTATATCCAGGAGAGGATTATGCACCGACATCTACTCTGATAATGGAACATACTTCGTAGGAGCAAACAACGTAATGCAGAGTAACGTAATACATTACCAAGCAACATTGCCACCATGATAGCTGACAATGAAACCAATTGGCCAATTTGGTTAAGAACGAGATGGCATGTAGTCGAGAAAATGGTTCAGGACTTTTGGAAGCAGTGGTCCTTCGAATACCTCCACCAACACGCAAGTGTAAGTTCTCGTGGCAACCACTGGTAACTAACGCCACTTGGCACATTTTTGGCCATTTGGCACAGGCTAAAGTACGGCGCTAAAGGAGAAAACCTTGACAAAAAACCCTAATCTAAGGTGGAACAGCATATGCCGATGGATGAATGGCTGATAGGTTAATCAGTCCAAAGTATGCGGACTCTGGATACCAGGCACCCTCCAGTTTTATTTAGCCTTCATGTAGTAAAGATGGGTGACCTACAGGCAATTTGCAATTCCCAGCAACTCGTCAGAGTAAAATTAAACGGTTGACGGGGTAGGTGTAGGAATATACGTTAGTGGAATAGTACCGTCTTTCTACCGGAACTACATGCTGTAGTAAACATCTAGGAGGGAGAGCAGTAAGCCCAGATAGTATGTTTAACGTACCCGCTGGCAGTCATATCAAGTTCAATAAGAACCTGAATATTGACTGGACGGATAATTAAGCAGGTTCCAGTACAATAAATCTTTTAGGTCGCAGTGCGAGGTGGCTTATCGGCCAAGTCATATTGAATCACAAATTATTCTAATTTAATTCTCATTTTAAAACACAACATTTTTAGTCTAAATCACACGGATATGAAGTTTTCCACAAATCAACAGATTCTATATATGTATGTATGTAGTTTCACACTGCTAAAATAAATTCCAATTGGAAAAATTACGTTTCAAATATTTAGTATTCCCTGGGAAAATAAAACCATTCAAGGGCAATATTAGTGGAATTTAGTCAAAATAATATACGGACCATAAGAAAATGAATCCAAATCACTGGCAAGTAGCGTAAATGACATTTAGCACTTTTTTGTTTTAATCGCCACAAAAGATATCCAGTTTAAATTAATCCCTGGTTTAAGAAATAGTTAATCGGCATAATGGACAACAATTTTAAGCAGCTACTCCATGTACTATCGTATACCTAGTTCAAATATTTAGTAGTAGGTGTTAACGGACATTGAAACGATTTCAGACGAAATATCAATTGGTAACAAAAATTTCCAGACTAATTTATTCCCCTCGATCGTGGGTAGTTTTTGGACTTAATGGACGGAGTAGTATGTCAGCTACTATATGTACTATCAGAAAGTGAATTCAAATCTCTGACAAGGGGTGCTAAGGTCCATTTATCAGTTTCAGCTAAAATCTCAATTGATACCTAAAGTTTCCAGAAGAATTTATTCCCCTTAATATGGGGTTGGTGAATTCAAATATTTGGCAATAGGTGCTAAGGCCAATTTATCAGTTTCAGTTAAAATTTCAATTGGTACCTAAAGTTTCCAGACGAATTTGTTCCCCAGGATGTGGGGTAGTTTTTGTGCTCGATGGATGGAGTGGCAGGTCAGCTACTACCTGTACTATCGGAAAGTGAACTCAAATCTACAGCAAGAGGTGCTAAGGCCTAAAATCTCAATTGGTATCTTAAGTTTCCAAACTAATTTATTCCCCAGGTGCTAAGGCCCATTTATCAGTTTCAGTTAAAATCTCAATTGGTACCTATAGTTTCCAAACGAATTTATTTCCCTGGATATGGTGTAGTTTTTGTGCTCGAGGGATGAAGTGGCAGGTCAGCTACTACCTGTACTATCGGAAAGTGAACTCAAATCTCCAGCAAGAGGTGCTAAGGCCCATTTATCAGTTTCAGCTAAAATCTCAATTGGTACCTATAGTTTTCAGACGAATTTATTCCCCTAGATAAGGGGTCGTTTTTGGACTGGATGGATGGAGTGGTAGGTCAGCAACTACATGTACATTCGGAAGGTGAATTCAAATCTATGGAAAGGGGTACTAAGGCCCATTTATCAGTTTCAGTTAAAATCTCAATTGGTGTCTTAAGTTTCCAAACTAATTTATTCCCCTGGATAGGAGTGTTTTTTGGGGAATGATCGAAGTAGTAGTAGGTCATCTACTACATGTACTATCGGAAAGTGAATTCAAATCTCTGACAAGTGGTGCTAAGGCCCGTATACCAGTCGGTACCTAAAACAGCAAAAAATGATAGATTTATAGGGTTGGACGCACAATTTAAAAAAAATGTATAAAAAAAAATTATACGAATGCAACGATTTGTTACGGTACGTTACATTCATAATATAAATTCAAATGAAAGTCTTTTAATTAATTAAACATTTCCTAATTCCCCACCCACCTTCCGGTGCATCGCTAATTTAAATTAAATTAAAAGAGCGAAACCAATAATTTGTAATTATAAATAATATATATTTAAATTTTATTTTATAAACTAATTAATTTAATTAAACTAAACCATTTAACAAAAAAATTATAATTTGAATTTGTTGTAATGAATTTTCTTTAATTTAAAGACAATTCAAGATCTGATTTTCCCTTATTACTGCGCGCTTATAAATAATCGTAAATTAATAAAACTCCTTCCGGTTACACGTTATTAAACGGACAATGTTTGGCAAAATCAACTTTCACACAATAGGTTCCGTGTTGCCTAAAAAATAAAAAAATTACAAATATTATTTTGCATTTTTAAAACTTATTCTAAATATTTAATTACGTTTCCGGTGTGTCCTGCCCAATGTGCATATATTTTAATATCGATGAAATCACTTTCGTATTTTTCGTATACACCGGCAGTCTATCTTTCGATGTGATTTTAAGACATCCTTTCGGACATGGTACACCTAAGAATTTTTTCCGTTTGAAAATCGCATTCGCTAGATAGCAAACACTTAAAAAATGGCTACAACGTGCTTTACGTATTTTGTGTCCTTTACAAAATGGTTGTACTTTACCACCGTTAATACAAAAATCAACAGTTCCCGATTGTGACAATTGTCCTAGCCCACCCGCATTTGTATGTATAATTTGTACAACTTCAGCATCGTCGGACGTCAATCGGTATGATCGTGATTTATGGTTTTCGATTAGAGGCCGCGCTGGATCAAGTCCTATGATTTTGTGTTGTCGCCCCGTCAAATGATTTTGCATCATACCACATATATGTGCACCAAGTGAATGGCCAACGCATGTGATTTTTTCTTTCGTTTGGCCATGATACGTTAGGTGAGCGTATATCTATTGAATGTTGAAAAGTTTACAAAGTTGTTATAAAAAACATGTATTGAAATTTCGTAGGGTGTATGCGATATTACCTGAGCTGAACACTGTGCAACCAATTTTGTATTAGACAAGGCTGGTAAGTAACATGGATAATATGTTAAACGTTGCCAGTCGACGGTGACTACATTAAACTCCCGAAATACATAGGCTGAAATTAAAAAAAAAAAATCCAAAAATCAAAATTAAATTAACTGAACAAGTTTAAGGCGAGCCTATCTGAATCAGAACTCGATTTCTTAAAAATCTAAAATCTCTCAAATTCAAATAATCAACACTACAATAACTTCTTTCATCCAGCGCAAGGTGGAGCGTTTTCGCTTATCTTTAAAATAATATTCCTTCCTTGTCATCTCACTGATAGTTGTTCATACTAAAGGTTATAAGCGATATTAGCTGCAAAGAGTTCAACCAGACGGATGGTACAGCTAGTAACTCTAAACAAGAATACAATGCGACACTCCAATATACACGAGCAACCCCGACTATTTAAACAAATATATCACCCTTAACATTTCGAGCCCTGTTATCAAATTTATAGATTTAGAAACTATCACCAAAATGGTGAAAAAACTCGGAAAAACTTAAGCCAAAAAAACGAAAAAGTCAACCTGCCGCGCGGTGAATTGTATGGAAAAGATACCGTAAATTCTCGCGCTCCACATGCTTGGAAAAAGGTGGGTGCAACTAGAAGTTTCCGGAAGAGTCCCGGGATGAAGCAGAACAAAATGTCAACAGCTATCGAATATTACTGCGCTGGTTGCAGCATTGGCTAACAGAAATCGCAAGAGACTATATTGAGATGATGTCTTTCAGTTTTCTATTCATCTGCCACAGCACCGACGAAACTACTCCGAAAGTAGTATATGCACTAGGCTCATAATCAATTCAACAATTTTGCTGACTTTGCTAGCTTCAATGGGTTTGTATATCTTCAAGCAAGTAGCGTTTGACCTAACCTCTTTCATTCTGACGAATTTTTACCCCTAATCCCAACGATTTCTTAATGAGGCCTTGGAAATTTATACGTTTAAAAATATAGGTTTCGGGAGCTGTAATTATTGTGCCAATGTGCTTTTAGATTAGTTGATTATTTCCATACATTTAATAGAAATTTTGATTTTTTGAAAGTCACATTACTATAGATCTGTCAATTCTAAGCCAAATCGATAGCGGTTCTTGATACTTCTAAACATAAGCCAGTATCAAATTTATACCCTAAATCCTCGTGATTTCTTAATGTTGCTCGAGCTTTAAATTGACCATATGTCACTTGAGAGAGACATTTTTGAGATCGGCTTCAAAAATTTCGAACGTGGCCGTGTTTCACTGTAAGTTTTATGGAGGAAGCTAGACCAGATTTCGCCAGCGAGCGATATATAATGCAATGAAAAGTTCGTTTGGGCCATCTCCAGTACTAACTGTTGAAGAAGAAGCAGATATTGTAGACTTGCTTAGCGCGATTTGGATGACAAGGTCAGCGACAACTCTTTGGACCGACTCGATTTAAATTCATCAAGTCCCTGAATTCTTGGAAAATGCATCGCTTTGACTTCTTCTCGGGATTAGCATCACGTTTTCTCAAATCTTTAGATTTGTGACAGTTATTTTCAAAACGCATAATCCAAGCTGTCACTCTAATCATCCTCGTCCATGATGAAAATCTCTGATCATATTTCTCTTGCATTGGTACCGAATTGATGACTTGAACAGAAAAACAGCTTACATCTGGCTCCGACCCTTCGTCAAAAGTCATAACTTTTTGTTTGGGCCAATAACCCTCCGTCTCTTTCAGAAAGTCAGGTCTGTTTACCCATCGACAGGAGGAACCGAATCGTCATCATCTACATCAAGTATAGCTTAATCTGCAACATTTTGGTTTGTTTTGTTCTGGTGTCCACCTCCGGATCCTTTTCAGAATTTCTAGCCATAACAACCAGATCTCCAGATATATTGCATCAAGATTTGTCCTGTACAATGGACTAAACTAGAAATCCTGGTGGGTTATACACTTACATAACGACTTGTAGAACTTGTCTGTTAGAGGGAGTCTTCGTTCCATCCAGAATCTCTTGTCTATCTTCTTCTTTGATTTTCACTTGGTGGAACATCTCCACTATGGCTGCAGTGAACGCAATTTTTTATCTCAGCAACCTCGGTGGTACGCCCAAGAGAGACAGACTTCAGTTGATCATTCAAAATAATTCTGTTGGTTTATTTACATTATTCACTTCGAAATGAGGTAGGTACCATGTTCGTAGCGTTTCAATTGCTACCTTCCTCTTTGGTGAGAACCCGAGCATAACATTTTCATTAAGCTTGTGCGAATATTGGATTTCGATTCATTTTTCGTTCAACTGTTTTGAGTCTCATCATATCATTAGCTTTGCTTGATGGCATTGTGACTTCATTATTCTGCCATAATAATCCCGTCTGCCATCTTCCATCAATACGAACAGTAGTGTCGTTCATTATCTTTTCAGTTTCTTCAACGGCGGTATACCAAACCCGTAAATACTGAAGCTTTCTTTCGTCAGCTGGTCTAGCTCTTCCAACTTGCTTTCAGCTGGCGAAGTGGAATAATAAAATTCTGCCTTATTTAATTTTGTAGTTCCTGTTGGTCCATGTAATGCCAAATTTATTCACTGTACGTTAGAATGTCAAATGTACGCACATTATTCATTCTACAATTTCTACTGCCTTCTCCAGCGATGAATGATAGCACTTTTCAGACTCCCATACTTTGTTGTCGACATCAACGATCATATTTAATTTTAAGGGATAGTTTGTCCCTTTAAGTTCTAGCTTCTTTACTACAGCTGATTCCTTTAGAGTTGTATCGGTGCCCTCGTCCGTCATTGCGTAATTTTTCAATTCTACTCTGGGACCTTTCAGTTTTCCTGTTTTCCAATCTCCATTGCAGTAATAAGATATTCTGTGGCCTTAGAAATATCAATCAAAAATTCTGGTTTTGACACTTCAGAATTTTTCACGTTTTGGGCAGTTTGCATGAGCATCTTAACTATAACTCTGGAACGACCATAACTCCTTTCCAATGTTTTTAAAACTTTCTCAACATTACTGTGAATCACCAAAATGCTTTGGACGGCCTCCTTACCTTTCCCACGTAATGCTCTCTCCAGTCTTGTCATATTTTCTAAATTCGAAAACCCGTGGGTAGCATCGTTCCACGAAATTGGTGTAAGAACATTCGCCAGTCTTCTGGCTCTCTGGTGAATATTGGTAAATCCTTCACTATGGATTGTCTTGCAATAAGCTTCGTAATATCATTACCTCATCGGTTTTCTGCTTTTGTGAGTTTATTATTGCTTGTGGTTCGATTATTGACTTCGTAGATACTAAGTACCTACGAAGTCATTAATCAAGTAGATAAGTCGCTTGATACAGTATCCGTTGGTGTAGAAAGATCACCACCTCCTAATGAAGATTGTAAACCCTTTACAATCTCCAATAGGCGTTCTTGGTTTTTCTTCATTTACGGATACTGTATCAATCCACTTATCAATTTCAGCTTTTTTTGATGTTGTGCAACACCGACTTATGGAACGATTTACGGGTCCTAATTAATCTTCAATACTTAAGAATTCGGCCTTTTCTTCTGCCAATTTAGCTGTCTCCACTTCATAAATTTTGTTGGAAGTCACTTTGCTCCTGTCATCTTTCAATTCAGCTAGTCGTAACCTGCTTTCGGTGTTGGTGGCAATACTTCTCTCTGGGGTGCACCTTTTTAATTTGCTGACGGCAACCTTTGTAGATGGCGGCTCCAACTTCTCTCAACCTAGTTACAGAATTAACACTCATTTTTACAAATTGTCGGTCGACAAATAAGTATCAGTTCCTGCTCCCTTTTATTATTGAAATTAGTTGGATCTCCTAAAGGTTTCGCATTCAATCTACAAGGGCCTATGGGGCAAACCAAAGGAAAACTTGACTTTGGCAAACTGGATCTGTTAAGACCAAGAGAGAGTAGGACTCCTACCTATATCGATAGTCCTACAATTAAACAACTGAAACCGAGCATTTTCGACAGCTGGATAATTGCATACAAATTGAATATAGCTGTCTATCTTTTCGAGACAGTCATCACTTATATTACCTTAAGCCAATCCCAAGCGGTGTAAATGATCCTTAAAATGTCCATGGTCAGTGAGGATTGCGACCAGTATTCTGAGCAGGTATATTTTTAAAGATAAAGCAAACTTAGTAAACCTCCGATCTGGCTCACTAATAAATGGCTTCGCCTTACGGCAACCAGAAATAGCACGCCACTTCAGTCTTAGCTCATTAACCTGAAATCATTCAGCGAACAGTATAAGCTACAAATCCAGCACTATGTTCAGAACAGGAGCCGTCGGAAAAGAAGGCAAGAAATTCCGATAAAGTTTTAAGAAATTGCTCCGAGGACCACAAACCTCTCGATGGATGAAGGTGTTCAACTGGGCAAACACAAAATAGACTCCATAGCCAGAAGTGGAGTGCAAGACATAGATCCAGTAATGGCTCTATAAGCAATATTTTGTAGTCCATTAGGTTTAATTAAAGAAGTCCTTAATCTAATCAATGGCAACCAAACGGTTTGTAAGCAAATATTAACATTTTGGAGCTCAGCCCCGACGATTTCCGAAAAACACTGCTACACTGCCAAAAAAAATGCAGTAGGTTTTTGAATTTGGTGATCAAGGTGGTAATTCCATGAGAGTTTACTATCCAAGGAGACACCTAGATGTTTTACATCGTGTGGGGATCTAGTAATCGATTTTCCAAAAAGAGAGTAGAGACATGGATAGAAGATATGGAGAACTCTGTACAGTTATTCAGCTTAGACGCAATACAAACGTTAGTATTAGCAAAAAATGCTTTATCTGGATCAGCTGCTAAGGCACTTAGAGCATACCCGAATGTAAGATCGTGGAGGTTCTTGAAAAAGGCGTTAACAAGTGAATTTTATATACAATTAAGCAGTGCGGACATCCATAAAAAGTTACGAGAACGAAAACAAAGGGCTGGAGAGACGTTAAAAGATTACTTGTTCTCTTTAAGAGAAATTGCGGTTTTGGGTGATGTTAACAGTCAAGCTATCATCGACTATTTCGGGGAAGGGGTTGATAGTCTACCATCGAACAAGATCTTACTGTATGGCGCTAAATCATTTGAAGAATTGAGGTATAAAATTGAAACATATCAGAATTTTATAGATGCTGTTTTGCCAAAAAAGATTCCTGACAAGCAGAGCTATGGAATATCAACGAAAACACCACAAACATCGTCATCTGGTGATATTTGCTACAATTGTGTTAAGCCTGGACATAAAGCGAAATTTTGCTTCAGAAAATCAGAAGGGCCAAAATGTTTTAGTTGCGGATATTTTGGACACAAGGCATCGGAATGTCCAAGAAAACCTGGAGATCGATCTAAACAGAAGGTACCTGTGAGATAAATCATTGCTAGCTCAAAATACAGAAAAATCGAATCATTGCATTGTTCTTCTGAACAACAAAACGATGGATGCGGTGATTAACACAGGTAGTGACTTTACAATAATTCGCGAAGATGAATTTCGGCAACTTGGTTTGGAATATGATGACAGTAGCACCAGCGAACTAAGCGGACTTGGGAATGCGAAGGTCAAGCCTTTAGGAACGCTGATTTGGAAATTGTCCAGTCAAGTATGTTACCAGTGCCATTCCTCATTGGCTTTGATATTCTTTAGGATGCAGTCATATACACTGAGGACGGAAGAATAAAAGTACGAAGACAAATCAAAGGCGGGCTGCCTTTTCATTGTCTGTTGGCGGAAGAGGAAGATCAAGTTGAAATAGGAGAAAAACATTTAAAAAAGACGTTCAAAGATTGGTTAATGAGTACAAGCCGCGCAAGGTAAAATAATGCCCTTTTTCATTGAAGATCGTGCTGAGAAGTGAAGCCCCAATTTTTCAACCACCGCGTCGACTTAGCTTGGCTGAAAAAGAAGAAGTCCAACGGCAAATATCTGAGTGGATGGAAGATGGCATTATCAAACATAGCGTTTCCGATTACACTTCACCAATTGTCTTAGTAAACAAGAATTATGGCAGTAAAAGAATATGTGTAGATTACCGAAGGCTCAATAAAGAAATTGTGATGGATAGATTCCCGTTGCCAGTCATAGATGATTTGGTATTCAGCTGCAATCCTCAAAATATTTTACCACCTTGGATCTAAAAAATGGATCTTTCCACGTACCAGTTGATGAGAAGGCATTACGAGTTTTGCAGGGTTCCGTTCGGGCTGTGTATCTCACCAGCAGCCTTCCAGCCTTACATTAATCTGATTTTTAAAGATTTCATTTCAAATGGTTACATATTGGTATATATGGACGACATAATCATCCAATCACAGACGATTGACCAGAACTTAAACGTTTTGAAAATGGTTTTGCATTTATCGAGTAACTATGGGCTAAATTTTAAATGGGTCAAATATCGGTTTTTATTTTCATCAGTCGAATATTTGGGTTACTTTGTCAAGAACGGAGAAATAAAACCATCGCAGGTAAAGACAAAAGCAGTGGCTAATTTTCCAGAATTCACTTCTGTAAAGAGAGTACACGCTTTCTTGGGACTAACAGGTTGTTTCAGGACGTTTATCCCAAGTTACGCAATTGTAGCTCGTCCACTCACTGAACTGTTAAAGAAAGATTCAAGATTCATTTTCACCGAAATTGGAAGAAACTGTTAATGTCGGATCCTGTTTTGAAAATTTTCAAACCTGAAGCTGAGACAGAGTTACATACGGACGCGTGTAAATTGGGTTATGGGGGAATATTATTGCAGAAAGATGGTTGTGATAGCAAATTTTATCCGGTATGCTACTATAGTCGAAAAACCGACCGACGCCGTATCTCGTTATTGTAGCTATGAGCTTGAAGTGTTGGCCATAGTTAGGGCTCTTGATAAATTGAGGATGTATCTATTTGGAATTCCCTTCAAAATAGTAACAGACTTTGCGGCATTCAAGCAAATTATGGCGCAGAAGAAAATTGCAGCGCGGATAGCCGGATGGGCATTGCAATTGGAAGAATATCAATATATTATCGAACATCGCAGAGGGACAACAATGAGGCACGTTGATGCATTAAGCTGGAATCCAGTAGTTAAAAAAATGGCAGAACTAATGGGGCGAAAATACTATATACCGAAGATAAACGAAAAGTGTGCCCGATATATGTTAAACTGTATAGAATGCATACTAGGAGATAGAAAACAAGGAAGACAAGAGTGATTTCTAAATCCATTGCCCAAGGGGGAGTATCCGCTATCTACACTTCATCTAGACCATTTGGGACCAATAAAAATTACAAATATCTGTTTATAGTTGTAGATTCCTTTTCCAAATTTGTGTGGATATTCCCAAGCAATACCACCACCTCAGTCGATGTTTTGGCCAAGATGAAGAACCACCAATCCGTTTTTGGCAATCCTGAATATGTGGTTACCGATCGGGGAACAGCGATTACGTCTAAACCGTTTAAAGAGTATTGTTTAGAGAATAAAATTAAGCACACGCTAATTACAACTGGCGTACCAAGGGGAAACGGACAGGTGGAGCGAATAAATGGAGTCATCATACCAGTCCTGACAAAACTTTCTGCAGAGTCTCCCGAGAACTGGTATAAACACACTGAGAAATTGCAACGTTTCCTGAATGCCACCTGGCAAAGATCAATTAAGCGTAGGTCGTTCGAGGTAATGTTTGGCGTTCCTATGAAGAATTCCAAAGATGTGGATATAGCAGAAGCAATTACCGATGAGATTATTAATGCATTTATACTGGAGCGAGATGAGTTAAGGTCGGAGGTTCGGGAACATATTTTGTCAGCACAAGAAGAACAGAGAAAATCATACAATAAGAAGCGGAAAACAGCAACGAAACACAAGCAAGATGATGTAGTAGCAATCAAGCGTACACAATTCGGAACCAAATTGAAGGGGAACTTATAAACTAACGGAGGTTCTAGCAAATGACAGATACAAAGTGATTTATATAGGTGAACACGACGGTCCAATTCCAACTTCCATTTCCGCAGATTATATGAAACCATGGGGTGCCAGCGAGTATGATGAGAATTATAGTGACGAATCTGAATATGACGCAGCAGCGGAATGTGCCGACGTCGCATATGCTAGCCATGGATGTTAACTGAATCATTAGAAGAGAGTGTAGAAGAAGAGTATGTTTCACAAAAACGAGGATAGTTTGGTAGATATTAA